>CM040241.1:144988393-145624952 GCA_022545495.1 Chrysanthemum lavandulifolium | reverse complement strand
TATTCAGATATTATGATCACCGGAAAGTTCAAATGAATGAATTAAATGAACTCCCGTGATCAAGCTTACGAGAACTCTTTGATCTATAAAGAAAAGACAAAGAAGATTCATGACTCTAAAATCAAAACCGCATTTTCAACGTTGGTGATCGAGTCCTTCTTTTCAACTCAAGATTGAAGATTTTCTCGGAAAGCTTAAATCCTACCGGTCCGGACCATTTACTATCACTAAGGTTTATCCTTATGGCACCATTGAGTTATCTCAACCCGATGGTCCAAACTTTAAAGTGAATGGTCATCGGTTGAAGCATTACTTTGGAGAGACATTCCTCCCGTGATTGTCCCGCATCTACAAACTTTCCCATGAACCAATGAATGCGGGATCGAGTCAAGCTAGCGACTGGTATCAAAAAAGAGCATGTTACATGGGTTTTCACCGTGTGTCCCACCCTAGTGCTGGGAGTTGCCCCACATGTTGTGTATATATAAGAGTTTCTAAAAAAAAAAAAAAAAAAATCCTTGCTAAATAATGGCCTTAGTATTTCCCTTTACGTTCTATGTTTCGGCATAATCACGGTACTTTGAATATTGAGGGCAATATTCATTTCTATGTGGGGGAATTCTCACTTAATTTTATCATGTAATTATACCACCCAATTCCCCGCTTTTGGCCAAAATTTTTTTGGAGTAAGTGTTTTACACTTACTCATCTTATGGTTATCATCCGCCTTGTCTAATAAACAAAAGGATTGGCTAATCCAGAGCAAACGGCTCTTGGTAAAGATATCTCAAACCGTTGACGGCTTGCAATTTGCCCAAAATTGTATGGTATTCACTCACCATATCCTAAAAAGTGAAGAGTTGGCTAGCCCGAAGTTTATGGCTTGTGGTAAAGGCGCTTGAAACCATAATTGGTAATCACCACCAAAGATATTTTATCTAAGAGTTATTAGTCCGTAGCAAACGGCTTTCGTAAAGACAAATCAAACTGCTGAAAGTCGGTGATTTG
The DNA here is from genome assembly GCA_022545495.1 of Chrysanthemum lavandulifolium. Lineage (NCBI taxonomy): Eukaryota > Viridiplantae > Streptophyta > Magnoliopsida > Asterales > Asteraceae > Chrysanthemum > Chrysanthemum lavandulifolium. The sequence continues at coordinate 145,623,944 of CM040241.1, read as the reverse complement.
CTCAAAATCATTTGGTTATCGGTGTACCAAGGTTCTTACTGAATCGAAACATTTGGCTACTCGAAGTAATGGCTTTTGGTAAAGAGATGAAATCCATTAATTTTTCTCAAAACATTGCTAGGGACTAGCAATATCTTAGTATGGGGATTGATGAGTGTCTAAATACTCATCATTTTTGTACTAATTAAACGCAAAAACATCCGAAAACACTCGAAATGCATCAAAATGATAAAAATATCACAAATAAGTGTTTTATGTGTTTTAAATGCAAAAATATCAAAACCGTGAAAACGATAAAGTTTGCATAATTGCGCTTTAGTCCCCAAGTTTCAAAAGTTGTCAAAACATCCTCGGTAAAACAAAATAAAGAAAATGTTATTCAAGGTCCCCGAAATATTCTAATTTGTCAAAAATGGTCCTTGAATAAATCTTTTGTTAAATGGCGTAAAAGGTCCTCGAACTTTTGAAATTGTCAAGTTTGGTCCTCGAAAATTTAAAATGTCAAAATTGGTCCTTGTACTATTGGAACTTGTCAATATTGGTCCTTGTATTAACTTTGAGAAAATGGCGTGGATTGGTCCTCTAGTTTGGCATAATTACAAATTGGTCCTTGTCATTAAAACCTAAGTCAAGCCTTGTCAAACCGCTTTGACCGCCATTTAAACCTTTATGACCTTTGACCCTCCCTGCTTTTTGACCCTTCAACAAACCCACCAAACCCTTATACCTTTCCCTCCCACATGTGTTTCTTCTTCCACTTGCTCGCTAGCTCAACCACATCTCCCATCAACCTCACCTTATCCCAACACCCTCCACACTCATCATACCTACAAACCACCCCCTAGTTGCTAGCTCAAGTCAACAGAGGTCAAAAGGTGTTTCCCGCAAAATTGCCAAATGGCCAAAGCTCATAAAAGTCACCCATTGGCTCAATAGGTGGCGGGAAACAAATCATAAGGACACGTGGAAGTCGCTTGAAGTATAAAAAGGAAGAGAAGAAGAAAACAAGTAGTAGTTAGTCTTTTTATTTTTCCTTAATGTCGATTTTTAAATTAATGTTTTAGTGTAAGTCCAAATGATGTAATATTAGTTTCTATGTATTGGATTTAAGCTAACTAAGTGTTTGTAATCAAGTTTCAATCCTAATTCAAAGTTCCTTTAAGCTTCATACTTTCAAGTTTATTGTTATAAAATCAATTTTCAAAGTCTTATATGCCAATCTTTAACGAATTTTGTTTTAAGTTACATTGCTTACTTAAGCTTATTTAAGCCTTTGGAAAGCTTGGAAACCGCTTTCAAATCATTTTGGTTAGTGGTCAACAAAAGTCAATGTGGTGAATTTGGCAATGGTGATGATTATGGTTGTTGCAGGGTGAATTTGGGTTAAAATAGATTAGGTCGAGTAGAACGGTCTCGGTTTTGGCTGCAATAGTGGATACAATGGTTGGTAAAGTTTCTCACTTTTAAGTTTCAAGTTAGTTTTGCATTTTATGGTTATAGGTTCAACTGTGATCTCCACTAGTTTTAATGAGTTTATATAGTTGTATCATGATCATGTAATCTCGCTTGGTCAATGATATATGATAATCTAGTAGTTAGCTTTTTATTTTTGCAAATCAATGCTTAAAGGGGTGTTTGGTTTGGTGCACAATCTGTCCTAGAGACCCAAGCGATGGATATAACTTATGGTGTTATGTTTGTTTATCTAAAGTGAGTTCATTTCTATCTTGTTTTGTGTCCGCATCATCACCTAAGTCAAAATCATCAAACTGCCTTTTAAACTTGTCCCTTTGTTGGAATTTTGAAAGGCAAACCACTTGTTTTGTGTTCAAAAGACATAGATATATATTGCGTAGTTTCATTTCATGTATTCATATCATTTCCAGTCCACAAATCATGATCAAACCTCAATTTAGTCAACTTTCCACTTTTACATCAAAAGTCAAAATCTCGAAAACTTAGTTTTGAGCCAAATGGGATGAATTTTCTTGAGCTCACATCGGGCCAAATTCATGATTCTTGTTGTTTTTAAAACCTCTCCGGTCTAATTTCTTATGGCCATTTTATCGATTTTTACAATTTTTTCTATAAGCTCAAAAGAGCTTGTCAATCTTAGTTAAGTGCCTGTGTGGCACCGCTGTTCGCATGTGGCTTGTTCGATTTTGTAGCTTCAGTAAAGAGCTTATCATAGCTCCACTTGGTCTCGATAATTGGTTTACAAGCTCTCAACCGTGTCTTCCAAGTTCCAATTAGTGTTTTCCTGTTTTCATTTTATTTGATTGCTTATTTTCCGCCTACAAGTTACCCCCCGAATCGCTTTTAGCCAAAATCTCATAAACATCAAATCATTGCAGAGTGCTAATCAGAGGTTTTAGCTTGTTGTTTTTGTTCCATTTTAGTTCCTTTAGCATACTTAGGCTTCGCTTTGGTTTGGTAGACTTTGGACTTCATTTGCTTATCAAAGTGCTTATTTCAATAAGCACTTGGTCTTCGATTTCTAATTCCTCCTAATAAGCTCCTGTTTTTCCATTTTCATAGCTTCCTAATATAATTTCGACTTTTCCGAAATTTTGATTTTTCTAAGTTGATTTGCTATTTTTCTCAATTTAAATTAGTTTTAGCACTTTTAAATTAGCTTTAAATACAAAAAATTAAGAAAAGGTTCAAAAAATAATTTTCAATTTTATTAAGTTAAGATAATATAAAAGAGAAAAATATTTTTCTAGATTTTTCTTAGTTAAATTTGTATTTTAAATATTTTAATTAGTTTTAAATAGTTTTTAATTCCTAGAAAATTCAAAAATAATCGGAAAAATACAAAAATAGTTTTGAAAATTCTAGTTTGATATTTTAGACTTTTCTAATTCATAATTTTATTTTCAAGCTTTATTTCCTATTTTCTTTCATTTTAGGTTATTATTAATTAGTTAAAATAGTTTTTAACTAATAATAATTAGATAAATAGTTATAAAAATAATTTTCTTTTCTATAAATTTTCTTTATCATTAGGATTGTAAAATGTATTTTTCATATTTTTAGGATTTATATTGTGTAAGTTTCACGTTTTTACTCAGACGTAACGTAGTTTTAATTCCGCTTTATAAAAACATAAAACAAAACATCATTTTAAATATAGTGATAGCGCTTATTTAATAGATTTTATCTTTTTAACTTTCTTTAATTCGCATTTAAGCCCTCGTAGTTTATGGGCTTTTTCAGAGTTATAATAAATCAAAATCCTTTCCCGCTCAAATCCCTCGATCACTACACGCTCGACTATTCTCGCACGCACTCGCTGGGACTTAACGACCGGGAAACACTATACTCTCCCGATCTTCATTGCATTCGTGTTTGAGCGCTTTAAGTCGATTACGGTCCGCCATTCACAAGTGGCGGGCTTGAGTAATTTAGCTCGACCGCTCAACAGCATCAAATTTTGGTTGGCGCTGTCACGGGATATTGCCTCAAATTTAGCTTGACCTTTGTTTATTCTTCACATTATTGCAAAACCCTAAAACCATCCTACGCTAATATTCACTCAACAAAACCGTGCTTTTGATCTTCATGTGTAAGTGTTCTTGTGATCTAAACATGTTTTTAAGATAAGGTCTTGAATCTCATTCAAATCCAACGGTTAAAATTCATGTTACAAGTGATTATGTGTTCTACGATAAGCGTATGAACACACAATCATTGTGTGGACGCTTGTGGTTAAATGGATTATGTCAAAATGTTTCAAATACTTCAATAATATCACTAACCATCAAATTCCACCGTAAACACTAATTGATGATTTTTGAAAATTAGGGTTTATAAGTCGAATTGGGTGTTTTCGAATGAAGTGATTTGGTGAAAAGATTGTTGTATAAGGTTGTTATCAAGTTGAATTGATTATATCTAGGCCCAGATTACATCCGTAAACACTAATTACTCTTAAATGGAAATTGGGTTTTGTGTTCATACTGGTTGGGTACTTTTGATTCTTGACACTTTTGATGTTAAACTTGACCAAAACAACTCTATATGCCTCTTAGTCCTCCTGAATCCGTTGTATGCATATTCGTGGCTAGATCTCATACGCCAGAGATCTAGGGTTTAGTCTACGTGTATGCGCTTCACGCCAGAATCGTTAAACTGTGCAAATGTGTTTTGATTTGTCATAAAACCAATGCTATGTGTTTAACTTTGTTGAAATGATGCTTTATTTCGTGCTTGCAACACGTAATATTCGTAATCAAGGTTGTTATTAATCACGCTTATGATCACCCACGCGTAGCTTGTTATGCGTAAGATTAGTCTTACGCGTAGCTTCTACGCATAAGGTTCTACAATGGACTACGCAGATCCCGTGAAGGATATGCGTAAACAAGGACCTCTACGCATAAGGTCAACTCTTACAAGTAGCCTTACGCGTGAAGGTTAATATATGCTCACGCATAAGCTCTACGCATAAGGTCTCCTTTTCCACGCGTAACATTTCTTACGCGTAGTTAGGATTCTACGCGAAGTTTACGCTAAGCATATATCATTCCCGCATCACGCATAACTTTGCCAAACTACGCTTAACCCTGGATTGACCTTCATGATGAATTGTTACTTGTACAAACTTGTAAATAAACTAATCATATCATCACGAATCCAAAATGTCACTAATAAACTTAAATCGTCGATATATTTGTGAACAATAAGTGATAAAATAAACTTTAAAACTTAAAGTTAACTAACTCACTAAACATTTCACAACATCATTGAACTATTGAACATACAAGTGACTTAGGACTCAGAACAATCATTGACACTCAGACATTCTATAACTAGACAATAAGACCCTCCTGTTGACTAACATTATGTCTTTCGATTTGTTGGTTCTTTGGCTAATGTTATTTTAGATCACGACATGGTCGAACAAATGAATGTGGATGCACCAAGTTCTCTCCATTGTCGATATCTATCCTCATGGCTATCCAATGAAGATAGGAAAGAATAATCTCCGTGTTGACTTTGACACCCTCACTTGCCCCGAATCTTCGTGTTTAATTGCTATTGACATTCCGAGGACTCATCCTTATCGTAACATGCTTACTCACTCGCAACTGTTCTCGAGATCTACATCCAACAGCCTACGGAACACTATGGAAAGGGTCAAAGGACAAATCGCTATGACGGTGACTCAATCACAAACAAGTCATCATTACACCGAGACTTAATGGTCGTTCTTCTAATTCTCAAGTCGATCCAACCAAACTATATGCCTCACCGTCAAGAGCTCACTCTCCAATTCTTAATCGATATCGGTTATGACGAGGCTACGGGAGTAATCAACAAGCATTCTCACATAGAGCTTAAGAGTATTCCTCAACCCCGAGAACTCTCTACATGATCATCACCAAGTCTCATTTCGGTCGTGGACAAGCATGAGCACCCTAAGCTCATGGAACCGCAAATATTCGGCATTGGTCAACAAGAAACACATTGCTATCGAAGCTCGATTTGGGATGACATGATGTCATTTCTCAACAAACTTGGCTCAAAGATTCCCTACATCGATATACCAAATTGTTGATCCAGAGAGCACTTGACTTCATCCCGACATTCCCAAGAGGCTCAATGACCCCGAAAATCACGACATGTTGACGGAACCTATTCTATCTGCCGTAATCAAGGAAACGTCTACAAAGAAACAAGGTGTCAGGTCGCCAAATTTTTCTAACCAAGATGTCGAAAGCTCAAACGATAAAAGATATCCGGAAGCGGCCAAACAAGGCAAAGTTGGTCATCTCGACGAAAAATCTTCCGTACACTGTAAGGAGAACCGTAAAAGGAAGTCTTGGAAGTGTCACAAGTTCGAGATAGTCGAGGAATGTTCCAAAGAAGAAACCTATTCCAAAGAGGAAACCTACCCTAAGAAGAAAGTTCCTTCTCGGAAGCCACTCCTATCCTTTCACTGAATCAAGAAGACAGCTCGGGGACGAGGACTCGATGCTAATGACACGTATGAAGAGATCACATACTCAAACCGCAAAGGATGTTAATCCTCCGTAGCAAAACCTCCAAGTCCTCCAATTTGCCCAAGAAAAGGGAAGACTCTAGAAATTGTACCCTATGATGAGAGCTCGATGAAGATGAAGAAGAGCAACCGGATAAATCATACAGAAGAAGTTTCACAACATCGACACCTTCAAAAGGTCAAGAATTTGCTAAAGATCAAATGGGTGGCCCCCGAGGATCAAGTGGAGCCGCCCTCCTCTCCGGATCCCGATGCGGTTAATCAACCCGATAAGGATCCGTGCCACCACTCTTACGCAACAACGATGACTGTGGAGGACACTATTGTGTATGATTTTGAGAAACAGAACCGAGAAAGAAAAGTCTAGAGATGACGAGGATGATTATACAAAGTTTCTTCTAGACAGGTCCAACACACTCAAAGGAGAAAACCTCGAAACTCCTAAGGACATGAAGTCTCCTCATGTCTCTTCATCATCGACTCTTCATCTCACTCATCACCACCACCATCTACGAAGTCAACCGTATCATCATCCAAATCGGTGAAGAAACCACCTAAATCTTGGATTTCGGCCTCATAAAAGATTGTAAAGTCATCCAACAAGTCGTAAAGAAGGACATACTTTACGGAAAAATGAATTGGTTTGTCGACCAAATTCAAGACTTACATGATGAGAAAGACAAGATGGAAAAAGAAAGGAATTTGTTCGAAGTTCATGAAGAGTCATCGAAAAGAGGAACCGAATGAAATGATTGAAGGTTACACTCAAAAGTACCTTCGGATATCGTTCCTAAAGTCCAAAAGGAACTGGAGAAGTCGCAAGAGATCAAACCACAAGTTTCTTCTCGACATCGTCCCCGTGTGACTAGAGAAATATTCTCCGCATAACTCACCCCTAACATCGTCGCATTGGTTAAACATACAATGGCCAAAGAAGTCGATCTCTGAACTGAGTTAATCGCTAAACTAGTAATGCAAATGTCAAAGCGATCCGAACGCTTACTCGGATGAAGCTAAATTTTTCAAGGTCTACTTGCTTTTCAACTCGGTTCATCATGCAAGGAGTCACCGATCAACCCAAACGGCCAAGAGATGACGATGATAAGGATAAGGACTCGCACCTAAACGCCGTAAGCGGCCCGTCAATCTACATCTATGCCACCTCCTCCACCACGGACTTCTTCTCAACAAAGTCTCCTCCACCTCGGTCTTCATCGATAAACCTGGACGATTCCGAGTTACCACCCCGACTCATAAAGCGGTGATTACTTTGAGTATACGGGTGGTGATGATGAAGAGGTCCTTGAGCCCCGACAACAACCCACCTCACCCAAACAAGTGCGTAAACCAAGATCATCATCAAAGCCTTCCAAAAGAAGAAGCGCACGACTCACCGAGTCGTATCATGGCTAGATGATGATAAAACCAAGAGTTTGAATGGTTCTCCACACTTGTCAATCAAACTCCTACCCCGATGAAGGTCAAGAATTGGTAGTCGGTTCAACATTGAGCATGCAAAACTTTGCAAGAAAAGTTCCATGAAGAAAATGACAAAATCGAAGTTGAAGCGAATCAAAATGAAGCTTTTCAACTATGGAAAGACACTCGAAAGCGCCTCGAGGTCGAATATCACCTTGAGAACATCACTCGAGCTATGTCTAACAACATGGATTGGCTCAATCCGTAGCAAACATTGACTTCACACAAAGGACAACCTCCATATTACACCGATCGGACCAAACCTCTACCGACCATTGGCCAAGCATTTAACCAAGGATTCCATTCCGATACTTCTTCAACAAAGACCGAATTTCTTCTCCATGGTGGCGATGGTTCGAGAAAATACACTACATCATTGACTCTTCCATTCCCGCCGCCATTTACTCAAACTCGCATAGCTATCGAGGAACGTGTAAATCACTTGTTTTCGACAACGTGCAAGCATACGACCAAGATGCATTGTATGGGATTCATCAATGGCCCGAACGCCGAAGAATCTACTACGTGTCACAGTTCAAGTCTCAACATGCGAGTATAGCTCAAGGACATCGTGGCCATCAAACACATTGATCTCAAGTCTAAGTGGGACTACACATTCTTAAAGAATATCATAGTCAAACGACAAGATGAACAGACTATGGATTCTCCGAAGTCGACTTTGAGAACTTGTCCTCAACGACATCAAGACATGTATCTTGCCAAAGTATGTGGTCGTATGAGACAATTCTCGATGAAGTTCAACGTGAATTTATCAAGTCGGCTTCATCTTCATTAGACGATCGTGATCAAAGAACGTGTCGAAGATATACGGATGGTCGTTGAATCATATCGTAAACGTAAACTTCACTCCACCACAGCTTGATCTTCCCGACATCAACCGCCTTAAACAACTCACGCCATCAAGAAACCTTTCGGCGTTGTTTACCGCAGTGAACTTCAAAGAAATCGCTTAATGGCGTGTAGTGAACTCCACAAATTTGGGGATCATACCTTGAAGTCGGTTAGGGATGGATTGGCATGATTGAAGGATATACCGAAAGTTGGAATCCTAAGCTACCGGAATTCTCGTGAAAGGAGGGATGTGAGACGATCATCACCATGATTGATGAACGGTTGTTCGAAGGGATCGCCTGCACGATTGGAAAGCTATGTTGGTGGTCGACTCAGAGAAACATCATCGGCTTTCAACGCCTGTCTGCGCACTCGGGAATATCACTGCACTTTCGGTACCCCTTAAATGGTTTCCTTCATATAATTTTGGATGTGTGATTATATGTGAATGGCTTGTGCACACATAACAAATGTACAACCCAGATGTCAGAAGAAAGGACCACGTGGTACGCCTCGGTGCCACAATCCTTATAAAAGGAGCGAAAGCTTCTTATTTTTGAGTAAAACCTATCAAACCTTTCACTTTTCAAGGTTTTGCTCAAAAGACAAGTACTTCCCATAAGATTTTTTTCAAAACCTCAACCGCTTATATCACTAGTTGAGGGGAGTATTTGATAAAAACTTTGTTCACAAATTGTTCATAGTGGTCACTCTTCCCGCAACACTCAAATGGTCATATTTATTTCAAACGCTCAAAAATAACATTTTATATGCCATTTTGAGGGGAGAAAATTTGTGTGATAAGAAATATGTTGTACAAAATGCAAATGAATCATGTACCTCGGACTTAACCAACGAATTGACACACTAAACCTGCTTTGTAACTCGAAAAGACTTGTCCCGACGGGTAATAATTTCAAACTAGTTCGCTAGTGATGTAAACGTGTCTCGCAAAGGACTTGTCTCGAGTAGAAAGTACCATTCGAGAAACTTTTGATAGACATGAACTCGACGGGTTTGACAACCTTCCAAGGTTTGTCTACACCTTCAAGGTAGTTATTAGAGCTAGTTGTCACCTAAAAGTCGACAATATATCTCTCTAACTATTCAACGAACCGTGTCTCGCGGGAGATTGTCTATCTTCAATGAATCAATTCAAAAGTGCGCTCTTTCCTCACCGTGCATTTAAACCATTTATACTCTTAAGCACATGTGGAGGGGAGTATTTATGCAAAAACTTATCTCTCATAATGGTTCAAACATGTTTTCATCTACAAACCCTTTGAGAGATATTTTCACACATGTGTTTTTAATGGCAAACATAGGTTAGTCATGGAGTTATAAGGTGACTAAGGTTAGGAATAACCGTCCCATGATCCGCCAGAAGCGGGAGGGATCACCCAAGGACACTACCATTAGTTAGTGTTAGAAGTCCTTAGGAATGATTGTAAAAGGAGAAAATGAGAATCGGAGAAAGAAGGAGTTGAAGAATAAAAAGAAATGTAATGTAAAGGGTGAAAAGAAATAGCCCTCCGCATTATTCAACTTAGGCGCATAACCGGGTTCAATTCATATACTCTTGGTTGTCACTTAGTGACACCGGTATTGAAGATTAAAAGTCGCCATGGACCCAAAGGACGATGCACTAAACCTTCTTAGCCACTCAAGTTTCTCTCAGCGAAGCTTGTTTCATTCTCACAGGAACCCTACATAAACTATTGGCTTCTCTTAGAGATCACCGGTATTGAAAAGGAGACCCTCTCCCTAGTCTCCGCCTCGGAAAACCAAACGCACTATTGAGTCTAGAGCCACGAGATTCATCAAAAGATCTCTTAGGAACACTCGACATTTAATCACTTGATGATCAACAAATAAGATCATCGCTGGTTCATATCGAGTCCTTCATGCATCTTAGCAACTGTCGAGAACATTTATGAGAGGTTCACATCCGTGATCCTCATGATTGAATGGAAACTCCCGCCTGTGGTCAACATCAAACGACCGACAAAGAAGTCACTTCGGTAACTCCCGTGGATTACGCTGGAGTGTGTCTCATCTGATCTATCGTGAGGTGATGCTTTGGTGTACCTCACCGACTCATCTCGAACCGTAGATGTACCCGGTACATCGCGTTATCTCACTTGTGGGACTCCAGCTCAGAACGGCCTTTGTAAGAATTAGAGTTGTGTTTCACACTATGTCGTTAACACTCAAGTTCAAACTTGTAAGTGCTTGAAACCGCTTATTACTAACCGCTTGAAATGTTTTTTCTTATGGAAGCTCGGAGCGGGATGATCGTGTCGATTCTTCTCATGCTCACGCCAATATCATCACTAATGGAAGTTCTATTCAAAAGCAACACAACCGTCCGAATGATTCTTCGTCAAACCAAAGAATCTACAAAGTTAAAGACTTAGAGAACTTCATCAAGATTGAATTCCAACGTCATGTAGCGTGTGAGCATGTTGAAGAATGACGGAGACACCGAGCAAAAAGCGGCACTGAGGCGCATCGATGCGAGACAACAACATACTATCACTTTCACCACAAAGAACAATGATCAAAGAACAAAGTTAAAGATGACGTCAAAGCATAACTGTTTAAAGATAACTATCTCTCTACACCGGGAGATTGTTCGAATCAAGGCAATTCCTCACAAGAAAGAAGAATGTCGAAGACGCCACGACTACTATTACATCTACGCCTTCACCGTTTACATTCATATATACTTGAGGGAGATTGTTGGAATCACTCTAAACAAGATTTCAAGTATTTATATTTCATATGTAATAGGTAGCTTTATTATGGCCTTTATGTTTGTTTAAGGTCAAGCTTATGTAGAAGGCCCATAAGCTTGATCCAAGCTCAATAAGGAATAGGAAGGAGAGGAGTGTTGCCCTAGCTCCTTGCCTATATAAACTCTTGTAAACCCTCATTTGAGGGTTGGTTGTTCAAGTTACTCTTTCACATACACTATACGCTTAACCTTTCTCTTTTATACGTGTGTGTGTGTTTGGTATTTGTTCATCCGCCTTCATCTCTTTCTCTAGTAAGCTTGTGTTGTAAAACTAGTGACCTAACAATCTACATACGTGAGAATATCTTGTTGATTTCTTGCATGTTACCCCGAACGGATTTTCCGCAACAAGTCGAGTTACCTTGTGTGGTTTATCGCTCATCTACATATTCTGCATTGCAGTCGAAAATTTCAAAAGTTAGAGGAAATGTTCACTACATCAAAGTTTTGAATCTGCAAGACGGTTGTCGGTTGGGGAAGGCGATTCTAAACTTCGCCAAAAAGGAGTGTACTGGAGAAGCTTCTAAAGACATGCAACATGAATTGGGGGAAGTTAATCCAATTAATGCATATTACATCATTTTCCTATAATTGAAGAAAACGGTTCTCAAGTCAAGGTACGAGAAGAAGACAAAGAGCGAACTTTCATCATCCTCAAGACTTGAAGAGCTTATGAATACCTTTCTTTATTTGTTTTCTATATTTGTAGTAAATGTTGTAAGTAATCCCTTATGTCGTCCCATCGGGGAAGATTGTTGGAATCGCTCCTAACTCGTAAATGGAACGACATTGACGGGATTACAATTTCTATCCTTGTTAGCTAAAACACATGGGTGGTTATGTCATATAGCCATAGTTGTAAGTGTTTTGATAAGGTTTTAAAAGGTACCATTTTGAGGGTCGTTTAAGTCCTTATTTGATCACTTTTGTATCCGTTATTGCTTAATATCGCTCCTTTTCACTTTTAGGTCTCTTGAAGGCAAAATGTGGAATGGCACTTATTTGGACGAAAAGGCGCGAATATATGAAGAAAATGGCCAAAGTCGAATCGAGACACTCAAAGTCCGAAATGTAAGGCGACGGCGCCAGTGTTAATCGCGACGCCGTCGGAGGATTTTTGTGACGATACAAGAGCCAAATACCCTATTTTCAAGTGACGACGCCGGGCTTTAAAAGAGTAGGCCGTTGCTACTCGACGGCCTAGATGCAACCCGCACGACGCCGAAGTCAAGAGGACGGCACACGGACATAAGGTGACGCCGCCGCAAGGTTAACGGCCAAGACGAAACCCTAATGACGGCGACACGACGGCGCCACGAAACATAAGGTGACGCCGTCGATATGTAATCTTATATATAGAATCCGAATTTTTCGCTTTTAGAGAGTCTTTGGAGTGAAAACCTAAAACCGAACCTAAGGTGTCTTGTACAAGATTTTAGGGTTTTAAACCCTATCTTACATCAAGATAAGTATTTACTTCATTAATTCAATTATGTCTTTGATTATTTGTGTGTATGCTTGCATGTTCTCCATGTCCCGCTAATTTATTTGTGTGTTTGCTTAGGAAGTATGAAACTTAATTATTGAATATTGATTGGTTGTTTCTTATCTTAGTTGATTAATGATCTAGTAATGCGATAGGTCATTCGTTGTGTACTTAATGCTTGATTCATCTTTGTGAACCTTAGAATATGATTACCCGAGTAGTTGTAGGCTAAATTATCCAAAGAGTGCCTTAGAGTAAGAGTTTATCATCCCTAGTGGGTTTTGTAGACGAGACCCTTTGGTAAGTTCAAAGAGTTGGGAGAAACGATACCCTACAACTTTAGACACACAACGCAACTAAGAATAAGGACGTGACAACTCAACCATCAATAGGAGATAATTAAGGAGTAGTACAACCTAAGTAAACACATCTTTAAACTATCATACGAGCACACATTAATTAGACATAGACTCCCACAACCTTAGTTTAGATAATTAGATAATAGTAGAGTAATCGGTAGAAATACCAACCCCCAAATCCAATACCCGAGATTCGACTTTCCATTTCATAAAATATAAAAATACAAAAATAATCTTCCTCAACCTTAACCTTAGCGTAGTAACTTCTTACTAGCATTCCTATTCCCCAGAGAACGATATCAATACCCGTGGCTTACCCTAATTACTACACTACAACGATTAGGTTCATCGCCTAGGTGTTATAAAACTTGCTCAAGAAAAGGAAGTTTCCTTGACCCCGAACGACGCGCAGTAGCGTTATCAAGTTTTTGGCGCCGCCGCCGGGAATAGAATAGCTAGTTAGTAGTCCACCTCGCTTAGGTTCTTTGCTTGATTCCTATCAAGTAAATTTTTCTCATTTTTAGCTTTCTTAGTCTATCCCCTTCTTCGTGACCTTTGTTCGTAACACCCATCACTTTTCATCATGGAGGATGATAACCAACCACCACTCATCAACCCACCACCAAATGACCCGCCAAGAGCCCGTACTTTGGTGAATACTCAAGACCAAGCCACCTAGGCTATAGGAACACCATTGAGCTTCCCGACCAAGCCCAAACTACGGCCCGCGATCCGACACCATCCGGTTGGTGCAAAACGGATGTGCATTCCATGGACTTCGTTCAAGATCCAAATCAAGATCCGAGGGATTTCTCAAAATTGTCGATTCCATCGACCTTGATGCTACTACGGGAGACCACGCGCGCTGCCTCTTCCAATTCTCTACGGGACCAAGCTAGTAATTGGCTTGAGCGACTTCCCACGGCTCCATCTCAAGTCGATGATCTTACCTCTCGCTTCCTTGCTCAATTTTTCCCACCGGGAGAACCACTAAGCTTAGGAATGACATCTTGATGTTCCAACAACGCCAAGGTGAATCTCTACGAAGCATGGACTCGATTCAAGGACTTACTTCATAAAGTCCTCATCACGGCATTGATCTTTGGCTCCAAGTCCAAATCTTTATGATCATGTCAACTTCCCCACTAAGCGATCCATTGACCAAGCGGCCGGTGGAAAACTTAGTGATCTCACCGCTGAAGAATCATGGGGTATAATAGAGGACCTCGCCTCTATGACAACGAAAGTTGGGATGACCCCGTGAGCTACCTAAAACCGTTAAGGCAATCTCCTTGCCTTCCTCAACTCACAACCTTCCGACCGTAGGATGATCGAACTTGAAGATCAAGTTAGATTCCTCATGAGTTCCTACAAAATCCTAAGTCCTCACGACAAGTGAATCAAATCACTCTACCTTGTGAGTTATGCAAGGTCCCCATGACACTCGTGATTGCACAAGGCCCCGAACAAGCTTTTATGGACTACGCCCATACGCATCGACGGAGCGGGAGAGAAGTGGTACACTTTCAAACCCGAACAAAACAACTTAGGAAACTCAGACAACCCCTCATGGAGAAATCACCCTAACCTTAAGTGGAACCAAAACTCAAGCACACCCCAAAGCTCATCTAGTTCGCCCACTAGGTTCAATTCTTTTAATACCGGAACCCCACTAATCTTGAGACAATTGCATCTAGATTTTGTCATCCCAAGAGACTCGATTGAATAAGCTTGAAGCCGATTTTAAGCAAAACAAAGCGAGATGACAACCAAGCTTGATGCCCTCTTAAAAGCCTTCAATGAACGGAAGTTGGAGCACCCCAAGTGATACCATAAAGAACCCAAAAGTGAATTCGATTGGCCGACTTCATGTTCTAGTTCACCATGGGAGAGTGCACATCCATGCCCCTCGCACCCGACGGTTCACTCGGTAAATGCTATCAAAAGGGTTCCAAGCCATCCAAGAGGTACCAAGGCCCGACACCTTTGGTAGAGCCTACTCTTGAGAAACCCGTCACCAAGAATCCAAACCTAGTTTAGAGGAGGAGTACAAGGAACTCCATCAAGAAAACCGATTCTTGAAGTCTTAGCTCATGCACCTTATTATAATGCTTTAAAAGAAAAATATGAGTTAGAACTTAGGCTTGGAAAACATGGGTCCGCTTTTGTGCGAAACAACTTACCTAAGAAGTTAGACGATCCCGGCTATTCACTCTTCCGTAGACTTGGAACTTCCAAACCACTCGACGCCTAGCCGATTTAGGATCATGCATCAATCTTGTTCCGTTGTCCTCCATAGAAGCCTTAACTTAGGTAAAATAGAACCAACGGAAACCATCTTAGGTCTAGCGGACGGTAGTGTGGCACGTCCGTAGGAATAATAAAGGACATGGTAGTACACGAGGAGAGTTGACTCTTTTGGCCGACTTTCATGTGCTAGACATGAATAAGGACCCGACATGCCCATTACTAGTTGGAAGAGGATTTTAGCTACCGCTAGTGCCATCATCGATTGTAAGATGTCCAAAATAGTGGTAGGAGAGGGAGTGCTAGATCCGCTTACGATGTTAAAAGCATACATACTACAAGGATGAGGAAATCCCACAAGAGATTAGGTTGGATAGAGAGCCTTCTAGATATGGACCTTGGATTGATAAGAACATCATAGGCCCCCAAAGACCTTTTACCTAGATAAAGCCTTCGCTAGTAAAGCAACTTTCCAAGAAAAGAAATGGCTAGGGACATGGAAGTGAACCCGCTCGAGGACGCCTTAGTATTTAGGAAGATGACCGAGTTCCTAGGAAGCTTGCCTGTTAACCTTGTCATGAATAAGTGGAAAGTTGAGAAATCAACACAAGTGGGATTGGGATAGACCGCCTAGTGATGGTAATGGAGAGTGGCACATTAGGATACAAATCTATGATCCCGATGGTGAGAAGTTTGAAAAGACATATTTAACCGAACGTACTACTAGGAACTTGAATGATAAGTTTGATCCTTACGACATTGTTGAGGATAGACTTACTTATATCGGTACGTAGGAGCACGACTATGAGTCTAGCTACAAGACTCTTAAATAAAGAAAAGCGCTTCGTGGGAGGCAACCCATGCTTAATTGTTTGCTTGTTAGTGTCATATATCTTTTATTAATTGTTTATCCTCATGTTTAAATTTGTAAAATGCTTTATTTTGTTTTTAACCTCGCCTTAATTGCATATAAAGGTATTTTACATAAGGGATAAGTGTAGGAGGATTACACACGCTTTCAAAAGAAACGTAAACATGAGAATAACAATTAACTAAAAGATATTTATGTTTGTTTGTTCGAGTCAAATGCTTGTATCGAGTCATAATGGATGTTTTTGCGTAAATTTTTCCGATTCTAAAGATGTAAATTTTCCGTAATTTTTCCGTAAAATCGCACCGCTTTTTGTCAGATAACCGACGGCGTCAGATTGCAACCGACGCGCCGTGAAGGAGTAAAACATCGATTACTTTTTTCTCGCTTTTCGAGCTACTTATAAATTTTTGGAATTTTCCGTGTCTTAATTTTCTTAGAAATTGTAAACATCCATTCCACAAGCATTATATCCTAGTTTAAATCGAGTCTTATATATATTATTACCACCGATTTTACGCGAAGGTTTCGCTTTGTTTTCTTCAAGTGTGCGTGTTTAGTTTGTCAAGAAGAAGTTACATAAGATTGGAAGGAGCTTTTCACGCAATAATTCTTCTTGAAAAGGATTTAACCACCACTTTACACGGATCCTACCGAGCTAATCGGGAGTATTAGTTTCTTTCGCTTTTAATTACCTTCCATTATCATAACTTTGATATTTTCGGGAACATTGGGGACAATGTTCGCTTTAAGTGTAGGAGGAAAATAAAACGGAACTTTGAAACTATGCTTATCCTTGATTATTTGCTTTGTCCAATTGCATTTGTGTAATAAACCATGAGAAAATGTCGGTTAGGGTAATTTTGGCACCAAATTTAAAATTTTTCATGACATATAGGAGTGGGCCATTAGTCTTAACAAAAGCGCCTCATGGATAGGAAGTTGCATGACTAGCACAAAACCCTTTACCACCCAAATTCCACCCAAAATGCGAGGATCGCCTTAGATTAGTAGGAATTAAAGCATTCATCTTCAATGCTTAGAGTGTGAACCGTAGTATATTAGATTCTAGAACTTGTTTTGTGATGCATTCCGAGATCGCAAGTGAGGCTACACTTGTGTAGTTAGGAATAACTAAATGATAAGAGGCATTAGGATAACCCTTGTTTGATACCCGTAATATAATTACTTCTTCCACATCGGTTGAGTAATTCCCCACACCCTTTGCGTTGTACTCATCTTTAGTACACGATACCCTAGTTAACCCCTCGAGCCTATCCTTTTCGCGGTTCTCGTGATGTTTCGGTTTTTCCGAATATCAATGAAGAGCATTGTTTACACCCCACCCCAAATATACACCCAAATCGCCTTAGCCTACCCCTTATGCACTCACTTTTAGTGCAAATGTTTGTTATCACCCTAAACCCTTAGTTCAATTATCTAGTTGCTTGCATAAGTTGCTAAGTCGAGTCATATCCTTTGTATACGCTTTGGGACGATTGGGATTCATGGAAAAGTTAAAGTTTATGAAATGACGGGAAGGAACGTTAAATTCAAATTCCCTTTGTTTGCATAATAATGTACCCCAAGTGTTTTGATCTTTTCAATTCGGGTCAAATTAGTGTTAGAGTAATAAAACTCAAGTGTAGGGATGTGCCTATAAATCCCTATCATTTTGATGTTACCATAGAGGATGGTAGAGTAAAAGTGTATGAAAAAAAAAAAAAAAAAAAAAAAAAAAAAAATAGAAAAAAGAGAAAAAAAAAAAAAAAATAGAAAAAAAAAAAAAAAAAAAAAAAAAAAAAAAATACGGGCTACCATCCTACATCTATCCTTTAAATTTATGTTTGTTTATTTCGTTACCTAGAGTTTTAGAGTGTCGAGTCTTGGCTTAGCAACGCCATTCTTCGTATGCATTTAACATAGAGATTTTTGACTTGCCACCACTAAATAGCCTATCCCACCAAACCCTTGTTTCCTACCGTAAGCCTAACATTACAACCCTTTAAAAGACCTCTTTGATAGTCTTTCCTAGGTGCTTACGCCAAAGCGATGGAGGTTTGATCTATTCTCAAGCCTATGGTAATCTATGTACTAGGACCGTTAATGAGTGTTTATCTTCCATTTCCTATTTGTTATATTTCATATATACACCCGAGAGAGATGCGAGTATCCAAACACCCCATGTGAGGTGCTAGTATGTATTTCCGTGCTTGTTATGACTTTTATGGGCTTATATGTGTTGTGGACCGCTTTGAATTAATGCTTCATGACCCCTAACTTATAAATTAATTGGTTAAAGCACATTTGCTTGAGGACAAGCAAATAACAAGTGTAGGGATATTTGATAAGGTTTTAAAAGGTACCATTTTGAGGGTCGTTTAAGTCCTTATTTGATCACTTTTGTATCCGTTATTGCTTAATATCGCTCCTTTTCACTTTTAGGTCTCTTGAAGGCAAAATGTCGGAATGGCACTTATTTGGACGAAAAGGCGCGAATATATGAAGAAAATGGCCAAAGTCGAATCGAGACACTCAAAGTCATTGAAATGTAAGGCGACGGCGTCAGTGTTAATTGCGACGCCGTCGGAGGATTTTTGTGACGATACAAGAGCCAAATACCCTATTTTCAAGTGACGACGCCGGGCTTTAAAAGAGTAGGCCGCTGCTACTCGACGGCCTAGATGCAACCCGCACGACGCCGGTCAAGAGGACGGCGCCACGACATAAGGTGACGCCGCCGCAAGGTTAACGTGGCCAAGACGAAACCCTAATGACGGCGACACGACGGCGCCACGAAACATAAGGTGACGCCGTCGATATGTAATCTTATATATAGAATCCGAATTTTTCGCTTTTAGAGAGAGTCTTTGGAGTGAAAACCTAAAACCGAACCTAAGGTGTCTTGTACAAGATTTTAGGGTTTTAAACCCTATCTTACATCAAGATAAGTATTTACTTCATTAATTCAATTATGTCTTTGATTATTTGTGTGTATGCTTGCATGTTCTCCATGTCCCGCTAATTTATTTGTGTGTTTGCTTAGGAAGTATGAAACTTAATTATTGAATATTGATTGGTTGTTTCTTATCTTAGTTGATTAATGATCTAGTAATGCGATAGGTCATTCGTTGTGTACTTAATGCTTGATTCATCTTTGTGAACCTTAGAATATGATTACCCGAGTAGTTGTAGGCTAAATTATCCAAAGAGTGCCTTAGAGTAAGAGTTTATCATCCCTAGTGGGTTTTGTAGACGAGACCCTTTGGTAAGTTCAAAGAGTTGGGAGAAACGATACCCTACAACTTTAGACACACAACGCAACTAAGAATAAGGACGTGACAACTCAACCATCAATAGGAGATAATTAAGGAGTAGTACAACCTAAGTAAACACATCTTTAAACTATCATACGAGCACACATTAATTAGACATAGACTCCCACAACCTTAGTTTAGATAATTAGATAATAGTAGAGTAATCGGTAGAAATACCAACCCCCAAATCCAATACCCGAGATTCGTACCTTTCCATTTCATAAAATATAAAAATACAAAAATAATCTTCCTCAACCTTAACCTTAGCGTAGTAACTTCTTACTAGCATTCCTATTCCCCAGAGAACGATATCAATACCCGTGGCTTACCCTAATTACTACACTACAACGATTAGGTTCATCGCCTAGGTGTTATAAAACTTGCTCAAGAAAAGGAAGTTTCCTTGACCCCGAACGACGCGTGTAGCGTTATCAGGTTTTAAAGTTTATGTTATCTCATATTTTTCACAACATATTACACATTTAAGCTTATTAGTGATATTATTGGTTTCGTGACGTTATGATTTATTTATTTACAAGTTCGCACGCGTAACAATTCATAATGAAGGTTTGATCAAGGCTTAAGCGTAGAAATGGTAGCTTATGCGTAAACGTGAGTTATACGCAGAAGGCGCAAGCTTATGCGTGGGACCGACTTCACGCGTAAGAAATATTACGCGAGAAAAGGGGACCTTCTGCGAGAGCTTACGCCGGAAGCGCATATAAAACCCACGCTGCAAGGCTTACTCGTAATAGTAGACCTTATACGAGAGGTCATCGCCACGCATATCCTTCACTGAATCACGCGTAGTCCCTTATGTAGAACCCACGTAAATGTTACGCGTGAAGATTTCTCTTACGTATAACATGCTACGCGAAGGTGATCCTTATGCGTAGATGTCTAACAACCTTGATTCCGATTTTACGTAGCAAACCCGAAATAAAATCATCATAGCATCAATTTTAACACATACATTCATTCTATAACGGATCATGACATGTACACTTATCAAACAGTTTTTACAGAGAAGACCTTATGCGTAGAACTTAAACCCTAGTTTCAAGAATTACGCGTAAGAAATCTAGCCATGGAAATTGCACCAAAGTTTTTCTGGGAGGTGTTAGATGCATAGTAAGTTGTCCTATCCAAGTTTTAACATCAAATATGCCATGGATCAAAAATACCCAAACCAGATGAATATAAACCCCAATTCCAATTAATGAATCATTAGAGTTTCCGGGTTTAGTTATGATTAATTCAACTTGAAAACAACCTCATACAACAATCTTTATCACCAAACACGCTCACAAATGAAAACACCCAAACCCACGATAAACCCTAATTTCCAAAATCCATCAATTCGTATCCGGGTGCATTTTGAGGATAAAATGATATCATTGATGTTATAGAAACGTTTTGACACTATCTTTTAACCATAAACACACAATCTTGATCATGTGTTCATACGCATATGCGTAGAACACAAAATCAATCATATACAAAAATTTGACCGTTGGATTCGTATAAAAATCAAAACCAATGTTTGTAAACACGTTAAGATTATGAAACAACTTACAAATTGATGATCCAAAACACGGATTTGAAGAACGATTTTAGTGCGTAGGATATGTTTGGTGAGGATAATAAATGTGAAAGGTTAGAGTTAGGTGGAAGTTTTATGAAAAAAGGAGTTTGAGCTTTTGGCAGATTTAGTCCCTCAACTTTTTGCCTTTTAACTTCCATTTTGGTTACCAAACGAAGAATATTTAGAAATAACTTTGACGACACTCCCCCTCGACTTAAGAAATAATGAAAGGTTATAAATTTTAGTCCGAGGAGTGTCAGTGAACTAGAAATGTGACCACCATTTTAAAGAAACAACCGGGATAAGGTAACATGCAAGTACAGTGATCTTTTGAAACAGTTAAGTATTTATTTTCTCCCCCTCAACACTTGATCGGAAAAATACTGAATTTTGAAAGATTAGAGTGTTGACGGAAGAAATGTACTTGCCATGTTGAAAGAAATATAGATAGAATAATATTTTTGTTGTTTTATCGATTTTCTATTTTTGTATTTTGTTTTGAAAAATTATTTACAAAAGAGATTTTGGTGTTTGTTGGTTTTTAAGACTGCTTTTAAGAGTTCATCCAATTCCTCTTGAGTAAACACCACATACCAATCCGTGGACCAACTCATTAAACCTAGCGGAGGCAAGGCTTTGGTGAGTAGATCGCCAATTGGTATTCTGCACCCACAAGTATAATTCAACTGCACTGCTCCACATGGTCCTTGATGAAATGATAGCGAAGATCGATGTGCTTAGATTTCGAGTGTCGAATCGAGTTGCACGAGATCGCAATGGCACTCCGATTGTCGTAGTACATCGGATTCATCAAATACGTAACCATAGTCTTTGAGTTGTGTTCTCATCCGATGACTTGAGCACAACACGACATGGCTACATATTCTGCTTGGTTGATGACAAACGATGTACAATCCTCGCTTCTTCGATTGCCGGGACACCGCTTATCACCAAGAAATTGTAGTGTCTCAAGTACTTTTCCGTGAATCTAAACATCCTGCGTGATCAAGATCCGAAAAGCGATTAGTTCAAAACTGAATCCTTCGGATACCGGATCTCCAAGTTAATGGTTCTCTTGATGTATCGGAGATTCTTTTAGCCTCGCAGAGGTGGGTTTCGATTGGTCTTGATCGATAACGGGAGCAGAGATAAACAGCAAAGACAATGTCGGTCGCTAGTGTTAGATACATGAGAGACCCAATAATACTTGAGTATTTTGTCGGGTCGACTAATTTCCCATGTAAATCGTCTTCAGCTTCTTGGTATGAGTCATTGGTATGGCATAAGTGTCATGTGTTTTCATTCCAAATTTGTTTAACAATTCAAGGGCATATTTGACCGACTCAAGAAAATATACGGGTGATTGATGAACTTGCGTCCTAGAAAGAACGTAAGTTCACCCATCATGGACATTTCAAAATTTTTCTTCATTAGTTTTGCAAATGCGATTGAGTACTTTTTATGTGTAGACCCAAAATGATGTCATCCACGTAAATTAGAACAATTAAGATATGTGCCCGTGATATTGTATGAAAAGAGTATGGTCAACCGAACCTTTGGTAAAATTATTGGCAATGAGGAAAGATGATAGCTTATCGTACCATGCCCGAGGAGCTTGTTTGAGACCATACTGAGCTTTGTTCGGTTTGTAGACATGGTTCGGGAACTCGGATCGACGAATCCTTCCGGTTGGTCGACATAAACCCTTTTTTCGATTGTCCATTTAGAAACACGGTTTGACATCCATCCGAAAGACCGTCATATTCATATGAGCGAACGCGAGAAATATCCGAACGACCTCAAGACGAGCAACCGAGCAAATGATTCTTCAAAGTCAATACCTCCTCCCGTCGATAACCTTTAGCCACTAGACGTGACTTGTTTCGATTACGTTCCTTCAAAGATCCAATTTGTTCTTCCAAATCCATTTGAGACTAATGACGTAGACCCTGTTGGTCTTTCAACCGATCCCATACTTCAAGACGTTTGAATTGGTTGAGTTCTTCCGCATGGATTCAATCCGTTGTCTTTTGTCATTGCGTCTTTAATGTTTTAGGCTCAGTTAGCGAGGCGGTGAGAGCATAAATGCAATGTTCACCATCTCGTGTGAAGACGTTGTCTTGTAACGATTGGTTGATTCGGGTTGCCAATAATATTTTCTAGAGGATGGTCTTTTGTCCATCGATGTGTAGAGGTTGATGTTGGTATACATTGTGCGATTCGAGGATTCAAATGGTTTGTTGATGATTCCGCGACATCGGTGCAGCAGCTTCATTAGCAAACGGGTTAAAGAACGATTTGGATCAAAATCGCAGTGGGGGTACTTCGTTAAGAACATCATCACCGGTTCATCATTGTTGGAAGCGGTTTGTTCAATGTTGTGGTGGAGTCAATCGGTGGTGCTTCTTCATGATGAGTTGTTGTAGCAGTGTATCGGTATAAGAGTAGTATCAGTTGAGCAATGAAACATCGGATACACCGAGCACGTTCATCAATATCGCCAGCGAATGTAGGAGCAAATAGTCTTTCCATTTGTTAACTAGTAAGTTGAGGGCTTTGTTCACCGATGACGGGTTTGGGGAAGTTTAAGCGGTTGTGACCGGGTTCCAAGCTATTATACTTAGAAGCCATTTCCGTAAGTTCATCAAAATGAGCATGAATCGTTTCCATAACCGCTTTGTAACGACGATTCGGATCCGGTAACCTTTAGAATTCCCACAATATCCAATAAAGACTCCAATGTCGACTTTCCAAAATCATCACGATCATTATTCGGATAGCAAAGGATCCAAATACATGAAAGTGTTTGAGATTCGGTTTATGGTTATGGAGAAGCTCAAAAGGTGTTTTGTTGTGGCGTTTAGTAATCATTGAACGATTTTGAGTATATCATGCGGTTGATACTTCCCATAAGTAATCTGGAAGTTTAGCATTGATTAACATTGTTCTTGCAGCTTCCACTAACGTTCGGTTTCATCTTTCAACAACTCGTTTTGTTCGGTGTACGTGCAATAGATGTCGATGCTCAATTCCCACTTTCTCATAAAATTCTCGAAGAGTTTGGTTAACAAATTCAGTTCCTTTGTACATTCTTATTTGGCGGACGGTGTTCCGGAGTCGAACTTGAATTTTCGTGAGAAAAGTGATGATCATTTGTGGAGCTTGGTCTTTGCTTCAAGAAAGTAGACCTAAGTCCATCGAAAATAGTCATCAAAAATTACTAAGATGTAGCGTTTGCCATTGATCATTTGCACGCCGCGATCGGGCCACACAAATCCATGTGAAGAAGATGAAGCACATGTCGAGAGTCGTGTTCCACCTTTGAAGGAAAATGAGCACGAGTGCTTTTCCTTGTTCACAGTCGAGCAAAGGTGATCTTTAGAATACCGGAATCGTGGGAGACCTTTAACTAGTTTGTGTCGAGTAAGATTGGTTATAGTTTGAAAATTTAAATGTGAGAGCGACGGTGCCATAGCGGGATTTTGTTGATGTTGCCTTTGAAAGTAGCGGATGGGAGATGAAGCAACCATGTCTTGCATAGAGATAGTGTAAAGACTAGAATTACGCGAGCGGACATAAGGTCGCTTCCTTGTAGATCACAAATGAAACAAGATTTCTCCTGAGCAACCTCCAAATCTCCATCACGTAATCGACCCATCGAAAGCAGTTGTGACGGGGCCTTCCACATAATAAACCCTACTAATTTCGATGTTCCCTTGATATAGTCTTCATAGCCCATGATAGTCTGAAGTGATCATTCCCGAATCGACGGTGCCAATGAACTTTGCAATAAAGTTTGATAACGATTTAAGATTGCTGTCATGTGTCGGGAACATCCGCTATCAACAATCCAGAGAATGATATGTATCACCGCATTACACACGACGACATGATGGAATAGAAGTAGATGTGGAACCCGAAATGTTAGAGGTTCCGAGCGCTTATAGTAGACACATACACATCAATAACTTTAGGCATCCATTTAAATCCTAGTATGTTATATATCCATTTTGCCATCTCCAACTAGTATTTGCTTTAGTCTTAGTGAATGCACTAGGTGGTACTACATTCTTAGGAGGTGAACCGGAGCTACAGTGGACAACAATGCGCTTCCTAGAATCTAAAGAGGCGGTTTACTAAGCATGACTTAGAAAGATTAGTGGGCCTAGAGGTATTCGATTCTTAGGATTTCGTAAACTAGAGATGATAGCTTTAGCAACACATTTGTCATGACAATCGAATTCATACTTTTACGACAAATAACACAAGGTGCATCGGATCGAATATCAAAAGTACTTAAAGGTTTAGCATTCGTTACATCACTATTTCTATTACATTTGCCGACGCAATATCTATAGTGGAAGCAACGTGAGTCTTATTCATAGTCCTAGGGTGTTCTTCACTTTAGTATTCCTTATTGATCTTTTCTTAGGTCGCAACTTCCTATTCTTCGATGTAGTGCTCCTAGGCTGTGAAGTGCGGACGTTTGGAAAAGAGGCAACTATTCTGTTTCATTAGAAGGAAGCACGTTAGCAACTTGTGTTTTGGCGGTAGGCATTCGGGTTCACGTTTACTAAGTGTTACGGTGCTATTCTCTTAATGATGGTTGGCGAATTTATTCATACTTTCCTAACATTTCTCTTAACTTAAAGATAGTGTGAATCAAATCTTGATTTTCGAATGAATATTACCAAAGAAAATGCATTACTTCTCTAGTGTGTGCAAGATAATGATCAAGTTCGTTTGATGCTTCATGACGAGTCTTGTTGAGTAAATCAAGTATGACACCATATTCTGCTTAACTTTTACAAGTTCTTGTTCATATTTTGAGATTTGACATTTCAAAGACACGTTTTGATCATCCATTGCTCAAATTTTGGATTAAACGTTTTGGATTGCAAGCGGTTGATTTTGTTTTGCAAAGCAAGTTCACGATTGTGACAATCTTTTGACACCATTGAAGACGACATTTTGCATTTGAAAGCTCGTTAATCAATCGTTCATTTTCGCCTTTTAAAGACTCGATCGATGCACATTATTAGTATTCTCCATGATTACAACATTATCATGAAGTCGTGAGAGATATAATCGATGCATGTGGCAAAGAATTGAATAACACAACATTATGGATATCAAGACAGATAACATCTTTCAAGAGTCGATCAACATCTTTTCTCAACATTTTCTTTTTACGCTTAGTATTAGAAATAGATGTTTCGCATTTTCTTGAAAACGACCTTCATCAATCCAAGTTCCTTATAAAAGTCCTGCTCCCAAGACAATGCACAATGTTTCAAATTTTTAACATTTGGTAAAACATTTTCCGAAAAATGTCTCTTTGTTCTCGCGCAGAGGCGATTGAAAGTGTTGAACTTTGATTTCGTAATGATATTGTATCTCATGTTGTAAAGTTTGAGGTCACCATGCAAAGGTCAAAATATCTAAGAATTTTGCGATTTTCGTGTTTTGAATTTACTTCAACGATGGAAGGTAAAGGACCATAAATTTGTGCATAATCGGTTGGGGATTAACATTAGAAGACTCATACATTTTTATGATAATCCTTGGTGTGTTAGAAGAATCCATTGGTGTGACGAAAGTGACCGGTTTTGAATAGTTAAAAGGTTTGTTGTAAACAACAGTTTTAATTTTGATCGACTCGCCTTACGTGATCTAATTCCTCTTGACGATGATATTCAACAACACTCATAATGTAATTATCAATTTTATATTCTCAGACCGGAAACTTCGTGATTTGGTTTGAATGCTTTGGTTGAAAGCTTAGGTTTGTAATCGCAAGATTCGTCCATATCCATTTGGATTGGGTTTTAAAGTAAACTTTTGAATAGTCGTGACTTACTCACCATGTTTGTAAACAACATTTTAAACTCTTTAAGTTTGTTTTGCAAGTCGATAATTCCTTCAAGATGATCATCTATTCGCTTCGTTGAATGCTTTTGTATGCTGAGAACTGCTTTTTGACAAGTTAACAACTCAACCTTAGCTTTTTGATTTTCCAAGGTGAGAGCGTTAATTTGCTTTTTATGTTCATGTTTTACTTGTTCTATTTCGCATAACAAAGCATTCTTCAAGCGGCTAGATCACGCATCCGTCGCTCTAAATATTTTTGTTTTGATGAGATTTAGCAAAAGCGGCTTCAAAACCTTTTTCACGCTTTTTCTTGAGTTTTAAAAAGTTGAGTTGCATTTCTAAACATTCAAAATCCTTGGTTAAAGTGCATTTTACTTTTTAAGTCCCGATTTCATCGCACGACATTCTTCCACTATGGATTGTTGGTTTTGCAATGATCAACATCTGGACGAGGCAAAGTTCGGTGTGTTCAACGTGAGTCACAACATGATCCTTATTTAGATCCTCAAGTATAACCACGAGTCAATTTGATTATCAAGGAAACCATAAGGTCATCTTGATCGTCAAATGTAACTATGGGGTCTAGTTGAAAATCGTCGGAATGAGATGTGGATGACTCATTTTGAACATTCTGAGCCTTGCCGGATTCGGATGTTGGCGGAGATATTAGATCGAGATAAATATGGTTTGTTCGGGCACTGAGAAAAGCCATCGATGTCATACATCGGGCCTGTGTCACTCATGTGTAACTCATGCATATTAGCCATCAACATAATACTGATTGGCCTGCAAGTCCTCCATATCATCATCTCGAGTCCATCCGCCATAAAACTCATTTTTGTTTGTGAGAGTTCCACCAACTTCATCCTTAAGAGCCAAAAGAAGAGCCTCTTTGTGATAAGCATCGCCCTAGTCCTCGGCTTTGGGCATGCATTAGCAGTGTCCCTTCTCATTGCGGTTGTAGCATCGAAGACCATTCAACCCATTCTCGAGCATTTCCTTGTTCCACCACTTGAGCTCTGTTGTTATTCCTACCCATAGCATTAAACCCTTGACCACCGCCCATATGACGACCATAACCATGATTCTAAACTTCAACGATCCATTGTTCACAACAGCCTGATTCCTTGTGTTCGATGAGGAACGAATGCGATTGTTGGATTTGTTTGTATAACGGCCAAAAGCATTAGCAATCATAACAAATCCTTGTTGCAATGCTTCGAACGGATCGGATTCCTCATTAGCTTGACTATGAAGTGCTTGATCATTGTTGTTGTTGTAAGGAACCAATTGAGTTTGTTGAGATTGTTGTGATTGATCATGTGGTGTGATAGTTGGTTGAGTTGCTGGTTGAGGAGGATAACTGTTTTGAGCATACAAGGCAAGTTGTTGATTTTCCGGATGTGAAGGTGAAGCAATTTGAGCACGGAGAATCCTTTCCTTATCAACTTCCTTTTGATGAGGCTTCAAGTAATCGTACAACAATCCGTATGTAGAATGATGCATGTTCTTCGCTTGACGGAGAAAAATGACATACTTTTCCCATTCGTGACCAAGACTACTCAGAACTTAGTATTAAGCGCAATTCTTGGCATGATGATGTTGTGTTTATCCAAATCATTTATGATATCCGAGAATCGATGATGATAAGACTCTAGTGTCTCTCGTGTTCAATCATGAAGTGTTCATAAGCCAAGTAAATTTTGGATTCCATATCCTCCGATTGATTGCAGATCCTTCCATAAGAAGATGAATATGTTCCACATTGCCTTTGCGTCTTTTTGAGCATCAACAGTTCAAGAATTGGGTTTGGTAATCCTAAGAGGATATATTGCATTGCAAGCTCATCGCCTTCATAGTATAGAAGTTCTTTGCTGCTCGTGTCCGCATGATGAGCAATGTTTGATTGTTCATCTCTTGGTGGATTAGCATTTGGATCTCCGGCACAATGACAAGAGGCATCCGAAATGGACCTTCCAAGATAACCTCTTTAAGAACTTTCCATGTGGCTTTTTCGGATCACAAAACCTAAAGAACCTAATCACCCATTGATCGTAGTTTCGGAGTGAGCATTGGAGGTCTATCAGTGATCCACCTCATGAATTGATTGTTGGTCGCTTAAAGCTTCACACATCTTTGCAAACCAAGTGGGTTCCTTTATAGTGTTCCTTGATGGATGTTTATTGAAATCGTTTGTGTAGGGTTGAACTTGAAGACTTGGTGGTGGTTGAACCATTTGAGGTTGTGGAATTGCAGCAAGTTGTGGAGTATGTTGTTGATTTAATTGTTGTTGATAAATTGCTTGTTGTTGATTCCATTGTTGATGTTGTGGACTTAATTGTTGTTGTCTTTGAGTATAAGTGTAAGGAAATAGTTAGAGTATGGTGGTTGTGACATGTTGAAAACTTGTGTTGTTAAATGGATCTTTGTAGTCGAATGAACCTTTGTTGATGAAGTATCCTTAGGCGTAGAAATCACAATAAACCAAGTAGCACTTATGTGTAAAAACACCAAAGTTACGCGTAACAGCAAGGGTTAAGCGTAGGTTTAGCTTACGCGTAAGTAAGGTGAAAACACTAAAGTTATGCGTAAAACAAGAAGTTAGGCGTAGAAAACTTAGGCGTAGAAAACTTAGGCGTAGGATGACCTTATGCGTAAGACAAAGCTTAGGCGTTAGATAAATCTTATGCGTAGAAGTTTCTACGTGTAAGCTTATGCTTATGCGTAATTTTAGGGTTTTGCCCAAGTGATCTTTTACACTATCACAAAGGCAAAAGATATCCTAAGTCGACGTATTTTCGTGCTTATCCAAGCAAGAAAACACGGAGTAAACCACTAAACTCAAGATCAAACCAAGAAGCAAGTTACGCGTAGTTTTAGGGTTTTGCTACGCGTAGACTTACTCGTAAAAATGATTGTTGCCCAAAGATGTTTCTAAACCAGATTTTTGTGATGAAATAGCTTCAATGTTAGGACAAGTCGCCACCAGTTAACAACTCGCTAGGTCATATACAATGAATCTAGACGACTTGTAAAGACAAGTCGCCACCAGTGATTATACCAAGTCGCTAGGTAGATTTTTGAATTTTTCCGATGAATTTTCCGACTCAGTTCCGACCATATGCATAAAAAACCCAGAAACACATCATAACATCTGCTTCTTATGACTGTTATGACCAATTTTGACCACGTTTTGACAAGGCAGAAATGACCACAGATGACTCAAAGATGTTAGGACAGTTGAACCAAAACAGAATAAGCCCACAACATGTAATAAAAGTTTAAAACATATACATATCTGAAAATCATTTAAGACAGTTAACCATGTTTAAAACAGTTAAAACAGTTAACCATAAGTGATACATGAGACCATGTTTAAAACAGTTAACCATGGAACAAAAATCATCAAAAAGTACCAAAAACAATATAACACCATGTATCGAAACCACAATAAATCATCAAAACACAACAACCTTGGCTCTGATACCATTTGTAGGATCGTAATATTATTGTGTTGATGATTCGGGTGGTCTTGGATGATCAAAATACATGTTTGCCATAGTTAGAGAGAAAGAGATGAGAGGGAGTTTCTTGGTAGAGAGTTGTAGCACAAATAAAATGTTAGATTGAATGTGAAGCTCCACCCCTTCCAAGGTTGGAAGGGGTATTTATACTTACAAACATAACGACCTCCTATCGGCCTGTGGATCAGGTATACAGTGGGTAAAGACCCATCCTTCCTCCACTGTGTTACACTAAACTATTCTACGCTACTGACTAACTAATTAACTACTAAATAACGTAACAAAAGACAAGTCTACGAGCTACCTTATGCTAGATAATATTTGGGGTGACCGACTCTTCATAATGGAATTTCCAATTCCTAACACAATTAAAGGGCGACGCCGTCCCTATAAACAAACTTGATAAAAACATGCACCAGACGGCTCAGTGGAATTTTTGCTCATACAACCTAACGGCATTAGGCTTTGAAGAAGAAGGGCGTCACTCAGACTTTTCATCTCAGACGGCCTAGATCCAGAACCAAGACGACGTCCCACTTTAAAACTGACGGCGTCACAAGGTGACGTCGTCCCATCGATGACTTGGCTAAGACGAAAACCCTAATGACGGCGAGCTGATGGCGTCCCACCTATAAGGTGACATTGTCGCACTTGTAAATCTATATATAGAATTCGATTTTTCAGCATTTAGAGAAGTAGAATTTTGGGAGTAAAAACCCTAAACGTTTGTAGTCCGACTTGGACAGTATCATAGGGTCCCAAACCCTATTTTACACATCAAGATAAGTGTTTTAATCCAAAGTATCATTATGTCTTTCATTGATTGTGTGTATGCTTGCTTGTTTAACATGTCTAGCTAAATTTCTTGTGTGTTTTCTAAGATCTATGAAACCTAGTTATTAATTATTGTTAGGTTGTCTCTTATCTTAATTGTAATTGGCTTAGGAGTGCAACTAGGCTTTGGTTGTGTTTAATGCTTGAGTAATCTTTGTGAAAGTTGGCTTATGAATGAAATAGTTTAAGGAATTGCGGATTTCGTAGGCTAAACCCAGAGGTAACCTCAAAGAGTTAGGGCATAGGCATACCCTACGACCTTAGGAAATACAACGCGATTAAGATAAGGTGTGACAATTCAACAGACCATTAAAAGATAACTAGAGAGTAATAGTATCTAGGTAAACACATTTTTAATCATCATACGAGCACACATCAAATAGACATAACTACCAAGAGTATTAGATAATTAGATAGTAGAAGTAATCGGTGAAGTACCACCCCAAACCAATTGCCCGAGATATTTACCTTAGCTTTCTAAAACCAATAAAAGAAAAACAAGAATCATCCTCAACCCCACCTTCTCGTAATACATTTCTTGCTAGCATTCCTATTCCCTAGAGAACGATATCAATCCCGAGGCTTACCCAATACTACACTACAACGATTAGGTTCACTCGCCTAGGTGGTTGAAAAACTTGCTCAAAGAAAAGGAAGTTCCTTTCAATTTCGATGAGTGTCTAAATACTCATCATTTTTGTTCCTTCTACACCGCAAAACATTTAAAACACCTAAATGCTTCAAAATATGTTAAAAATATCCTGAGTGTGTTTTGTGTCTTGCGTGTACAAAAGGATTGAAACAAGTGAAAAACGGACAAAATCGAGCAAAAATCGAAAAGTCTTTGAGAAGCCGATGCCGGGTTGTGATTTTCTACGATTGTTGATCAATTTAAGACCGAACACGCTTTTTAGAGTGGGAAAAGCAACTGTCCTTAAACCTAAACCAAAACCAAAATCACCATTTTACCCGTCCCCGATACCCAAATAAACCTTTCTTTTCTATTTATAACCATTATCCAATAAATAAACCTTACCCTTCCCATTACCCTTCCCATTATCCAAAAAAAAATAAACCCATTAACCCACCGACACCCACGACCCCCGCCCACCTTTCGCCTCCTTTTTCTTTCCCGCTTCCTCTTCCACACTCAACCCCCCGCAAGCTTTGTCTCCCCATCCCCGCCACTCTCTTTTCCTCACTAAAGAAAGAGCACAAGCATGTTTTTGCTTTTTGTCTCACAAAGAAAACACAAATGTATGCATACAAGAGAAGACAGAGAGAGAGATTTTTCTTGTATAAATAGACTAGTAGGATTAGTGTGAAAGGTAGTCTAGAAATTTAGTGTTCTAGTCCCAATTTACTCTTCCCGTATTGTTAGATTTCTGTAAGTTTAAAATTTAATGCAAGTTACTTTCAAGTTTTTTTAGTTCACTTATTTAGTTATCACTGCTCATGTTCTTAAGTTCTATTTCTAGTGCTTTAAAATTGTTTGTTAACATTGTTGAAACTAATTTTGAGTTTGTGTAGTGAATGCAAATCGCTTTAAAAAAAAAAAAAAAAGTTTTATCTTAAAACTCATTTCTGTCCAACGAGGACTGTTTAGTTCAGCAAGTTTCATGGGTCAAAACCCCTTTTTGGTTGTTAAAGTGGTTTGTTCAAGTTGGTTTCGAGTATTGTTAGTTGATGCAATAGCTTTTAGATTGTTTTATTTGAATATGTTCTTCTTTTTTTTCCTGACCTGAAACTAAAGCAGCAGCCTGTAGTGTTTTTTTTAGCTAAATTTTAGGTAGTGTATGTTAGAATTAAGGTTTGTTTTTTTTTATGATATAGTTAGTTTATGGTTGGTAGTTAATCCATTGTAGCTCATTTGTCCTTTATAACTCATTAGAAGTCGATTTTGGCCATCAAAGTCCCCTTTGTCGCTTCTTGTCTGCTGCGTCAAGCAGACACCATGTACCGCTTAAGTCCAACTTTCGCTCAATGTTAGATTGATGAGAGTTAGTTTAGGACTTGATTTTGGTTTTCCAAGTAGTTAGTAGCACTAGGATTATGTTTCTAAGCTTATTATGTAAGTAGGATAGCTTTTGTTAGCTTGTTATTGTCTTTTAAACCACCACATCGGTCCCCATGCCTATCACATTTGCAATGTTTCTAATAAGCTTATAAAATCCCCTTTAGTTGCGTGATTATTTATTTAGAATCCCATTGTACTAGCTTAAACTGCTTTAGTTTGATTTGGAGTTTGGTGTTGTTTGATGCATAATTTTAAGCAAGGAACTACCCATCTTGTGCCTTTTTTTTTTGTATCGATATGCACTTTCACAGCAGCAATTTTTTGGCTTTTAGAGTCCGAGTTTAGCTTATTGTCTCTTGGGTATTGCATAATTATGTCCCTATAAGTGCTTTAGGCCCTTAGAATAATTAGGAGTAGTTTTAGATTATTTGCAAGCTTTTGCATAGCTTTTATTCATTTAGTGGCAAAGAAGCCAAACCGACCCATTCAATTTTTGTCTTCTTCGTGCATTCTAGTGTTATAGTTGATGTTGAATCTTTTCAAGTTAAGGTTATTTTTATTTATTTTTTTTTTTTTTTTTTTATTTTTATTTTTATTTTTTTTATGAAAAGTCTTAATCTAGTCCTTAGATTAGTTGCTAAAAGAAAAGAATAAAAAAGAAAGAAATAAATTGCCAAAGAATGGAGATGAGTGGGATTCAACTCGAACCACTAACCTCCCACGATGTAATCTTTTCTCCTTGTGCCAAACAGCCCTTCACTAAGCTTTTCTTCACTGCTTTCTCTTATCCGGTAAAGGCTCATTTTCAAGATCCGTCATTTTAGTTTTGAAAAAGTGATTTTTGCCAAACTTTGTGGAATTTTCATGATTTGTTATAAGTCCATTTGAGCTGAAATTTGGGATACAAGATCTTTGGTTGGTGATCTACGCCTAGGTATTTTTAGTTTATTTTTGTGATTTTTCTAGATAGCTTAATATAGTGCTTAAAGTAGGGCCTTAGAGGCCGCTTTGGCATATAGTTATTAAAATCAGTCATGAGTTTTTTTCTCGTAGCTTGTGCTTTTTACTTCCCAATCAGTTGCATTAGCTCATTTTAGGTTAGATTTAGGCTTTAGTAGCTTATGGTAGCTTATAGTTAGCTTTTAGCTTATTTCAAGTGCTTATTCAAACTGCTTATTTGCCCAATTCAATTTTATTAGTGGGCTTATCTAAGTTTTTATATTTTTCCCGGGCTTAGAATAATATTTTAGATTTTCCTGTAAAGTCTCATAATTTT
Organism: Chrysanthemum lavandulifolium; assembly: GCA_022545495.1. Classification (NCBI taxonomy): domain Eukaryota; kingdom Viridiplantae; phylum Streptophyta; class Magnoliopsida; order Asterales; family Asteraceae; genus Chrysanthemum; species Chrysanthemum lavandulifolium. The sequence continues at coordinate 145,589,422 of CM040241.1, read as the reverse complement.
TACTGTTCATTTGTTATTTTCTTAATTTTAATTAGTTTAAATTAGTTTTAATTAATAATAATTATTTAAAAGTCTAAAAAATATTTTCGGTTTTAAAATAAGTTTTATAATATTTTAGATTTTTCTAAGTCATAATTTCACTTTTCTAGCTTTATTTCATATTTTCTTATATTTTAGGATATTATTAAATAGTTAAAATAGTTTTTAATTAATAATAATTAAATAAATAGTCATAAAAATAATTTTATTTTTCCAATAATTTTCTTGCATCATTAGGATTGTAAAATATATTTTCCATATCCGTAGGTATTTTACTTCTTTATTTTCACGCTTTATTTCAGACGCCACGTAATTTTATTTAAACGACGCTTTAGGTTTTAAAACGTTAATCGATTTTAAATATAGAATTAAAATGACTTCAAAGTCTTTAATAGATTCGATTCCTTAGTGTAAAATCAATCATACCCATTTCCTGCTCAATATTCACCCGATCACGATTCGTTTTATTACAGTTTTCACACCTCGCTGGGACTTAACGACCGGGAAACACTATACTCTCTGGATAATTGCATTGCGCTCTCAAGTGATTGACTCTTGTTGACCATTCACCGGTTAATTTGGGTTGACCGTTTGGGACCGATCAAATTTTAGGCGCCGGGAGTGTGTCTTGCGTTCTATTTAATTTGAAGCATCGGTGTTGTTGAATATACATCCATTGTATATTTACCATCCTTGTTCATATTTTCTTATTATTATCATATAAAAACAAACGGTTCCCGAAAACATTTTAAAATCGGCCAACAAACACAAAACCCAAAAGATTTTCTTTCTTATATTTACAACATGTTTTTCAAAATACCAAAAATATTCCTCTTTACCCTATTACCCTTTTGATTCCTCATTTCTTACCCTCCGAACCCTTTGATTCTTTCTATGTCTTATCCTCACCATTTTGGTTGCCAATGGTGTGGTGGTCCTCATAATGGTGGAATTGTCCCTACAGTAGCATGGTAGAATCGTGAGATGGGTCCATCTATAACCAAGCTCCCTATCCTTACCATGACACATCCGATTCATTCTACTAGCCACCACATCATGAGATATTGACATATCTGTGTGAGTTTTGTGGAGGTCCTCACCAAGGATTTGAGTGTCAATCCGAAACGCGTTTGTCTATGAACAGTTTCGGTAACACTCGTGACTTTGGAAATTACCAAATTCCATATTATTCACATGTCCACCACAACAATCATTTTGTTGTGAGTCTTGTGGAGGTCCACATGTCACCGGATTGTCAAACGGGAATACATTTCCTTGTGAAAATTTTGACACATCATTTCAAGACCAACCTCCACAAGGTTAATGACTCAAACTCCTCAAGAAACCCAACAAGACACTTATCTAGAGCTTCCGGAGTTAGTGAAAAGAATCGAGGAGTTGAGTAAAACAAAGATTTCAAATGCTCCCGCTTTTCGTGTATATTGTGGGGGTCCTCATGATGATTATCAATGTCAACCTTCCGCTTTGACAAATCTCCATTCCACAATGTCCCGCCATTCAAAATTCACATGAGAAATCCATGGAAGAATTGCTAGTCAAGAGCGGTCGCTAAAATAAATTCCCAAATTGCGTTTGAAAAATCTATTAGGAATCAATTGCAAAAGAAAAAGCAACAGATCTAGCTCTCAATTTCGCTTTATTCCGATGACGATGATGATGAGGATACACTTGATATCCTTCAATTCTATAAAGATTCATCAAGATCATCATTGATATCCCAGCAGTTGAGATTCATTCTCAAACAATCGCTATCACACCAAGCTCCCACTCACTCTCTAAACATGGGGACGAGCATCTTGACACCGTTCACTAAAAGGAATCGGACGAATTCATAAAGTCTAGTGTTGAGAACCTTGTCCCAATCCCGAGAGAGTCTTTGGGAACTTCGAGCATATGTGATTCTCTTTCCCCTCTTGAGTGTTCAAATGATCATTTTGAAACTTTCTCCGATCTTAGCGACGATTGTGCTTCCTATGGAAACATCGAGTATGTTGAGACATCACTGGGGCCCGATCCTCTTCTTGAGGAGTTCACCGATGAACTCACTCAAATCACCCACTTTCATCGTAGTGATGATGATATCTTTGATTTGAAGCCGATCCGGGAGAGATTGAAAGTCTCCCTTATAATGATCGCTCACCCACTTCTTATCCCAACGGTCCAATAGAGAATGTTGATCACTTTGTTCTGAAGCATTCAAAACAACTCACTAATCCTCTATTTGAATTTGACTCGAATTCACTTTAATTTCGAGAATCCACTCTTTGATACTCGATTGAGGATAGTGATGAGTCTACATGGAACAAGAATTCATGATTTACATCTTGTGATTGATTCTCTTCACGAGGAGTTCACGGTGAACTCACTCATATCATATCTCCCACGGAGTATGATAACTTCCACTTTGATCATGACACACCCGGATTTGTCTTGATCACGTGAGCTTAAATGATGAGATTCATAATATCGAAATTATGGATCTCCTATGGATGAAGATGAGTTAGTCATGATTTTCATCATGACTTTCTTTCTTTTCTTCACCTATCCCGTGATTTCGCTCTTCTTCACTCATTCGGGAGTGAAGATACCATCTTGACCCCGCATTTCCATGTACCATTTGGAGCCGAGTCTGCCTCTATATCTCGCCGGTGTGGAACTTTCGTGCTTCAAATGTTTATACAAACATTTTGAATGAAAGTCCGATGGAGATTGTTCTTCCACCGCTTCCCATGAACAAATTAATTCTGGGGTCGAGTCAAGCTAGCGACTCGGTAATCAAAAACAGAGTTAAACATGGGTTTTCACCCGTGTACCACCTAGTATGGGGAGTTGCCCTTGTTGTATATAAGTTTAAAAAAAAAAAAAAAAAAAAATTCAAATAATGGCCGTAGTATTTCCCTTTACGTTTCGCCGGCATAACCGCTTGTACTTTGAATATTGAGGGCAATATTCATTTCTAGTGTGGGGGAATTCTCTAATTTTATCATGTAATTATACCACCCAATTGCCCCATTTTTGGCCAAAATTTTTTTTGGAGTAAGTGTTTTGCACTTACTCACTTACGATTATCGATCCGCCATGTCTAATAAACAAAAGGATTGGCTAATCCAGAGCAAACGGCTCTTGGTAAAGATATCTCAAACCGTTGACGGCTTGCAATTTGCCCAAAATTGTATGGTGTTCATTCACCATATCTTTAATTAGTTAAGAGTTGGCTAGCCCAAGTTTATGGCTTGTGGTAAAGGCGATTGGAAAACCATAATTGGTAATCGACTCACCAAAGATATTTTATCTAAGAGTTGGCTAGTCCGTAAGCAAACGGCTTCGTAAAGACAAATCAAAACCGTTGAAAGTCGGGTGATTTGCTCAAAATCATTTGGTTATCATTGTACCAAGGTTCTTACTTGAATCTGAAACAATTGGCTACTCCAAGTAATGGCTTTTGGTAAAGAGATTCAAATCCATTAAGTTTTCTCAAAAGATTGCTAGGGACTAGCAATAGTTTAGTGTGGGGATTGATGAGTGTCTAAATACTCATCATTTTGTTCCTTCTACACCGCAAAACATTTAAAACACTGTAAATGCTTCAAAATATGTTAAAATATCCTCGAGTGTGTTTTGTGTCTTGCAGGTACAAAAGGATTGAAAATAAAGTGAAAAACGGACAAAATCGAGCAAAAATCGGAAAAGTCGAGAAGCCGATGCCGGGTTGTGATTTTCACGATTGTTGATCAATTTAAGACCCAACACGCTTTTAGAGTGGGAAAAGCAACCGTCCTTAAACCTAAACCAAAACCAAAATCACCATTTTACCCGTCCCCGATACCCAAATAAACCTTTCTTTTTCTATTTATAACCATTATCCAATAAATAAACCTTACCCTTCCCATTACCCTTCCCATTATCCAAAAAAAAATAAACCCATTAACCCACCGTACACCCACGACCCTTCCCACCTTTCCTCCTTTTTCTTTCCTCGCTTCCTCTTCCACACTCAACCCCCGTAAGCTTTGTCTCCCCATCCCCGCTACTCTCTTTTCCTCACTAAAGAAAGAGCACAAGCATGTTTTTGGCTGTTTTTGTCTCACAAAGAAAACACAAAAACAAGGATACAAGAGAAGATGAGAGAGAGATTTTTCTTGTATAAATAGACTAGTAGGATTAGTGTGAAAGGTAGTCTAGAAATTTAGTGTTCTAGTCCCAATTTACTCTTCCGTATTGTTAGATTTCGTAAGTTTAAAATTTAATGCAAGTTACTTTCAAGTTTTTTAGTTCACTTATTTAGTTATCATTGCTCATGTTCTTAAGTTCTATTTCTAGTGCTTTAAAATTGTTTGTTAACATTGTTGAAACTAATTTTGAGTTTGTGTAGTGAATGCAAATCGGTTTAAAAAAAAAAAAAAAGTTTTATCTTAAAACTCATTTCATCCAACGAGGACTGCTTATTTCAAAGAAGTTTCATGGGTCAAAACCCTTTTGGTTGTTAAAGTGGTTTGTTCAAGTTGGTTTCGAGTATTGTTAGTTGATGCAATAGCTTTTAGATTGTTTTATTTGAATCGTTTCTTCTTTTTTTCCCGACCAAACTAAAGCAAAGAACTGTAGTGTTTTTTTTTAGCTAAATTTTAGGTAGTGTATGTTAGAATTAAGGTTTGTTTTTTTATGATATAGTTAGTTTATGGTTGGTAGTTAATCCATTGTAGCTCATTTGTCCTTTATAACTCATTAGGAAGTCGATTTTGGCCATCAAAAGTCCCCCTTTGTCGCCTCTTGTGTCTCACGCTGCGCAGACACCACACCGCTAAGTCCAACTTTGGCTCAATGTTAGATTGATGAGAGTTAGTTTAGGACTTGATTTTGGTTTTTCCAAGTAGTTAGTAGCACTAGGATTATGTTTCTAAGCTTATTATGTAAGTAGGATAGCTTTTGTTAGCTTGTTATTGTCTTTTAAACCACCACATCATTCCCACACCGTCACATTGCAAATTTCTAATAAGCTTATAAAATCCCCTTTAGTTGCATTACTTATTTAGAATCCCATTGTACTAGCTTAAACTGTTTTAGTTTGATTTGGAGTTTGGTGTTGTTTGGATGCATAATTTTAAGCAAGGAACTACCCATCTTGTGCCTTTTTTTTTTTTTGTATCTGATATGCACTTTCACAGCAGCAATTTTTTTTGGCTTTTAGAGTCTGAGTTTAGCTTATTGTCTCTTGGGTATTGCATAATTAAGTGTCCCTATAAGTGCTTTAGGCCCCTTAGAATAATTAGGAGTAGTTTTAGATTATTTGCAAGCTTTTGCATAGCTTTTATTCATTTAGTGGCAAAGAAGCCAAACCGACCCATTCAATTTTTGTCTTCTGTGCATTCTAGTCGTTATAGCGATGTTGAATCTTTTCAAGTTAAGTTTTTTTTTTTTTTTTTTTTTTTTTTTTTTTTTTTTTTATGAAAGTCTTAATCTAGTCCTTAGATTAGTTGCTAAAAGAAAAGAATAAAAAGAAAGAAATAAATTGCCAAAGAATGGAGATGAGTGGGATTCGAACTCAGAACCACTAACCTCCCACGACAGAACTTTTCTCCCTTGTGCCAAACAGCCCTTCACTAAGCTTTTCTTCAGCTTCTGTTTTCTCTTATCTGGTAAAGGCTCATTTTCAAGATCTGTCATTTTAGTTTTTGAAAAAAAGTGATTTTTGCCAAACTTTGTGAAATTTTCACAGATTTGTTATAAGTCCATTTGAGCTGAAATTTGGGATACAAGATCTTTGGTTGGTGATCTACAGCTAGGTATTTTTAGTTTATTTTGTGATTTTTCTAGATAGCTTAATATAGTGCTTAAAGTAGGGCCTCAGAGTCGTTTGGCATATAGTTATTAAAATCTGTCATGAGTTTTTTTTCTCGTAGCTTGTGCTTTTTACTTCCCAATCAGTTGCATTAGCTCATTTTAGGTTAGATTTAGGCTTTAGTAGCTTATGGTAGCTTATAGTTAGCTTTTAGCTTATTTCAAGTGCTTATTCAAACCGCTTATTTGCCCAATTCAAGCTTATTAGTGGGCTTATCTAACTTTTATATTTTTCCCGTGCTTAGAATAATATTTTAGATTTTCTGTAAAGTCTCATAATTTTACTGTTCATTTGTTATTTTTCTTAATTTTAATTAGTTTAAATTAGTTTTTAATTAATAATAATTATTTAAAAGTCTAAAAATATATTTTCAGCTTTTAAAATAAGTTTTATAATATTTTAGATTTTTCTAAGTCATAATTTCACTTTTCTAGCTTTATTTCATATTTTCTTATATTTTAGGATATTATTAAATAGTTAAAATAGTTTTTAATTAATAATAATTAAATAAATAGTCATAAAAATAATTTTATTTTTCCAATAATTTTCTTGCATCATTAGGATTGTAAAATATATTTTCCATATCCGTAGGTACTTTACTTCTTTATTTTCACGCTTTATTTCGTGACGCCACGTAATTTTATTTAAACGCACGCTTTAGGTTTTAAAACGTTAATCGATTTTAAATATAGAATTAAAATGACTTCAAAGTCTTTAATAGATTGATTCCTTAGTGTAAAATCAATCATACCCATTTCTGCTCAATATTCACCCGATCACGCATTTGTTTTATTACAGTTTTCACACCTCGCTGGGACTTAACGACCCGGGGAAACACTATACTCTCCTGGATAATTGCATTGCGTTCTCAAGTGATTGACTCTTGTTGACCATTCACCTGGTTAATTTGGGTTGACCGTTTGGGACCGATCAACCCCGAACGCGCTTCGTACGCGCATCAAATTTTTAGCGCCGCTGCCGGGGAATAGAATAGCTAGTTAGATCTTTATCTCATTTAGGTTCCCTTGCTTGATTCCTATCAAGTAAGATTTTTTCTCATTTTTAGCTTCCTTGTAGTCTATCCACCTTCTTCATGACTTGGTTAGTAATCCCATCACTTTTCATCATGGAAGGTGATAACCCGCCACCAATCCAACCACTTCCCATCAACCCACCACCAATTGACCCGCCAAGAGGCCGCATTTGGTGAATACTCTACCGAGCTACAAAGGCTATAGGAACACCACCGAGCTCCCGATCAAGCTCAAACTACGCCTGCGATCCGACACCATCCGCTTGGTGTAAAACGGATGTGCATTCCATGGACTTTGTTCAAGATCCTAATCAAGATCTCAAGGACTTCCTTAAAATCGTTGATTCCATCGACCTTGATGCTACCATACAGAGACCATGCGCCATGCCTCTTCCACCTCTCACGGACCAAGCTAGTAATTGGCTTGAGCGACTTCCACGGATCCATCTCAAGTTGGGATGATCTCACCACTCGTTTCTCGCCTAATTTTCCCAACGGGAGAACTACCAAACTTAGGAATGACATCTTGATGTTCCAACAACGCCAAGGCGAAACTCTCTACGAGGCGTGGACTCGATTCAAGGACTTGCTCCATAAAGTCCTCATCACGGCATCGATCTTTGGTTTCAAGTCCAAATCTTTAAGATCATGTCAACTTCTCAACTAGGCAAACCATCGACCAAGCGGCCGGTGGCAAACTTAGTAAACTTACCGCATGAAGAATCGTGAGCTACAATAGAGGACATTGCCCTCTATGACAACGAAAGTTGGAATGATCCCGTGAGTTGCCCAAACCGTCAAGGCAATCTCCTTGCCTCCCATTGACTCACAAACTTCCAATCGAGGATGCTCACATGAAGATCAAATCAAATTCCTAATGAGCTCCTACGAAAATCCTAAGTCTTCACGCCAAGTGAACAAGGTCTCTTCCTTGTGTGAGATATGTAGTGGTCCCCATGACACTCATACTTGCACGAGACTCCCGAACAAGATTCCGCTGACTACGCATCCTCGCGACAAATGGAATGGGAGGAGATTCCCACAACACCGGACTAGGACTTTCAACGATGCCGTAGAAGCATGGAGGGCAAACCCGACTATAATCGGGGACAAATCAAAGAATTCACCTCTAACAATTCCCCATGGTCCCACCGTGACGGCCCTAGTCAACAAAACATAGAAGGGATGTTGCAACACCTAGTTACATCCCAAGAAGCTCAAATAGCCAAGCTTTCGGATGACTTTAACCAACAACAAGCCGAGATGGATAGAAGATAGATAACCTTTTGAAAGCCATGACCAATAGTGATAAGAAGACCACCAAAAGGTTAATGCCATCTCGACTCATTCTCCCAAGCTTCGGCGTGAAAATTAAGGACCCAAGTAAGTACTTCAAACTAGGGATCCTCTTCATCCAAGCATGTTCAATTCGTCATTGCCATCATCTTAGTAAAACCAAATAGGAATAGTGACAAAGCGAACCATGAGACTATGCTTGAGGTTAGTGAAACTCCTAAGAAAGAATCGACCAACTAAGTAGGTGATGAATACTTCAATAAGTTTCCTACGAAAGAAGAACTTTCATGCCACCCACACCTAGTACGCGACCTTCGTCACATGTATGTTAGGAGAAGCCCACGAACCATCTTTGGAAATCCTAGAAATCTCAACATACCTTGTTGCATAGGAAATCTTTTCGTGGCAAAGGCCTACATTGATCGCAAGTCCCCAATAAATATCATGACTAGCACATACTATAATTGGGTGATGAAGAAACCTATCCCAAATAGGCAAGACCCCGATGATACTAGAGTTAGTTGTAATTTCCTTGGTAGAGTTAAGGGATTGCCCGTCTATGTAGGTAGTTTCACGTACCTTACGGATTTCGTGATTGTGGAGGATATTAGTACGGCGATAGATCCTAGCTTGTCCCATGTAGTTCTAGGAAAGCCATTCATAGAAAACACCGGGATGACTTATGATCCATTGTTAGGAATAGTTAGATTCAAGGATGAGACCGATGCCATAGCTTACCAAATGCCATTTAAGATTACGATTTTTTCATCACTATCCAATGATGAAAAGGAACTTAAGCTATCGGTCTACTATAGAAATGAGAAGGATAAGGAGAAAGGAGTAGATTATGTGATGAATAAGATTTTTGGGTTCTATAAGGATTGTTTGAAATTAGGACCGGAATATAGAACGAATTGGGGAGAAGATGACTTCTTAGAAAATGCACGATAGGGCATAACTATACCATGGAAAACCCCTATAGAGATCGTCATGAGGAAAATGATGACGGTAAGGAAGGCACGTAGGAGCACGACTTCGAGTCTAGCTACAAGACTCATAAATAAAGAAAAGCGCTTCGTGGGAAGCAACCCATGCTTAATTGTTTGCTTGTTTGTGTGTCATATATCCTTTTTCATTGTTGTTTATTCTCATGTTTGATTTTGTGAAAATGCTTTATTTTGTCTTTAACCTCGTCTTAATTACATATAAAGGTATTTTACAAAAAGATAAGTGTAATGAAGATTACATACGTTTTTTAAGAACGTGAACATGAGAATTACAATTAGTGAAATTGATATATATGTGTGTTTGTTAGATTCGAATGCTTGTATCGAGTCATAATGGATGTTTTGTAGGAATTTTTCCAGATTCTAAAGATGTAATTTTTCCAGAAAACGCAGCAGATCAGCTTCGTCATGACAACCGGTGGCGTCAGATTGAAGCTGACGACGTCAGTCAAGCAAAATGACTTATCAATTTTTTTTCGCTTTTGTGCTACTTAAAAATTTTGGAAATTCTCATGTCTTAATTTTCGGAAAAACTACAAACATCCATTTCACAAGCATTATATCCTAGTGTAGTTGTATCATATATAGTTTTACCACCGATTTTATGCGAAGGTTTCGTTTGCTTTCATAAGTGTGCGGGTTATATTTGGCAAAAGAAGAAACACAACATTGAATGGAGCTTATCACGTATGCATTCTTCTTGGAAAAGAATTTAACCGCAACTTCACACGGATCCGCCGAGCTAATCGTGGAGTACTAGTTTCTTTTCTTTACTTACCTTCCTTTATCATAACTTTGATACTTTGGGGAACATTGGGGACAATGCTTAGTTTAAGTGTAGGGAGGAGAATAAAACGGAACTTAGAAACTATTCTTATCATTGATCATTTGTCTTGTCCTTAGTAAATTGTGTAATAAAGTATGAGAAATATTTGTTAGGCAATTTTAGCATCAAATTTAAAATTTTTATGACATGTATGAGCTAAAACTTTAGTCTTAATAAAGCGTCTCATGGATAGGAGTTATATGACTAGTACAAAAACCGCTTACCACTCAAATTCCACCCCAAAATGCGAGGTTCGCCCTAGATCTTTAGGAATAAAGGCATTCATCTTTAATGCTTAGAGAGTGTACCGGTAGTATAATATATTCTAAAACTTGTTTTGTGATGCATTCCGAGATCGCTAGTGAGACTACACTTGTGTAGTTAGGAATAACTAAATGAAAAGAGGAATTAGGATAACCCTTGTTTGAAACATGTATTATAATTACTTCTTCCACATCGGTAGAGTAATTACCCCATACCTCTGCGATGTACTCATCTTTAGTACACGATACCCTAGTTAACCCCTTAGAGCCTATCCTTTCGCGGTTCTCGTGATGTTTTTGTTTTTCGAATATCAATGAACATCATTGTTTACAATCTACCCCAAATGTACACCCAAATCGCCTTAGCCTACCTTGTATGCACTCACCTTTAGTACATTATTAATATCATTACTAAACCCTTAGTTCAATTATCTAGTTACTTGCATGGTTGCTAAGTCGAGTCATATCTTTTGTACATAGTTTTGGGATGATTGGGACTCATGGGTAAAAGTAATATTTTATGGAGTAACGGAAAGAACGATAAATTAAATTCCCTTAGTCTACGAATTAAATACTCCAAGTGTTTTGATCTTTTCAAATCGGGTCAATTAGTGTTGGAGAAATAAAACTCAAGTGTAGGGATGCTTCTATAAATCCCTTTATATTTTGATGTTATCGAGAGGATGGTAGAGTAAAAATGTATGCAAAAAAAAAGTGTTCAAAATAAATAAATAAATAAATAAATGAAGAAAACCATACGGGCTACCATCCTACATCTATCTTTATGTTTATGTCTTTAAATTTATGTATGTTTGTTTCAAGTTACCTAGAGTTTAGTGAGTCGAGTAATGAAATTGCACTTCAAATATATTTTTCGTACCTTAAAGATAGTCTAGAATGTCTCCGTGAGATTGTTGAAGAGGATAAGATAGAGAAGCCACTTGATAGTGCGATTAAGGATGCATGCTTATATGCCAAACGATCTCAAGAGTTGTTAGAATTCCTAATAACTATATGTCCTAAATTTGGTACTAAGAAAGATAGAGTAGTTATGCCTTGCTCTATGCCCAAAGCCAAGCAAGTGTCCTTTGTTGTGCCTCCTAGTACTTCAGATCCCAGCACTTCTAGACCAGGAATGCAGGAAGTAGTAAAACCAACTAATGTTCCCATCGTTCCCTACTGGAGTAATCAGTGACACTAAGGCAAGCAGGTCAAAGCCTCCAGGCAATACAATACAAGATAGGACCTCGCAAGCTAAGAGTGATCAAGGGAAGGAAGTAGAAGACCATCCTAGGAATAATAAGTTTGAGTTTAATAAGACGAATCGTGCTGATTCTAGTATTAGCTATAAGCGTACTGTAATTAATTCGAATTCTGATACGATTTTCAAAACATGTAATGAATGTTTGGTTTATGATACTTATCATGAATGTGCTGTGAATGAAGTAAATTATGTTGCTAAGTCTCCAGTCAAAATTGTTAGAACTGCTAAACAGGTTAAGGATGTCAGAAAACCAAGGTGGAAAAAGGTTAAAAAACATTGGAAACCAACAGGAAGAAAATTTAGTAATGTGGGTTATCAATGGAAACCTGCTGGTTGTAAATTCAATCTTAATGAATTGTGCCCTAAATTATCTAGATCAATGCCCATTAGGAAATGGATGCCCACTGGTAGAATTATACCTTTGAGAAGTGAACATACTTTGAATAGATCTACTGTCATTACTAGTCCTGCATCTATCTCTAATGATATCATTGATTCTGTTTCTGATGTGGGTGTTCCAATCTCATTTGTAAGATATTGGATTTCATAAACACATAACAAATCAAAGTATGGTTCGAATTAGGCAAGAGAGTTTAGAGAGAGAAAGTAGTGTGGGAGCCTTTCTAGAGAGAGAAAGTAACAAAAGAAAGAATATTAGATTGAAAGGTCCAACCCCTACCTTGGAAGGTAGAGGGTATATATAGTTACACAATAAACGTCCTCCTTCTGATGTGGATCGTGCATACAATGGGTAAAGACCCGTCCTTCCTCCACGGTGTTGCTCTAACTAACTAACTAACTAATAAATAACGTAATGTCTATGAGCTAACACATGCTAGACAAGAGTTGGGGTGACCGATACTTCAACATGGAATTTTCTAATTCCTAACAATCTCCCTAAGGAGGTCACCCCAAGAAATACATTTTGCATCCTAGCATTCTATCTTTATAATTAGCTCGAGCTCGTGACTTCAATTCTTCAAGTTCCGCAATCTTTGTGCATTAGTAGCGATACTTTAAAGTCCGCATTGATTTGTACTTTTAGTGGAGGTCTTTAAGCGATCCACATCTTTGATGATCTTCGAGCTTTTATTGAGATCATCGACCATGAAATCTCTGGATCACCCTTTATTGTGTTGCCATCATGTGAAGTTGTGACTTTCGGACCGACATGCTCACACTTTCGGATCATGACATCTTTTCATCGAGTAGCGGAAGCTTTCTTGGTTCATGATATTTGCGCAACAGCGAAGCATAGTATAGAAATATCGAGCCGTGTTATGTAGATAAGCACAAGTCATGATTTCTTCAATTAAGTGTGGATCTTTGTGAGCATGCGGCTTTGGATTGACTCCTCAATTCCGATCACCGCAACCGTCCAAATGTACTGCGGACAACGATTAGCAATAAAACACACGAAAGTGTCTTTGATCACTTCGTTGAATTGAGGTGCACGCCCACGGTTCCCGCTGATCAAGATAAATATTGCTCGTGATCGGTAGGATTCTAAGAATCTCCTCGATAGGGTTTCGCAAATTGTTCTAGTTGTTCTCAAACCGAACGCCTCAAAGAAGACAACACGGAGTGAGTGAACCAACAAATTGAGATTCACCGATTGATGAAAATGATTTGAAAAACAATCGCGTATTGCTTGAAGAAAGAGTTTTGCAATACTGACGAAGGTTTTATGAGAAGATCAATTTTCAATCAAAATACTTTTGAATTAGAGATTCGCACATCAAACGGTTTTTCTAAAAGTATTTTTCAATCGAGATACTTTTGAATTTGAAATGAATACACATTCGACGTGCTAGAGAAAAGAAGGTTTGCACATCGAACGGTTTTTCCAAAAGTATTCGTCAATTCCATTCCTGGACCAAGGTTGATTCAAGAATGAATCTTCCCATCGTTTCTATCGAGTTGTCACAAGCATGATCTTACAAGAAGATCTCACATGTCACCCACCAAGAGCTTGTTTGATGTTGGCTCTAGAAGGATTTCCATCTTCATCGTGAGTACTTTTACATACCACTCAGATGTTCTGGCAATACCACAAGGATAATGCGTAGGACTCTTAATATATATTTACTTTCCACATTGTGTGAAACAGCAAGTCTTCATTAATTTAGTGTCCTAATGAGATATTGTGGATGATCTCTTGGCTCTAGACTCAATAGTGCACATTTGGTTCCCGTGTCGGAGACTAGGAGAGGGTCTCCTTGTTCAATATCAACAATCTCTAGAGAAAGTCGATAGATAATGTCGGTTCCCGTGAGAATAAAACAAGCCCTTTTAAGAGGAACTTGAGTGGCTTGGGAAGTTTAGTGCAGCGTCATGGGTCCATGACGCCTTGTCTTCAATACCGGTGTTACCTTAGTAACCACTTAGTAGCATATGTATTGAACCCGTTCACGCCTAAGGTTGAATTATTGGAGGGCTATTTACATCACCCTTTTTCACATTCAATTCTTTTCATTCTTCAACCCCTTGGTGCTTACGAGACTTCATTACTAGAACCTTGTTGGGTTTATTCGGTTCTAGCTCTATCTCATCCGCACTCTTCCCATATTCTCATTTTCTCCTTTTACATCATACCTAAGGACTCTACACAATCTAGTGGATTGTCCACGAAGATCCCTCCGGTTACGGCGGATCGTGGAACTAATACCTAACCTCACCATCCTTATAACTCCATACATAAAGTAAAATGGTCGGTCTTTTGGTACAGCCTATTCTTCCATGAAACCAATTGAAAAATCATTTGGAAAACAATCAAGGTACTTGTGATACGAGATCAAAGCATTTTGTACCTTAATAGTTTTGATCATTTAGAAAACCTCCCCCTCAATATGTGCATAAGATTTAGAAATTGTTTAGCACATGGAGGCAAGAGGACTTTGAAATATTTTCTTTGATCACAATTTTCATACGAAAAAGCCATTTGAATTTCTTGGTAAAATTCTCCCCCTCAATATGTGCGAAGGATATTTGAAATCATTTTATCACATAGAGGCAAGAGTTCTTTTGAAGCACATTTACGATCACACAATCCATTAAGAAACCATTTAAAACTCAATCAAGGTACTTTATATGAAAACATAAAAGCATTTGCACCTCGATAGTTTATTTTCTTTTAAAATGCTCCCCCTCAATATATGCTTCATGATTCGAAAGCGTTTAGCACATATGAGAGCAAACTGCACAATTAAATCAAAATGATCACCTTTATCAAATTTCATTATTAAATCACAAATTCTCCCCCGATCAAAAATATCAAACCCTTTGAGATTTTTGATCCCAAGTGATTTAATAAGGTTTATAAAACATGGGGTGCCTGATTTAAAAACTCATCTAGTTTTTGGATAAATGCTCCCCCTCAACATGTGCATTATGTATATTGAAATTGTTTGGCACATGGAGGCAGGAGTGCCTTTGAAGGACTAAAACCAATTCCATAAAAACAGATATGAGATTTAAATCACGATCTCTCACTCAATCAAAAATTTCAAACCTTTTGAGATTTGTGATCCCAATTGATTTAAATCATTTAAAAGAGTTTGGGGAAAGACGTGGCAAGATTTGATTTTGAAAAATGACAGATAAGGACCATTTTAAGACATTAAAGATTGTTAGTGTCAGGTATGATTGTTTTAAGAGATCTTTTAGTAAAATATAACAATTTCACAATCAAACAAGAACAGAAAAAATTTCATTTTGACAGATCTTTGAGTTTTAAAGAAAATCATACCATGGCATAACATTAAATCTTTAGATCACCACATTTTAACGTACAAGACGGAACTTTTGTGAAGAAACATCATTTGAAAATATTATATTTTAAATCACTCTCCCCCTCAATCCATGACAGAAGTCAATAATTGAGTGACTTAGGTTTTGGATAACATGAAGTCCGGTGATTTTCAAAAATTTAGTCCAATATATTTTCAAAACAACATTTTTCCATTTTCAAAACAATTTAATTCAATTTACTCAAAAATTGTTTAAAAATGGTATCATGCACAAAGATTCGATTAGGTGGAGAGAATCATAAGTCGCTTTTGTTGATGTTGTTGTAGGGCTTGAAGAAAACCATCTGCAGATGCGGTGAGACTTCTTCACGTTGCATTTTGAATGCCAACCGAGGTCAAATTAAGCTCCGTTTCTTCAATCTCTTAGAAGAAAACCATCCGCTTATCACGGTGAGACCTCTTACGTTGCATTTATGCCAACTCTCCATAGAAGTCCAATTAAGCTCCGTTTCTTCATTTGTCAACCCAAGATATAGTTACCCTTTCCTTTCGCATCCAATCGCCTTCAATTGTGGGATCCGGATGGGAACATTCTTATATACCAATATACCGCATACGTTAGTGAACACACATAGTATATATGGTGGTCGACATCACCCATAACAAAGAATCGACTAATTAAAGTCAATTCAACATAACGATCGGATCATATAAGGCATGAGGTTTATGTGTTAATCAAACTCTAATCATCTAAACCTAACAATCATATCCTAAATTCCTAGTCCTTGACACGTGCAAATATCATTTTAATTAAGCACGTGGGATAATTAAGAAAGCTCGTTAGATGATATAGATTTGAAAACATTCTCCCCTCAATCAATGACTCATTTTATAAGAAGTTTTAAAAGCTACCAAGTCATTGATTGAGTTTTCAATTTTATAATAACTCCGAATCGATTGTTTTTAGCAACTCATTTACCACCATTTTTGAAAACAACAAATATTTTCCTAAGAATTTTAGACGGAAAACATTTGTGTAGGAGCAAAGATCCTTGACATACTTTCCTTAAATTGTTTTAGGATAAGTGCGAAAATATTTGAAAATCGATTAGCGTAGCACTTTCCTTCTTTGAAAAACGGGTTGCTATCGGAAATAATAGCAAGCCATAGTTTAAAGCACGGGTTACGATCTCAAGTAAGCGCAACCCATTATTTGAAACCCGGTTGATCAAACAAATAATCGTAAGCTATTTTTTTTTTTATTTTAGAAAAGAATATTTACACCTCTGCTCGAACTTCATCTAAAGTCCGTGCCATTATTGAATGACATTTCCAAGACCGTAGATGTTATCGATACGTAAGACATGTCATAAGAAAACATATTTTGGTATTTTTCAAATTTTCGATTTTTATGGGTTTTGAAGGTTTTATATTTTCTATTTTCTTTTTGTTGGTTTTATATTTTTGTATTTGGTTTTCTTTGGTTTTATAATTTTGTATTTTGTTTTGAAAAATAGATACAAAGATAGAGAAATAGTTTAAGAAGATGATGATACGAGTACCGAGATATGGAAATCATTTAGCACTTTGTAGAAGATAGAAGTCATCATCTCTTAAACTTTCACCACCAAAGCTTTTGAGGCTCTTGAATCATTGTCGAACTTGAGCCTTGAAAGTGAGACTTTGGTAGCTTCCCCCAAACCGACAAACGAAGAACAAAGACCATTTCTCCAAGAAGTAGAAATGGACAAACACGGTCTTATTGAATGAAGCTCAAGACTCAAGAACATGAGAACACCACAAGAACAAGTTGAAACATTGATCGCCTTAGTGGTTATCAAATCCGAATAACTGATGAAGACCGATCACATGAACTTTGTAGCGCCCCGATGTACACATTACTCTTCGAGATTGACCCGGTTGTCTTATTCAGGAACAATACATCAAAATCTTCATTTTACTAAATGTATTCCGCTTATCTTCCATATAACCAATCAGCCCATAATGTACACAAGTACCCAACCGAGTAGAGACAACAACATCACACTAAGCGGTTGAATCACCGATCACCTCTACGGATGTCAACTCTTAGAATAATCGATTAAGCTCGATCATGTGAATATGTTTTCCGACCACGATGTACACATATATCTCCGATAGTTGCGATCTCATCGTAATCATCATTACATTGTGTACATGAAGCACTAACCGAAGCACTTTATCATAAATCAACTATCCAAAGCACATATAGAAGATGTCGATATGCAATATCATCTCACGAACCAAATATTCTTTTCACATTTCGCCTAGCGAGCGTCAAGTAACACATACCAAAAGTCTCCGAGACCATTTCCCCAATTAGTTGGAATAGTACACCAAAGGCTACGAGTTAAACACTAAGTTTCTACGGTTATGACCATTGTCTTTCCGGATAACTTCAATCTGTAGAATTGTTAAGTTCATCATGTGTACTCGTTGTGCTTTTAGATATATGTCTCCTTCCCCTCACGGTTTTGATACCTTTATTGACCAAACATAATTTACCCAAAACTCAAAATCTTGTGAGAAGAACTCAAATAGCCCAAATGAATCTGTGAGAATCAACTGCAACGGAAATACTCTCGACTATCTATATCAACCCATATGTAGACAAATTGAAGAGACCACCGATGAAGAATACCGATATACCAAACTTGAACAAGTCAAATTCCACATGTGTATCTTAAGCTTGCACTTAATAATAATGGAAGAACGGTGTTAGAATTTATGCTTCAAGCAAATTTCTAAGTACTCACTACTCAAGCAAAGTATGAGACATTAACACCTCTTGCGATTATCCACACCGTCATATGCGTGTGACACTGAGTAAAACAAAGTAATTCCAAATAATGATAGTTAACCAGGTCTTCAACCATCCACCTCGACTGCTGGTAACTAGATAACCCAAGACATCAACTCAAATTCTTAAGCGCGAGCAAGTTATCAAATAAGAACACGCCTTTGAATGTCAACTTCAACCTCAAATAAGTGATAAATGAGTAACTTCAAGTAATCAACTTGTGTCAAATGTCCAACACGTGAATAAACATACAATCGGATGAACATTTACCCATCGAATGAACCCGAGCAAATGATACCTCAACATCAATGCATTCCTCCTTAAGGTATACATGTAGAAACTGATCTGGAAGATTTACCAAAAATGTCTTCTAGCGGATGAGGTAGTCATTTTCATTAATGTTTATGTGGTTGATTTATAGCGTACACAATGAGAGGAACAATAATTCGTGAAGATTTGGCAAAGGAATACCAAAGAGCGGATCATTATTATTGTGAAGTAACTGGAGATAAGGTTTCTTGTCAATTCGAGAAGTACTTTAGATTGTGAACAAGTTGAGTCGAGAGAAACCGGAGCATGAACTCGTAGTTGGATGATCAACATTAATCGGAGGTTGGAAGTACTCATCAAACATATCTTTGAAAAACAATGAATCCGGTTATCCTTAGTAAGTGAAGCATTAGGCGTTGGTGGAGAGTCATCAAAATCAAAATAATGAATCCTCGCTAAAGAATATGAGCAAATCTAATTGGGATTGAATATGTCTTGTCACTATCCCCAATTTGTGCTCTCCCATAAACCGGCTAACTGCTTGATAAATGCCCAGATTAAGAAGAAGTCTTTAGATAATCAAATGCAACTCGTCTTTAGTCTTCTAACATGTAGCGTAAAATGTAGAATAGATCAGACACGACCTTCTTCAAGATTGTCCAAATGGGGAAAATATAGTTAACATCTTCATCACACTAAAAGACATCCCAATTAACTTACATCTTGCAAATCCCTTAACTAAAATCCTCCCAATCAAACAAGAACGAAAGATGTTCATCAAGGAAATTAGCAATCACCATAGAACGAACACACGAAATGGTAACACCAAGCAAGCAATCACATCAAACAAGAATAAAAGGTTGTTCGAATCATCATGTTGATGTGCACGTGAAGCATTAACCGAAGCACTTTGTCGTTAAACTCATATCGACTTGTGAAGATGTCAACCAATGACTCTAAGAAGACACTACATGTGAAGATGGTCCGATAAGAAGAATCTCGGTTCTTACATGAGTTAGAGCCGTTTGACCATATATTCTCATATATCACCAACCATGCAAAAATTCACACTTCTTCTCCCCTCAAGAATTGCATATGGAGATGCCATTCTTGATTAAACAAGTGATTATCATCCAAATGTATTCTATTCACACTTCTCCCCGCAGTTAGCACATGATGTCGCCATCTTCATTATATCGAGAAAGTGGAATAAGAGTAATTATCGATGAGTCCGGTTCACTTGATGAAGGCGCATGGAAAAGCATGAAGCATGTTGATGAAAATGTCGATGAGAATGGTCAAAAACATGAAGATTTCTCTTCTTCAAGATAAAGCGATCAAGCGCATACACCTTTATTTTCTTTGAGAACGAGGCTCAAGTGATATCTCGCAGACGCCTATAATGATGAAGTACGAGGCCCGAACGATGAGAGCAGACATCATAGTGTTGAAGAACGAGGCCCGAATCGATGTGAGCAGACGCCATAGCCGAATGAATATCAAGATTGAGTTACTTGAACCCGTGAGTTATGAGATATCAATCCATTTGTAATCCATACTTTAAGCCACCCATGTAGTGAAGGATCAAGTATCAAGAATCGAGTAAGGACTACCTGCACTAATATTACAAACTTGATTGCATATATTTTGGTTAGTGACATTAGTATCCAAACCCTTTGGGGTTTCACAGTCAACCTTGATTTTGTCATCGGTAAACAACTTTCCGGTAGGAATCCACTTAAGTCCAGCATCCTTAAACATTCTACCAGACGGTATCCACTTATGGCAAGGTTTAGGATTGTTAAGCTTCTTATGCACAGTGGAAGACTTATCAATATTCCTAGACTCCAATGATTTAGCAGTTGGTATCCATCTAGGTGAAGTTTTGGGTTTGTTTTGTTTCTTATGTACTGAAGATGATTTACTGAATGTCCAATACTTAACAGGTTGAACCTTAGCACTTGCTGGAAGTCTTAGTGGATTGTACCTTGGCATGTGAATTAGGAAAATGTTTCTTATGTGGAAAAGACCTTAATTTCTAGTTTTTTTTCTACATGCGTAGCATTCTTATGCTCATAACTACTATTAGATGCACGCCAATCCCTAGTCTTTGAGTGTTCTTAGGTAGTGGTTTACAACTACTAGTAGTGCCTTGAAATCTTGTAGAATTCCTCACCCTAGGTCTTGCACCTAAAATTGCATCTTTTCGAATCATGCCTTTTTCCTAGCTTTTTCTAGATAATAGTTCTTCCACAAGTCATTCATATCATATGAATTCGGGTTTTAATGCTTGGTTTTGACACTATTTTCGAACTAATCCTAGAGGTACTGGGAGTAGAAGTGGCTACTTGTTGAGGGTTAACGGAGCTAGAGGCCTTATTCTTAGGTAACTTAGGTGAAGTGACTCGTTTTGACAAAACTTTTTTCTCATCAACTTGGGAGGCAAACCGTGTTTTTGAAAATTTTGGTCTTTCGGATATGAACGCAGAGGTTGCCTAACAACGGACCGGTTTTAATGGGATGAGAAGTCGGTTTCCCCAAGGTTGATAGTTTTGTAAACTTAGTGTTCACACTTTTTCCTATAGTTTTCCTAAGCTCATTTTTTAAGGCAACAATAGCGAAACTCTTTTCCTGAAGTTGAGCTTTGAGTTCATCAATTTTTGCTATCAAAGAATTTGTTTGTTCCATTGACTTAGTTCTAGCTTCTTTGACAGAGTCACTTAGTTCTATGTGATGGCCACACAAATTGCTAATTCATCATTTCTCATTTGAATATCATAAATAGCATTAACATCAGAATTACTTGTAACCAAATTACTTTTCACATGCATATCAAAATTATGTTTCTTCAAATTGTTGATAGTTGACTCTTTGTTTTGAAGTCGAGCTTCAAAGTGTTAATTTCAAATAGTTCACTAATTCGTGAAGTTCCGGATTTTTACATGGTTTGTTAAGTTGAAAACTTTCTTCTTTACTCGTATCGCAATTTCAAGTGAAATGCAATATTTCTCAAGTTTTGAGAATTTGTTTGAAAGTTCATCAAAAGCCTTTTATCAACCATATAATTTGTTTTGAAATTATTAGACTCGGCCTCAACCAAGGAACATTTATCGAATCATGTTCAAGATTAAGATCGTGATGTTTAGGTACATTAGCGAGATGACTATGTTGAGCGATTAAGAGTACCTCATCACATGACACCGCTTCAATTTCAGTCCGACATCCGCATCCACATCATGTGTAACAAGAGTCTTTGGACCGATCGTGTCAAGCTTATCTATCTCTCGAGCCTCGTACTCAAGTGTCGGCGATCCATCATCCGGTGCTTTCTTTGGTCTCAACACAACAATTTATAGATTGCACTTGACATTCATTCACCAAACATTCATTCACCAAACATTCATTACGAATAACTTCCTCAATATACTTTCTACATTATCCATGAGTTGGATTAATGTCTCTCGAACACATTAGCTTCCATCCCAGCAGATTCTTAAAGCACATTTCGATCATCGATAATCATAATCAAGTGTATTCCTTTGATGAATGACGAAGTTGTTTGTTGATCACGAAGTGCGCTTTTAGAAGCGCTTCTTGAACCTTTTTCCTATTAAGTTGTTGTTCTAATTGTTCCAAGTTCAAGAACAATGTGCCACCATTGATGATAATTCTTGACGAAAGAGTGTAATACATGATCGTTCAATTCCTATTGTGTATTTGTCATCAATTCTAAGTAACATAAGGTGTGAATGAAGTTGTCGATAAGGTTCAATGAAACTTTCCTTACCCTTTGCAAGAGCATTTTGTAACCTTGACTGGTGCATTTCTGTCTCTTTAGATTCTAAACACGGATATCTCACATCCTCATTGATTGATTCCATCATC
This sequence comes from Chrysanthemum lavandulifolium, assembly GCA_022545495.1. Taxonomy (NCBI): domain Eukaryota; kingdom Viridiplantae; phylum Streptophyta; class Magnoliopsida; order Asterales; family Asteraceae; genus Chrysanthemum; species Chrysanthemum lavandulifolium. The sequence goes on along the minus strand of CM040241.1, from coordinate 145,567,094 downwards.
TTTAACCGTTCAGTATAACTAATATTCTCATGGTTGTCAACATCATCATACACTTTGAGTACTTCAAATCCTTCGGTCAAGAGAGCAAGACATGATGTTGAAGTATACACGGATTTACAAGTCTATGATTTAAACCGAGAAATAGAATCTTTCGCGGGATTTTACAAAAATCAAGACAAAACCGTGATATAATGAGAAATAGGATGTAATAAGGAGACTAGGAGATGATACGGAAGTGAAGATCAATTGGTGTGTGGTTGAGTTTGTGATTTTCCCTAATTCTTTATATATATACCCCCTGTTCCGCAGATCGAACTCGCTTCAATAAGCAAGTAGACAACTCGCATATGTGGCAACTCGCATAACACAACTCGCTTCAATAAGCAAGTAGACAACTCGCATATGTGGCAACTCGCATAACACAACTCGCTTCAATAAGCAAGTAGACAACTCGCATATGTGGCAACTCTCTTTAGATACGATGAATATGGACAAGTCGCATAAGCAACTCGCTTATCAGACAACTCGCTCAATAGCTAAGTCGCTTTAGATCTCAAGTCGCTTAAAGAAACAACTCGCTTAGAACTCAAACCGCATAAAAATCAACTCGCTAAACAGCCAAGTCGCATGTACCAACTCGCATCAAATAACAAAGCAACTCGCTTTGAAGAAATGTGATTCGAGACTCAACTCGATTTGTACAATCTTCAAATATAACCACTTTATCAATCAAAACAACCAAACCACAATGATTTAAGCCTTCCAATTCAAAACCTAAACACATATGATGATCCTAAACACAAAAGTACAAGCAAAATTCAAACTTTACCACTAGAATTTGTCCAATGAATCAAACTCTCCTAAACCCTTAATACACAAAACCTTATGAAATCCACCAAAACAAAGAGCATAAAAGATGAGTGATCAAACCATGGCTCTTGATACCAATTGTAAGATATTGGATTTCATAAACACATAACAAATCAAAGTATTGTTTGAATTAGGCAAGAGAGTTTAGAGAGAGAAAGTAGTGTGGGAGCCTTTCTAGAGAGAGAAAGTAACAAAGAAAGAATATTAGATTGAAGGTCCAACCTCTACCTTGGAAGGTAGAGGTATATATAGTTACATAATAAACATCCTCCTTCGCATGTGGATCGAGGCATACGGTGGGTAAAGACCCGTCCTTCCTCCACGGTGTTGCTCTAACTAACTAACTAACTAATAAATAACGTAATGTCTATGAGCTAACACATGCTAGACAAGAGTTGGGGTGACCGATACTTCAACATGGAATTTTCTAATTCCTAACATCATTTACTAACAAAATGGAACCCATTCTTGCATGGGAATCCAAAATATCCAGTCATCCATACTTGTCTGTGTTCAACTGCAGGTCGTACAAATCATTCTATGGTATTTCGACTCAGGCTGTTCCAAGCATTGACTGGAGATCCCTCGCGGCTTATGAACTTTGTGAGTAAATTCATCGGGACTGTTAGATTCGGGAACGACCACTTTGGGGCAATTATGGGTTACGGAGACTATGTTGTCGGTGACAGTGTAATTTCAAGGGTCTACTATGTTGAAGGTCTTGATCATAATTTGTTTTCTGTTGGTCAATTCTGTGACTTAGATATAGAAGTGGCCTTCAGAAAACATACTTGCTTCGTTAGAGAACTTGATGGTGTTGAAATTTTAAAAAGAACCCGTGGAACCAATCTTTACACCATCTCTATCGAAGACATGATGAAGTCCTCTCCAATCTGCTTGTTGTCAAAGGCTTCGAAAACAAAGTCATGGTTATGGCATCGTCGTCTCAATCATTTGAACTTCGGAACCATAAATGATCTTTCTAGAAAGGACCTAATAAGAGGTTTGCCCATATTGAAATATGAGAAAGACCATCTTTGTTCAGCATTCCAATTGGGAAAAGTCAAGAAATACGCCTATAAACCCAAATCTGCAAACTCAATTATGGAAGTTCTTCATACTCTTCATATGGATTTGTGCGGACCCATGAGAGTGCAAACTATAAACGGGAAGAAATATGTGTTAGTCGTAGTTGATGTCTACTCTCGGTTTACTTGGTTTAAGTTTTTGAGGTCAAAAGATGAAACTCCAGATGTCATCATCAAACTTATTAAACATCTGCAGGTTCGACTTAATAAAACTGTCAGAATTATCCGAACTGACAATGGAACCGAGTTTGTTAACAAAGAACTAAGTCAGTTTTATAAAAGCATTGGAATCAGTCATCAAAGAAGTGTTCCACGTACTCCTCAACAGAACGGTGTAGTTGAAAGACAAAATCGGACTCTTGTCAATGCTGCAAGGACTATGCTGATCTACCAAAGGTTTCAATGTTTCTCTGGGCTGAAGCCATTGCCACTACTTTCTACACCCAAAACCGTTCCCTTATTAACACCACTCATGGAAAAACTCCAGACGAACTTTTCCATAACTGTAAACCAGATCTTTCCTCCCTTCGTGTATTTGGTGCTTTATGCTATCCAACAAATGATGGTCAAGATTTATGAAAGTTAAGAGCTAAGGCAGACATTGGAGTTTTTGTTGGGTACGCACCAAACCGGAAGGGTTACCGAATCTACAATAAAAGAACCCGTGATATCATGGTAACAATTCATGTCACATTCGATGAGCTGTCTAAGCAAATGGCTCCTGGACAATCTAGTTCTGGACCCGCATTTCAACATTCATTGAGTAGTCCCATTAGATCTTCTCTTGTACCTAATCCCTCACCTGCAGTTCCATATGTACCTCCTTCTGAAGAAGATTTGAAGAAATTGTTTGATTCGATGTTTGATGAATACTATGAACCTATTGGTAATGATCATTCTACACCATCAACAGTGGCGGCTCCTAATCCTATCAACACAGATAATCCAACTGTGTTTGTGTCTCTATCTCAAGAAGCGCCTACTGCAGATCACTCATCATCATCATTAAATCCTCAATCCCCGAGTGTACATCATGGAAATGTTTCTGCCAACTATGATGGAGATAACCCATTTGCCACTCCAGAAGATGCACCATATGAAAATATATTTTCCCGAACCAACACCGAACCATCTTCATCGGGATCCAAATTCGCTACATCGCCTCATCACCAACCACATGAACATCTCGTAAAATGGACACATGATCATCCATTGGACAACATTATTGAAACCCGTCCGTCCGATATCCACTCGTAAACAACTTGCCACAGATGCCTTATGGTGCTTCTTGAATTCTGTATTATCAAAGATCGAACCTAAAGATGTCAAAACAGCGATGTTTGAGGGTAGCTGGTTTAGTGCTATGCAAGAAGAAATCCATGAGTTTGATCGTCTTGATGTATGGGAATTGGTACCTGCTCAAGATTGTGCTATGATCATTACTCTCAACTGGATCTTTAAAGTAAAGCTTGATGAGCACGGTGATGTTCTAAAGAACAAGGCAAGATTAGTGGCTAAAGGATACCGACAAGAGGAGGGTATTGACTTTGAAGAATCATTTGCTCGGTTGCACGAATTGAGGCTATCGAATCTTCCGCTAATGCACTAGCAAAACATGGTGGTTTATCGATGCATGTAAACTTTTCTTAATGGTGATCTCAAAGACGTAGTTTACGTTAGTCAACCCGAAGGTTTTGTGAATCCATAGCATCCTACCCATGTCTACCGCTTGAAGAAGGTGCTTTATGGCTTGAAGCAAGCTTCAAGGGCATGGTATGATACACTGTCAATGTTCCTATTGACAAATGGATTCAGCAAAGGAGCAGTTGATCCCACATTGTTCACCAGAAAGTCAAGAAAACACTTAATTCATGTTCAAATTTATGTTGATGATATAATTTTTGCCTCGACCGACCCTAATGAATGTGACCATTTTTCAAAGGAGATGGGCTCCAAATTTCAAATGTCTATGATGGGACAAATTTCATTTTTCTTGGGATTACAAATTTCACAAAGTCCCGAGGCATTTTCATTAATCAATCTAAATATGCTAATGAAATTTTAAAAAATTTGGATTTGATTCTTGTGACCGCTGACACTCCCATGGTGGGCGCATAAAACCGGATGAGGACCACCCAGGATCATGGTTGATCAAACGAAATATCAAAGTATGATTGGATCCTCGATGTACCTCACACACCAAGAGACCGATATTTCGTCGATGTATGCATGTGTGCTAGATACCGTGATAAGCCTACCAAAAGCACCTTGAAGCGGTTAAACGAGTCTTCGGTATCTCCAAGGAACCATTAACATGGGACTTTGGTATCCAAGGACACCAATATGTCACTAACAAAGATATGCGATGCGAGACCATGCGGTGTCAAGATACACGTCAAGCACGCCAGTGGTGCTCGGTTCTTGGGAGATAAGTTCAAGAAGTGGTCTTCAAAGAAACAAATGAGTACGCCTATATCCACTACTGAAGCGGAATGTCATCTTGTTGTGCTCAAATCCTATGGATGAGATCACAATTATCTGACTATGGCTTTGAATTCAACAAAGTCCCTCTGTAATGTGATAACAAAAGTGCCATTGCTCTCTGCTGCAACAATGTTCAACATTCAAGAGCAAAGCATATCGACATTCGACATCATTTCATCAGGGAACAAGTGGAGAAAGGTGTGGTGGAACTATATGCTGGGTTTTAGGTTCCACTGATCAAGAATTATACTAAGTATGGAACCACGGCTAGAGCAAGAGAAACCACTGCTAGAAGAAGGAATCCAGTGCTGGAGTTAAACCACGGCTAGTAGTATAGTATAACCACGACTAAGGTATTGTAACCACTGCTAGTTGTTTAGTCGGTTTAATGTTTTGTATTAGATAAATATGGAAAAGATATTTATCTTGTAGGTTAAGTATTGTATCTTGTAAAGGACTCCTTAGCCTATAAAAGGAGGTCCTAGGTTAGATTAGAAATACGTGTGTTTTGATATATCTAAGGTCGATACACTTCAAGGTTGTAAAACCCTAATATTGTTTAGAGTATTCGTTATTAATATAATTGAGGTGTTTAGTGTTATTACTGTTGTTCTTCTTCTTATGGTTAAGCATTATATTCCGCGTAGTGTTTAACAAGTTATTATCTAAGTCAGTTTCTATAAGGATCGTTTGCTCATCTGGGATCAACAAGTGGTATCAGAGCTTGTGATCTAGAAACTGTAATCAAGAAGAAGTCAAGTTAAGTTCAATTCAAGAAAAGTTAAGATGTCTGACGAAACTCATATGGTTACTGCATCAAAGGTACCCATGCTGAAGCAGGGTGAGTATCAAGTTTGGAGAATGCGAATGAGGCAATACATTCGTGATGATTGATTACAACATCCGGGATGTTGTTGAGCGAGTGATAAGCTACCAACCATGGGTCCCGATGGAAAACATGTTGCAATTAAGAGTGAAACCGACAAGGCCTAGAGAAAGTTGGAGATTAAAGCTCGCAGATTCTCAAGATGGGAATACCTAATGAGTATTTGGATTTTGAACAATATGAAAGCGATAAGGAGTTAATGGATGCCATTGAAACAAGGTTTCCGGTAATGAAGCTACTAGAAAATCTAGGAAGAACATGCTTAAGCATCGACTTGAAAACTTCACCGCACTAAGTGGAGAAAGTCTAGATGGCACTTATAACTGATTGCAAAAGCTAATCAGTCATCTAAAATTGGTGGACTACAAAGTTGCTCAAGAAGATATCAATCTCAAGTTCATCAGAAGTTTGTCACCAGAATAGGCTGTGCATATTGTTGTGTGGAGGAACAAGGATGACTTTGAAAAGATGACTCTGGATAATCTTTACAACAATTTGAAAGTTTATGAGTCTGAAAAGAACATCGCTGGTTCATCTTCAACTACTCAAAACATTGCTTTTGTCTCTACAAACCACAAAGGTTCTTAGGAAGCATCCACTGCTGCTTATGGAATATCCACTGCCATTGCAAATAATACCACTGTTAGTGATAATGTTAGTGATGGGGCCATATATGCTTTTCTGGCTGATTTAACAAATAGTGTCACTGTGTTAAATCAAGATTTGGATCAAATTGATCCTGATGATCTTGATGAAATCAATCTTCAGTGGAAAATGGCAATGTTGACATTGCAAGCTAGGAGATTTCTAAGGAGAACAGGCAGGAAAGTCAAGTATGATGGTCAAAGGAGAGCTGGGTTTGACAAAAGCATGATGGAGTGTTACAACTGCAAGAAGAAGGGACATTTTGCAAGGGAATGTAGAGCTCCCAAGAGGATTGGTGAAGGCTACAAGAAGGCTACTGAAGAACCAGTTTCTTCTTCTGCTTTGGTTGCTCAGGATGGACTTGGTGATTATGACTGGAGTGATCAAATTGAAGAAGGTCCCAATGCTGCCTTCCTGGCTAGTGAAGCTTCTAAAGAGCATAACTTTGCTATCATGGCCTATGCATCATCTTCTTCTGGTTTAGATTCTGAAGTATCCAATGATTCTAACAATTCTACTTGTTCTTTTAAATAATGTCAAGATAACTTAGAATCTCTTAAAGCTATTAATGAGAGTCTGAGAAAAGAGGTAGAAAGACTTTCACTAGATAACTTAGGATAAAAAGTAGGACTTGAGAGTGTTGAAGAGAAACTTAAATTATGTATTAAATGTGAGTTTGAGTATGTAGATAAGATTAACATACTAGGTGGTGAAATTGATCTTAAGGACAGAGAAATTAAAGCGCTTAAACAGAAACTAGAGGAAGCAGAGAGTGTAAAACAAGAAGCTTTAGAAGAAAAAGAAAAACATATTATTAGGGTTGCAGCAAAACAATATGCTTCTGATTTAGTAAATAAGCCAATTGGAGAAAAATTGTTCAAAGATGGTACTGGCCTAGGTTACAACAATATGCCACCACCCTCTCTTATGAAACATGCACCACCAACAAAAGAACTGTCATTTAGCAGTGAATTCAGTTTCAACAAATCTGTAGGAGAGATTAGTATATCTGAATCACCTAAGATAGGTTCTGATATGTCATCTGATGGTCCAATTATGGAGGATTGGGAATAAGATTCTGAGGAAGATAGATCTGAATCAACAAAGTCTGAGAAGATAGAAAATGTTAAGTCTGTTGATTCTAAACAAGCCAACCTTATGCCTACATTTGGAGCACCAATTTCTAGGAAAGTTGTAGACTACAATGAGATACCTAGGGAACATATGAAAAGATATATACCTAGGGGTAATCATAGAAACTTCAATGGCCTAATTTCAAATAGATTAGGAGATGAGTTTCAATGTGTCAAGAAGGCTTGTTTTAAGTGTGGTAGTTTTGAGCATCTACAGAGAAATTGTTTTAAATACCAACCACAAGTTTGGAACCATTGGAGGAGGGTAAATCATCAAAACTTTTCAAAGAAAACAATCCCAGATCCTAACAAAAATATGGTTCCCAGAGCAGTGCTAATGAAAAATGGAACTACAAAATCAATAATCACTGCTGCACCCAAATGGGTTCCAACCACTGCTAAGCAAAATCTAACCACTGCTAAGCAAAATCTTTCCACTGCTAAGCAGAATATCACCAATGATACAAAAGAGGTTTAAAAATTTCAAAGGTGATAACTGACACAGTGGTTGGAAACCATTTTTATGCTGTAAAGGCCTCAACTAGTCGGGCATTGGAAGCCTAAGACCAAGGTTTTACATAATGCCATTGTGCATCAATGGACCTAAAGAAATTTGATTATGTTGATGCAGTATGCACTCCAAGTCAAGATTGGCTTAGGTCCACAAAAGGAACAAACTTGTTTAATATCATGTGCGGGCAATGTACAAGAGGAGCTACAAGACAAAGGAATTTTTGAGAGTGGTTGCTCGGGTACATGACATGGGATGGGAGCAACCTTGAGGATTTTGAAGCTTATGATGGAGGACATGTGGCTTTTGGCAATGATCCAAAGGAGGAAAAATAGTTAAGAGGAACTATCGTAACAGAAAGTTGGATTTTGAGAAGGTTTATTTGGCATGTGGACTAAAGTACAATCTATTCGGTGTTTCTCAAATGTGTGATAAGAAAACTGGGTACTTTTTAGGGAAACCGAGTGTGTGGTGTTGTCTCCCGATTTTAAAATTTTGATGAGAAATATATGCGCTAAGAGTACCTAGGAAAGAAAACATATATTGCTTTAACATGAAGGATGTAATTCCTAATAGGTCCTTAACTTGTTTGTTTGCTAAGGCATCAGTTGATGAGTCAAAATTATGGCATAGAAGGCTAGGTCACCTTAATTTCAAAACAATCAATAAACTGGTAAAGGGCAACTTAGTGAGAGGGTTACCTTCTAAGGTTTTTGAGAGTAAAGAACTTTGTGTGGCTTATCAGAAAGGAAAACAACATAGAGCCTCTTGTAAGATCAAGACTGTAAACATCATTACACAACCACTGTTTATGCTTCATATGGACTTATTTGGACCTACCTTTGTTAAAAGTTTGAATCATAAGCATTATTGCCTAGTTATCACTGATGATTATAGTAGATTTTCTTGGGTATACTTTTTAGCTGCTAAGAGTGAAACTAGTGAGATCCTCAAGAGTTTCATTACTAAGATAGAAAATCAAGTAAGCCATAAGGTCAAAGTAATCAAATGTGATAATGGAACTGAGTTTAAAAATGATGTGATGAATCAGTTCTGTGTGGCTAAGGGTATAGAAAGACAGTTTAGTGTTGCTAGGACACCACAATGTAATGGTGTAGTTGAAAGGAAAAATACAACACTAATTGAGGTGCTAGAATAATGTTGTCAAAATCTAAGTTACCAACTACCTTTTGGGTTGAGGTCTGTAGGCACCGCATGTTATGTGCATAATAAAAGCAAGGTAGTGAAGCCTCATAACAAGACCCCTATGAGCTGTTACATGATAGGAAGCCTATGATAGCATTCCTAAAACCTTTTGGGTGTCCTGTTACTATCTTGAATACCATAGACTACCTAGGCAAGTTTCAAGAAAAAGCAGATGATGGATACTTTCTTGGTTATTCTTCAAATAGCAAAGCCTTTAGAGTATACAATAGGAGGACTAGGATTGTAGAAGAAAACTTACATGTTAAGTTTAGTGAAAAGACTCCTAGTATTGAGACAAAAGGACCTGAGTGGCTATTTAATATTGATATGCTAACCAAATCTATGAATTATGAGCCTATCATTGCAGGTACATCCACTAATGTTGATGCAGGTACTCAAGAGGATTCTGAAAGAGAAGCAAATTCTAAGGAAGCTGATTCTTCAAAGGAGTTCTATTTGATTGAAAAGTGGAAAGCTGGTCCTGTCTCACCCATCATTGAAAAGAAGAGTCCCACTGATGATGAAGATTTGGATTCTGGAAGCAAGGGTAATCATCATCAAGATAAGGAAGAGTTGTTGCAAGATAACTCAGTGTCAGTAGAAGAAATTGAAAGGAAGAAGAAGAATTCTAAAAGCACTGCTAAGCATAATGAAAGCACTGCTAAGCCAAGTTCTACCACTGCTAGTTCAAGTGAAACCCCGACTGCAAATCCTGATAGCAGTACTTACTTTGGACCCACTGCCAAGCCACTTATGGATGATAATGAGTATCCAATTGATCCAGACATGCCTGATTTAGAAGAAAGGGATACCCCAACTGATGATGAGAATCTTGATGACTATTTCAATGATGCAGATTTTATAAATTTGGAAACAGTCATCATAGAGAGTCCAATTCCTACTACCAGAGTTCATAAGAATCATCCCAAAGGGCAAATTCTTGGAGATCTGAATACTCCAGTTCAAACAAGAAGTAGAGATTTGAGCAATAAAACCTTTCCTGAACAAGGTTTCTTTGCCAGATCACTTCACAAAAGGAATAGTCATAAAGATCTGCAAAATTGTTTATTTGCTTGTTTTCTGTCTCAAAAGGAGCCCAAGAGAGTTGAAGAAGCTTTATCAGAAGAAGGATGGGTTGAATCAATGCAAGAGGAGCTATTGCAGTTTAAGCTTCAAGAGGTGTGGACATTGGTTGACCTTCCAAATGGAAAAAGGGCAATTGGAACTAAATGGGTGTTCAGAAATAAAAGGGATGAAAGAGGTATGCTGGAGCTAGTTTAGATAGGAAGTCTACTACTGGAGGATGTCAGTTTTTGGGAAGCAAATTAATCTCATGGCAGTGTAAAAAGCAAATAATTATGGCCAATTCTACAACTGAAGCTGAGTATGTGGCTACTGCTAGTTGTTGTGATCAAGTGCTTTGATTCGTAATCAATTGTTGGACTTTGGGTACAATTTATGCATACTAAGATTTACATTGATAATAACGATACAATATGCATAATTAAAAATCCTGTTTTGCATTCTAGAACTAAACATATTGAGATAAGGCATCATTTTATTAGAGATTGTAAAGAGAAAAGGTTAATTCAAATGGTAAAAATCCATACTGATTTCAATGTTGCTGATCTTCTCACTAAAGCTTTTGATGTGGGGAGGTTTCAGTACCTTGTACATGATAAATCTCTAAATCTCAAATTTTTTTTGTAAAAGTTTGTAAAAAGTTATGTACTGTTATTAGTTGATCTTAGTATTTCTTGTTTTGTTCTATCCACTGCTTGTTTCTTTGTGTTTCCACTAACTATTTTGCAGAGAAAAGGAAATAAATCACAACCAGTATGCTGCAATGGACTTAAAAGACAAACATGGTATTATTATTATTGATAAAACTGCATACTGAGATGCAGATGTTACAACCATGGAGTACTGACTACCAGCAGACTACATCAAACGAGAACTTCCTAAAACAACCTTCTAAGGACACAAGCTTCATAACTTTCCCCCACACCACCTAAGGCTTCTTCGCAATGCCCCACTTTGGCATCTCCTTCTGAAATCTTGGACCTCCAATCACATCCCACACTTTGGGGCATGCAATCCCAATCACCCTTCCTCTGATGGGTGGTGTTGATGATGATGGACCCTCTGGTGGAGGTGCTGTCAGCAGTGCTTGCTAAGGTGGTGCTTGAAGTTCTTCTGGTGGAATTACTGCAGCAAGGGGAGGCACAACATGGACTCTTGAAGAAGTTTCATCATCTGTGCCTTCATATGGAGACACATAACTTGGCATGGAACTTAGGTCTGAACTGGATTCTTTCATGATAGCATTTTGTGGCCTTGGTTGGATGGAAGAAGGTCCAGCAGCTGTAGGGTTTATCTTCACACATGAGAGGGATGTTTTCCTTGGTGGAAAGTAGTTGTTCCAACCACCCTTAGAAGATTCAGAGTGAGCTCTTTTCTTTGATGAAACTTCCTCATCAACCCTACCTGTTTTCAGAAACTCTTCCCATACACTGTCAGAAGAAGAGCTGTCTGTTGAAAGATTGATGGGGTTTGAGTTACTCATGATTTTGGTGAGATGGTGTATGCAAGTGTTTTTAGAGAGAGAAATGGTTTTTGGGAATGTGAGTAATACGTGTCGTATGTTCTTAAATAGAGTTAAGATGAACTCAGGGATTTAAATGTGGTGAAGGTATGAGTTTTTGAGGAGTAAATGAAGTCTTTTGACTTTGATGGACGTTTAATAACTTGGAGTTGACCTTTGACTGGGTGTTTAGCATTCCTGTTAACCACTTCCAGTACAAAATTTGAAACCACTTCTTGTTATTTTAACCACTGCTAAACTTAACCATGTTTCAAGTGTTTGGTTTGTGTTTGTGATGTGCAGGTATGAAGGACTTATGTATACTTTGGAGCTTTTGGAGCTGTTGCTATGTTTAGTATTTATAAAAAAAATTATGTAAATCTTTTGTAATCCTTCATACTAATGCTTGATAGCACTATTTTTGGCTTAGATTTGATTGTTGCAGTCTTAGTCAAAAGATTGGAGTGTGATTGGTGTATCCACTGCTAGAGCGTTTCAAACCACTTCTAGTGGTTTTCAATCCACTACTAGAATTTTACTGATAATGGATACTTGAGGGGCTCATTTGTAACTTTGGCGATACCTTATTTATTTCCCCAAATCACTGCCAGATCATTTAATTGATCTTCAAATCACTTCCAAATTGGCGCCTAACACAAACCCTAACCACTCCCAACTACTTTATTCACAATCCCACATCATATCACATCACTTATCACAATGCCGTCGCTGTATTCCAAAACCCATAACCTAGTTGCTTATTTGATAAAAAACAATCAATCAAAAGGATTTCATGAGATGATTGATTTCCTTAACCACAGTCCCATCCACTTTGCATTAATTGTAGCACCATCAATCCTTAAAACATATGTACATCAATTTTGGTGGAATGCTGAGATACAGGAGAGAGATGGATTAGAGGTTCTTAGGACGGTTGTGGATGAGAATGAGATTTTGGTCAATGAGGATGTAATTAGGAATGTCTTGAAGTTAGAGGATGCTGATGGGGTGCTTAATCTTTCCGATGCTGCTATTTTTGAAGGGTTAGAGAGATTGGGTTATAAAGGAGGGAAGGTAAAACTAAATTTCATAAAGGTATGTTTTCACCTCAGTGGAAGTTTTTGATTCACACTTTGTTAATGTGTGTGAGTAATAAGACCATTGTGGTTTGATGAGTTTCATCCAAAATTGCAACCGCAATTATTTGTCTTTTCAAGGAGGAAATTCAATTGGTCTAGGATGATTTTTGATGGATTTTTGAAAAACATTAGGGAGAAGGGTAAGTATTACTTGTATCCTAGGTTTGTTCAACTACTTGTGGAGAGTCAAATTGAAGAACCTATTGACCATACCAGACAATATGATGTCCACCCTATGCTACCTAAGGTGGTTGCTCATATGAGCCATAAAAATCCACATTTTACTGGTAGAGTCACTCTATTATTTCCCAATATGATACCTTTACTAGATATTATTGAGTTTGATGATGTACCTAAACCACAACCTTCCCAACCCACTGAAGCTGAAATCCCTGCTACCACAACTGAAACCCCGGCTATCACACTTACATCCACTGCTATTACACCTGAACCCCATGTTGGACCCTTAACTTCAACCTCTGAACCCACTAAGATTTTGTGCACTAGGAGAAGGAGGAAGGTCACCAAGCTACCTCAGGCTGGTGTTAGTGATGTAGCTTATGAGGCTATCACAAGGAATGGAGGTGACATGACTGGAAGGGCTTCCACTACTGACTCATGCTTAGATGCTGGTCAGGACAGTGGAATCATCAATAAGACCCAACCTTTGGCAACTCCTAATGTGGAGAGTTCCTTGGAACTCAACACAAGTGGAGGAATCCCTAGCCAAATGGCTTATTCAGGGTGCATAGATAATCGGGCTAGGTCTGATGCTATGTTTTCTTTACCCAAGGATTCACCTCTCGGAGCAGGTTACACAGCTCGAAGTGATGAGGGTAGTTTGGAACATGCTATTGATTTGACGGATCCTACACAGGTACATGATGACTTTTCCAATGAACCACCTCTCGGACTAGTTGACACATGTCGAAGTGGAGAGGATATTCTTGAACATTTGAATGAATTGATGGTTAAGTGTACTAAAATGGAGGGAACAATCTCTAGTCTTCAAGAACTTGCTGTGTTTCAAAGGGCAGACAGATCAGAAATTTGAAGCACATGGTGTTTGTTTTGGAGAAGGTTAAGAGACCATGGATTGCTGTTGTAAGGAGGGTTAGAAAGTAGAATGGTGTTCCTGCCCGGGATGTGCAATCCTCTCATGATGTGCATTTGGAGGATGTAACCAAACAGGGGAGGAGTAAGTGCATAGATTCAGAGGAGGCTGCTATGAACATGAATGATGATTTGGATAGTGGAGATCAAGGACGTGATTATGTGGTGTCTGATAAGAATGGAAATGAAGCAGTACTTGAAACTTTGAAGTGTGTAGTAGAAGACAAAGAGAAGGAAGTGGTGCAGGCAACAACCATGCTAGTGTTGCTGCAACCACGACCATTTCAGTTGAAACCACTGCTAAAACTTCATCTGAGGTAAATTTATCCACTGCTACTTTAAACACACCCATAGCTGTAACAACCACATCCACAATAGTCACAACCACTGCCATATCTCCACCCAAAACTAAAGAAGTAGAGAAAGAGGTTGCTGGTACCTTGATTAACTTAAGTAAAATTTCTGCACCCATCATAACACCTAAACCCTTAAGTAAAAGTTTGACAATTGGTGAGCCTTTGAAGACTAAGGAGGTTTTGCCAGACATTGGAAAGGGAAAAGGTATTGCTGAGTCTGAATTGAAGTTTAAGAATAGGAAAGAGCAGATTGAATATGATGCAATGTTGTCAAAAGAATTGCAAGAAAAGGAGGATGATGAAGCTCTATCAGCAAGAGAGAAGCAACAAAAGATGATGAAGAAGCTACTCAGAAATTGTTAGCAGAATGGAATGATCAACAATCTTATCTTCAAGCTTTTGATGGGATAAAGGATGAGTATACTACACAAGAATGGGCACAATTATCTATTGATGAAAGGTGTAAAGTGTTGGGTGAATGGGCAAGAAAAATAAGACAAGAGAAGAATCAAGCTAAAAGGAAGAAACCTCCTACCAAGAGTGAAATGAGAAATGTTATGATGAAGATTATCAAGAACATGGATATGGATGTTGGTGAAAATTTAAGAAAGTGTACATATGAAAGGATTGAAGAGATTTATATGAGATGTATAAGAAGAAATGATGATTTCAATCCAATGAATTCTGAAAAAGAAGAAGAGTGGATTAAAAGCATACAGAAGAGGAAATATGATATTCAGGAGACATCTGGATCTAAGAAACTAAAAGAGAATGCTGAGAAAGAGTCAGGAGTGGATGATACAGTATCTATTGCAGCTGATCAACAAATTATCTCATATACATTTGAGCTTAATGGAAGTGAAGGATGTTGGAAAATTCAAAGAGTAAATAATGAAGTCTCTGAGTTTGATAAATTTTCACAAATGCTTCAATATATGGATAGAGATAATTTGATGAGTCTTTGGAAGCTTTACAAGGATAAATATGGTGTTGTATGTCCAGATGATTATCATGAGGGAATGGTGTATCATAATTTGAAGATCTTGTTTGAACCCACTCATGATGAACCTGAGTGGAAAGGACTCTACAATGGCAATGTTACAAGATGGTTTTTATATGAGTCTTGTAGAGTTCATGTGTTAAATGTTTCTGGAGAAATTATTCATATTCTTGTAGAAGGTGATTATCCTTAGTTGAATAATTATCCATGAGTTATTACTCAGATGGTGAAACCTGGTGGTTTAAAGATGTTGAAGCCCTATGATGATCAAGCTTACAGTTTGTTGTTAAAGTATGAGCAAATTCTTAAAAATGTTAAGTGTTTGGATACATCCTCCAAGTCAGATGATTTGAGCTTAAAGGAAACTTGAAAATTCTGTTTGAATATATCAAGATGTCACTAACAGCATATGCAGATGCAAACCTTTCTCCACACCTTTCTCCAAGGAACCATTAACATGGGACTTTGGTATCCGAAGGACACCAATATGTCACTAACAGATATGCAGATGCGCACCATGCAGGTGTCAAGATACACGTCAAGCACGCCGGTGGTGCTCGAGTTCTTGGGAGATAAGTTAGTGTCGGGTCGCAAAGAAACAAATGAGTACGTCTATATCCTCTAGAGAAGCGGAATGTCATCTTGTTGTGCTCAAATCCTATGGATGAGATCACAATTATCTCGACTATGGCTTTGAATTCAACAAAGTACCTCTCAGATTGTGATAACAAAGTGCCATTGCTTCACCGCAACAATGTTCAACATTCAAGAGCAAAGCATATCGACATTCGACATCATTTCATCAGGGAACAAGTGGAGAAAGGTGTGGTGGAACTAGATGTTGGGTTTTAGGTTCCACTGATCAAGAATTATACTAAGTATGGAACCACGACTAGAGCAAGAGAAACCACTGCTAGAAGAAGGAATCCACTGCTGGAGTTAAACCACGGCTAGTAGTATAGTATAACCACGGCTAATGTATTGTAACCACTGCTAGGTGTTTAGTCGGTTTAATGTTTTGTATTAGATAAATATGGAAAAGATATTTATCTTGTAGGTTAAGTATTGTATCTTGTAAAGGACTCCTTAGCCTATAAAAGGAGGTCCTAGGTTAGATTAGAAATACGTGTGTTTTGATATATCTAAGGTCGATACACTTCAAGGTTGTAAAACCTAATACGGTTTAGAGTATTCATTATTAATATAATTGAGGTGTTTAGTGTTATTACTGTTGTTCTTCTTCTTAAGGTTAAGCATTATATTTCACTTAGTGTTTAACAAGTTATTATCTAAGTCAGTTTCTATAAGGATCGTTTGCTCATCTGGGATCAACACTATATTTTGTGAGAACTGAATATCAGCTGGCAGACATCTTCACTAAAGCTCTTCCTAGAGAACGTTTTGAGTTCATTCTCCCACGACTTGGTCTTAAGAGCCTACCACCGGAGACACTCAAACGTCTTCAAGAGGAAGAAGAGGAGTAAAAGCGTTTCTTCATCTATTCTTTGTACATATATTATCAAAAAGCAAAATACAAAATTATAAAACCCACAAAAACAAAATAGAAAAATATAAAATTTCAAAATCCATAAAAAAAAACATAAAAAAAAGAAAATTGTTGAAAAAGTCCAAAAATATTTTATTTCAAGTTATTTGACTTCGATAACATCTACGGACTTAGAATTGTCATTCGAAGAATTACACGGGTCTTTAGATGAAGTTCGATCATTTGTAATATATTTTAATTTATCTTAAAAAAAAAAAAAAAAAAAAAAAAAAAAAGAGATGGAGAAAATGATGGTTTATTGTCACTCAGCAAGAACAGCTTTTAAAGAAAGAAAAGAGGTATCCTTCATCCAATTTTAAATCCTCACGCCCGATTCTAAAACAAAATTTTATAAGGAATATTTGTCGCCAAAAGACAAATGTTTCAACCAAATATTTTTCCTTCTGATTCTTCCGAAAAATATTTGTCATCTAATGAAAACAAAATTGCTTTGGAAATATCACAATCTTTATTTTGAAAATCATCTGGACTTATCATCTGTCAACATATCTATCACTCAATCAACAACTTATGTCATTGATTGAGGGGGAGAGTGATTTCAAACATATCAAAAGGGATATTTTTCAAACAATTGGCACGTAAATGTTCAAGGTCTAATTTTGGATAATCATAATGAACAATGCTTTATACAATTGGATCCAGACCAAGAGTGTGTTTTCATAAGATCATTATGCATGTTTTTTTTTTTTAAACTATGGAGTTTAAAGTCTCATACTCTGATCCTTATTAATTAACTGTTCTCAAAAGAAGGTCACAAGTCTCCTCAAAAAGCTTTCAAAATCAATTTAAATCAACAGAGATCACAAATCTCAAAGGGTTTGAAAATTGTGATCGGGGGAGAATTTGTGATTTAAATTGGATTTAAACTGATAATTCAATATATGGTTTAGAAATATAATAACAAGATATCCTCCCTACATATTCCAAACGATTTCAAATTTTCCATGCACATGTTAAGGGGGAGCATCTATCTTAAACCAAAAGGATTGAAACGTGATTGACTTATCTCAATGTGTAGGTTCCCTCTAATATGTGCAAAACTCTTTTGAATATCAATGCCCATATTGAGGGGGAGCGATCAAATGAAAACCACATCCTTCCCAAAATATTTTGTACAAAGTACTTAAAGTACTTGATTTGATAAGGGAAGTGATGATGATATCTTTAGAAAATAGTTAATCAAAGATTGAATTTCTCATTCTTAATCTAAGATTTCAAAGTCCTTTTGCCTCCATGTGCTAAGACAACTTCGAATAACTGAAGCACATGTTGAGGGGGAGCTTTTCTAAAATATCAAAAATAATTAAGGTACAAAATGCTTTGATTTTACATCACAAGTACCTTGATTGATTTTCAAATGGTTTTCAATTGGTTTTGAGGTGAAATGAACAATACCTAAAGACCGACCAAATTTACTTTATGCACGGAGATATAAGGATGGTTAGGTTAGGTATTCGTTCCCATGATCTCGCCAGAGCCGGAGGGATCTACCCAGGGACAATCCACTAGATAGTGTAGAAGTCCTTAGGTATGATGAAAAAAGGAGAAAAGTGAGAAATAGGAAGAGTGCGGACTGAGATAGAGCTAGAACCGAATAAACCCAATAAGGTTCTAGTAATGAAGTCTTGGTAAGCACTGAAGGGGTTAAAGAATGAAAAAGAAATGAATGAGAAAATGGTGAAAAGAAATAGCCCTCCAATAATTCAACCTTAGGGCAGAAACCAGGTTCAATTCATATGCTACTGGTTGTTACCAAGGTAACACCGGTATTGAAGACATGTCGTCATGGACCCAGTGACGCAATGCACTACAACTTCCCAAGCTACTCAAGTTCCTCTTTAAAGGACTTGTTTCATTCTCACGGGGAACCTACATAATCTATCGACTTTCTCTTAGAGATTGTTGATATTGAAGAAGGAGACCCTCTCCCTAGTCTCCGACATAGGACCCAAAGATGCACTATTGAGTCTAGAGCCAAGAGATCATCAATAAATCTCATTAGGATACACAATTAATGAAGACTCACTATTTCACACAATGTGGAAAGTGAGAATATATTTTAAGAGTCCTACACATTATCCTTGTGGTATTGTCAGAACATCCGAGTGATATGTGAACATATTCACAATGAAGATGGAAAGCCTTCTAGAGCCAACATCAAACAAGCTCTTGGTAGGTGGCATGTGAGATCTATCCAATAGATCAATCATGTGACAACTGGACAAAAACGATGGAGTGATTCACATTATGAATCAATCCTGCTTTAGGAAATGGATTAACGGATACCTTTGAAAAACCAGTCGTTGTGCTCAAAAATGAGTTTCTATAGCACAATCGATTGTGTATTACATTTTCAAAATCAAAAGGTATTTATGATTGAAAATCGATCTTTCTATTAAGCAATAAAACCTTGGTTTTTGTATTGCAAAACTTCGTTGTATTGCAAAACTTCTTTCTATTAAGCAATACACGATTGTTTTCAAATCATTTTTAATCAATTAGTAAATCTCTATTTGCTGGTTCACTCACTCCGTGTTGTCTTTTTTGAGACATTCCGGTTTGAGAACGGCTAGAGCAACGCGAAACCCCGTCAAGGAGATTCTTCATAATTTTACCGATCAGGCGGATTTGTATCGATCAACGGGAACCGTGGGCGTGTACCTCAATTCAACGAAGTGATCAAAGACACTTTCGGCGCTTTTATTGCTAATCGTTGTGCGCAGGAACACCGACGGTTGCGGTGATCATGATTGAGAAGGCAATCCATAACCGCATGGTCACACATCACATTCATCTAAAAGAAATCATGATAAGTGCGTATCTTCATCAAGCGACTGATATTTTTACTCCATTCTTCTGCTACGCTGCTGCAAATATCATGAATTAACAAAAAGCTTCCGCAACTCTGATGAGAAGATATCATGATCCAAAATGTAAGCATGTCGGTCCAAAAGTCACAACTTCACATAATGGCGATATTACAAAGGATGAGTCAAAGATTTACTATGACTGATGATCTCAATGTTGGCTCAATCTCATCATCACGTGGATCAGTTAAAGACCTCTACATTATGATCACAACATGCATAAAATGAAGAATCAAAGAACTTAATCAAGAATCCAAGAACACCAAAATGTAATATCTTTTTGTAATTAATGTAATTGAGGTGACCTCCCTTAGGGGGAGATTGTTAGGATATAGAAAATCCTGCAGTTAAAGTGCCGGTCACCTCAAGTATATGTATTCGTTAGAATGCTCGTAGTCGTAATCATTTAGTGTTAGTAAGTAGTTCGTTAAGTAATACCGTGGAAGACGGACGGGTCTTTACCCACTGTATGCCTGATCCACATCCCGTAGGAGGCGTGTCTTGTAAGAACCTGTAAATACCCTTTGCCTTGCAAGGCAAAGGGTTGGAGCTTTTCATAATATCATTTTTCTTTGTCTCACAAAAGTTCCCAACACTCTTCACTTTCTCTCTTTAAACCTCATTTTATACGCCCCATATAAAAGATTTTTTGTGTGTGTGAAAACCAATATGTTACAACAATTAACAACTATGTTCGATTCGAGATTAACTCAACTTATTTTAAAACTATTTGGCTAAGAATTGCGATGCACGTTCAATCAGATGCACCATTAGATTTATACTTAAACGATTTATGCTTAGCATTACGTAAGGAATAATTTTATACAAACTGTGTGCATCACACGGGTCTAAACGCCTCGTTATATCTAATTATTATGTTTTATCTTATTTATATATTAAAATAATCATTAAACAATCATTATGTCACACCCCCAAAATACTGCTTTGCAAATGAATGGAATTTCGGGGATGACCGCCATAACATCACAAGCATGATTATATTGAACGACCTAAAGTGTCGCTTTGAAAACACATCGTTTGATATAATAAAACATTCAGAGTTTACAAAAGAAAGGTCCCAAAAGGTAGTCAACATTTGCGGAAATAAGTTTGTTACAATCCAAACGATGTTTTAAAGTGCATAAAATCCATGTGAGACGAGTCGTCACCGCGACCCTATGATAAGTCCTTACGCATGCCATGAAGTATATGCCTTAGATACCTGAAAATACATTGCTAAAAGTGTCAACACAAAGGTTGAGTGAGTTCATAGAGTTTATGTAAATGTTTTATACGACTACCACAAGTATAGGCCATGTATGACAAATATGTCACATGAAAATGTTACAATTGCTATAAGCACATGACAAAGCTAGATCGATCATGATGTTCGCCCAACAGAGTGTTTGCCAAACAACTCAAATTCGATATTAAATGAAATGCATCCGTTTGACCGGTTGAATCCACCAACCCGGATGGAGGAGTCACCTCAATAGATCTATTCACTCACCTCGCTTCTTCCGGAATTAACGGTTCATGATTATGAAATGGGACATTCAATTGGCAATGAGGTAACTTAAGAAATGCAATGAATTTGATATACTTGGTATCGTAATAAAATGATATGCAATGTATTCTCCCCGTAGGTTTGAAATAAAGTATAAACTTGAAAGACGGGCTATGAAAACTCACTTGATACAATGATTATGATGGCAAAAGTGGATACAACGAAATGAGGCGCAATCTCTAACTCGCAACCTATTATGAATGATATGATCTAATATAAGTCATGATATAATGTTGTGCATGCAAACTCATATGATATCCATACCACTTGTGCATTTTGAAAATAAAGTTTATCGTCGAAATATATGTTTATGACATCACGTCATGTTATAAAATACTTTACAAGTACTTACGTTGAAAAAACATCCTATGATAGTCGTTAAGTGATAAATCAAGAAAAAATAGTTTTTCGTAGTAAAACAATGAACTTTGATAATTCGTGAAAATGACTAAGTAGCCTCGGAAAGCTAGTCGTAAATTGGTAAATATCGAGCGTTAGGAAATAAACCCAATGGTTTTAGAAAGCTTGTATCATTATCTAAAAGTCATAACAGTGAACTTTTGTCCATATGAGTCTCGATCCTAGATAAAATGATGGTGAAGTGAGGTAGTCGGGCTAAAATGCGCTTCGGGTAATTTTCGTGAATGTTTGAGAGGTCATAAGTTACCGTTATAAACCGTTGACGAAAGGTCGGACATTTTGGAAAATATGCCGTGAACTAACTTTACTTGAGATATTATTTTCTCAAATCGACTCCATCAATGAGAAAATGGCTTCAAACATGGTCATCCGCGACAACCTTTTGACACTTAGAAAATATTTAAGTGTTAGTGTAAGAAAATAGTTGTGATCATCGATTTCAAATATGTATATCTTTAGCGTTATAGGTCCGTTTTCACGCTCTATATATCCTCGAATCGTGATAGTATGTATTAATATATTTTGATAAGTCGACTCTTCTAGTTTAGGTTTACAACTCGTTTTGACCCTTGAAAACCCTTGACAGCAAGTATATTTTCAGAAAAATAGTTTTCGTCGTTAAACTTGAAAATAGCGTAACTTCTTCGTTATAAACCCGTTTCAACCCGTTAAAGAGAACACGGTTTCGTTTTTAAATCTATTTTATGAAAATATAAACCAAAATAACCCATGACCTGTCGAAATTTCCAGATTTTACAAAACGTTACAGCCCTTAATTATATGTTGTCGAAAATGATTTTTTCTAGTTCAAAGCTTGGACTAAACCCTTCCAATCAACACCAAAGCTATTCTAAACCTACCATACACCTTCTTAGGGTGTCATGGGTTCCTAAACTTTACCAAAATAGATAGGTTTCATAGGAATAATTATAGGATAGTTTAAACTCATAATAAGTACTAAAAACAAATAAAAGTGGTATAAATACATATGATACTTGCATGTTTTCTTACTAGAATGATAAAATAGCTCAAGTAAGATTATGAAAGAGTAGTAAAAATATTTAGAACACTTACTTGAGTGATTATGAATTTTTGAGCAAAGTATACTTAATAATCTTGAGGTTTTTATTTCAAAACCCTAACTAGATCACTAATAGAACTTGTAAAATACTTGATCTTGCAAAATATATGGTTTCTCCTTGTTTTCCTTGCTTGGACGACCATGGAGATGAAAAGGAGAGAGTTCTTGCATTTTCACCTTTTAAAATGTGTTTGCTATGTGTTTTATTTTTTTGGAAGTCTTGTACAATGTAAATATCTAGACATAAAATGGATAGGTGTACATTTAAGTAGCAAAAACCAATTTGAAGACTTTGATGACTAGGGGGGGGGCAATGGGATAAAATGGGAAAGGGTTTGATGATTTTGTGGTTTAAATGTATAAAATGTTATGTACATTGAGTATTTGGTACATATAAATAATTATTAAATGTAGAGTTAGCTAGAAATCGATTTTTGCGGAACAAAATAAAATATATTGAAGTCATAAAAATTATAAAAATGCATTTCCCACAAGTATTGAGTGAAATATTAATTATCGAATGGAATTTATGAAAACCGTCGTAAATATATATATATAACAATTTATATACAAAATAAATTCAAAACATTGGGTAAACTAATAATATAATTTTTATAGTCTTAAAATGAGTATAAAGATGTCTTAGGATAATTGTTGGAAGTTTCGGATCAATTATTCAAAATAAATGATCGCGCGATAGCGTTTATTTAATAAATAAATATACGTTAATGAAATATGCAAACCCATGCATGAATTAATATGATGATGATGTTACTGATGATATGTAGACTAACTCTAGCCTATATGAAATGTCCTCAATGATGTTCCATGAATACGCATTGATATTCGTAAACCTAGTTTACGAAAAATGATGAATAGTGACTCATGAATAGTGATTTTTCTCCATGATGAATAGTGTTTCGTGAATAGTAAAATTTTGGAATAACCTCTCAAAGTCTCAAACCGACTTAAAAAATGATGAATAGTAACCAGTGAATAGTAAATTCCCGAGATGAATAGTAAATTTGAGAAATGACCTGAAATTACGAGTTGTCACATTCGCCCACCCAAAAAGGAATTCAGTCCCTGAATTCAGTTCATGTTGGTTTCTACGGTGCTATTGATAACGCTACACGCGTTGTTCGGGGTCAAAGGAATTTCCTTTTCGTCGAGCAAGTTTTTCAACACCCTAGGCAGTGGACCTAATCGTTGTAGTGTAGTATTAGGGTAAGCCACGGAATTGATATCGTTCTCTAGGGAATAGGAATGCTAGTGAGGAGTTACTAAGCTAAGGTTGGGGTTGAGGAAGATTATTTTTATCTTTTATGTTTTTAGGAAATGGAAAAGTACGAATATCGGGGTTTGGATTTGGGGGGGTTGGTATTTCTACCGATTACTCTATTTTCTAATTATCTTATTAACTAAGGTGAGGGTAGTCTATGTCTAATTATTGTGTGCTCATATGATAGTTAAAGATGTGTTTACCTAGATGCTACTACTCCCTAGTTATCTCCTATTGATAGTTGAATTGTCACGTCCTTATTCTTAACGCGTTGTATTTTCTAAGGTCGTAAGGTGTGCATTCCCTAACTCTTTGAAGTCACCTTTAAGTGTAGTAAACGAAATCCACCAAGTCATTCATAAACTAACTTTGAGGTTATCTTTGGGTTTAGTAAATGAAATCCACTAAGTCATTCATAAACTATCAAAGATTTATCAAGTATTAAACACAACGATAGCCTAGTCGCACTCCTAAGCCAATTACAATTAAGATAAGAGACAACCTAACAATATTTAACAACTAGGTTTCATATATCTAAGCAAACACACAAGTATTTTAGCCGGACTTGGTAAACATGCAAGCATACACACAATCAATCAAACATAGGATAGACATAATGATAAATTGAATATATGGATTAAGATATAATCAACAAACAATTACAAGATGTTTTTGGAGTGATTGAAACCTTCAAAATTGCTGGAAAAACACCTATCTAAGGCCTGGAATCGGAGTTAGGGTTTAGAGCCTACAAAAATTATAATGTTCTATTTATAGGCAGATTTTCTGTCGGAAAAGAGTGACGGCGTCACACTTATAGAGTGATGGCGTCACGACCATTTTTTCACCAAGTCGTAGATTTTCTCGTTCCGTCGCGCTGGGCTTTGAATCACCTAAACCGAGTTCGTATGCAAAAGTTATGGCCAAAATAGTATCGCTACTTTGCAAGATGTTGCGCTTGTGACGGCGCCACCTTATGGTTGTGACGCCGTCGGCTTTATCTTATGACGCCGTCTAGATCAAATCTAGGCGTTTGAGTTATGACGCCTACTCTTTTAAAACCCGATGCCGCCACTTGATAATTAGCAATTTGGCTATCGAGCCGTCATAAAATATGCACGACGGCGTCATAGTTAAGCGATGGCGACGCCACCTTCGGCCCAAAGAATTGAGTGTCTCGATTCTTGACTTTGGCCATTTTCTTTGTATATTCGCGCCTTTTCGTCCGAATAAGTGTCATTCTAGCATTTTGCCTTCAAGATACCTAAAAAGTGAAAAGGAACGATATTAAGTAATAACGGATACAAAAGTGATCAAATAAGGGCTTAAACGACCCCTCAAAAAGGTACATTTTAAAACCTTATCAGCTATTTATGAAAAGGTGAGGATATTTGAGTTGTGAAATGTGTTAAGTAAATTGGCGAGTTCTGACAGAAGATCAAGTTTGTATGCTAAGGGATATACTCTATCCGGAATCTTAAATAACCTAATGTACCTCGAGTTTAATTTCCTGCATTTTCTGAATCGTACCATGCTTTTCCAAGGCGAGACTTTCAACATAACTCTGTAGCCAACTTAAAATTCTAATGGTTTGTGACTTATGGAACATATTCCCAATATTTTGCGTCGTATATCGACGTAGCTTTTCTATCCATTTATTGTTGCTTGTAACTGATTCTTGATCTATACAATGTCTTTGTTGTTTCATGAATAAGTTATGGACTAGTGAGTTGGACTTTCCTGATTTTTGGCTTTTCAATAGGTGATTGACATTTCAACCATGGAGTGCCTCAAATGGTGTAGTTAGTATGTTCATGTGATAACTATTGTTGTAATGGAACTTGTTCGATGAAGAATGATTTGCCTAATCATTTCGAGAAAATCACACATGCTTTGAGTATATCTTTTAATGTTTGAATCATTCTCTCGTTTTGACCATTGAGCTGAGGATAATAGGCGGTACTCATGTCCTAGTAGGTTCCATGGAAATCTTGAAATGATTGTCAGAAGTGTGAGGTGAATCGGCTACCTTATATCAGGTATTATTGAAATTGATACCACGTGTCTCATGACAAATTCCAAAATTTCAAGTCTATCGATAAGGACATTATTGAAAAGAATAGATTATGGATAACAGTTGTGATTCCTCTCGTTTCTAGTTCTAGCGAATGTCATGACTTGAGTCTTCTTTGCCTAAGGCGCTTAGTCTCCATTACTAAGATGTTTATTGTTTGATGGTGTCTCTCTTAATTTCTCTTATCGAAATATTTCCACGCTCTATGTTGCCAAGTCACAAAACCCTGAATATTTAAGTGATGTGGTGTGGTGGTTGATTTTCGAGATTTGTTCCGATATGTTCAGACCTGCTGCATCTTTTGATATGGAAGTGAGGTTATCTGGAATTTCTAGAGAACACAATGCCTTAGGGGAAGTTTATATCGATAACCTTAATTTAACTCAATTATCCTTTGAGGGAAACTCATTGTAGGGAAGTTTACATATTGTTGAGGCCATGTTTAATGGAATGTTCTGTAGTCTTAATTAGGAGGCTTGGTTTATTTCTACAGTGTTGCTTAGTGTGTATTCACTTTGTACTAAATCTTGTAACTCGATCTAGCTGGTACTTATAAAATGATAGAATTTGGCTTCTAGTCCAAAGATAGTGGTTCATATTGTCTCGTGATATCTTAAAATTTCTATTGAGTTTTGAAACATCTTACTACATACCTCTAGTCCTTGTTGGTAGTTCTGAAATCCTTTCATTGTTTTCTTGTATCGAGGAATCCTCCTCATAGATGGTATGGAAGGTCTTTCCTAAAAGGTCACTAGTAAAATTTCAACTTATCGGTTGTGTGAGTGATGAGTGGCGAGGTATCTATAGAGTGTTAACAAAAGAAATGTTTATGAATAATTTATCGATTACAAAGCTTTGCTTTTGAGTGAAGATTGTTTTAGGAAGTTTGAAGAGATGCTTGTTTCTTTCATGACATAATCCTTCCCGAATTATACATAGGTGATCAGGCTATGTATAATCGAGGAAAATGATGTGATGCTTGGTTTTGTTGAAATGGTATTATGTTTCTCCTAAATTTTAGATGGTATTCTACGTGTTGCTTTGTAAGATAATGGCCTAAATAATTTTCACAAGAATATGAAAATCAAGCTTTTCGTAATGGTAGTAAATAGTTGATAGAATGACTGAAAATCAATTTATAGGGTGGTAACAAAACAACTTGTTTTAGCACTTTGTGAAACAATTTTCCTAAGATGGTGGTAAAATAGCTTGAAATAAAATTATGTGAAATAATTTTTATAAAGTGGTAGCAAAATAACTTGAAATAAGATTTGTTGAATGGTTTGTAGGATACATGGGAGAACCTCATAGAATGGTAATAGTCTCCTAATTAGTCAAGAATAAAGTTGCCCTAATCCCTAGTAAAATAGCGGTATATTGTTGCGAAGTGATTGAAAATTGGGCAATTGGAATAGGGAATGAAATAAACAAAGGTTGTGATTATTGTGGAGATAATAAAGGATAAAGATTACATTAGATAGAAAGGTACTTATTATCCATTCTCGTTGATGGTCTAATCATGTCTCACGTGTAGGAGCAAGAGGTCGTCTAGCAAGCAACAACTCTGAAACTCTCACCGTCCTCAAACCTATAAGATGGTGTAGTGTCTATAGTCTTAGTGATAGATGGTAATGGTGTGTCAAATCATGCACGCTTCCCAAGCTGCAAGTTAGATGTATGAGTAGTGTATATGAGATGTGATGGTACGGATGGTGCTCTAGATGATAATGATGATGATGATGGAAATCCTAGTGGTGAGTTAGGAGATGATGGTGAATGAAATACTACTCTCTTTCGTGTTGTCTTATGACGCTTCGCAGGTAAAGCTAGAGTATGCACTATTGACGACTAATAGTGGTATGAGTGGTGATGGTGGTTGTATTACATGAGTAGCGGTGATCTAAGAATGAGGGTAAGAGAATGTACTCTCTTCCTTGCAAGAAACATCCTAATAGTTCCATTAGGACTAAGCCTATAAGTCTTACCAAATGGTATGATCTGTCCCGACAGAATCATAGGAACTGCCCTGTTCCTACGACGAATCGATGGTGACAATGGTGGTGTAGGTGCAACTTTGTCCTCCTTAAAGGGTTCAATCTCAGTATCGGATAATATGAGTGGTGAGTCTTGTGTAGAGCCAACTGATGTTAAAACTATAGTAGGGAATGACAAGGTATCCTCCATGTCAGAGTTTGATGTGAGTATGATGGGGTGGGTATCTGAAGACATCAATGTGACAATCATTTTGAAATGAAAGTAAATAACCCGCATAATGTGCGTATAAAACCGCATGTATAATGAATATGCACTTATGATGAAATGATGAGATGCTATGATGATGTAGTTATAGTCTAAGGTCAATGATACAACCTAGTTCTCTATAACTCTTGCTCTGATGCCAATCTGTCACACCCCAAAATACCTGTTTTGCAGTGGAATGGAATTCCTGGGAGATGACTGCCATAGCATCACAATTACAGTTATATTGAACGACCTAAAGTGTCGTTTTGAAAACACATCGTTTGATATAATAAAACATTCAGAGTTTACAAAAGATAGGTCCCAAAAGGTAGTCAACATTTGTGGAAATAAATTTGTTACAATCCAAACGATGTTTTAAAGTGCATAAAATCCATGTGAGACGCGTCATCACCGCGACCCTATGATAAGTCCTTATGCATGCCATGAAGTATATGCCTTAGATACCTGAAAATACATTGCTAAAAGTGTCAACACAAAGGTTTAGTGAGTTCATAGAGTTTTTGTAAATGTTTTATACGACTACCACAAGTATAGGCCATGTATGACAAATATATCACATAAAATGTTACAATTTCTATAAGCACATGACACCAAGCTAGATCGATCATGATGTTCGCCCAACAGAGTGTTTGCCAAACAACTCAAATTCGATATTAAATGAAATGCATCCGTTTGACCAGCTTGGAATCCACCAACCCGGATGGAGGAGTCACCTCAATAGATCTATTCACTCACCCTCGCTTCTTCCGAATTAACGGTTCATGATTATGAAATGGGGACATTCAATTGGCAATGAGGTAACTTAAGCAATGCAATGAATTTGATATACTTGGTATCGTAATAAAATGATGTGCAATGTATTCTCCCCGTAGGTTTGAAATAAAGTATAAACTTGAAAGACGGGCTATGAAAACTCACTTGATACAATGATTATGATGGCAAAAGTGGATACACTTAAATGAGGCGCAATCTCTAACTGCAACCTATTATGAATGATATGATCTAATATAAGTCATGATATAATGTTGTGCATGCAAACTCATATGATATCCATACCACTTGTGCATTTTGAAAATAAAGTTTATCGTCGAAATATATGTTTATGACATCACGTCATGTTATAAAATACTTTACAAGTACTTACATTGAAACAACATCCTATGATAGTCGTTAAGTGATAAATCAAGAAAATATAGTTTTTCGTAGTAAAACAATGAACTTTGATAATTCGTGAAAATGACTAAGTAGCCTCGGAAAGCTAGTCGTAAATCGGTAAATATCGAGTGTTAGGAAATAAACCCAATGGTTTTAGAAAGCTTGTAACATTATCTAAAAGTCATAACACTGAACTTTTGTCCATATGAGTCTCGATCCTAGATAAAAATGATGGTGAAGTGAGGTAGTCGGGCTAAAAATGCAGTTTCTGGGTAATTTTCGTGAATGTTTGAGAGGTCATAAGTTACTCGTTATAAATCCGTTTGACGAAAGGCTGGACATTTTGGAAAATAGGCCGTGAACTAACTTTACTTGGAGATATTATTTTCTCAAACCGACTCCATCGATGAGAAAACGGCTTCAAACATGGTCATCCGCGACAACCTTTTGACACTTAGAAAAATATTTAAGTGTTACAAGAAAAATAGTTGTGATCATCGATTTCAAATATGTATATCTTTAGCGTTATAGGTCCGTTTTCTACGTTCTATATATCCTCGGAATCGTGATAGTATGTATTAATATATTTTTGATAAGTCGACTCTTCTAGTTTAGGTTTACAACTCGTTTTTGACCCTTGAAAAACCCTTGACAGCAAGTATATTTTCAGAAAAATAGTTTTCGTCGTTAAACTTGAAAATAGCGTAACTTCCTCGTTATAAACCCGTTTCAACCCGTTCAAGCGACCACGGTTTCGTTTTTAAATCTATTTTCTGAAAATATAAACCAAAATAACCCATGACCTTTCGAAATTTCCAGACTTTACAAAACGTTACAGCCCTTAATTATATGTTGTCGAAAATGATTTTTTCTAGTTCAAAGCTTGTACTAAACCCTTCCAATCAACACCAAAGCTATTCTAAACCTACCATACACCTTCTTAGGGTGTCATGGGTTCCTAAACTTTACCAAAATTGATAGGTTTCATAGGAATAATTATAGGATAGTTTAAACTCATAATAAGTACTAAAAACAAATAAAAGTGGTATAAATACATATGATACTTGCATGTTTTATTACTAGAATGATAAAATAGCTCAAGTAAGATTATGAAAGAGTAGTAAAAATATTTAGAACACTTACTTAAGTGATTATGAATTTTTGAGCAAAGTATACTTAATAATCTTGAGGTTTTTATTTCAAAACCCTAACTAGATCACTAATAGAACTTGTAAAATACTTGATCTTGCAAAATATATGGTTTCTCCTTTTTTTCCTTGCTTGGCCGACCATGGAGATGAAAAGGAGAGATTTCTTGCATTTTCACCTTTTAAAATGTGTTTGCTATGTGTTTTATTTTTTGGAAGTCCTGTACAATATAAATATCTAGACATAAAATGGATAGGTGTACATTTAAGTAGTAAAAACCAATTTGAAGACTTTGATGACCTGGGCGGCAATGGGATAAAATGGGAAAGGGTTTGATAATTTTGTGGTTTAAATGTATAAAATGTTATGTATATTGAGTATTTGGTACATATAAATAATTATTAAGTGTAGCGTTACCTAGAAATCGATTTTTGCAGAACAAAATAAAATATATTGAAGTCATAAAAATTATAAAAATGCATTTCCCGCAAGTATTGATTGAAATATTAATTATCGAATGGAATTTACGAAAACCGTCGTAAATATATATATATAACAATTTATATACAAAATATATTCAGAACATCGGGTAAACTAATAATATAATTTTTATAGTCTTAAAATGAGTATAAAAATGTATTAGGATAATTGTTGTAAGTGTCGGATCAATTATTCAAAATAAATGATCGCTCGATAGCGTTTATTTAATAAATAAATATACGTTAATGAAATATGCAAACCCATGCATGAATTAATATGATGATGATGTTACTGATGATATGTAGACTAACTCTATTCTATATGAAATATCCTCAATGATGTTCCATGAATACGCATCTTAACCCTCCAGGTTACGCGTATTTAATACTCGTAAACCTAGTTTACGAAAAATGATGAATAGTGACTCATGAATAGTGATTTTTCTCCATGATGAATAGTGTTTCGTGAATAGTAAATTTTTGGAATAACCTTTCAAAGTCTCAAACCGACTTAAAAAACGATGAATAGTAAAATGATGAATAGTAACCAGTGAATAGTAAATTCCCGAGATGAATAGTAAATTTGAGAAATGACATGAAATTACGAGTTGTCACACATTACTATTATTTTTGTTATTATTTTTATTTTTAAAGTTTAATTATTACATAATAATCAACTAATCTCTACTATCTTAAATGGAAAAAGGGTCAAAGGTAAATGT
Organism: Chrysanthemum lavandulifolium; assembly: GCA_022545495.1. Classification (NCBI taxonomy): domain Eukaryota; kingdom Viridiplantae; phylum Streptophyta; class Magnoliopsida; order Asterales; family Asteraceae; genus Chrysanthemum; species Chrysanthemum lavandulifolium. Next base: position 145,535,454 of record CM040241.1, on the reverse strand, counting down.
GAAAAGTTGAAAATTGAATATTGAAAGTCAATGTTTTGAAAACTCACAAGTTTCTTCCGGTATAATTCATTCTTCTCCAACACTCTCCTATATTTTTGTTAAGCATTAACACCACCCCATTCAATACCTTCTTCCCAAAACATGATACCACCGATTCATCTTAATAAAATTCAAAACACAAAACTTCTCTCACACTCATTCGATCCAGAACTCCCCTATTCCTCTATATCTTCAGCAAAACACATAGACACTAACTTCATCCCGAAAATCGAAACCTAAACGCACACACCCATAAATGATCTACCAACAAGATCTATCAATTTACTACCCGCGTAAAAAAAGGTGTGATTTTATTTATCTTGGTTGATTTTGTTTAATTTTATGGTTTTTAAATTTAGGGTTTTTAATTTTTAGGCTTTTTATTATTATTTTTCCAAATTAGGGTCCCGTTAATTTGGGGGTTTTTTTGCCGTTATTGATTTTTAGGGTTAGCATTTGATTATGTCGGTTTGGGTAATTTTCAATTTTTATGGTTCTGGGAGATGTTTAACTTTGGCCACCCAAATTGATGGTTTCGGAAGACAAGAAGAGGCACACACCTAATTGCGAAGCACTTTGACTTTGGACTTGAAATATGGCGAACTGTGGTCAAAAGTGATGTGGTTATTTTTATTTATATATATTTTGATGCTAATGTTTTTATCGTTAAGATTTAATTGTTTCGTTTAAAGGTGTCAAATTATTGGTTGTTTGTTATTCATTTGATTGGTAAATTATGTTGGATTTTGGGGTAGATTGAGGAAAATGATTAACGAGGTGTTTGGATTAGCTTATTTTAAACTACGGGCACATTTGTATTTGGAAAAGCTCATGAGTCGCTTTTTTTTTGTTTATGAGGTAATTAGGTTGAGCTTTTGTACTTGAATAGGTTGCACTCATAACCGAAAAAACCGAGCTTATGAGCTTAGTGGAGTAAATGAAAAAAAATACAATTGCAATGGCTTTTTTAAGAGATGGTTAGAGTTGTGACCATAGGTGTTGTTGTCGTCATAAGTAATCATATTCGTGATATCTTCACCAAGTACTAAAGTTAGTGTGCTAAAAAGATAATTACAAAACCTATATCCGAGTCCGTAAAGGGTAATGTTATCTCGTTAGTCCTTTGTAATTATCTTTTTTACAATGTGTTACCATTTTATGCAATTTTCACCGCCTTTAATAGGTATACCGGCTCACATCCATTGCCGACCCACCCACCACCACCACTCACCGTCGTCACCGACCCCACCCACCATCACCACCACTTCGTCACGACCTAGCCACCACCACCAATGCTAAAAGGTAAATGGTTTTTTTGTGTTTTCGAGCTAACCGATCTCCGATTCATATATCATCCGTTATTGTTTGTTGTTGTTGTTGGGTTTAAGTGGCTTTATACTCAGAACCGGGTAGCCGTCAAAATATTTTTGGATGAATTGGATAAGAGATTAGTTAGTGAATATATAAAATGGAGCGAAACATTGTGTTTGGAATGCTTGATGTATAGTTGGAAACATAGCAAGATGAAACCGTATGCATGTGATGTGTCCTTTAACAACATGCCTTTCGCTATTTAGTTGACACCATGTAAGAATCAAGCTCGCCCATCGCTTATCACTTGGTTGGTTAGAAACACCATATGGTGAAATCTTTAAAATATCATCCGCGTGTATTATTAACTAAGTTTGGTTTGTGGTATGGTCTATTTATTCCGGATACACTAACATGAGCAAAGGAACTTCCAATGGTCAGGTAGAAATGTCGGTCGGACATCAAAGACACCATGGTTAGTCTCCTCTTCACATATTACATCGATAACTATTATATTCACTCCTTTTGGCGTATTGCTGCTTAGAGATCATAATACCTAAAAGTAACATGCTATACCGCATTTTAAAACCCTTAAAATAGCATTCGCTGTATAATTAAGCAACTCTAATATGTAATGCATGTGTTATTAAGTAAGTCTAATTTATAGAATTAACTTAAGTTAACAATCTCAAATGAGCTTTATTATCGCCTACTTAAAATAGTTTATTGGCAAACTTTATTACCTCTGTTTAAAAATGCCGCACATAGTTGGTTTTGAGCAACAGCGATCGTTGAAAAGAACCACTATGTTTGACATATGATTTTTTTTTTGGCTTTTGGTGTATGTTGTACAAACTTTTATTACACTCATATTCCTTGATTCAAGCGGACCGTAAGTTATTATCTTTTAACTTTGATCAATGTGTGTTAATTTGGTATGTCGTAAGTGGTAGCTATATATAAGCGTAAACAAATACCCGTTAATGGCTTATGCGAGATGAGTTCAATGATCGCCGGGCCATTTTTAGGCTTATGAGGTTATAAGCCAACGAGTGTATTATTGAATATGAGCTTCAACCGAATAGGATCGTATAATAGCGATTTCATAATTTGTTAAAAATAAAGGTACTTTAAGAACAAATATTTTATGAACTGACCTCTTTTCACCATTCAACACAAGATGAGGATAAATAATAATGACATGGGTATGAATCGACCCTCTTTTCTAACCGGATTGTGTCCAGAATCGCTCAACGGTTATGATCCGGATTTGGTTACAACGGGTCAAATGGGTATTGTTTACTTTCAAGCAAGCAAATAGTAGGAATATATCCGACAATATGGGTAAAAGAGTGAACTCGAAATGATGTTGGGAACGATCGAAACCAAAAGCTTGATGATCCATTTCTTCTCATTCGAAGATTCTCGATGATCGTGTATTTTCAACTTATATATCTTCATTCTATGTCGCAAATATGAGTACAAGTATCATTCTAGTAGTTTGTGTTATCATGTTAGAATCGATTGGCAGTGCCAAGTGCCAAATGCCAAGTATCTCTAATTGCATACTTACACTTTTCATGGTCTCTGTGAATTTCCAATGGAATTAAAAAATGTTCAAATAATTGAAATGAAGATAATTGGATTGCAATGTAAAAAGTTAAAGGATATCGGAAAATAGAAATAAGAATGTTAAGGGTTTATGTTTACATATCGATTTGACTTTATACATCATTGCGTAATTATTTTTAAACACTTGATAATGTTAAAATGATTCTGCAAATAGATAGAATTGTGGTAACATCTTAAGTGCATAACATGGGAGTTTTCTTTGCAAATTGGCTTCATGTTATCAATGTTATATGTGAACCTATATAGTATGTTAATAAATTGGCCTTATGTTATTGTTTTCATGTCATTTTGTTGTTTAACATCACGAAAATATATTGTTGTTTTACAATGGACACTTGCATCCATAAAGCCAAGATCGATACCAGCATCACCGTAATAGATCGAAAAAATCCCCATGAATGGAGAGGGTCATCAAGGATGCCAAAGCCTTTGAATGAACCTAAAGATATATCAAATGCAAAGAGAGACTTGACAACGAGGTGTATCTTTTGTCTTGGTAAATTCTTTCGTGAGCCCGAGATGCAAACCCCTACCTTCGCCTATACGCCCGTAATGCAAAGAAGTTGATGCGCCTTCAAGATTTAAAATATGTTTCTTCTAAGGTTATTCATCATGCCAACAAGGATACGGTTTTCACCTAATGAAGTACTTAACTTTTGTGGCAACAACCTTTATGCATTTCAAGATTTTCATTAGAAAAGAAAAGAATTATCATGGTCATAATATTAACATGTGTTCGCACGCTTTTTACTTATATCGCTTTTTGTTTATTTGCGGTCCCAAGAAGTTATGGAAAATGGAAGATAGCACATGTTGGTCACATATGAAGTTTATGTATGTAACTTTGCGGTTCAAGATCATACTTCCACCGGACAAAGTTACATAACTATATTTGACTTTACTTTTGGTCAATGGTTTTCCTTTGATCTTATATGGTTATAATAGACATACATAATAAACTACATCTTGCATCGATCATTGTATGTCTTGTTTTAGTAGCTAGCATGCATCTTTTATATATTTTCGCCTTTACGAATGTATAGATGTTCATTAAGTTTTTATGATAAGTATGCTACGGTTTTCGCTAACCAATTAAAGCCATCCGAAAACGAACCGTAGAGGACCCGTTAAAACCGATACAAACCGGTGAATGAGGTCTCATCGAGATCTTTTCACGTTCTATTTTGAACGTTATATGAAACACTTACTACAATATCGCATATCGTTAATTGTCTGCCGCTAGAAACCTATGCCGCTAGGTACGGGTACTCGTCTAGTCATAATAAATACAAAAATGAAAAGTAGACATAAACATATAAACATACAAATAAAAAGTAAAAAAATAATATATTTTTCACTAGTAAAAATATAATCAAAATTACTAAGTTATTATATAATTATATTACCTAAGATTATAAGTTTGAGGAACACAATAATGATATTCACGAATTTCATTTTGGCGACTAAAATATGGGTATTCCCATCTAAATTCAAAAAATTTCCAATCACGTTGCTACCTAATAGTTAGCCTGCAATATTTCAAAATATTTTGACCAATGTGTCATCTACGTAGTAAATGATTGGAGTGTGGAAAAACTATTTCACACACATTCATGAGAGCCAACTTAACTATATAACACGTGGTGCATGCACTCAGGGGCGGAGCCAAGATTTCATGTTAAGGAGGGCCGAAATTTTCGTTTAAAATAGTACTGATATAGTTCGAACCAATATGACAAAACCTTTTCTTGTTACAAAGATTACTAACACTTCATCACTACTGTGGTTCAACATTTCCTTCATTTATATACTTTTATAATTCTAATCTTCCAATCCATTAATATAATACTTTTCCATACTTTGAGATAAATAAAGTTTATAAAACATTGTGGATTTATTTATGGAACAAAAGGAAAAAATATAACACATAAGTATCAAGAAAAGCCAAATGGCAAAACTAGGTAGGAGTATTCACCTATTTTATACTTAAAGTACTACTTCGTAGTACAATAGTTGTACTATTTCATTTTTTATTTACATTTTTTATTGCACCAAAAATTTAAGAAGTTATATTCCTAAGAAAAAAAAGTCTTCTTCTCCATCTATATTTCTCCCTTTCTCTTACCCTATGACCTGCAACTTCCAACATCACTCCGACGTTCGGATTCAATTTTACTAAACTAGTTAGCTTATGTCTAGCGGTATTATATTCACAACACCATCTTCATCACGAATAAACAATTCACTGCACCAAAACCCCCTAGGGTTGGCCCTCTATTGTGAGGGGCCGATTATTGATATTCCTAATATTTTAAGCTTTCGGGCTATATTGTAGTATGCTTGTTGAGTAAATTGGGGGAGGCCTAACACCCCCTAATCACCACTTCCCCTCCGCCTCTGCATGCACTCATTTAACTTTAACTATTTCAAGACCCATTATAATTGTCCGTATTTTTTTTCACCTATAAAATCAAAGCTATGTAAAATGTCTTGCTATTTGAAGTTACACCAACAATTTAAACAAAAGGTTAGGTCGTAAAATAGTAACTTACTTTTTCAAATGTATCGTTTTAGTACGTGTACTATTTGTCGTTCAACTTAATGTTGTGTATTTTCATGTTTTTTTTCAATTTGTACATTTTGATGATATGTCACGTTATAAATGGTGACACGTGTCAGACTTTCAAGTATGTCACATTATCAAAATGTGAAATTAGAACAAAACATGAAAGTGTAAAACATTAAATAAAACGATAAATAATACTGTTGGAATCACTCCTAAACCTAAATCAAGTGTTAGTAATTCATATGTAATAGTTAGCTTAATTATGGCCTTTATGTTTGTTATTAGCCTTAAGCTTATGTAGAAGGCCCATAAGCTTAGCCCAAGCCCATAGGAGAAAGGAAGGGACTAGGAGTGTTGCCCTAGCTTCCTCCTATAAATACTATGTAATAACCCTCACTGAGGGTTGGTTGTTCAATTTATTTCTTTCACACATACTCTACGATAACCATCCAAGTATATCGTGTGTGTGTGTTTGGTTTATTGTTCATCCGCCTCTATCTCTTCTCTTGATGCTTGTGTTGTAAAACTAGTGACCCAACAGTGGTATCAATCGCCTAATAGTTGGGTGAACGTTTTGGTCCCACGCAGAGAACATACGCTCGGTATTGATACTTTGGTTCGCTTTAAAACACGTTTTTACACTTTTAATCCAAGATTCTTGTCCTTTCAATGTTTTTGGTGTTAAAATACTTGTTTTTGGCAAAAGTTTCAAACTTTACGCGTGGATCTACGCTTTTTAAGTCGGTTTTGTTCGAGGGTTTCGCTTCACGCAGTAACTGCTTAGACGCTTTGTTCATCAAGTTTCACACTTTTGTGTTATTTTGGTGATATTAAAGCTATCTCATCACAAAATCTGGTTTAGAAACATCTTTGGGCAAAATCATTTTACAAGTAAAGCTACGCGTATCAAAACCCTAGTTTTACGCGAACTTTATCCTTGGGTTGATCTTCGTTTAGTGGTTTACTCCGTGTTTTCTTGCTTGGATAAGCCCGAAAATACGTCGACTTTGGATATCTTTTGCACCGTGATAGTGTAAAAGATCACTTGGGATAAAACCCTAAAATTACGCATAAGCATAAAGCTTACGCAGAGAACATCCCACGATAAGATTCATCTTACGCCTAAGCCTCGCCTTAAGCCTAAGGTAATCCCACGCCTAAGTTTTCACGCCTAACTTATCGCTTACGATAACTTTAGTGCTTTTTTCTCGCCACGCAGAAGCTAAACCTACGCCAGAACTCTTGCCGCTACGCCGTAACTTTGGTGTTTTTACGCATAAGTGCTACTTGGTTTATTGTGATTTCTACGCCTAAGGATACTTCATCAACAAAGGTTCATTCGACTACAAAGATCCATTTTACCAACACAAGTTTTCAACATATCACAACCACGATACTCTAACTATTTCCCTTACACTTATTCTCAACGACAACAACAACTAAGTCCACAACATCAACAATGGAATCAACAACAAGCAATTTATCAACAACAATTTAATCAACAACATACTCCATAACTTGAGCAATTCCTCCACCACAAATGGTTCAAACACCACCAAGTCTTCAAGTTCAACCCTACACAAACAATTTCAATCAACATCCATCAAGGAACACTATGAAGGAACCCACTTGATTTGCAAAGATGTGTGAAGCTTTAAGCACCAACAATCAATTCATGAGGTCGATCACTTGATAGACCTCCAATGCTCACTCCAGAAACTACGATCAATGGGTAATTAGGTTCTTTAGGTTTTGTGATCCAAGAAGCCACATGGAAAGTTCTTAAAGAAGGTTATCTTGAAGGTCCATTTGGATGCCTCACCGTCATTGTACCCGGAGATCCAAATGCTAATCCACCAAGGGATGAACAATCAAACATTGCTATCAAGCAGACTGAATCCGTAAGAACTTCTACACTATGAAGTCGATGAGCTTGCAATGCAATATATCCTTTTAGGATTACCAAACCCAATTTTTCAAGTGTTGATGCTCAAAAGATCGCAAAGGCAATGTGGGAACACATTCATCTACTTATGGAAGGATCTCGCACTCAATCGTGAGGATATGGAATCCAAAATTTACTTGGCTTATGAACACTTCTTGATTGAACTCGAGAGACACTAGAGTCTTATCATCATCAATTTCGACATCATCAATGATTTGGATAAACACAACATCATCATGCCAAGAATTGCGCTAATACTAAGTTCCCGAGTAGTCTTGGTCCCGAATGGGAGAAGTATGTCATTTTTCTCCGCTGCGAAGAACATGCATCATTCTACATACGGATTGTTTTACGATTATTTGAAGCCTCATGAAAAGGAAGTTGATAGGTAAAGGATTCTCGCTCAAATTGCTTCACCTTCACATCCGGAAAATCAACAACTTGCCTTGTATGCTCAAAATAGTTATCCTCCTCAACCAAAGAACTCAACCAACCGCCACTATCACACCAAATGATCAATCACAACAATCTCAACATAATCAATTGGTTCCATACAACAACAACAATGCTCAAGAATTTGTCGGTGAAGCTAATGAGGAATCCGATCCGTCAAGCATTGCAACAAGGATTTGTTATGATTGCTAATTCTTTTAGCCGTTATACCAACAAATCCAACAATCGATTCGCTCCTCATCTAACGCACGAAATCGTGCTATTGTGAACAATGGACGAGTTGAAGTTCGTAATCGTGGTTATGGTCGCCGATGGGCGGTGGTCAAGGGTTAAATGCTATGGGTAGGAATAACAATGAGCTCAAGTAGTGGAACAGGAAATGCTCAAAATGGGTTGAATGGTCTTCGATGCTACAACCGAAATGAGAAGGACACCTGCTAATGCATGCTCAAAGCCGAGGACTAGGGAAGTGCTTATCACAAAGAGGCTCTTCTTTGGCTCTTAAGGATGAAGCCGGTGGAACTCTCACGCACAAAGAACAGTTTTATGGCGATGCGCACTCGAGATGATGATATGGAGGACTTGCAGCCAATGCAAAAGTTATGTTGATAGCTAATATGCATGAGTTACACATGAGTGACACAAGCCAGCAGATGACATCGATGGCTTGTCTCGAAAACCGAACAAACCATATTTATCTCGATCTAATATCTCCGCCAACATCCGAATCCGCAGGCTCGGAATGTTCAAAATGAGTCATCCACATCTCATTCCGACGATTTTCAATTAAACCCCGTAGTTACATTTGACGATCAAGATGACCTTATGGTTTCCATTGATAATCAAATTGACTCCGTGGTTATACTTGAGGATCTAAGTAATGATCATGTTGTGACTCACGTTGAACACGCAGCGGAAGCGTGGTGGGCCCATAACCCACAGGTCCTACAATTGGTATCAATCGCCTAGCAATGGTTTAGGAGTGTTTTGGTTGAAGTTTTTTGTAGTGTTACGCGTAGCTTCGTTATCAAAGTTTTCACGCTTAAAGCTTTAATTTTGCACTCAAAAATTCAAGATTCTTGTGGTTTAAGGTTTATTTGGTGCTAAAGTTTCGCTTTTTGGAAAAGTTCAAGCTTTACGTGTTTTTCTTCATTTTAAGCTCGTATTTGGTTCATTGGTCATTTCTATTCGTAAGCTATCTAAGCACTTTGGGTGAAAAAGGTCAACATTTTTGTGTTATTCGAGTGTTTTAAAGATATCTGCAAGAGAAATCGTTTGAATCATTGTAAATTTTTACGCCAGAGGTCAAAACCCTAGTTCTACGCAGAAGAAAGTCAAACCACGACAAGGTTCTACGACAACTTTTGGTGCGATTCTTCGAGATATAACGATTACTCGATGCTTCCTCACTTGGATAAGTTTGTGGAACACTTCGACTTTGGATATCTTTACATCGTGATAGTGTAAAGGATTTTGGGCAAACCCTAATCTTACGGATAAGCTTAGACTTACGCGTAGAACACTTTACGCTTAAGTATTTTCTCACGCCTAAGCTTGTCTTACGATAACTAAATCTTACGATAAGTTTTTCACGCCTAACTTTAAACTTACGCACAAGCATTTCCACGCCTAATGAATCCTACGCCTAAGCCATCCTACTGTAACCATATCCTACTGTAATTTCGTTGTCACGCCCAAGCTCTTTCTACGATAAAGGTTTTAAAATTAAAAAAAAAAAAAAAAAAAAAAAAAAAATTAAATTTTGAGGAGACTAAACGTTCAATTTTTACGCGAGATTCAAATTTTGGTTTAACTGTGAAAATTTTGGTCAAAATTCAAATTTTTGGGCCTAAATTCAAAATTTTCGGGTCAAATTTGGCGTCAAAATTGTCATAACTCAAATTTTTCATACGACCTTAGAATTGATTTTTATAGTGAATTTCAAATTTTGGGAGAAAATGTTTTACGCCTAAGAACCAAGGTTACGAGTACGACTTTCAGAAACACTTCAACCGAGCTTAATCTTCATCAACCACAACTCCTTTATCGTTGAATCGATCCTACATCAACTTTATCAGTAATACCTTCATCAATGGCAACTCAACAAGACATTCATGCAGCCGGTGCCGAAAACCGTCCTCCTATGTTGGCAAAAGGTGGTTATCTTCAATGGAAAAGTCGTATGCTTCGCTACATCAAGACCAAACCTAATGGAAAACTCATGATTAACTCCATTACGAATGGACCCTTCAAGCCTCGACAAATCCTAGACCATGGAACTCCTGACGTCCCACCATCTTATCATACTCAAACCGAATCGTAATACATCAAGAGGATCAAGCAAGTCGATGCAGATGACATGGCAATTCATATTGTCCAACGGGTTTACCAATAGACATCTTTGTCAGTCAGAGCAGCCAGAAACTGCTTTTGATATGTGGGAACGTGTTAGACGGCTTTGTCATGGAACAAAAATTGGTCAACAAGACATGGAGAACAAGTCGCTAACCGAATGGGAAAAGTTTACTTCAACCTGTGAGAATCCATTGAATCCTACTATGGAAGGTTTTGCACTTTGATGAATGAGCTAATCGAAACAAGCTAGCACCCGAACTATCGCTCAAAACATCAAGTTCCCGAACAATCTTCCGTAAGAATGGGACGATATGTCACTATTGTCAACCAAACAAAAGACTTACATCAGTGAACTTTGATCAACTAAACGATTTATAGAAACAAAACCAAGTCAAGCGAATGAAGTCGGGAAAGAAAGATTGGCAAAGAATCATGATCCATTGGCTTTAATTGCAAAGACTCAACCTTCGTGAATACACAACAACAAGCTTCATCATCTTCCAACAACAACAACTTGCAAGAATACATTCCACCACAAGTCGTTATCCTCAACAACAATTCTATCCACCGTAACAACAAGTCCTTCAACAACAACAAGATCCACAATACCAGAACAAGGAATCACCGAGCTGAAATCGAACAAGAAGCGTTTTATGACAAGTATTTTCATTATTGGGTAAAGCATTCAAGAATCGCTATTCCACACCAACTAACAACAACCAACGGATTTCATCAAACACTGCAATGGTAAATTGCACACAATGGGTGTGAATATGGGTAATCAAGGACAAATGGTTGGACTTATTGGGAATCGGCAGGATATGCTACTGGATTTCAAATGGGTAATCAAAGCGGTTCGAATCGTGGTAATCGGTTGGGTCGAATGTTGGGAATAGAGCAATGGTAATCGAATGGGAATGTTGCGCCCAATGTTGGGAATTATGGAAATGTGAATCGGGGTAATCGAGTTAAGTGTTATAATCACAAGGAATGGGTCACATGGCACTAAACCGTCCCACTAAGCCACACAAGAAGAATGCCGAGTTTCTTCAGAATCTATGTCATAGTACGTACAAGAAGCGTGGATGCATTGAGTGCCGAGGAAAATGATTTCTTCACTATTGTGGTTGATTTGAAGACCTCGAGGAACTCAATGCAAACCGCATCTTCATGGCAAATCTTGAGGAGACTAAGCACGACATCGACTCGACGCACCTCTGCCTATGACGCCAACGCAGATGTCGAGGTACCAATCATTGATCCATGCTATAACAATGTCATATTTGATGTGTTTACTCATGACTTAACAAAGATTCTCGTGACATCGCACCTACCTATGATACATACCGACAATCCGAGTTGTAGCGATACTAACTCCAAAACCCGATGTGGATCCTAGTGGAGGTTGTGTTGCACAAAATATCGAGACCGATGAGGAAACACGTGCTTATTTTGAATCATTAATCAATAATCGTGGCATTGAAATTGAGAAAGTGAGTAAGGTCAATCGCGGGTTAAGGCCGCGAATGTTAAATTGACCACCGAGCTTGAGAGTTACAAAGAGAACGCCAGAGCCTATGAATTTCATACAAACAAAATATCGAATTAGAAATTGGTTACCGAGATTCTGTTTTAAGAGAAAACAATTGCAAATCAAGTATGATACACTTGATGTGAATCAACTTGAAAATAAAATCTTTAAACAAGGAAATTTCGAACTAAATGACCAACTTTCTAAACAAAAACACTGCTCGATCTTGAAAAGAGAAGAAACAGTTGATTGTCGATTTTTCAAAACGAGAAGATTCTCTTCTTGATGAAATTCGGATAAAATGAAACTATCAAAAATTGGATAATTTACTTACAACAGTCATTCCGCTCAAACAAACAAGATGCTTTCTAATCAAGTAAACCGATTTTCATACGACACATAAATGGCTCTTGGTAACTCACCTCCTTGTTTCCTCAAGAAAGCTCGGAAATCTCGAATGTGTTGAACAATGGAAAACCTTTGCATGAACCTATAATTGTGCATGATTCTCTTGAAACGTTGGAACTATCTCGAGAGAGTAGATCAAGAATGAAACAAAACATCCGAAATCAAACCAATTGATTATAACAAATGGAACAAAATTAATGGTATTTCGTTTGTTTCACATAAAGAACAATCAAAGTTTTCCATCACATCGGTTTCAAAACCGGTTGTAACTCCCCGTAGTTGTCTCAAAATCCTTTTCAAAATCGAACAAATGTCTTCAAACAACTTTTAACACAAGTGATGCCGTAAGCATTTTAGACGATGTTAAAACTAGAATTGGGAGACTTCAAGAGATCGTTAAAACTAAAACTCATATTACAACCAACATCCGTTTAATAGTTTTGATATTGAACAAAAAGTTTTTGAAACCGAATTGCCCTCAATTTAATAACATCAACCTGTGATAATTTATTTTGAACAAGCCTTTTGAAAGAAACAATGACTTTGTCAAGGACCATAAACCGGTAAAGCAAGCTAATGAAAGTGTTGAACACATCAAAGTTTTGGAAAATTTAAATGATTCTCTCTTCAAGATGTTATGACTACGATATCATATCCATTATTTTACAAACATATTCTCGTTGAAGATCATGAAAGACTCACCGAGACCTCCATAATTGTTTCAAAATATGAAAATGCTCTTGAAAACTTGAAAAGAAATGTATCATATTTTAAACAACTTGATCGAAAAACCTAGGAATGCAAGTATGACAAACTGTCAGATGAGCGTGCCTACAAGGACATGCAAGAGCAAATGACCTTTTGAGAGCTCGGTGGGATGTCTAAAAGAAAAGGTGTGGATACTAAGTTTGCAAAACTATTGATCGAGGAGAATACAAATGTTCCAAAACCGGTTTTCAAACCAAAATGTCTATTTCTCGGCCTCCAAAGTCAATGAGAAACATGATTTCTCAAAACAGTACTCCACGACTTTGCCTATTAAAAGAGAATTATCAAAGGTTTTGAAAAGACAAAGCAGCTTGTTGAAAACCAAAAGTGATTACACGCATTTCTAAGACAAGTACACGGAATGTGACCAAAAATCTAGTTAAACAATATGTCGGTTCTAACGACATGGTCAACAATCACTATCTAGAAGAAGCTAGGAAAAAGGCATGACTGAAAAGACGGAATTTTAGGTGCAACATCTAGGGTGATGAATTCTACAAGATTTCAAGGCAATCGCTAGTAGTAGTAAACCATTACCTAGGAACACTCTACAAAAGACTAGGGATTGGCTTGCATCTAAGAGTAGTTGCATAAAAGAAAATGCTATGCCCTTAGAAAACAACACTAGGAATTCTAGGTCCTTTTGAACAAGAATCAATTTCAAAAGACAGTAGTGACAAAGTTAAAGTCATTGTTTTAAACAAGAATATTGAATTTGTCTCGTACTACATGTAAAAATGTGTCTTTTCACTAATCATGATGCATGTGTCTCACAATATCTCAAGAAAGATAATTCTTGTGCCAAGGCACAATCCACTAAGACTCCAAATAGAAACAAGCCCGTTGATAAAAGACAAACAAAAGACACCTAATAGGACGATCTCTTCAGACGTAGTTTTTTAAAATTAGTCTTCCACGATCCGATAAGAAAACAACTCCTAGATCTTACCTTAGGTGGATACCCACGGGCAAAGTTTTCAACAAAGTAGGTCTTAGATGGATTCCCACAGAAAGATTTTGATACTTGCACCAACACGTATAATAGTGACAATCATTCGGATAAGGAAGTCGATCCACTACAACCGTTGATAGTGATCACCCTCACCGTGAGGAATCATGTACTTCTAACACCGTTATTTGTGAAAATTCTTCTGTGGATGCAGGTACTTGTAAAAGTGTTGAAGGTTCATATACCCCGTGTGGTAAAGAAGAACTTTATGCCAACATTGCATGTGGAAATCCTTTTCTTATTCCACTCTTAACTCCACTTTTATTGTCCCAACTTAATTTCTCTTTCTTCAAATCTTCTATGTAAATATTTTTGAAAAACCAAATACAAAATTTGAAAAACCATCAAAAGCAAAATACAAAAATAGAAAATTTTCAAAAAAAAGTACAAAACAATATAAAATCAAAAATCCAAAATATTCTTCTAACGACATGTCTCTCAGATAATCGATATTTCAGACGTTTCTAGAAATGTCATTCAACAATGATACGGGTATGTACGGATGCTTGAGCGAGAGTTCTTTAATTGTTTTCTAAAACATGTCGCTTTCAAAATTTCTTCATAAAACATAATGGCTTTCAGATACTTGAAGCGAAACCGGACTTCAAAATAATGGCTTCGGACACATCGGTTCAGACCGCTTCAAAGAAAGGAAAGTGCTAAACCAAACAAAGGTTTTAAATATTTTAACGACTTTTCCTAAAACAATCGCTTGTAAGTATTTCCGCTTGCAACCCGATCTTTAAAGAAAGGAAAGTGCTATGCAAAATCGATTTTCATAAATATTGAGCACTTATCCTAAAACAATTGAAGATAATTCTTCTCCAATATCTTCAAAAGATTTTCAAAATCTTCTTCACATCTTGCGTACCATTGATTCAAAAAATTTCAAAAAGATTTTTCAAAATCTCTCACATTTGGTACCAAGATAACTCCCTCTAAACCCTTAATTGATTCTAAATTTTCTGTATGAAATATGCTTTCGTTGAGGGGGAGTATAAATCTAAATTGTTCCAAATTCATGCTTAAATCAAACTGTTTGTCTCCCCAAAAGATTCTAAAATGTTCTTTAATCCGATGATATCAAAATATCACGAATATGCTATTTTTGAGGGGAGGAGACGTGATTAAAATGTGATCAAAAAGTTTAATGATCGTTGTTTGAATCTCAAATGAGCTCGACTCGCTTGAAACCAATGAATTGACGAGGAATCATGTACCATCTCGAGAAACTCTCTATGGACTTGACCAGACGGGTAATAATTTCAAGCTAGTCCTCTAGTGATGTAAACGTGTCTCGAATCGGTCTAGTTCATTTAAAGTCGATCAATTCAAAAGTGCGAACTCTACCCTCTATGTGCGTTTTCACAAAACATACAAGCACATGTGAAGGGGAGTGTTTCCAAAATATAAAACTCTCTGAGTGTTTCAAACATGTTTTCTATCATAAACACTCTGTGAGATTTTCAAGAAAAACGGTTTTATGGCAACAATAGGACAGTCATGGAGTTATAAGGTGTCTAAGGATAGTAAGTCCGTCCTATGATCCGCCAGAACCGGATGGATCTACCCAAGGACAATACCCATAGTTAGTATTAGAAGTCCTTAGGTATGATTGAAAAAAGGAGTAATGTGAGAAAGGAGAAAGAAGGGGTTGAAGAATTAAAAGAAAAGCAAAAGAAAGGGTAAAAAGAAATAGCCTCCATAACCAACCTTAGGGCGTAAACCGGGTTCAATTCATCTCACATTGGTTGTCACTAGATGACACCGGTATTGAAGACAAAGACGCTATGGACCCAAAGGACGACCGCACCTAACCTTCTAGCCACTCAAATTCCTCTTAAAAGGATTTGTTTCATTCTCACTGGAACCCTACATAATCTATCGACTTTCTCTTAGAGTTGATTGGTATTGAAGAAGGAGACCCTCTCCTAGTCTCCACCAGAAAACCAAAATGCACTATTGAGTCTAGAGCCACGAGATTCATCAAAAGATCTCATAGGAGCACTTGACATGACATCGCTTGTTGTTCATCAATAAGGACACAAGTGATATATTCTAGAGTCCCACGCAGATCTTAGCAACCGCCGTAACATTTATGAGAAGTTTCACATCCGTGATCTTGATGATTGAATGGAAACTCCGCCGGTCAACATTAAGCTGCCTCGACAGCAGTCACTTGTAACTCCCCGTGGATTACGCTTAGTGTGTCTCAAACGGTCTACGTGGGGTGATGCTTTGTACCTCACGACTATCCGAATCGTAGGTGTACTGGCATATCGCGTTATCTCACTTGTGGGACTCAGTTCAGAACGGCCTTTGTGAGAATTAGAGATGTGTTTTCACACTATGTCATAACACCCTCAAATTCAAACTTGTAAGTGCCGAAACCGCTTATTACTAACCTGCTTTTATGTTTTCTTCTTATGGAAGCTCCGGAGCGGATTGATCGTGCAGATACTCCACATGCTCATACCAACAACACATGAAAGTTCTCATCAAAATCAAAGGCAACACAAAGTCAAAGATGATTCTTCGTCAATGTCAAATAATCTACAAAGTTTAAAGACTCGAGAACTACATCATTGGTAACCAAAAGACAAATAGAAGTGTGAGCATGGTGGAGAAAGACGTGGAGACACCTAACCAACGAAGTTGACAACGGCAGACAACCACATTATCTGATCACAATGCATGAAGGAACGAAAATCAAGGCTATTCTATATCTACACACAAAGTTCAAGCTCGAGAAAAGTAAAGACCAAATCAAGTGGAGCATCTTTTGAATGACCACCCCTTAGGGGGAGATTGTTAGCCTTAATAATTTTATTAGAAGTGATGGTCATTCACGATTAGGAACTTTGTAACGTGTGTTAGATATCGTGATAGAATAGTCAACGGGCTCGTGGACTTGGGCTAAGCTAATTGGTTATAAGTTAAGTTAAGCTAGCCTTATGTATGATGTAATCCAACCCAAGCCCAAACGAGCCCATGGAAAGCCTTTTAGGCATCAAGTCCCTTGACTATATAAACCCTCAAAGTCTCATTTGAGGGTGTGCTTGATGTGTGTGTGTGTGTGTGTTTTCCCTGAAGCAATATACAACTTAGTGTTTTCATCTTCTTTCCTTTATCTCTAAATACATACACGATCTATCATTCAAGTCACCACGTTCTTATTCTTTCTTCTTTACGCATATCATCGCTTGTGTTTAACGTGATATAAGTGTTGGGTTTGTGATAAGGTTGATAAAAGTAAGGTCCTACATGCTCGATTAATTCAAGACCAACAAACCATAGTGGAAGAATGTCGTGCAAGAAATCGGGACTTAAAAGTAAAATGCAATCGTTAACCAAGGATTTTGAATGTTTACAAAAGCAACTCAACTTTTTCAAAACTCAAGAAAACCGTGAATAAGGTTTTGAAGCCGCTTTGCTAAATCTCATCAAAATGAAAATATTTAGAGACAGATGCGTGATCTAGCCGCTCAAGAATGCTTTGTTGTCGAAATAGAACAATCGAAATATGAACATAAAAGCAAATTAACGCCTCACCTTGGAAAATCAAAAGCTAAGGCTGAGTTGTTAACTTGTCAAAACAGCCTTCGCTTACAAAAAGCATTCAACGAAACGAATAGATGATCATCTTGAAGAAATTATCGCTTGCAAAACAAACTTAAAGAGTTTAAAACATTGTTTACAAACATGGTGAGTCAAGAATCGCTATTGAAAAGTTTACTTTAAACCCAATCCAAATGGATATGGACTGAATCTTGTCGATTATAAACCTAAGCTTTCAACTAAAGCATTCAAACCAAACTCTGAAGTTTCGGTCAGTAATATAAAATTGATAATTCATTATGAGTGTTGTTGAATATCATCGTCAAGAGGAATTAGATGCGTAAGACGAGAGTCGATCAAAATTAGAAGCGTTGTTTACAACAAACCTTTAATTATTCAAACCGGTCACTTCGTCACACCAACAAACTTCTTCTAATACACCAAGGGTTATCATAAAAACGTTCGAGTCTTCTAATGTTAATCCCCAACCATATTATGCACAAATTTATGGTCCTTT
The DNA here is from genome assembly GCA_022545495.1 of Chrysanthemum lavandulifolium. Classification (NCBI taxonomy): domain Eukaryota; kingdom Viridiplantae; phylum Streptophyta; class Magnoliopsida; order Asterales; family Asteraceae; genus Chrysanthemum; species Chrysanthemum lavandulifolium. The sequence goes on along the minus strand of CM040241.1, from coordinate 145,517,362 downwards.
ACCTTCCATCGATGAAGTAACTCAAAACCCGAAAATCGCAAAATTCTTAGATATTTTGACATTTTCATGGTCGACCTCAAAACTTTACAACATGAGATAGAATATCATTCGAAATCAAAGTTCAACATTTTCAATCGCCTCGGCGCGAGAACAAAGAGACATTTTCGAAAAATCTTTTACCAAATGTTAAAATTTTGAAAATTGTGCATTGTCTTGGGAACGGACTTTCATAAGGAACTTGATTGATGAAGGTCGTTTCGAGAAAAGCGAAACATCTATTTCTAATACTAAACGAAAAGAAAATGTTGAGAAAAATGTTGATCGACTCTTGGAAGATGTCATCCAGGCCGATGTCCATAATGTCGTGTTATTGAATTCTTTATCATATGCATCCGATTATATCTCCGATGATACCGTTGATAATGTTGTAAATCATGGAGAATATTGATAATGTGCTTCAGATCGAGTCTTTAAAAGTTGAAAATGAACGCCTCTTACACGAGCCAAACGCCAAACGCCATCTTCAATGGTGTCAAAAGATTGTCAAAATCGTGAACTTGCTTTGCAAAACAAAATCCACCGATTGCAATCAAACAATTTTAATCCAAAATCGAGCAACTGGATGATCAAAACGTGTCTTTGAAAAGTCAAATCTCAAAATATGAACAAGAACTTGTAAAAGTTAAACATGAATATGGTGTCATATTTGTTTACTCAATAAGACTCGTCATGAAGCATCAAATGAACTTGATCACTATCTTGCACACACTAGAGAAGTAATGTATTTTGCTGGTAACATTCGTTCTGAAAATCAAGATTTGATTCGGACTATCTTTAAGTTAAGAGAAATGTTAGGAAAGTATGAACAACTTTCGCCACCGTGATTAAGAGAATAGCACCAAGAACACTTAGTAATCGTGAACCTAGAATGCCTTCCGCCAAAACACAAGTTGCTAACGTGCTTCCTCTCATCGAAACAGAATAGTTGCCTCTTTTCCAAACGTCCGCACTTCACGTACCTAGAGCACTACATCAAGAATAGGAAGTTGCGACCTAAGAAAAGATCAATAAGGAATGCTAAAGTAGAAGAACACCCTAGGACAATGAATAAGACTCACGTTGCTTCCACTATAGATATTGCGTCTGGAAAATGTAATAGAAATAGTGATGTAACAAATGCTAAACCTTTAAGTACTTTTGATATTCAGTCTGATTCACCTTGTGTTATTTGTCATAAAAGTATGAATTCTGATTGTCATGACAAATGTGTTACTAAAGCTATTATCTCTTGTTTACGGAATCCTAAGAATAGGAATACCTCAAGGCCCACTAATCTTTCTAAGTCTGTGCTTGGTAAACCACCCTCTTTAGATTCTGGGAAACGCATTGCTATCCCTGTAGCTCCAGTTTCACCTCCTAAGAATGTCGTACCACCTAGTGCATTCACTAAGACTAAAGCAAATACTAGTTGGAGATGGCAGAAATGGATATATAACACACTAGGATTTAAATGGATACCTAAAGTTATTGATGTGTATGTTCACTATAATCGCTCCTAACCTCTAACATTTCGGGTTCCACATCTACTTCTATTCCATCCGTGTCGCCCTCGTGTGTAATGCAGTGATACAGATCATTCTCGGATTGTTGATAGCGGATGTTCCCGACACATGACAGCAACCTTAAACTGTTATCAAATTTTATTGCAAAGTTCATTGGCACCGCCGATTCGAATGATCACTTCGCAGCTATCATAGGCTACGAAGACTATATCAATAGGAACATCGAAATTAGCGTGGTTTATTATGTGGTAGGCCTCGGTCACAACTGCTTTCGTGAGGTCGGTTACTGTGATGGAGATTTGGAGGTTGCTTTCAGGAGAAATCTTGTTTCATTTGTGATCTACAAGGAAACGACCTTATGTCCGCTCGCGTAATTCTAGTCTTTACACTATCTCTATGCAAGACATGGTTGCTTCATCTCCCATCCGCTACTTTCAAAGGCAACATCAACAAAATCACGGCTATGGCGTCGCTGCCCTCACATTTAAATTTTCAAACTATAACCAATCTTACTCGACACAAACTAGTTAAAGGTCTCCCACGATTCCGGTATTCTAAAGATCACCTTTGCTCACTGTGAACAAGGGAAAAGCACTCGTGCTCATTTTCCTTCAAAGGTGGAACACGCCTCAAAGATGTGCTTCATCTTCTTCACATGGATTTGTGTGGCCCGATGCGCGTGCAAACGATCAATGGCAAACGCTATATCTTAGTAATTGTTGATGACTATTCACGATGGACTTGGGTCTACTTTCTTCAAGCAAAGACCAAGCTCCAAAGATGATCATTACATTTCACAAAAATACTGTGTTCACTCAAACACACCGTCGACAAATCGTAATGCATAAAGGAACCGAATTTGTTAACCAAACCCTTCATGAATTTTATGAGAAAGTGGAATTCAAAGATCGACATCTATTGCACGTACACCGTAACAAAACGAAGTTGTTGAAAGACTAAACCGAACGTTAGTGGAAGTCGCAAGAACAATGTTAATCAATGCTAAACTTAGATTACTTATGGGCGTAAGATGTATCATCGCATGTTATACACAAAACCGTTCTTTGATTACTAAACGCCACAACAAAACACCGTTTGAGCTTCCACAACCATAAACCGAATCTCAAACACTTTCATGTATTTGGCCCCTTTGTTATCCGAATAATAATCGTGATGATTTTGAAAGCTCAAAGCCAAAGTCGACATTGAGTCTTCATTGGATATTGTGAGAACTCTAAAGGTTACTGGATCCGAATCGTCGACAAAACAAAGTTATGGAAACGATTCATGCTCATTTTGATGAACTTACGGAAATGGCTTATGAGTATAATAGCTTGGAACCCGTCACAACCGCTTAAACTTCCTCAAACCCCATCATCACCGCACAAAGCCCCCACTCACTCGTCAACAAATGGAAAGGTTATTTGCTCCAATCGCTCGGTGGACGATATTTATGAACGTGCTCCGTGTGTATCCGTTGTTTCCACCGCTCAACCTAATACTACTCTTATACCGATACACGATACAACAACTATCGCTGACGAAGCACCACCATTGACTCCACCACAACAGCTTGAAAACCGCTTCCAACAATGATGAACCGGTGATGATGTTCTTAATGAAGTACCCCACCGCAGATTTTGATCCAAATGCGTTCTTTAATCCGTTTGCTAATGACATCGCTGCACCGATGTCGCGGAATCATCAACAAGCCATTTGAATCCTCGAACCGCACAATGTATACCAACATCAACCTCTACACATCGATGGACAAAAGACCATCCTCCGCAAATATTATTGGCAACCCGAATCAACCGGTCGTTACGAAAACGTCTTCGCACGGATGGTGAACATTGCATTTATGCACTCACCGTCCGCCAACTGAGCCTAAAACATTAAAGACGCAATGACAAAAGACAACCGGATTGAATCCATGCAAGAAGAACTCAACCAATTCAAACGTCTTGAAGTATGGGAATCGGTTGAAAGACCAACAGGGTCTACGCCATTGGTCTCAAATGGATTTGGAAAACAAATTGATGCCGAGGGAACGTAATCCGAAACAAGTCACGCCTAGTTGCTAAGGGTTATCGTCGGGAAGAGGAATAGACTTTGAAGAATCTTTTGCTCCGGCTGTTCGCCTTGAGGTCGTTCGGATATTTCTCGCGTTCGTCGGCTCATATGAATATGATGGTCTTCGGATGGATGTCAAAATGCGCTTTCAACGGACAACCGAAAAGAAACGGTTTATGTCACCAACCGGAAGGATTCGTTGATCCCGAGTTCCCGAACCATCTCTACAAACCGAACAAAGCTCTTTATGGTCTTTCCTCATTGCTAATAATTTCACGAAGCTATCATCTTTCCTCATTGCTAATAATTTCGTGAAAGGTTCGGTCGACCCTACTCTTTTATACAATATCACGGGCACATATCTTAATTGTTCAAATTTACGTGGATGACATCATTTTGGGTCTACACATAAAAAGTACTCAATCGCTTTTGCAAAACTAATGAAGAAAATTTTGAAATGTCCATGATGGGTGAACTTACGCTCTTTCTAGGACCGCAAGTTCATCAATCACCCCATGGTATTTTCTTGAGTCACCCAAATATGCCCTTGAATTGTTAAACAAATTTGGAATGAAAACCCGTGACACTTATGCCACACCAATGACTCATACCAAGAAGCTAGACGCCGATTTACATGGGAAATTAGTAGACCCTACCAAATACCAAGTATTATTGGGTCTCTCATGTATCTAACAGCTAGCGTGAGACGATATTGTCTTTGCCGCTTATCTATGCTCCCGCTATCGATCGCGACCAACTGAAACCCACCTCTCGAGGCTAAAAGAATCCTCCGATACATCAAGGGAACCATTAACTTGGGATCCGTATCCGAAGGATTCGGTTTGAACTAATCGCTTTTCGGATGCGGATCACGATGATGTTTAGATTCACGAAAAAGTACTTCTGTGAGCACTACAATTTCTTGGTGATAAACCGTGTCCCGCAATCAAGAAGCGAGGATTGTACATCATTGTCATCAACCGGCAGAATATGTAGCCATGTCTCGCGTGTTGTGCTCAAGTCATCCGGATGAGAACACAACTCAAAGACTATGGTTACGTATTTGATGTAATCCCGATGTACCGCAACAATCGGAGTGCCATTGCGATCTCGCAACTCATTTCAAAGATTCAAATCAAAGCACATCGATCTTCGCTATCATTTCATCAAGGACCATGTAGAACAGGTACAATTGAATTATACTGCAGGGTGCAGAATACCAATTGGCGGATCTACTCACCAAAGCCTTGCCTCCCGCTAGGTTTAATGAGTTGGTCCACCGGATTGGTATGCGGTGTTTGACTCAAGAGGAACTGGATGAACTATTAAAACAATCTTAAAACCACCAAACACCAAAATCTCTTTGTAAATAACTTTTCAAAAACAAAATACAAAAATAGAAAATCGATAAAACAACAAAAATATTCTTCTATCTACATTTCTTCAAACATGGCAAGTACATTTCTTCACCAACACTCAAATCTTTCAAAATTCAAGATTTTTTGATCAAGTGTTGAGGGGAGAAAATAAATTTTAATCGTTTCAAAATAACCCAGTACTTGCATGTTACCCTATCCCTGTTGTTTCTTTGATAATGGTGGTCACATTTGTTTATCGACACTCCTCGGACTTAAATTTATAACCTTTCATTATTTCTTAAGTCGAGAGGGAGTGTCGTCAAAGTTATTTCAAGAATTCTTCGCTTGGTAACCAAAATGGAAGTTTAAAGGCTTTGGATGAAAATGGAAAAGGTGGAGGACTAAAGCGCCAAAAGCTTAAAGTTATTTTAATAAAAACACCTCCACCTAACTTTCACTTCACATTTATTACTCATACCAAACTCATCCTACGCCTAATATTCAAGTTTCAATTCGTGTTTTGATCATAAAATTGTAAGTGTTTTCGTAAACTAAACGTAATTACAAGCAAGGGTTTTGATTTTTATGCAACCAACGGCTAAAACGTGAGATATGAGTGATTATGCGTTCTACGATAAGCGTATGAACACACAATCATTGGTGTGTGTTTGTGGTTAAAATAAGTGTGTCAAAACGCTTCAATAACATCAATGATACTATGTTTACCCTCAAAATCCACCCAGAAACACGAATTGATTGTTTTTCTAAATTAGGGTTCATGAGTCGTTTTGGGTGTTTTCAAATGAGAATGTTTTTGGTGTTAAAGATTGTTGAACAATGTTGTTTTCAAGTTGAATTAATCATATCTAAGCCCAAAAACTACCCAGAAACACTAATGATTCATAAATTGAAAATTAGGGTTCTAGTTCATACGAATTGGGTGTTCTTGATTGGCCTTGAATTTGATGTTAAAACTTGGATAGAGCAACTTACTATGCCTCTAAGACTTACCAGAAATACTTTGGTGTAATTCCTATGGCTAAAATTCTTAAGCATAATATATGAACTATTAGGGTTTTGGTCTACGCGTAAGATTTTTACGCCGTAAACTGCTTAATGAGTTTCATGCCATGATCCGCTTTATAATGAATGTTAATGTTAATATTGATGTTATGATGATATTATTTCCGCTTGCTACTCGTAAAACTCGTAATCAAGGTTATTGAATATCTACGCATAAGGATCACCTTACACGTAGAAATTTATGCGTAAGAGAAATCTTACGCCGAACCGTAACGCCGTAAGGTTCTACAAAGGGACCACGATATCCCGTGAAGGATATGCGAACAAAGGACCTCTGCAAGATAAGGTCTACTCTCACGAGTAAGCCTTACGCGAAGGTTTTATATACGCCACGCCGTAAGCTTTACGCATAAGGTTCCCTTTCCTACGCTGTAAGTAAGGATCCCACGCATAAGCTTGCGCTCACGCCGTGATACTTCTCCTGCTTACGCATAAGCTACCATTTCACGCATAAGCCTTGATCAAACCTTCATTATGAATTGTTACGTGCAAACTTGTAAAAAAATTAAAAAAATCATAACGCCACAAAACCAAAATGTCACTAATAAGCTTAAACGCTTAATATGTTGTGTTAAATAAGTGATAACATAAACTTTAAAACTTAAAGTTAACTAACTCACCGAAACTTATCACGACGTCATTGGACTATTGAACAAACAAGTGACTTTGGACTCGTAACTATCATTGACATTGCACATTCAATAATTAGACAATAAAACCTTCTGTTGACTAACATTATGTCTTTCGATATGTTGGTTCTTTTGGCTAATGTTATTTCAGATCAAGACATGGCTGCTCAAATGAATGTGGATGCACCAGATGTTCTCACTGTTGCCGATATCTTCCCAAACGGCTATCCGAGGAAGATTGGAAAGAACAACCTTCGGGTTGACTTTGAAACCCTCACCTGTTCAGAATCTTCCTGTTTGATTGCTGTGGATATTCTAAAGAATCATCCTTATCAGAACATGCTCTCACATTCTGCTACAATACCGGTGTTAGGATCCAAATATTATTGTGTTGATGATTCGGGTGGTCTTGGGAGATCAAAATACATGTTTAACATTTTAGAGAGAGAAAGTAGAGAGAGAGGGTGTTCTTGCTAGAGAGTTACTCAAAGTATGGAATATTAGATTAATGAAAGGAGCACCACCCTTCCATGGATGGAAGGGTATTTATAGTTACAAGAAATACGACCTCCCATCGGCTGTGGATCGTGGATACAGATGGGTAAAGACCCGTCCTTCCTCCACGGTGTTGCACTACGCTAAACTAAACTAATAACTAACTAATAAACCGATAAATAACGTAACTAATGACAAGTCTACGAGCTAACTTGCTAGATAACATTTGGGTGACCGACTCTTCACTAAGAAATTTTCCAATTCCTAACAATCTCCCTAAGGAGGTCACCCCATGTTTTACAATTCAATCCTAGCATTCTATTCTTGACATTGTTCTTGAGCTCGAGACTTGAATTCTTCATTTCGCAATCTTTGTGCTTTTGTAGTGCAACTTCAAAGTCCGCATTGATCCGTACTTTCGGTGGAGGTCTTTGAACCGATCCACATCCGGATGATCTTCGAGCTTTTTTGAGATCATCACCACAAGAAATCTCTCGGATCATCCATAGTAGTGTTGCCTTCATGTGAAGTTGTGACATTTGGACCGACATGCTCACACTTTTGAATCATGACATCTTTCCATCGTAGTAGCGGAAGCCCATCGGTTCATGATATTTGCAGCAGAATAAGCATAAGCATAGTATGAAATATCGAGCGTGTTATGTAAATATGCACCACCATGATTTCTTCAAATTAAGTGTGGATGCTTGCGAGCATGCGGCTTTTGATTGACTCCTCAATTTCGATCACCGCAATCGCTTGGGTGTACCGTGACACGACGCTAGCAATAAAGCGCACCGAAAGTGTCTTTGATCACTTTCGTTGAATTGAGGTACACGCCCACGGTTCCTCGCTGATCAAGACAAGTATCGCTCGTGATCGTAGGATTCCTAAGAATCTCCTTGACAGGTTTCGCAATTGTTCTAGTCGTTCTCAAACCGAACGCCTCAAAGAAGACAACACGGAGTGAGTGAACCAAAGAAATTGAGATTTATCGATTGATGAAAATGATTTGAAAAACAATCGCGTATTGCTTGAAGAGAGAGTTTTGCAATATGACGAAGGTTTTATGAGAAAGATCAATTTTCAATCAAAACACTTTTGTATTTGAAAATAGTACACAATCGACGTGCTAGTGAAAAGAAGAGATTCGCACATCGATCGGTTTTTCTAAAAGTATTTTCAATCGAGATACTTTTGAATTTGAAAACATAAGTACACATTCGACGTGCTAGCTTAAAAGAAGATTTGCACATCGAACGGTTTTTCCAAAAGTATTCGCTAATTCCATTCTCGACCAAGGTTGATTCAAGAATGAATCTCCCATTGTTTCTATCCGCTTGTCACATGGTTGATCTATAGAATAGATCTCACATGCCACCTACCGTGAGCTTGTTTGATGTTGGCTCCGAAGGCTTTCCATCTTCATTGTGAATATGTTACCATATCACTCAGATGTTCTGGCAAAACCACAAGGATAATGCGTAGGACTCTTAATATATACTTACTTTCCACATTGTGTGAAACAGTAAGTCTTCATTAATATAGTGTCCTAATGAGATATTGTGGATGATCTCTTGGCTCTAGACTCAATCGTGCATATTTGGTTCTGTGTGGGAGACTAGGAGAGGGTCTCCTTCTTCAATATCAACAATCTCTAAGAGAAAGTCGATAGATAATGTCGGTTCCCGTGAGAAATGAAACAAGCCCTTTTAAGAGGATCTTGAGTGGCTTGGGAAGTTTAGTGCAAGGCGTCATCGGGTCCATGACGCCTTGTCTTCAATACCACGGTGTTACCTTAGTAACAACCAAGAGCATATGTATTGAACCCGGTTTCGCGCCCTAAGGTTGAATTGATGGAGGGCTATTTCTTTTCACCCTTTTCACATTCAGTTCTTTTTCATTCTTCAACCCCTTCAAGCTTACCGAGACTTCATAACTAGAACCTTGTTGGGTTTATTCCAAGATTAGCTCGCCTCACCGCACTCTTCCCATATTCTCATTTTTCTCCTTTTTTCAATATTCCTAAGGACTCTACACTATCTAGTGGATTGTCTCGAAGATCCCTCCGCTCGGCGGATCGGGAACAAATACCTAACCTCACCATCCTTATAACTCCATGCATAAAGTAAAATGGTCGGTCTTTTGGTACGCTTCATTCTTCCTTGAAACCAATTGAAAATCATTTGAAAACAATCAAGGTACCGTGATACGAGATCAAATCATTTTGTACCCTAATAGTTTTGATCATTTAGAAAACCTCCCCTCAACATGTGCGTATGATTTAGAAATTGTTTAGCACAAGGAGGCAAGAGGACTTTGAAATATTTTCTTTGATCACAATTTTCATCTGAAAAAGCCATTTGATTTTCTTGGTAAAATTCTCCCCTCAATATGTGCATAGGATAAGAGAAATCATTTTAACACATAAAGGCAAGAGTTCTTTTGAAGCACATCCACGAACACAAAATCCATTAAGAAAACCAATTGAAAACTCAATCAAGGTACTTTATGTTAAAACATAAAAGCATTTGCACCTCGATAGTTTCTTTTCTTATAAAATGCTCCCTCAATATATGCTTCGAGATTCAAAGCGCTTAGCACATATGAGAGAGAGCACTGCATAACCGAATCAAAACGATCATTTTTATCAAATTTCATTATTAAATCACAAGTTCTCCCCGATCAAAATATCAAATCCTTTGAGATTTTGGATCCCAAGTGATTTACTTAGGTTTAGAAAACATGGGAGAAAATGTGGCCTTGTTTAAATACTCATCTAGTTTTTGATAAATCCTCCTCCTCAACATGTGCATTGTGTATTTGAAATCGTTTGGCACATGGAGGAGTGTCTTTCAAGGACTAAAACCAATTCCATTAAAACAGATTTGAGATTTAAATCACGATCTCTCCGTGATAAAAATTTCAAACCATTTGAGATTTGTAATCCCAAAAGATTTAAATTATTTAGAAAATTTTAGGGAAAGACGTGGCAAGATTTAATTCGAAAGATGATGATAGGGACGATTTAGACATTAAAGATTGTTAGTGTCGTATGATTTGTTTTAAGAGACCTTTAAGTAAAATAAAATAATTTCACAATCAAACAAGAATGTAAAAATTTCATTTTGATGATCTTTTAGTTTTAAAGAAAATCATACCATGACATAACATTAAATCTTTAGATCACCACTTTATTTCGTATAAACGGACTTGATAGATGAAATATCGTTTGAAAATATTTAATTTAAAATCACTCTCCCTCAATTGATGACCAAGTCGATAATTGAGTGACTTAGATTTTGATAAAATGAAGTCCGTGATTTTCAAAATTTAGTCCAATTTATTTTCAAAACAATATTTTCCATTTTCAAAACAATTTTATTCAAATTAATCAAAAATTGTTTAAAAATGGTATCTCGCACAAAGATAAGTTAGGTGGTTGAGAAGCTTCCGTTGTTGTTGTTGTGAGGGTTTGAAGAAAACCGTCTCGCCGATGCAAGGAGACTTCTCCTTACGCTGCATTTTGAATGCCAACCGAGGTCAAATTAAGCTCCGTTTCTTCAATCACGTCGAAGAAAACCATCTCACGATGCGGTGAGACCTCTTACGTTGCATTTATGCCAACTCTCCATTGAAGTCCAATTAAGCTCATACTTCATTTGTCAACCCAAGAAATAGTTACCCTTTCCTTTCGCATCCAATCATCTTCAATTGTGGGATCCGGATCGAACATTCTTATACCCAATATACCGCATACGTTAGTGAACACACATACGTATATATGGTGGTCGACATCACCCAAACAACAATCGACTAATAAAAGTCAATTCAACATATCAATCGATCATATAGATGTATGGAATAATGTGTTCATCAAACTCTAATCATCTAATCCTAGCAATCATATCCTAGGCACCTAGTCCTTCAACATAGGTTAACATCATTTTTAATTAAGCATATTAGGATAATTAAGAAAGCCTGTTAGATGATGTAGATTTGAAAACATTATCCCCTCAATCCATGACTCATTTTATGAAAAGTTTAAAAGCACTCAAGTCATTGATTGAGTTTTCAATTTACAAAACTCGAATCGATTGTTTTTAAAGCAACTCATTTACCACCATTTTTGAAAACACCAAATATTTTTCTGAAGAATTTTAGATGGAAAAACATTTGTGTAACAGCAGTCCTTCGACATACTTTCCTTGTATTGTTTTTAGGAAAAGTGCACGAAATATTTGAAAATTGGTTTAGCGCAACACTTTCCTTTCTTTAAAAAACGGGTTGCTATCTGAAATAATAGCAAACCATTGTTTAAGCGCGGGTTACAGTCTGAAATAACTGCAAGCCATCGTTTGTGACATGTTAAGAAAAAAAATATTTACACCTCCTGCTCGAACTTCATCTAAAGTCCCGTGCCATTATTGAATGACATTTCTAAGACCGTAGATGTTATCGATACCAGAAGACATGTCATGAGAAAACAATATTTTTGGTATTTTTCAAATTTTCTGATTTTTATGGGTTTTTGAAGGTTTTATATTTTTCTATTTTCTTTTTCTTGGTTTTATATTTTTCTATTTTGTTTTTTTGATAAATATATACAAGGATAGAATAGATGATATAGTTAAGAAGATGATGATACGAGTACCGAGATAAGGATATCGAGCAGCCCCGTTGTAGAAGATAGAAGTCATCATCCCTAAAACTTTCACCACCAAAGCTTTCGAGGCTCTTGCATTGAAGAAAGAAATTGAACCATCTGAAAGTGAGACTTTGGCGCCTTCCCCAAACCGAAAAACTTTAGTCGAGCGATTCAAGCTTTATTTCAAGCTTGTTTTAGCAGTGCACAGAGAAGCACACCATTATCATAAATCCTCACGCTCCTTTCAAGAATAATCACCATGATTCTTCGCTCGAGGTTATATCATCAACAAGAACAAAGAACGTATCATCCCACGATAAATAATCTTCTCGATTCCATATCCACCAAGTCCAAGCAATCCATACCACAAGTTGTCAAGAAACCACTTCCCAAGTAGACGAATTGATGCGGTCGGTCTCTTTGTATAATGCTCAAGAACTCTCCCGAATACACATCATGAGGGTAATGAAGAACAACTCCCAATGTTCACATCTTTCGTCCCTCGATGAATGTGTATGAAGCTCAAGAACCCAAAGTACACCAATATCCAAGAACTCTCCGAATACACATCATGCCCGGAAGGAAAACACCTCCCAATGTTTGTGGTAAACAATGGTTTTTCCCCGATGATCGCGATAACATCGAGATCATCACACACCAAAGGTACCTCTTTATCTTCGTAAACTTTCATTTACATCACTTCCCCACGACGTTGGAATAAGAACACTAAACGCTTTGATGAGTAAAACCTTGAGTTTCTCTCGCGGTCATGACATTTGTTTTCCCGGATAACTTCAATCACTTTGAAGTATTAAGTCCATCAAGTTTACTCGCCATGAGTCAAACCTTGAGTTTCTCTCACGGTAATAACATTTGTCTTCCCGGATATCTTCAATTGCTTAGAAGTATTAAGTTCATCAAGTTTACTCGCGCTTAGATACGTGTCTCCTTCCCCTTGTCGGTTTTGACACTTCGTAATCAAGAACATATTATAAGCCCAAATACTTGAAATCTTTATGAGAAGAACACTTGTAATCTTGTAGGAATCAACTTGTCAAGAATATGAGCAAGTCTAATTGGGGATTAAATTCGACATTTCACTCTCCCCAATTAGTGCTCTCCCTAAACCGACAACTGCTTGATAAATGCCCAGATTAAGAAGAATTCTTTAGATCGTTAAATGCAACTCGCCTTTAGTCTTCTAACATGTAGCGTAAAATGTAGAATGATCAGACTCGACCTTCTTCAAGATTGTCCATTGGGAATAGAAAGTTAACATCTTCAACTCACCAAAACAAGAACATCACCAAAAGCATCCTAATCAACTTTCATCTTGCAAACCCTTAACTAAAATCCTCCCAATCAAACAAGAACGTAAAGATGTTCATCAAGGAAATCAAAGAATCGTGCCACAACGAATAACACGAAATGGTAATACCAAGCAAACAATCACATCAAACAAGAATGTAAGGTTGTTCGAATCATCATGTTGATGTGCACGTGAAGCATTAACCGGAAGCACTTTGTCAATAAACTCATATCGCCATGAAGATGTCAACAAACGGTTCTTAAGAAGAAACACCATGTAAAGATGATCCGATCAAGAGAAGCTCGGTTCTTACATGAGTTTGGAGCCGTTTGACCATTTATTCTCATATATCAATCAACCATGCAAAATTATCACACTTTCTCCCCTCAAGAATTGCATACGGAGATGCCATTCTTGATTAAACAAGTGAAAATCATCCAAATGTAGTCAATTCACACTTCTCCCCGCAAAATTAGCACATGATGTTGCCATTGTCATCATAGATGAGAAAGTGGAATCATAAAACAATCAACAAGATCCGGTTCACTTGATGACCAAGCGCATGGAAAAGTATGAAGCATGTTGATGAGAATGGTCATTAATAAGAAGATTTCTTCTTCGTAAGATAAAGCGACCGACACGCATACTTTTCTTTTCTTTAAAGGAACGAGGCCTCGAATCGATGTGAACAGACGCCATAATCTCTCTTTTTCGCTCATAGCAAAACATGTAATCATCCCCATTATCATTCAAGAGGCTCTATGTCGTGACAAATGATGGAGAAAACCCAATATGATGAATTTGACTCAAGTAAACTAACCCGAACTCGTGACTTATACTTGCACATATGTAACAAAGAGCGGTGCCGAGAATTCATGCTCCATTGAATCTCTAATTACTCTATACTCTTCAACCAACCAACCATCGAGTATAAGACGATGCCACCTCTTGAAAATCCACAATTGAATGTGACATCGAGCACTACAACGTAACTCCTTAAAGTGATAGTTATTTTGTGGTGGTATGAGCCCAATTCCCAAGTGGTAAAAGAAAAGGTAAAAGACACCCAACAATAACTAGATTTCCAAGTCTTCGTTTTGATAATAAGCTCGAACAAGGATCTCAAGAATCTTCATCCATCCATCCCCGATACCTTCAGATACTAAGTACACTCGCCCGTGATGTTTCACTTCAACCTCAAATAAATAATATTGAATTAACGCCGATGTCACATCTTCTTAACTACTCAAATCTAGCCTTCTTTGACATTTAAACGAACTTTGATAATGGTTTCATCCCGACCATGGTAAAGTGAGCATACCCCCGTAAAACATTGAAGTAACCAAACCGCCATGACGAATATCCAAACACACATCCAATTCATGCAAGACACCTTTTATCCTTCTTCAAGCGTAAACCGTAGCACCAACATCAAAAGAGATCCCAAATACACTTTCCTTTCTCCGTGATGGTTCCATCAATACGGATTTTACAACTCTATGGAATAAACCGTAAGATAGATCCGAAATGCACCTTATTATTACTAGGATGTTTCCATTGTTACGGATTTTACTGTGTCTATGATTTAAACCGAGAAATAGGTTCTTTCGCTGGATTTTACAAAATCAAGACAAAACCGTAAACAATGTCGCCTTGAATGTGTTATGACAATTTGGGTTTCGTGAATATCCGCTTTAGGGAACATGCAGTGGTTCATCAACAAATCCTTATCCAACATCATCAACCATCCAATTAACACTTTGGTAAACACATCATTCACGCAATCGGCCGGCTATTGTAGTGACCACAAGGAGAAGTAAACCCGATATACCAAACTTGATCATGAAGTAGAAATCCCTGATTTGTTACTTAACCTTGTACTAATTCTTGTGAAGAAGAAACGGTGTACCCAATGTACAAAACCTCTTGACATATCCTCAATTGCGTGAGACACCGAAGTGATAGCTACGTTGTGGGTTAATCGAGAAAGAATCACAACCGTAACTAAATAGCCAAGTCTTTATCACCCTCTATAAAAGCCCAAACAAGTCATCTTCGCGGAAAGGAAGAAAGAAAGAAGACGAAATAAGTGAACACGCCCGGAAAACTTCACTTCAAATCCAAATATGAATTACCGAACAAACAACCCAAGAGGGCAACATTTTCCAATAAACACTTCAAGCCGTGACATAATATTCTTTGTGAAAATGTATACCCAAATTATCAAATTGCATAACACAACGAATCACAACATCAACTCTCATCGACATCAAGTCTCATAATTAATCTCTCATAGCCCAACAAGTCTCATTTTCAAATCTCATCGACAAATCACTTCAAGAATCTCATATCATCAAATCTCATTATCAACCGTCCAACAAATCCAAGTCATTAAGCATATAAGCAATAATAGCACACGATCCATAATACTTTCTATAAACGCCAAGATCGGTCCAATTGAGTCGAGGCCCATCGATCACATATTTCTTAAAACAAAATTACACATGACCAAGTAAGATAACAAGCGGCTCGAGTATGAGAGTAGTACCACAAAATCCCACTTAGATAAAATCAAACAAGTATCCATCGTGAAAAAAATAGCTTGTATGTTTGATCTATTATGGATCCGCACCATATCCACTCGCCCAAAGTAAGTCCAATACATCCTAGTCAATATCCGCCCATACCCGATCCATTAGTAAGCATGCCCTAATATTTGTGATATAAAACACCACTTACTCACGCATTGCCCTAATAAACCTTTTACAAAAAAACCTCCGCCCCCCAAATCACTCATTCGTAAGAGAAACGTTAATATCACATTCACCCAAAACTTTCTTCCGCCCCCACGCATCACCCAAAAATCCCCATCATAGCTTCAATCTCTCTCGACATATCACCACATCACCACGTGGATGGTTAGATGTCGATAATGCCACGTGGATGGCTAGACGGCTTCAAACGCTATGGATTAAGGTAGGTTACCATTAACACGCTTTTGATATTTTGATGATGTTAAATCATAGAACGAGCAAAGTATTTAATCATAGCATCCTTGTTATGAATGAGTACTTGTTGTCTCGGAAATTAAATGGAGTTATTACTCAACAAACGATCTATGATGAACTTGAGAAAACTTTTAAGATCTCTAAGGATCTATGCTGGGTTTTCATGAATATGAGATCCAAAACATTTTTTTTTTCTTCAAAAACCGAATATCATATTAAAGGAATTAACAAGTTGTTAATCATCTTTATATAAAATTCAATATTAACAAGAAGTTATTGATGTTTCGAGATTGGAACAGATGAGATCAATTTTACATTTAGTCTTATAGCTTGATTGATGATGATAGTTTCACTCAGATACAGACTTTTATAAGTCTTGATAGATCTTTAATTAGTACTAACGAGATGAAGTGATTCTGAGATCTTAAAAGTACTTGTAGATGAGTCTTGATGAATGATGTTGTATTTAGTTTAATACGAGATTGAGTCATGAAAATATTGGTTTGAGGTCTTGTAAGTCTTGTGAATATGAAAAAATTGTTGATAGTTTGGACTGATGATGGTTTATTTTGGACCTGAGGTTGTGATGTAGTATTGGAATGATGGTATATTGTTTGTGGTCATGGTCAGTAATTCTCATTCTTCCTTTCTGTTATTGATAAGTCGCTACCCTTTTAAGGCCAAGTCGCCACGCCAAGTCGCCACCGTCATGAGTCAAGTTGCTAGCAAGTCTTATTCAGCAAGTCGCTAGCTTTTGAGTCAAATCGCTAGCATAAGTCGCTACTTGTATGTGATAAGTCGCTAGATCTAGTGTCTAAGTCGTCATTGACTTTAAAGAAAGTCAACAAATACCAAGTCGCCATGGTGATGTGTAAACAACTCGCTAGCATAATCGCTACTCACATATTAACGAATCTAGACGACTTGTAAAGACAAGTCGCCACTAGTGATTATTACAAGTCGCTATATATAGTACAACTCGCTAGGATGAAAATAAACTTTTCCGACACGTTTTTCCGACTACTTTTCCGCCAACTTCATATTTACCGTAAAAATTGCATAAAAGATGCACCATTTGACCCATTATGACCAAAAAATAACCGATATTCATATTTAGGACAAAGCATATTTTGGACAAAGTGTACATATACGTAATCTTGGACAAAACAAAACAAACTTCGACACATGTTAGAATTACTAAACTGCTTACCCAAACACAACCATTCGACCATTAAAACAAGAACAAAAACCATTTTAAAACATGTATTAACAACAAACCAAACTAGCCTCATAAACCGAACCATGAAAATATTATATGAATCATCAAAACAATAAAACCTTGGCTTTGATACCAATTGTTAGGATCCAAATATTATTGTGTTGATGATTCGGTGGTCTTGGGAGATCAAAATACATGTTTAACATTTTAGAGAGAAAGTAGAGAGGTGTTCTTGCTAGAGAGTTACTCAAAGTATGGAATATTAGATTAATGAAAGAGCACCACCCTTCCATGGATGGAAGGGTATTTATAGTTACAAGAAATACGACCTCCTATCGGCCCGGATCGTGGATACGGTGGGTAAAGACCCGTCCTTCCTCCACGGTGTTGCACTACGCTAAACTAAACTAATAACTAACTAATAAACCGATAAATAACGTAACTAATGACAAGTCTACGAGCTAACTTAAGCTAGATAACATTTGGGGTGACCGACTCTTCACTAAGAAACTTTCCAATTCCTAACAACCGGAGATCTACATTCACCGCCTGAATTCAATGCAAAGGATCAAAGGTCAGTGCGGTGACAAAGGACGCCAATCACAAACAGTCACCATCACACATGCAGACTTATGGGTCGTTTCTCCTCATCCCCGACATCGAGCCAACCGACTTCTATGCCACACCAATCAAGAGACAGTTTGGTAATTCTTGATTGATATTGGCTATGATGAAGCTTCGTGAACTATCTCTAAGCATTCTCATGGAGCTCAAGAACATTCCTCAACCGTGGAGAACTCTACATCATCATCACCAAACTGCTCGGTCGTGATAGTGGCTATGAGCATCCCAAGCTCATTGAACTCAAATCTTTTGGTCATTAATCAACATGAAGCACATCGAATCGAAGCTCGATATGGGATGACATGATGTCATTTCTCAAAAGCTTGGCTCAAAGATTCCTATGTCGATACACTAAATTGTTGATCCAGAGAGCACTTGGGCTTCATCCCGATATTCCCAAAAGGCTCAATGACCCCAACAATCACGACATGTTGTCTCGAGCCTATTCTAACAAATGTAATCAAGGAATCGACAACAAAGAAACAGGTGTCAGGTTACCCGATCACCTTCGTCTCAAGAAATCAAAAGGCTCTACACATACAAAAGGTATCTGGAAGCGTTAAAGTAGGCAAAGTTGGTCATCTCGATGAGAAGTCTTCGAACACCTACACGAGAACCGTAAGAGGTAAGGGAAGTGTCGAAAGCACCGAAGTCGAGGAAGTACCCCAAGAGGAATCCTCCAAGTAAAAGGATTGTTCCTCTAAGGAAGCTGCTCCTATTCCCATTCCAAAGTCTAAACCACAAAGAGAGCTAGCGGATCTAAAACTAGAGGTGATAATTTAAGACCCAATGGTTAAATTTGGGTCTAGTTGGGTAAAGTTTTTTAATGAGATGAGTCTAAATGGGTTTAGTTTATTTTAATAGATTGGTCTAGTTGGGTATATTTTATTTTAATTAATTAATATTGATGGGTCTAGTTGGGTCTAATAATATACTCACATGGGTCTAGTACAATATTTACATGGTTTAAGTTGATTGTTAACTATCATTATAAAAATCACTGCAGCCTAATTTTATCATTTTCGCCTGCTTTTATACGCTTTTGTCCGCTTTTAATGGTTTTTACGCTTTTGTCCGCTTTTACACGCCGTCTGCTTTTTACGCTTTTGTCCGCTTTTACACGCCGCTCGCTTTTTACGCTTCGTCTGCTGGCCTGCTTTTTAACGCTTCCGCCTGCTTTTTACGATTTTGTCCGCTTTTACACGATTTCGCCTGCTTTTTTACGCTTTTGTCCGTATTTTGACAATTTTACGCTTTTGCACGCCGTCCGTTTTTACGCTTTTGTCCGCTTTACACGCCGTTCGGCTTTTTACATTTTCGCCGCTTTACACGCCGTCCATTTTTAACGTTTTTGTCCGCTTTTACACATTTTCGCCCGCTTTTTACGCCGCCTATTTTTTCACGCCGTCGCTTTTACGATTTTGTCCGTTTTACACGCCGTCGCTTTTTACGCCGTCCATTTTTGACAACTTTACGCTTTTGCACGCCGTCAGTTTATTTTACGCTTTTGTCCGTTTACACGCCGCCGGTTTTTATGTTTCGTCAGATTTACACGCTTTTGCTCGTATTTTACGTTTTGTCCGATTTTACGTTTTCTCCGCTTTATTACGCTTTGCCCGTTACGCCGTCCGCTTACTTGTTTTGTCCGCTTTTACGCCGCCCGCATTTTAACTTCTTTACGTTTTGTCCGCTTTTGCACGTTTCGTCAGTTTTTACGCTTGTCCGTTTTACACGCCGTCAGTTTTACGTTTAATCCGTTTTACGTTTTCGTCGGGTTTTACGTTTCTTTTACGCTTTTCCGTTTTACGTTTTCGTCCGTTTTTACGTTTTGGTCCGTTTTACACGCCGTCTGTTTTGTTACGCTTTCGTTTTTACGCCACCGCTTTTCTGTTTACGTCCGCTTTTTACGCTTTTAGTCCGTTTACATGTTTTCGTCTCGTTATTTTACGTTTTATCCGCTTAACACGCTTCCGCCCTTTTTATGTTTTTATCCGTTTTACACGCCGTCCATTTTTATGTTTTGTTCATTACACGCTTCCGCCCATTTTTTACATTGTTGTCCGCTTTTACACGGGTTCATCCATTTTGTTACGCCGTCCGCTTTAGTACATTTTGTCGCTTTTACGTTTTCCTCCGCTTTTACACGCCGTCTACTTTTACGCTTTTAAGACGAAACGTAAAAACGGACAAAACGTAAAATAACTAACAAAATAGTGTAAAACGGATAAAAACACAAAAAATCGGACGAAACGCAAAACGTAAAAACGAACGAAAACGTAAAAGAATAGCCGAAACGCCTAAAAACGGACAAAACGTAAAAAGCGGACGAAACGTGAAAAGACGGCAAAACATAAAAAAATGACGAAAACGTGCGAAACGGGCAAAACGAATAAAATGTATAAAACGGACAAAACGAAAACGTAAAACCGACGAAAACGTAAAAACGTTAAAACGAAGAAACGTAAAAAAAATTAAAACGTAAAACGGACAAAACGTAAAAGCGAACGAAAACGTGAAAAACGGCGAAACGAAAACGGACAAAACGTAGAAACGGGCAAAATGTAATAAGACGAGGAAAACGGTAAAATGGACAAAACGAAAAGAACGGACGAAACGTAAAACGGACAAAACGTAAGAAATGGACGAAACGTAAAACCCACGAAAACGTAAAAACGGACGAAACGTGAAACGACAAAACGTAAAAACGGACGAAACGTAAAACGGACAAAACCGTAAAAATGGACGAAAACGTAAAACTAACGAAACGTAAAAATACGAAAACCGACGATAATTTAAAAACAAATTAAAACGTAAAATGGACAAAACGTAAAATAGCGGACGAAAACGTGAAAAACGGAGAAACGTAAAAACGGACTAAAATGTGCGAAACGCAAAACGTAATAAAACAGACGAAAACGTAAAATGCATAAAACGTTAAAACGGACGAAAACGTGTGAAACGGACTAAAACGTAAAACCGACTAAAACGTAAAAACGGACGAAACGTAAACGGACCAAACGTAAAAACCCCGACGAAAACGCAAAACGGATAAAAACGTAAATAAACGTTAAAAATGGACGAAATCGAAAAATGTATTTAAAACGTAAAACGGACAAAACATTAACAAGCTTAACGAAAACGTGAAAAACGAGCTAAAACGTAAAAACGGACGAAAACGATAAAACCGATTTAAAACGTAAAAATGGATATTGAATACTTTTTGTCTTTGTTTACAACACTAATTATTATGTTCCATGATGAAACAAAAAACTAGCAAACCCAAAAACCCGACCCGACCCGACTCTTACCCATTTATACCCATACCCATCTAGACCCATCCTTCCAAATGACCCATCTAGACCCATACCCATATAGACCCATACTCATCTAAGACCCAAGACCCAACCCAACCCAACCCAACCATTTTGCCACCTCTAACGAAAACTCAAGATACAATCGGACGAAGAGGTCTTCACTCAATCGCAACCAAGCACCTCCTTCAAGAGCAAAACCTCCCACCACCACCTATCCAAGGAAAAGGGAAGACTCAGTTCTTGTGCCTTATGAAGAGGAAAGCTCAAGAAGAGCCACCGAAACCGATTACGGAGGAAGTTCAAATTTGTTAGACTCCAACACGCTATGGAGGAATTTGCCAAAGATCAAATGGGTGTTCCCGAGGTCAAGTGGTGAAGTTCAACCCACACCAGATCCTAATGCGTTAATCAACCCGATAAGGAACTGTGCCACCACTCTTGAGCAACAACAAAAGCAACAGGAGGAGTCTATTAAGTTTGACATTGAGAACCGACATCGAGAAGTCTCGAGAAAGATAAAGTCGATGAAGAAGCTAAGTCCGAAATGATGAAGATGTTGATTATGAAAAGTTTCTTCTTGATGGTCCCGCACGGTCTAAGGAGAAAACTTCTCAACCTCCTAAGGATCCCGAATCTCCTCACATCTCATCTTCATCGACTCATCTTCTCACCTCACCACCACCATCAAAAGATCAACCAAATCAACATCCAAATCAATGAAGAAGCCAACCGCATCTTGGATTTCTCAAACTAAGACACGAATCGTTAAAGTCACAAACAGTCGAAGAAAGACGCGCTCTACAAGAAAATAAATTTCTTCACGATCAAATACAAGATCTTCATGACGAGAATGACGAGATGAAAGTTGAAAGGAGTATGTCCAAGCTCATGAAAGATGATCTTCAAGGAAAATGGAAGAGATGATCAAAGGATACACTCACAAGTTCCTTCTTGACGCCATTCCTAAACCGACAAAGGAGATGTATACCGCATAACTTTATCCGAATCTCCTACATCCGCCAAGCAAACCATGAAATCAACTCCAATGAATGTGAACATCAATCCAGTTGAACCCACAATCTTCTCGTGATGATGAATTGGTGAACCGGCTAGTAGCTCAATGTCGAACGCCCGCAACGTTTGCCTCCCACGGCTAAATTGTTTGAAGCATTATCGAATACCAACTCAGTCAAGATACAAAGAAGAAGTCAGAAGGCCTAAACGCTCAAGAGACGACTAAGACAAAGATCGATAAGGATAACGAGCCCAAACGCCCAAGAAGTCCGGTGAATCATCTTCTATGCAACCTCCACCCCAACGGACTACAACCAACAAAGGTCTCCTCCTCGTTCTTCTACCGAAAACCTCAAGATTCGAGTTACCACCCTGCACTCGTAAAACCGATGATCATTTTGAGTATACGGTGGTGGACGATGAAGAAGTCTCTAAGCCCTAACAACAACCCATATCTCCCGACACGCCCAAGAAACCGTAATCCTCCTCCGTGCCAAAGAAGATGAAGAAGAAGGCGCCTATGACCGACGCCTTATCATGGCTAGACGAGGATGATAATCGAATTTGAATGGTTCTCAAGCTTGTTGATTCCACTCCTTACCCAAATGAAGGTCAAGAGGTTCCGAATGTAGTACATTGGAGCATGCGAAACTACTACAAGAAAAATTCCGTGAAGAAGATGACGAAACCGAGTTGAAGCGAATCAAGAATGAAGCATTTCAACTTCTAAAAGACAGCTCGAAAGTGCTATTGAAGTTGAGTATCA
Organism: Chrysanthemum lavandulifolium; assembly: GCA_022545495.1. Taxonomy (NCBI): domain Eukaryota; kingdom Viridiplantae; phylum Streptophyta; class Magnoliopsida; order Asterales; family Asteraceae; genus Chrysanthemum; species Chrysanthemum lavandulifolium. Next base: position 145,494,260 of record CM040241.1, on the reverse strand, counting down.
CCTTGATAATATAGCACGAGCTATGTCTAATAACATGGATTGGCTCAACCCGAAGCAAACATCGACTTCACCAAACGGGACAACCTCCATATTACAATCGATCGGTCAAAACCTCTACCAACAATTGGCCAACCAGATCACCTAGGATTCCATTCCGATATTTCTTCAACAAAGACCGGAATTTCTTCTACACGGTGGCGATGGTTCAAGGAAATACGCTACATCTCCGACACTTCCATTCCCGCAAAGAATATACTCTAACCGCATAGCCATCGAGGAAAGAGCTAACCACATGTTCTCCAACAATGTGGCGTAGTATGACCGTGATGCATCAGATGGGATTCACCATTGGCCGTAACGTCAAGAATCTACTACGTAAGTCGCCAGTTCGAAGTCTCAACATGAAGTGTTCAAGACTAAGAGTATTGTTGCCATCAAACATGTTGATCTTTCATCTAAATGGGACTACACTTTCTCAAGAATATTGTGGTCAAAAGGCAAGACGAAATGGATTATGCATTCTACAAGCGGACTTTGAGAATTTGTCCATCAACGACATTGAAGACATGTACCTTGCCAAAGCTGTGGTCGCATGAGACAATTTTCAATCAAGTACAACGTGAATTCATCAAGTCTTTGCTTATCTTTATCGAAGCATAGTCATCAAAGAACGTGTAGAAGATCTCCACTTGCGCTTGAATCATATCGCACCGTGTCAACTTCACTCCACCTCGCCTAGATCTTCCCGACATTAACCTTTCACAACACACACTCATCACCAACCATTCGGAGTGGTTTACATTAGTGAAACACATCGCAACCGCTGATGGCGTAAAGATCTTCACAAGTTTGGGGATCACACATTGAAGAAGGTTAGGGACGGATTGGCTTATAGGTGAAGGATATTCATGAAGGCATTGGGTCACAAAAGCGATGGAATTCAAAGGAAAGACGGATGTGAGGAGGATCATCGTAAAGATTGATGAAAGGTTGTATCGACAGACGATTCGTAACTCGAGAGCTTTGTAGGCGGTCGTCCTGTGATTGCTATCGCCGGCTATCAACGCCCAGTTCGCATTCCCGGAAACATTGATGGACTTCGGTACCCTTGAATCGCTTCTATTTCATAATATTTTGATGTGTGATTAATTATGACAATGGCTTGTGCACACATATCGCTGTACAACCCGCCTCGTCAAGAAAGGACCATGGTACGCCTGCCACAACTTATAAAAGGAGCGAAGCTTTTATTTTGAGTAAAACCTATCAAACCTTTCACTTTTAAAGGTTTTGCTCAAAAGAACAAGTACTTTCCCTTATGATTTTCAAAACCTCAACCGCTTATATCACTTGTTGTGGGGAGTATTTGAATTAAAACTTTGTTCACAAATTGTTCACAAGTGGTCATCTTCCCGCAACACTCGAAATGGTCATATTTATTTCAACTTTTCAAAATAACATTTAATATGCCATTTTGAGGGGAGAAAATTATGTGATAAGAAATATGTTGTGTAAATGCAAATGCATCTTTGTGCTATAGACTTAACCAATGAATTGACGATACTTAACCGTTAGTAACTCGAAAAGACTTGTCCGGACGGGTAATAATTTCAAGCTAGTTCGCTAGTGATGTAAACGTGTCTCAAAGGACTTGTCCGAATAGAATGTACCATTCGAGAAACTCTTGGTAGACATGAACTCGACGGTTTAACAACCTTTCGAGGTTTGTCTACACCTTCAAGGTAGTTATTAGAGCTAGTTGTCACCTAAAAGTCGACAATGTAACTCTTTAACTATGCAACGAACCGTGTCTCATGGGGATTGTCTATCTTGAGTTGATCAATTCATAAGGCGCTCTTTCCTCATTGTGCAAATTTCCGTAAAAACTCTTAAGCACATGTGGAGGGGAGTATTTCGCAAAGATCAAACTCTTCAATGGTACAAAATGTTTTACAATCAAACAAATTTCGACAACAGTCACTTCGGTAACTCCCCGGATTATGCTTAGTGTGTCTCAAACGGTCTATCGTGAGGTGATGCTTCGTGTACCTCAACGACTCATCCGAATCGAGGTGTACTTCGGCACATCGCGTTATCTCACTTGTGGGAATCCAACAGAACGGCTTTTGTGAGAATTAGAGTTGTGTTTTCACACTATGTCGTTAACACTCTCAAGTTCAAACTTGTAAGTGCGGAACCGCTTATTACTAACCGCTTTCATGTTTTCTTATGGAAGCTCGAGCGGAATGATCGTGCGATTCTTCACATGTTCATGCCAACATCATCTCTAATGGAAGTTCTATCCAAAAGCAACACAAAAGTCGAATGATTCTTCATCAATTCAAAGAATCTACAAAGTTAAAGACTTAAAGAACTTCGTCAAGATTGTTATCAAACGTTAAAGAGCGTGTGAGCATGTTGAAGATTGACGTGGAGACACCAGCAAAACAAGGCACTGAGGCGCACTTGATGCGCATAACAACAACATACTATCACTACCATCACAAAGAACAATGATCAAAGAGCAAAGTTAAAAGATGACGCCAATGCAAAATGCTTAAAGAAAACAATTTCTCTACACCGAGAGATTGTTCAAATCAAGGCGATTCTTCTCACAAGAAAGGAGAATGTCGAAGACGCCATATCTACTATTACATCAACGCCTTCACTGTTCATATTCATTCATCACCAACACTTGGGGAGATTGTTGGAATCACTCCTAAACCTAAATCAAGTGTTAGTAATTCATATGTATAGTTAGCTTAATTATGGCCTTTATATTTGTTATTAGCCTTAAGCTTATGTAGAAGGCCCATGAGCTTAGGCCCAAGCCCATAGGAGAAAGGAAGGGACTAGAGTGTTGCCTAGCTTCCTCCTATAAATATTATGTAATAACCCTCACTGAGGGTTGGTTGTTCAATTTATTTCTTTCACACATACTCTACGCATAACCATCCAAGTATATCGTGTGTGTGTTTGCTTTATTGTTCATCCGCCTCTATCTCTTCTCTTGATGCTTGTGTTGTAAAACTAGTGACCTAACAAATACACATACCAAAACGATACACTTGAAAAAATACATTGCTATTTTATGACCTAAACCTTTAAACAAAAGCATATTATATATATATTCACATCCATGATCGACATGTATATGAATGCACACCATATTTATTCGAAGTGATTTGTACACTATTTTTTGCCATCTACCACTAAATTACACCGTTGATGCACAAGACAACACCGCATGCATGATTTAGTGGTGGATGGAAAAAAAAATACAGACAAATCACTTCCCTATCTTATAATATGTCCAAACATGTCTCTTTCATATTCCACTAGTCCATTTTAAAAATTATTTTACGATGCTACTTTAATTTTGGTTTTGTTCAATGAAGAAACTTTTTATATGTTCGGTATTTCCTAATAATGTGTAGTTAAAGTGCATGTAGACTTATGCTTTTAAAAATATTAAAATATTAAAAGAAAGAATGTGTATCAATAAATTTGTCATTTAGGTCTTTTTGTTTTACCAATAAATTTTAATGAGAATTTCATATGTATTTTTTTTCATTAATTACATGTATATATAATCTAATATAAGGGTGGTGGCATTTATGATCTGATGCTTCTCCCATGCCTCACCACCCACCAATAATATTTTACCATTTCATCACATGCCTCTCTCATGCCTCACCATACTTTTCTAGTGGCAACCATGATTTCATGCCTCATCTAATTTTATTATTTTATTTTTTATATTCATAATTATATTAAACAATTTAATAAAACATAATATTTCATTAATAATAAAAAATTACATAATACTTAAAAAAAGAGGAGAGTAGGACTCATTTGGGGATGTAGGAGGTGGTTCGATTGAACTTATGACGAACGGGTTGTGATCGAGAGCTTCATTCACGACCTTTGGATGAGCTTGAAACACCTTTTGATTTCTTTGCAACCATCTTTGTAAAAGAATGAGAGTTGGAAGTAGAAGAAGTGAATAAAATATGATTTAAAATGATGATTAAAGTGCATATTTATAGAGGATTTTTATTTATTTATTTATTTATTTTTAGGTCTAACGGTTAGAAAAGAGCCGCTCAACGGCTAGTTGTTTTCACACCATCTTCATGCCAATTCGCAAACAATGGCAATCTCCTCCAATCTAATATAAGAGTGGTGGCCATGATCCGATGCCTCCCATGCCTCACCACCCACCAATAATATTCTCGTCATCTCATCCCATGCCTCTCATGCATCACCATACTTTTCTAGTAGCAACCATGATTCCATGCCTAACCTAATTTTATTTTTTATTTTTATATTCATAATTATATTAAACAATTTAATAAAAACATAATATTTCATTAATAATAAAAAAAATTACATAATACTTAAAAAAAAGGAGAGTAGGGACTCATTTGGGATGTAGGAGGTGGTTCGATTGAACTCATGACGAACGGGTTGTGATTGAGAGCTCATTCACGACCTTTGGATGAGGTTGAAACACTTTTTGATTTCTTTTCATCCATCTTTTAAAAGAATGAGAGTTGGAAGTAGAAGAAGTGAATAAAATGTGATTTGAAAATGGATTAAAGTGTATATTTATAGAGGATTTATTTTGTTTTTATTATTTTATTATTTTTTTGTTTTTTAGGTCTACCGGCTAGAAAAAGATAGTTGTTTTCACACCATCTTCATGCTAATTCGGCAAACAATGCCGATCTCCCTCCATGCCTTGCCATGCCGCAGCCGTAGCGACGGTGTTGCCACTCGGCATCACCTCAAGCCGAGTGCAAACCGCACCCATTGCCACCCCCTAAAAATTATATATATCTCTAATCTAAGCTTAAAGTTACATATATATCCAACCTAACTTAAAATTTATATATATATACAATCTAAAACTTAAAATTATCATCTATGTTCAAATACCTAATTTATATATAATTAAAACTATAAAATACATATTAAATATTATTTAATTTTAAAAAGACTATTATACTCTTATTTCTATTTTCATTATAATCACACTGAGTAGGAGTGTTAGTCGGGTCGAGTTGGTCAGGTTCGGGTTAATTCAGGTCAAGGCTAAAAAACATATCCGAACCTGACTCTAATTAAAACCCGACCCGAATAGACCTGAACCCGACTAACCAAGGTTTTAAATAGAGTAGGGTTCAGGTATGTTTTTCTTTAGCCTCGACCCGAATTGATCTGAACCCGACCAACCCGATCCGAGTAACACCCTATGTGTAACTAAAAGAAAAGGAAACAAGGACACAGTGGTTCTTTAAAATTATATTTAGTATGTATTTTAAGTTTAATTATTGGACATATATGATAACTTTAAGTTTTAGATTTGATATATATGAAATAAGTTATGTTGGATATATATGTAATTTTAAGTTTTAAATTGAATATATATATGTAACTTTAAGTTTTAAATTGGATATATATGTAATTTTTAAATTAAGTTGAATATATATGTAATTTTGATGCAAAATAGAGATATATATATAAAATTGTCCTTAAGTTTTATCAGGTTTTTTTTATGTCATTTATGTTTTCAAAGTTATTTAAAGTTTTAAACTAATAAATATAATTAATGAGGGTATTTGATGATGTACAAACCACATGACCTTACACCTTTTATCGTATGTAACAGTTTCGTTTTTAGAAACATGCAAATGTCTAGTTTTTATTTTTTTTGTATTAATTTACCAAATCGTTACTTACTAAATTAAATGATACATGCATTTGCCCCATAGTGGAGTTCACATATATAGTCGTCTTCAAAGAAAAACCATAAAAACCAAACGAAAATACAACATAAATCGAGTATAAGATATAATGTTATATTCAAAATCTCGAAGACTCGTACATGTTACGTAAGTCATATTAGAGTTGGTAGTTCAAGAAACACTCGAACCTCTTTCTACTACAGTTGTTTACAGATAAACCATTTTGTAAGAGTATCTTTACCTGTTATCAAAAAACACTTTCACTCACCTTTCAACTCAACGTCACATAGCGTTTAAACATCAAATTTCATTTCCAACCTGTACAATTGATTCAATTTTTGATTCCGCATCGCTTGGTATTTTTTTTTCAAATTTTAACAATTAATTTTAAAGGAATTCATAATGGCGATCAGATGATTTCGACGCCAAAATTAAAAATTAGGTTTCTGTTTTAGATTCTTTCTAATCACTATCTGATCTAATTCTGAATACAATACATCAATTTTTTGCTCTTTAATGCTGAGATTCAATGTCACCAAATAAAAGGATTCTCAAAAGGAATGTTAAGGTGCCTAAAAGATATGAGCGATCAGTATCTGTTGTAAGTAGAAGAGGTAGCCAAGAACAAAGTTCAGAAATGAAGCTGAGGTGGAAGTGGTAGATGGAATGAGAATTTTACCGGCAATATGGATTTGAATAAGGAGAACTCATGGGAAAAGGAGGTTAGTGCTGAATCAGTATAATAGAAAGTTGTAAAGGAGATGAGTGGTGAAAGTGATGTACAAAATGGGGCCAACAATCAAGGCACATTTATGAATAATGAATCTACTAATCATAGTAATAATAATGTGAATAATATTGTCAAGGAAAGTGGAAATGCTAGGAAATCTTATGCTAATATGGTTAAAAATGGGGAAATGTTGATTAATAAGGAATTGATGTTCATTGCTCCTAAAATAAGTGAAGATGGGGGTTGTCACTGTACTTTTTGATGAAGAGATTGTAAAGAAAAGAAGTCTTAAGTGGCAAAACACTATCTGGTGGTTCATTTGTGGGACATAATATATGGGTGCATGAGCTTAGATAGCATATTAGGAGGATGTGGGGAAAGTTTGGTTTGGAAGAGGTAATAGCGAATGAGAATGGTGTCAATTTGTTCAAATTTAGGGAAACTGTATGAATGGAGAAAGTGCTAGAGTTAGGACCTTGGGTGATCAACAATAGGCCATTGTTTGTTTAAAAGTGGGGCCTTGAAATTGGAATCCAGAAGTTGGAACCTGCTACTTTACCTATATGGACTAAACTGATGAATATTCCAATGGAAGCATGGAGTAAAGAAGGAATTAGTGCTATGGAAAGTTGCTTGGGTAAACCAAAATGATGGACTCTATGCAACTAGAATGTGTAAGTTTGGAGTAGGAAGGTCTGACTATGCAAGGGTTTTGGTAGAACTTGATGCCAAGATTAGAATGAGAGAAGTTATCAAGATTGAGTACACTGATAAAGAGAATTGTGTAAAAGGTGCTAAGGAAGTCAAAGTGGTGTATGACTGGAAGCCTGAGTGTTGTACTCATTACCAAGTTTTTGGTCATTGTGTAGAGAAATGTAATGTCAGGCCCAGGACTGAAGAATAAAATAAGGTAATACCAGAGGCTAATGAGCAAGCAAAGAAGGCTATTGAGCAAAAAAATGATGAGGGCTTTGTTGCAGTGCATAAAAGGAAAAGGAATACAAAACAGCAGAAAAGAAATGTGCAATTCAAATGGACTAGTAATGATAGAAGACAAGAATATAGGGTTTTGAAAGAGGGAAAGGAAAATAATAAGGAAGCTAATGTAAATAAAATGATGAGGGAAAGACAAAAAAAATCCTGTGCAGCAGAAAAGTGGTGGTAAAAAGGGTGATAAATATGGTAGTAGTACACTAACAGCTTTGAGGTGCTTAACATGGTTATGAATGATTATGAGGCTGAGATAAGGATCCTTAAGGACAAAATGATGGTGGATGTTTACTTAAACAAGAGAATTTAACCATCTTGCACTGAGATTAGTATTTGGACAGATGATATTGTAAATTACTTTAAGAATCAATGGGAAATTGAGAGTTTGAAGATGCAGAAAGAAAGCAATAGGGACAAGGAAGATGTTTTAGAAAGGAGGAATGATACAGCTCAAGGAGTGACAGATGACACAGTCATTGGTTTGAGTAAGAATGTATTGAATTAGTACTCATATTGGTAGTATTAGAGTTAGATAGTAATAATAATAGTTTCCGTGGATTTAAACTAGCCTCATGGAACATTAGAAGCATGAATGATAAGGATTTAAAGGTACCTTTTGAGGGTCATTTAAGCCCTCAATTGATCACTTTGTATCCGCTACTACTTAATTTCGCTCTTTTTCACTTTTAGGTCTCTTGAAGGCAAATTCTTCGGAATGACACTTATTCGGACGAAAAGGCTTGAATATACGAAGAAAATGGCCAAAGTCAAGAATCGAGACACTCAAGTCATTGAACCCAAGGGACGGCGCTGAGTTCTATTTGTGACGCCGTCCGAACATGTTTTGTGACGACTCAAGAGCCAAATTGCTTATTTCCAAGTGACGGCATCGTTTTAAAAGAGTAGGCGTCGCACTCGACTGCCCAGATTTGATCCGACGGCGCCATAGATCAAGGCGGCGGCGTCACACAGCATAATGTGACGCCACAATGATAACGTGCCAAGACGAAAACTTAATGACGGCGACCGACGGCGCCACAATTAAAGAGTGACGTCGTCGCAGCTTGTAACACTATATATAGAATCCGAATTTTTCGCTTTTAGAGGTAGTTTTATGGAGTAAAACCTAAACCGAGCCAAGGCGTCTTTGTACAAGATTTTAGGTTCCATACCCTATCTTACATCAAGATAAGTGTTTTACTTCATTGATTCAATTATGTCTTCAATTGATTGTGTGTATGCTTGCATGTTCTCCATGTCCGGCTAATTTACTTGTGTGTTTGCTTAGGTAATATGAAACCTAGTTATTGATTATTGATTGGTTGTCTCTTATCTTAATTGTGATTGACCTAGTATTGCGATAGGTCATTCGTTGTGTTATTAATGCTTGATTAATCTTTGTGAACCTTAGCATATAGTTACTAGTGGAATTGTAGGCTAAACATCAAAATAATACCTTAGTGTTAAGTTTATGAATCCTAGAAATTTTGTAGTCATTAACCTTTGGTAGCTTCAAAGAGTTAGGATAACGATACCCTACGACCTTAGAAACACAACGTTAAGAATAAGGACGTGACAATTCAACCATCAATAGGAGATAACTAGGAGTAATAAAACCTAAGTAAACACATTTTAATCATCATACGAGCACACAACAATAGACATAGACTACCCTTAGCTTAGTTAATTATATAATTAGATAAGTAGAGTAATCAGAGAAATACCAACCCCAAATCCAAACCCAGATTCGTACCTTTCCATTTCCTAAAAACATAAAAAGATAAAAATAATCTTCTTCAACCTCAACCTTAGCGTAGTAACTTCTTACTAGCATTCCTATTCCCCAGAGAACGATATCAATACCGTGGCTTACCCTAATACTACACTACAACGATTATGTTCATCGCCTAGGGTGTTGAAAAACTTGCTCGACAAAAGGAAGTTCCTTTGACCCCGAACGCGCCGCATAAGCGTATCAAGTTTTTGCGCCGCTGGGAATAGAATAGCTAGTTAGAGTCCACCTCATTTAGGTTTCCTTGCTTGATTCCTATCAAGTAAGCATTTTTTCCATTTTAGCTTCCTCGTAGTCTATCCCCTTCTTTGTGACCTTTGTTCGTAACCCAATCAATTTTCATCATGGAAGGTGATAATCAACCACCACTCATCAACCCACCACCAAATGACCCGCCAAGAGGCCGTACTTTGGTGTATACTCAAGACCAAGCCACCTAGGCTATAGCATCACCATTGAGCTTCCCGACCAAGCCCAAACTATGGCCTCGCGATCCGACACCATCCGTTGGTGCAAAACGGATGTGCATTCCATGGACTTCGTTTCAAGATCCTAATCAAGATCTTAAGGATTTCCTTAAAATTGTCGATTCCATCGACCTCGATGCTACTACTCGGGAGACCACGCATCTGCGTCTCTTCCACCTCTCTACGGGACCAAGCTAGTAACCGCTTGAGCGACTTCCCACCGGCTCCATCTCAAGTTGGGATGATCTCACCTCTCGCTTCCTTGCTCAATTTTTCCTACCGGGGAGAACTACTAAACTTAGACGAGACATCTTAACGTTCCAACAACTTCAAGGCGAGTCTCTCTATGAGGCATGGACTCAATTTAAGGACTTACTCCATAAAGTCCCTCATCATGGCATTGATCTTTGGCTTCAAATCCAAATCTTCTATGACCATACCGATTTCATCACAAGGCGATCCATTGATCAAGCCACAGGTGGAAGGCTTAGCGACTTCAACGCAGAGGAATCTTGGGATATTATAGAAGAGCTTGCCGATCGGTTACTTAAAATTGGAATGAATCTCGAAACCCCGCTAAAGTGGTTAATTCCATATCAATTCCTTTGAATCTTCCAACTTCACTGAAGAGCAAATGAGTGCTCTTGAGAGAAGGATTGATTATCTGATTGAAAGGCAAAGAAGAGCCCCCGAACGAATCCCTCGGGAAATGGTTAATTCCGCCAACCACCCAACACCTTTCTCCGAATCCCCAAGTCGTGAGCAAAATCTTAATTGCGAACGACGCTTCCGTTACACTTCCCCAATACCACTCTCACCGAGCTTTAAGGAAGAAATGAGGGAGTACATGGCAGCTCATACGGAGAGATTAGCAAAATTTGAAGAGGAGGTTTATAGGCAAAGGGAGGAGATGCAGGAAAAAATGACGGAGATGATGAACTTGGTAAAAGAGTATACCAAGAAAAAAGTCCCCGAAAAGGTACTAGTAAGAAGCAATGATTACCCTCCTACTTCGTTTGTTAATGCCATTTCCATTATGCATGATGAAGATGGAAAGGTTGAGGAGAAGGAAACTGAGAAAAGCCAGAGGGAGGAGGCTGAAACTAATAATGAGCCCGAGACCATTGAGTACTACCTTAAGCACGAGATTAATAAAAAAACCATTGTAAACCAAGTGAACAACTTTAGGTACAATGAGGTTCTTAGGAAAGCCCTTGAAGGAAAAATAACAGAAAAAGAGTACGACACAATGCCTATGGGACCTATGTATGAGTGGTTCTAAAAACCAAGAACTAAAAAGCGAGAAACAACGGGAACTTCGTGATACCATGTAGCATAGGTGACATTGATAATATAAATGCCTTAGGCGATCAAGGGTCCGATGTAAACATAATGCCATTATCGCCTATAATAAGTTGACTAGGAAAAGCCACCAAGACCAATCTTAGACTTTCCTTAGCAAATCACACATATGTTCACCCCATAGGAGTAGCGTGGATGTTTTAGTAGAAGTAGCTAATATTGTCTATCCGTAGACTTCGTGATTATAGACATTGAGGAAGATAGAAACATGCCACTCATTCTTGAACACCTTTTTCGCCACCGCCAAAGCAACCATCAAATGCGGTGAGGGATCATGATACTTAAAAGCGGCAAAGTACGCTAGGATACCTCTAGTTCCAAGGTATCCTCTTAAGATCATGGAAAAGATTACGGATGAGAATCCACAAGTCCCTAACAATGTGGTTAGGAAGAAAATGAACGATTGGGAGAAAGGGCTTAGAGATTTCATGGTTCAAGGACTACATGCAACATTGTGGAAAGCGATAAAAGTTAGGAAATAATCCTAACTCAATACCACAAACACAAAGGAACCCTAAGGAATTTTTAAGGGAGAGAAAGTACTCTTGTACAAATCACTAATAAGAGCATTAAGAGGTAGAAACAAGCCAAGATGGTTTGGGCCTTATACGGTGAAGGAAACTAATCTAAAAGATAAAACCGTTATCATAATAGACGACGCTGGGAAGGAATCCACGGTAAGCATACAACGCTCACGCCTTTTGATGAATGACTAGTAAAGGTAGAAGGTGACGGTAATGAAGTCACGTAGGGCACGACTTCGAGTCAAGTTACAAGACTCATAAATAAAGAAAAGCGCTTCGTGGGAGGCAACCCATGCTTAATTGTTTGCTTGTTTGTGTGTCGTATCTTTATTAATTGTTTATTCTCATGTTTAAATTTGTAAAATACTTTATTTTGTCTTTAACCTCGTCGTAATTACATATAAAGGTATTTTACATAAGGGATAAGTGTAGGAGGATTACACGTTTTCAAAAGAAACGTGAACATGAGGATTACAATTATTTAAAAGATATACATGTGTGTTTGTTCGAGTCAAATGCTTGTATCGAGTCATAATGGATGTTTTGAGAAAAATTTTCCAGATTTTAAAGATAAAATGTTCCGAATTTTTCTAGAAAATCGCAGCACCGATTCTGTCAGATAACCGACGACGTCAGATCGCAACTGACAGCCGTCGGGAGGAGCGTAAACAACTTATTACTTTTTTTTCGCTTTTCGAGCTACTTATAAATTTTGGAATTTTCGTGTCTTAATTTTCCGAAAATCTGTAAACATCCATTCCACAAGCATTATATCCTAGTTTAGTAGTCATATATATATATATATATTGTTACCGCCGATTTTACGAAGGTTTCGTTTGTTTTCTTCAAGTGTGCGGGTTTAATTTATCAAGAAGAAGATATATAAGATGAGAAGGAGCTTTTCACGCAAACATTCTTCTTGAAGAAAGATGTAACCACCACTTCACATGAGATCCTACCGAGCTAATCGGGAGTACTAGTTTCTTTCATTTTAATTACCTTCCATTATCATAACTTTGATATTTTGGGAACATTGGGGACAATGTTCAGTTTAAGTGTAGGAGGGAAAATAAAACGACAACTTTGAAACTATGCTTATCCTTGATTATTTGCTTTTTCCAATTTCATTTGTGTAATAAACCATTAGAAATATCGGTTAGGGTAATTTTGGCACCAAATTTGAAATTTTTCATGACATATAGAGTGGGCCATTAGTCTTAATAAAGCGTCTCATGGATAGGAAATTATATGACTAGCACAAAAACCCTTTACCACTTAAATTCCACCCAAAATATGAGGATCGCCTTAGATTTGTAGGAATTAAAGCATTCATCTTTAATGCTTAGAGTGTGAACCGGTAGTATAATAGATTCTAGAACTTGTTTTGTGATGCATTCCGAGATCGCTAGTAAGACTACACTTGTGTAGTTAGGAATAACTAAATGATAAGAGGCATTAGGATAACCCTTGTTTGATACCCGTAATATAATTACTTCTTCCACATCGGTTTAGTAATTCCCCACACCCTTGCGTTGTACTCATCTTTAGTACACGATACCCTAGTTAACCCTCGAGCCTATCCTTTTCGCGGTTCTCATGATGTTTCGGTTTTCCGAATATCAATGATGAGCATTGTTTACAATCCACCCCCAAATGTATACCCAAATCGCCTTAGCCTACCTTGTATGCACTCACTTTTAGTGCATTATTGTTATCAAACTAAACCATTAGTTCAATTATCTAGTTGCTTGCATAAGTTGATAAGTCGAGTCATATCCTTTGTACACAGTTTTGGGACGATTGGGACTCATGGGAAAAGTTAAATTTTATGAAATGACGGGAAGGGAACGTTAAATTCAAATTCACTTTATTTGCATAATAATGTACTCCAAGTGTTTTGATCTTTTTAATTCGGGTCAAATTAGTGTTAGAGTAATAAAAACTCAAGTGTAGGGATGTGTCTATAAATCCCTATCATTTTGATGTTATCGTAGAGGATGCTAGAGTAAAAGTGTATGAAAAAAAAAGTGTTGAAAAAAAAATGAAAAACATACGGGCTACCATCTTACATCTATCTTTAAATTTATGTTTGTTTGTTTTAGTTATCTAGAGTTTAGAGTGTCGAGTCTTGGCTTAGCAACGCCATTCTTCGCATGCTTGTAACATAAGGATTTTTAACTTGCCACCACTAAATCGCCTATCCCACCAAACCCTTTGTTTACCTACCGTAAGCCTAACGTTACAACCCTTTAAAAGACCTCTTGGATAGTCTTTCCTAGGTGCTTACGCCAAAGCGATGGAGGTTTGATCTAGTCTCAAGCCTATGGTAATCTATATACTAGGACCGGTTAATGAGTGTTTATCTTCCATTTCCAACTTGTTATATTTCATATACACCCAAGAGATGTGAGTATCCAAACACCCCATGTGAGGTGCTACTATGTAATTCCGTGCTTGTTATGACTTTTATGGGCTTATATGTGTTGTAAATCGTTCTAAACTAATGCTTCGTGAACCCTAACTTATTAATTATATGGTTAAAGCACATTTGCTTGAGGACAAGCAAATACCAAGTGTAGGGATATTTGATAAGGATTTAAAAGGTACCTTTTGATGGGTCATTTAAGCCCTTAATTGATCACTTTGTATCCGTTACTACTTAATTTCGTTCCTTTTCACTTTTAGGTCTCTTGAAAGCAAATTGTCGGAATGACACTTATTCGGACGAAAAGGAGCGAATATCTGAAGAAAATGGCCAAAGTCAAGAATCGAGACACTCAAGCTGCTGAACCGAAGGGGGCGCCATGTTCTATTTGTGATGCCGTCGAACATGTTTTGTGACTACTCAAGAGCCAAATTGCTTATTTACAAGTGACGGCATCGGGTTTTAAAGAGTAGGCGTGTCGCACTCGAGACGGCCTAGATTTGATCCAGACGGCGTCGAGATCGATGGTGACGGCGTCACAGCATAAGGTGACGCCGTCACAATGATAACGTGGCCAAGACGAAAACTTAATGACGTCGACCCGACGGCGTCACAATTAAAGTGACGCCGCCGCAGCTTGTAACACTATATATAGAATCCGAATTTTCGGTTTTAGAGAGGTAGTTTTGCGAGTAAAACCTAAACCGAACCAAGGTCGTCTTGTCTGATATTTTAGGTTCCATACCCTATCTTACATCAAGATAAGTGTTTTACTTCATTGATTCAATTATGTCTTCAATTGATTGTGTGTATGCTTGCATGTTCTCCATGTCCGGCTAATTTACTTGTGTGTTTCCTTAGGTAATATGAAACCTAGTTATTGATTATTGATTGGTTGTCTCTTATCTTAATTGTGATTGACCTAGTATTGCGATAGGTCATTCGTTATATTATTAATGCTTGATTAATCTTTGTGAACCTTAGCATATAGTTACTAGTGGAATTGTAGGCTAAACATCCAAAGAATACCTTAGTGTTAAGTTTATGAATCCTAGAGATTTTGTAGTCATTAACCTTTGGTAGCTTCAAAAAGTTAGGGATAAACGCATACCCTACAACCTTAGAAACACAACGCGTTAAGAATAAGGACGTGACAATTCAACCATCAATAGGAGATAACTAGGAAGTAATAAAACTTAAATAAACACATTTTTAATCATCATACGAGCACACAACAATAGACATAGACTACCCTTAGCTTAGTTAATTAGATAATTAGATAAGTAGAGTAATCGTAGAAATACCAACCCCAAATCCAAACCCGAGATTCGTACCTTTCCATTTCCTAAAAACATAAAAAGATAAAAATAATCTTCTTCAACCCCAACCTTAGCTTAGTAACTTCTTACTAGCATTCCTATTCCCCAGAGAATGATATCAATACCGTGGCTTACCCTAATACTACACTACAATGATTAGGTTCATCGCCTAGGGTGTTGAAAACTTGCTCGACGAAAGGAAGTTCCTTTGACCCCGAACGCGCTGCGTAAGCGTATCAATGAAACAAAGAAAAAAAACAAAAATAAGTTTGGAAGATGATTAGGGAGGAGAGAATAAAGGTTTCTGCCATTTTATAAACTCATATTAAACCTCATAAATTGAAAAAGGTTTATGAGAAGACTTTTGGAAATTATAGTTGGGTTTCTAATGTTAGTCACAATCAGAATGGATGCAGGATTCTTGTAAGTTGGAATAGAGACTTGGCTGATTTGATGGTTCTACACAGTTCTAAACAATCTATGTTATGTCTTATTGAGTCAATTACTAGGAGAATAAAAGTTTTTTGTAGTTTTGTTTATGCTGCTAATACAAGAAAAGACAAAAAAAAAGTATGGAAAGACATTCAAGTTTCCAAAAGAATCTTAAATGGGTGGCCATGGATGTTGATGGGTGACTTTAATGTTACTCTCGAGACTGTGGAGCATTCTGCCAGAGGATCTAAAGTTACAAGTGATATGCAAGATTTCCTTGTTGTTGTCAATGAAGTGGAAGTGGAGGACCTTTGCAGCACTGTATTGTTCTATACCTGGATAAAGTCCTATAAAAATCCTCAAACAAGCATTCTCAAAAAACTGGATAGGGTCATGGTGAATGAGGAATTCATTGTGAAGCATCCAGCTGCCAGTGCTTGTTTTCTGTCTTATCTAATCTCAGATCATAGTTCTGTGGTGGTGAATTTCCCTAGAAGTATATTAAAGAAGCTGAAGCCATTCAAATTTGCTAACTACATTGTGGAAAAGGATGATTTTATTCCAGATGTGATTGAAGGGTGGAAGACTGATGTTCAGGGTTACAAAATGTTTCAACTAGTTAAGAGAATGAAAGGTTCGAAAAGTCATCTCAACAAGCCAAATTGGAAGAATGGAAATTTGTATGAGAGGGTCAGAATATGTAGGGAAAATCTTAAAGCTGCTCAAAATGCCCTTGATACCAATCCCACATGTTCTGTAACAAAGAATAGAGAAGTCAATGCCCTAAAATATTAAAATGAAGCCATTACTGATGAGGAAAACTTTCTTTTCAAGAAGCTAAAGTGGATGGATTAGTAAGGGTGATAGAAACAACAAGTACTTTCACGAATTGCTTGAAAGTAGAAACCATGCTAGTAAGATAGTTAGTGTTTGTGATGATCAAGGTACAAGACTTGAAGGAGAGCTAATGGAGGAACAATTTGTCAAGCATTTCCAGAACTTCCTTGTGGCTAGTAATGCTATTAATGATCAATGGGACAATGAAGGAGTATTCGGGATAACAGTGAATGATGCAGAAGCAGCCGATATGATAAGGGATGTTACTGATGATGAGATCAAGCATGCTATATTTTGATATTGGGGATAACAAAGCACCAGGACCTGATGGCTATACCTCTGCTTTCTAAAAAAAGCTTGGTCAATTGTAGGGGAAAATGTTTGTTTGGCTATAAAGGAGTTTTTCAATATTGGAAAACTGCTAGGAGAGGTGAATGCTACATTCACTACTACAAAAAGTTTCATGGAAACTGGTTAAAATGGCTCACGGAAAGTGGTTTTTGAACCACTCTCTGTGAGGGGGTATCTCCATGATGGAAATACAAAGGAACCGGTTATGCAACCGGATTCTATTACACACATCAAGACCGGTTTCCGCTAGAAAGTAGTCTTTATTATAGAGTAAATAAAAGGCTTGCCTTTGTGTGAAAATAACTTAGGAACCAGTATTTATGCTAAAACCCGATCTCTATTATATTCTTCTTTTTTTTAAATGGTTATTTGGGATTGCATATTAAAGCTGTTGATAGAGACTATTTGGGATCGTTTATAGAAATTGCTTATCAAAGTAAGCAGCTTCAATAAGCAATCGAAACACTCCCTACAAACAGTTAATTCAAATAGCAATCCCAAACAACCCTATAAGCATTAACTTAAAAATAGATTCCCAAACAGCACATGAATCATGTATTTAGAGTAATATTCAAAATTGCTAAAATATAAAATATCATTAATACGTAAACATGTCAAACCAAAATTTCCAATCTCCAATATAGGCAATATCAAGGTCACATGCTTCAAATAGCCTTACAAACAACAAAGCATACAGTTAATGGAGAAGAATGTCACAAACGTATCAACTGAGCGAAATTTGTATTCCTCTGACATTGGGTTCCACTTCTTTTCCATCTTGCTACGCATCGTCCTCATCTATGTCACATATATTAGGATAGATTAGAAGGTTTGAAACACAATAAAAGGAAGAAGAAAAAACTTGACCCATTGTTCACAAATCATTATTTCATTTGTCACATCTAACATTTTAACTAACGCTCATGAAGATACATTAAACATATCATAAACCTTTTCTATCAAGACATATAATCAACTAGAAATTACAGCAGTTCTGACATTATTGTTTTAATATCATGTAAGCGGGGATAGTAATTTCAGAGATTCTAATATAAAGAACAAAATCAAAGTTGAAAGACACAAAGTTAATTAGTAAAAATAAATTCTGCTACAACATAAGCTATAATCCTTGAAAAAAATGGTTACAACTTTATGTTGTCTCGTTTAACCCAATCAAATCAAACTAATATATCAAATTATGCACTACATGAAAAAACGAGATACAACTTTAAGTTATAATTCCTTAAAGGACTTGCAATAATAACAAGTCATTTAAATTTTTTTGTGCCATTGATTACCTGTTATGCTTCCATGGTGTCCAACTTTGATTTACCTCTTATGCTTCCATGGTGTCCATATTTTCTTTAATCAAGTTTCCATTTCTTTTTCTTCTTTATATGGATGAGCTACATAAAAGATACAAGAAGGTTGATTTGTTTGCATCATTGAAGCCTAGCTAAATTTTGGAAATACAGAGAGTCCTCAATTATTATTTTCTAAAGGCATGAAAATTGAATTATTAAATAAAACAACATTTGAAGACATGCATCAGAATAGGTCCAATAAGCAAAACATTAACGTAGTGACATCCTACAATAACTAAAACCCTATGGTTTCAACAAATTGACAAGATGAGTATAACAAACTGAAAAGTTGGCCCAGGAATACACAACCACTTGACGCCTTAATATAAGCAGAAGGCCTCACAAGGCTGGTTTATTTTGGGTACCATTGTGATGCATGTCTTCAAATGTTTTTATTTAATAATTCAATTTTTATATAGTGAACCAGTGTTTATAAGATTTTCGTTATGATGTTGGATAATCAAATGAATGGAATTTCACATGCAACTGAGAAGAGAGCAAAAAGAAACTTGTGTGACTAGTTTTTATATAGTGAACCAATGTCTATAAGATTTTCGTTATGAAGACCGGTTAATACTTTCCTAGCCCGCTAGTTCTTTTCCTATAGGAACCGGTTTTTATAAAACCAGTCTTTATTTAGGGGTGTTTATAAGCTTTTTTGTAGTAGTGATTAATTACTTTGACCCCCAAGGTGAGTAACCCTAACAAAGTTGTTGATTATAGGCTCATTGCATGATGCAATGTGCTCTATAAGTGTATTAGCAAAGTCCTAACAAATAGGATGAAGTCTAGTCTTCAAAAACTAGTTAATCTTAATCAAAGTGCTTTCATACAAGGGAGGATTATCCAAGATAATATTATGATTACCCAAGAGTTGTTGAAAGGGTATGACAGATCTAGTGGATCTAAGAGGTGTTGTTTGAAAATTGATATTGCCAATGCCTATGATATAGTGGATTGGGGATTCCTTAAAAACGTTCTTTTAAAATTTGGCTTCCCAAGGAAAATGGTGGAATGGATTATGACATGTGTCAACACTGCAAAATTCACTATTTTCATTAACGGGGAAAGGAAAGGTTCCTTTAAGAGTGGTAGAGGATTGAGACAAGGGGATCCCATCTCACCTTATCTATTCACACTTGTCATGAAATTTCTCACTCTATTGATGTCCAGAAATGTTCAAAAAAGTGGTAGGTTCAAGTACCAAAATTGACACATTTATGTTTTGCAGATGATTTGCTAGTCCTTTGTAAGGGAGATGTGGAGTCACTGAAAGTTATAAAGGATACCTTATTGGATTTCAGCAGTATCTCAAGTTTACTTCCTGATTGTACAATAATTCATACGACCAGGCCTTCGATGGTGATCGAAGGGTATGAGGGGTGATATGCTTGCGCCAAACTTGTAGCCAATCTGCAATAAGAAATAATAGACACTTGTTAGTAATTACGCAGGGTTGGACCTCGCGAACCACCTCCGTGAGAGAAAGTATGTGATATGTGTTGTAAGTAATATGGAGTATGTGAAATCATGTTGAATGAACATACCATTGAAATGACTCGTCCAACCTATTTATAGATGAGGAAATAAGCTTGAGAGTGTTAGCACATCGTTTAGGAGATCATGGGGGCGCCCCATGATTTGTGGTAACCGCTAGAGCTTCATCCCCACTCTCTGTCTTGGCGGGAAGCTAAGGAGATAGTGGGAACGTGGGGAAGACCAAGTCAAGGTTCTCCTTTGTCTTGGTGCCTTCAAGAGAAGACTCAGGCGGTATAGGCCTTGGTGGCGACTACCAACCGGTAACCATATCAATGATGAATGATTTTACGCCACCAATGACTTATGAAGAAAGACTTGGGTCTTCGTAATGCAATTGATCGAGGTCGAAGGGTGTCCTTCGACCGATCGGAGGTACGCCATCAAGTCCCCCAATCGAAAGTGATATTTACTGAACAAGAAATATTGCTTACGACTCAAAAATAGATACGAAACCTCCCTCCGTCACAAAACGAATGAAGATGAAAAGTCTAGCAACTATTGACCCGTAATTAATGCATGTACTTATCCTAACCACCCTTTCCTCGGAAAAGAAAACGTATCTTCAAAATTTAAAAGGATTTGAAATCCGGAGGTTGGGGATAACTTAGACACGTAGGGTCGAGATGTAACATGTGTGAGGGCATTTAAAGTCAAAAACAAGAAACCCCAACACAATTTTATCTCACGCCCAATTTTTCACCTACTAAATCTCATTCCGAGCAAGCTTTCAAAAAGCAGTAAAGTATTCCTTCAGATTCGCTACGTTTCCAATACTTTTTTATCGATTTAGAAGGATCATGTCTACCAATAAAAAATTTGTAATCAAACAACAAGGTTGCACCTTGACTAGGGAGGAGCTTAAAGCATTCCTCACTGATTATCCGATTCCCAAAGAATACAAAATCATGTTACCTAGCAGAAATCAAGGTATTTTTGATGCCCCAGAGAACTATGTAGGCTTATACACCCATGCATTCACCACCTCTAACCTGTAAGATATTAGATTTCACAAACACACTAAACCATGATCAAAGTAGGCGATAAGTATGTTAGAGAGAGAGAGTTCTAGTGATAGAAAGGAAGAGAGTTGGGAACTATAGTGAGAGAAAGAAAATATTATTATGAGCTCCAACTCTCTACCTTGGGAGGTAGAGAGTATTTATAGTCTTACATAAAACGCCACACAACGGGTCATGGATCGTGCATACAGTGGGTAAAGACCCGTCCGTCCTCCACGGTGTTACTTAACTAAATACTACTTAACTTAAAATAACTACGACTACGAGCTTTTAATGATTACATATACTTGAGGTGACCGACTCTTTAATACCGGAATTTCTAATTCCTAACAATCTCCCCTAAAGGAGGTCACCTCAAACATATACTAAAATTACATTGAATACAAACAGATATTTCATTAACAATTGTTCTTGCATTCTTGATGTAGTACTTTGCTCAAGCTCGTAGTCATTGATTCTTCTCATTGCATGTTTGGTTAATCCAAGTGGAGGTCTTTACCGATCCACGTGATAATAATTTTGAGCCACTTTTGAGATCATCACCAATGAAAATCTCTCGAGACATCCATTGTGGTGTTGGAATTATGTGATGTTGTGACATTCGGACCGACATGCTCACATTCGGATCATGAAATCTTCTCATCGAGTAACGGAAGTTTTTGTTGATTCATGATATTGGCGCAGCAGAGCGTAAGCATGGAGTGAAAATATCGAGTCATTGATGCACTTATCATGATTTCTTTTGAGATGAATGTGTAGTGTGAGCATGCGGCTATGGATTGACCGCTTCATTTCGATCACCGCAAACGTAGGATGTACCGCATAAAAAGTTAGCAATAAAGCACACGAAAGTGTCTTTGATCACTTTCGTTGAATTGAGGTACAAGGCCCACGGTTCCTCGCTGATCAAGACAAGCATCGCTCGTGATCGTATAATTCAAGAATTCCTTGATGTGGTTTCGCAATGCTCTAGCTGTTCTCAAACCGAACATCTCAAAGAAGACAACACGGAGTGAGTGAACCAAATAATTTAAGTCCACCGATTGATGAAAAGAGATTTGAAAACAATCGTATTGCTCAATAGAAATTGTTTTTGCAATACAACGAAGGTTTTAATGAACATCAATTATCAATCATAAAACACCTTTTGATTTGAAATATCCGAACACGGTCGATTTGCTAAAGAAAAGAGTTTTAAGCACAAAGACCGGTTTTTCAAAGGTATCCGTCAATCCATAACTCGAACCAGATTGATTCAAGAGATTGAATCGCCCATTGTTTTCGCTCGCTTGTCACATGGTTGATCTATATAATAGATCTCACATGCCACCTACCAGAGCTTGTTTGATGTTGGCTCCGAAGGTTTTCCATCTTCACCGTGAATATGTTCACATATCACTCGGATGTTTCGCAAAACCACAAGGATAATGCGAGGACTCAAGATATAATCTCTCTTCCACATTGTGTGAAACAGAGAGTCTTCATTGAAAGTGTCCTAATGAGATTTATTGATGATCTCGTGGCTCTAGACTCAATTTGTGCATATTTGGATCCCGTGTGGGAGACTAGGGAGAGGGTCTCCTTCTTCAATATCAACAATCTCTAAGAGAAAGTCGATAGATAATGTCGGTTCCCGTGAGAATGAAACAAGTCCTTTAAGAGGAACTTGAGTGGTTTGGAAAGTTGAAGTGCAGCGCCACCGGGTCCATGACGCCTTGTCTTCAATACCGATGTTACCATCAAGAGTATATGAATTGAACCCGTTTTCGCCCTAAGGTTGAATAAATGGAGGGCTATTTGTTTTCACCCTTTTCTCATTCAATTCTTTTAATTCTTCAACCCTTCAAGCTTACCGAGACTTCATAGCTAGAACCTTGTTGGGTTTATTCCAAGACTAGTTCTATCTCATCCGCACTCTTCCCATATCTCATTTTTCTCCTTTTATCATCATACCTAAGAACTCTACACTAACTAGTGGATAGTCCTCGGTTAGATCCTTCCGGCTGGCGGATCATGGGAACACATACCTAACCTTATCATCCTTATATCACCGAACATAAAGTAAAGTTGGTCGGTCTATTTGGTATTGTTCATCTGCCATTGGGACCAATTGAAAACCATTTGAAAATCAATCCAGATACTTGTGATATAATATCAAAGCATTTTGTACCTGAATTGTTTTTGATATTTTTAGAACGAGAACTCCCCCTCAACATGTGCATCAAATATTTGAAATCGTTTTGCACATGGAGGCAAGAGAAAGAATTAACTTCTTTGATTACCATTTTCTAAAAGATATCAACATCACTTCCTAATCAAGACAAGTAGATAAAGCATTTTGGGAAGGATGAGATTTTCATATTTTGCTCCCCTCAATATGTGCCTCGAGATTTGAAAAGAGTTTTGCACATACTAGAGGAACCCGCACATTGAGATAAGTGATCACGCTTCAAATCATAGGTTTAAGATAGATGCTCCCCTCAACATGTGCATGGAAAATTTGAAATCGTTTGTCACATGTGGGAAGGATAGCATGTACATCCTTATAAAACCATTTACCGAATTATCGCTTTAAATCCAATTTAAATCACACATTCTCCCCGATCACAATTATCAAATCATTTGAGATTTGTGATCTCTTATTGATTTAAATTGATTTTGAAAGCTTTTAAGGAGAATTGTGACTTGATTATGAAAGCGTTTTAATCGATAAGGATCGGATTTTAAGACTTTAAACTCCATTGATAAAACATGCATGAATATCTTTTGAAAACAATTTAATGCCAAATAACTTTTTAATTTAATTGAAATCATTCTCCCCTCAATCAATGACGAGGTTGTTGATTGAGAGATTGATATTTTGACAAATAAGTCCAGATGATTATCAAAAATAGAGTCCGAGTTATTTTTCAAAACAATTTGTTTTCAGCAGATAACATGTTAATAGAATCGAGCATGGAATTTGGTTGATAAGAAGGCTTTTGATGAATGTTCAAACAAATTCTCAAATCTTGAAAACATGAAAAGCATGGCTCGTTCTTTCTTTGAAAAGCGGTTATCGCTCGAAATGACAATAAACCATTGTTTCACTTTCTCCCAAAAATTTTTTTATTTTTTTTTTTTTTTTTTTTTTTTTTTTAAGAAATTCGAACAACATCTAAAGTCCCGTGTCATTCTTTGAATGACATCACAAAGACCGTAGATATTATCGAATCGAGAAAACATAACAAATTGACAATATTTTTTTTTTTTTGAAATTTTTCAAGATTTTTTTTTATGGATTTTGAAGGTTTTATATTTTTCTATTTGATTTTTGAGGATTTTATAATTTTGTATTTTGTTTTTCGAATAGATATATACAAGAGATAGATGAAGATAGACCTTTACTCCTCGCCTTCCTCCTCAAGACGTTTGAGTGTTTCGTTGAAGACTTTTCAAGCCAAGACGTGGAAGAATAAACTCAAAACGCTCTCTTGGAAGAGCTTTGGTGAAGATGTCGCTAACCGATATTCGACCTCACAAAATAGAGTTCCACCACACCATTTTCCACTTGTTCCCCGATGAAATGATGTCGAATGTCGATATGCTTTGCTCTTGAGTGTTGAACGTTGTTGCATGAGAGAGCAATAGCACTTTTATTGTCACAAGACAGTAGGGATTTTGTTGAATTCAAAGCCATAGTCGATAATTGAGATCTCATCCATAAGATTTGAGCACAACAAGATGACATGGCTATGTATTCAGCCTCAGAGAGGAAATAGAAGTACTCATTTGCTTCTTTGAAGACCACTCACAAGCTTATCACCCAAAACCGAGCACCTCCGGATGTACTCGACGAGTATCTTGACACCGCATGATCAAAGATTCTGATAGGTCGTTAGTAACATACCGGTGTCCTTCGGGTACCAAAGACCCATATTGATGGTTCCTTGGAGATACCGAAGACCCGCTTAACCGCTTCAAGGTGCTTTTTAGTAGGCTTAGCTCGGTATCTAGCACACATGCAAACAATGAACAAGATGTCGGTCTACTAGCAAGTGAGGTACATCGGGATCCAATCATACTACGATATTTCGTTTGGTCAATCATGATCCCCGAGTGGTCCTCATCTAGTTTGGTTCGATCAATCATGGAGTGTCAACAGGTCACTTGAATCAAATCCAAATTTCTTTAAGATCTCAGTTGCATATTTAGATTGATTTATGAAAATGCCTCCGGACTTTGTGAAATTTGTAATCCCAAGAAAATGACATTTGTCCCATCATTGACATTTGAAATTTTGAACTCATTTCATTTGAAAAATGGTCACACTCATTGGGGTCGGTCGAGGCAAAGATGATATCATCAACATAAATTTGAACATGAATTAAATGTTTTCCTCGACTCGGTGAACAATGTTGGATCAATCGCTCCTTTGCTAAATCCGTAGATAGAAGAAACTTTGACAATGTATCATACCATGCCCTCGAGCTTGCTTTAAACCGTAAAGAGCCTTCTTCAAACGATAAACGTGAGTAGGATGCTCTTGATTTACAAATCCTTCAGTTGGTCGACGAGACGACTTCTTTAAGATCTCCGCTCGTAAATGCCGCCTTCACATCCATCCGATAGACTACCATGTTCTTACTAGCAAGATTTGCCAAAAGATTCTCGATTGCCTCGATTCGAGCAACCGGAGCAAAAGATTCTTCAAAGTCAATACCTCCTCTTGACGATATCCTTTAGCAACTAATCGAGCCTTGTTCTTCAACACATCACCATGCTCATCAAGTTTCACTTTGAAGATCCATTTAAGGGCAATAATCATAGCACGCTCGAGGTGTACTAACTCCCATACATCAAGTCGATCAAACTCATGAATTTCATCTTGCATGGCATTGAACCACTATCTTCATTCATGGCGGTTTTAACATCTTTGGTTCGATCTTAGATAGTACGGAGTTGAAGAAGCACCATAAGGCATCTGTTGCAAGTTGTTTCCGTGTTGATACAGGCGAGAGGATTTCCAATGATGTTGTCTAGTGGATGATCGTGAGTCCATTTTCTAAGGTGTTCATGTGGCGCTTGTTGAGGGACCGAGGTAGCAGAGTTGATGTCTCCTCAAGAAGATGGTTCGATGATGATTCAGAGCAAATATGTTTTCAAATGGAGCATCTTCAGAGTAGCAAAGGGATTAACTTCATCATTGATGCCGTAAACAGCTCCATGATGTACATTTGAAGAATGATAGTTTGTTGATGAGATCAAGGATCAGCAGCAGTGCTTCTTGACTTAAAGATATTGAGACCGAGGGGTTGACTTCATTCTCGTGAATATGAGCACCTCTGTTGTAGAAATTGACACCTCATTAGTACTTGGCTCATAAAGTTCATCAAACATAGGATCAAACAATTTCTTTAAATCATCTTCGATGGAGGTACATATGGAGTTTCTTGAGAAGAGTTTGGAACAAGGGATGAACCAATGGGACTGTTTTGAAGTGCGGGTCCCGAATCGAATTGTCCAGAGCCATTTGACCGGTCACCATCAAACGTAACGTGAATTGTTTCCATGATATTTCGGGTTCTTTTGTTGTAGATTCGGTATCCCTTTTGTTTGGAGCATACCCTACAAATACTCCAATGTCTCGCTTTAGCTCTAAGTTTGCCTAAGTCTTGTCCTCATTAGTTGGATAACACAATGCACCAAACACACGAAGGAAAGAGAGATTAGGTTTTTGTTGTGGACAAGTTCATATGGAGTTTTTCCATGAACAAGGTGAATCGTGGAACGATTTTGTGTGTAGCATGCAGTGGCAATAGCTTCACCCCGAGAAACATTGGAACCTTTGAGTAAATCAAGATTGTTCTAGCGGCTTCTACAAGAGTTCGATTTGCCTTTCAACTACACCGCTCGTTGAGGAGTTCGTGGAACACTTCTTTGATGGTCGATTCCAACGCTTTCATAAAATTCACTAAGTTGTTTGTTGACAAACCCGCCCATTGTCTGCTCGATAATTCGACGGTTTTGTTAAGTCGAACTCGCAACTGCTTGATGAGTTTGATGATGATATCGAGTTTCATCCTTTGTCCTTAAGAACTTGACCCTGTGAATCTAGAGTAATCATCAACCACAACTAACACATATTTCTTCCCAAAGATATTCTCGCACCCTCATTGGTCCACATAAATCCATATGAATCATATGAAGAACTTCGTGATGTGAGTTAGTAGGTTTGGGTTTATGGGCATACTTCTTGCTTTTTCCCAATTGACATGTCGAACAAAGATGATCCTTTTCGCATTTGAGTCTAGGTAAACCTACAACTAAGTCCTTTCTCGTGAGATCATTGATGGTGCCAAGTTCGTGTGATTGAGACGACGATGCCATAACCATGACTTTGTTTTAGAAGCCTTTGACAAGAAGCAAATTGAGAAGACTTCATCATATCTTCGATAGAGATGGTGTATAGATTTGAACCACGTGAACCTCTTAAAAGTTCCTTACCATCAAGTTCTCTAACGAAGCATGTATGTTTTCTCAAGGCTACTTCTAGATCGTAATCGCAGATTGACCAACAGAGAACAAGTTGTGACCAAGACCTTCTACATAGTAAACCCCGGAGATAACACTTTGCCAACAACATAGTCTCCATAACCCATAATAGCACCGAAATGATCATTCCGAATCTAATCGTCTCCGATGAATTTGCTCACGGTTCATGAGCCGTGACCGTCGCCAATATATGCTTGGAACAACTGAGTCCGTGTACCACGTAACGATTTGAACGATCCGCAGTTGAACACGCATAAGAATGGATAATCGGATAATTGGGATCCCCATGCAAGAATGGGTTCCATTTGGTTAGTAACAATGGTTGGAACACCCACATCCGAAATAGAAGCATTCATATCGTAAAGTAAGGCAATGGAATCATTGTGAATAGATGCAAGATTAGTGTCTCAGATAGCCCCTGCTCACAGCAGTGTGCTCACTTCTTAAGGGAATAGTTCTACCAAGAGGCATCCATTTTCTAGTGGGCATTGTCTCGATTAGTCTTACGACCAACCGTATCCAATAATAGCCTATCTTATCGAATGTTCTTCCCGTGGGTTTCATTGTTTTCTAACTTTCTTTCGCTTTTGCCTTTTAGCCTTCTTAGCATGAATTTTAGCATTAACAATATTAATCGGACAATTAACATCATTAGGCAAAACATTAACACCACATTCATGATTAGAAACAGAGTTCAAGCAGACATCAATACAAGGTTTGCAAATAGTATCGAATTGAATTAATTACAAGACGCCTATGGCTAATACTAGAATCAACACGATTCGCTTTATTCGGTTCAAACTTAAAGTTCCTAGATTGTTCTTCTACTCTTTTCCAAAGGCACATTCTTAGCTTCATGAGGTCCTATCATTCCTTGGATTGTCTTGAGACTTTGACTTGCTCCCTTTAATGTCACCGATTACTCTGTAGAGGAATGGGAACATTAGTTGGTTTTACAACTCTTTGCATCACTGCTTAGATGTGTTGGGATCTCGAACTACATGCAAGCACACTAAGGTTCACTTTCTTAAAACTAGAAGTGCTAGGATTTGTACTCCTAGAAGGCACTCTTGAGTTCTCTTTCTTAGCATTGACAGATCCGAATCGAACTACTTAAAGGCACATTAGGTTCCTATTCGTAACATTTGGCATTGAATGACTTGCATGCTTGGCACTAGGCATAGAACACGGTATCAAGGGATTGACTTGCTCACCTAAGGTTTTAGGGCATATTGTAATTAGGCATTCTAGAAGTTCTTGAGATCGTTTGGCATATAAGCATGCATGGCCAATTTCATTATCATCCGGTTTCTCTAACTTATCCACTTCTACAATCTCTGGAGACATTCTAAGTCGTCCTTAAGGTATGAGAAATATGTTTGAATAGCAAGTTTGTTATTCCTAAGATGAGGAGGAACATATTTCATGCATAAAGCATATTTATTACGACATGTACCTTTGATACACCATTCTCCCCATTGGTCATTGGCATCTTCCCTTTACCCGACTCTTTAGATTCTCAATTTCTTTTGTAACAAGGCTACCGTTTCGTTATTTTTGTTACGAGTGACCTTTATAGATTCAAATAATTCATTGAAATGACGTTTAACCTTTTCATTTTCTTCAAGAAAAGCCTCATTTTCCTTTTGTAAAGCATTTACTAAGTTTTGAAGATGAAAGTTTTGAGAACTCGAGAATCTAAAGGAGGAGGCATTTGGGGACCAATACATAGTTCGTTTGACCCTTTAATTGAGAGATTTGGGCTTTCAACTTTTGATCGTGTTGCAATGAGCTTGAATCTGCTCATCACGCTTGTTAATTTGAAAATCGCATCAAACTCGAGCATCCGAGGATGTCTTGATATTTGAAGTTTTGACATTTTCTTTAAGATGTTGATATTTTAGTTGTAAATTGAAATGCTCAACTTCTAGTTTAGAAAAATGTTTGACCAAATTGTCGTGATCATCCGGTTCAATTTTCTCATTTAGTTCGTAATTAGATTTTTCAAGCTCAATGACACGATCATGGGAGACTTTCAAAGCAATGACAGCTCATGGAATCGAGAAGCGAGAATAGAACAGTTAGTAGTAGCAGTAGAACACATCTTGAGCAATACATTCGTAAATCGTGTTCTCATTTAGTGTATGCAAGTTCTTCCTCTCAATCTCATTATATTTTAGTGCTCGCTCATAGTCACTAACCTCAACTATCATTGCATCAAATTCCTTTTCCATTCCCTTAATATCAAGATCTATCCCTTTTAAGACTCTCAAAGTGATCTTTAGAAGTTTAAAGAAAGGCATGACCTCGCTTAAATAGCATTCTTTCATTTGCTCAAAACCCTTTCTCCTTCGATTATACCAAGGTGTGATCCTTTTCTTGCAAGTTTTCTCAAAATCAACAAATAGTTGAAAGATAACATATTGGCTAATTAAGGTCTTGCTTTTAGTGGCAATTGTTCTAGGAACAAGATGCATTGGTGTATTAGGAGGATACACAACGCTTCTAGGCATTTTCCAAAGGGAGGGTTTGTTTCAACAATATTTTCACTTTTCGCTTATCTAGATCTATTTTCCAAAAACTTGTTCGGAGTCAACAATGTCCGAGGCTTAAACTTGTTCAAGGAAATCCAGCTTTTCCTTCTTGTAATCATGGGTGTGATCTTTATTTTCTTCTCTTTACATTTAGGATCATCTAATTTCTTGTTCATCTTTTCCCTAGTGACTTCATCTCGATTTCTTATCTTCCTCAAAGGCACTCAACGCAACTAGGTTTCTGTCTAGGTTTAAGGATTTCATTGCCATCATAAAGAACCTTATGAGCATTTCTA
This sequence comes from Chrysanthemum lavandulifolium, assembly GCA_022545495.1. Taxonomy (NCBI): domain Eukaryota; kingdom Viridiplantae; phylum Streptophyta; class Magnoliopsida; order Asterales; family Asteraceae; genus Chrysanthemum; species Chrysanthemum lavandulifolium. The sequence continues at coordinate 145,463,995 of CM040241.1, read as the reverse complement.
GCCTTTTAATAACCTCTGGATTTGGTTCCTCAATAAGGGGAATGCTATGCTTATCGCTAAGACTCTATGCTTAGTGATCATGTGAAATCGAATGGTGTTCCTTGTATGTACAACTTGTTTTCAAGTTTGTTTTTCAAAGTTTTCGATTAGAAAATCTTTCAAGAGTTTTGATTCCTTTGTATTAAATTCTTGCTTAAGCATTTTCACATTTTCTTGAAGTTCTTGTTTTTGCTTAGCGCTTTAGAAAGCTTTTCTTGCAAGGAATTTAACTCTTGTTTTAATACTTTTCTCTAAAATTACTTTTTCTAATGATTGTACGCACTTGGTCATCCATTTCCGCTCACGAGTGGTCAACTCAAATTTTGCACGTTGTTCATAAATAGCAACACGCTCTTTATAGGCATTTAGTTCGAAATTACGTAATCATCGAGGCACATGCAAGTGTATTCATCAAAAATATAGTCATTGTTGATCGCAGAAGATGCATCACTTGGTACAACTTCACTTTCACTTTGTTTCACATATTGATCATATGGGACAACATTGATATTACCCATATTTTCAATATTTGATTCAATAGTTTCGATTAATTGTACTTTGTCATGCATCTTTGCACATCAAGATCATCGATAGTTTTAATACCTCCGAGATGAGTTTGTCTTTGGATGGGCCAGCTTGTGGTGAAGATGAGACCTTGGGAGAAACCATTGGAGAAATGCTAGCCATAAAAATTGTGTGTGCAGAGGTCCATCATCCACATCGAGTCGTATGCATCACAATCGCCGACTTGAAAGGCATTCGATGATTGTGACCTATTTCCGAATAGGTCGCTCATCCACATCAAGATCATAGGTCTTGGCATTGCCCTCAAGAAGAAACAACAACTCCTCTTCATCCAAAGCAAGACCATTATCCCGAGCTTGTACAAGCAAGATCTTATCTCAAGTAATCAAGATTCGTGGACGTTTTGGAGATGTGCGTTCCTTGCAATGTGTCCTCACCACCACGCTTGTAGCATTTGATCGGCTTAGTTTGACCTTGATTACCATTCCTTCCTCGATTCGATTACCAACATAACCTCTACCACCCACCTCTTCCCCGATCATACTGTCTTTCCCGAATCGGTTGCACCACGATCCTCCCATCTTTAACAAAGAGCTTGATTGTGTGGGTTAGATGTTGCTCGAGGTTGTTGTTGGTTTGTGGGAGAGAATTCATGTTTTGACTAATCGTAAGAGCTAGTTGATTAATGATGTTACCCACGTGTGCATCAAGATCGCCTTGTTTGAACATAGGATCGTGAATGAGTTTGTGATTACCATTACCCATGGGTATGACTTGTGAGGCTTTGGTTGTGATTCCGATGTTTGAGTAGAAGGCGTTGAGTCATTAGATGAGCTTGTCTCTCCTCGGTTGGTTTTGAACCGATTAAGAATCATCTTTTCAAACATGGCATGTCTCTCATTCTCAAGAAGGAAGGCATAGAGTTGCTCATAATTTGTATTCTTCAATCCTTTAGTGAGCTTCACGTAGTAACAAACTTGTGCCATTCGGGATTCATGTTGTTCACAAATTTTGAGTTCAAATTGAATGTTAGGCATAGTCATTCGATGTTCCTCATATCATTCACCGACTTATGAAATCTCACATAGTACTCATAGACACTCTCATCCGGTTTCATCTTGAAGTGTTCAAATTCATCATAGAGTTGTGATTCTCTGCCTTCCATAGTTAATTCGTAACCCGAGAGAAGCATCTTGACATTATCCCATACCGCCTTTGCATCGGTGTTGTGATTGATCACTTGTAGATGTCTTTAGGAAGACCTTGAAGAACAATGTTAGAAGCCCCGATATCAAGATCGAATCTCTTTTTCTCCTTATCATCAAGCTCATCATACATTTTGGTCCGTCCATTCCATAAATCGAGTTCCATCTTCAAGAAGATCAAGTACATCTCTAGTCGCCTCAACCCGATACGGTCCTTCATCAATGGATTTGAGAATGTTGACTCCATTTTCCTTTCCAAGACAAGACAATCTAATTCGTTGAGCCCAAGAGTCGTAGTCGGGCCTGCAAGCATGGGTGGACGAGTATCCGAACCACCGCTTGAACATCCTCGGCAACAGTGGAGATGATAGTCGAACGTTTGTAGACATGTTTCAAGCTCTACGGATTTTACTATTCTTTGATTAAACCGGAAATTGATTCTTTCACGGATTTTACTAAACCAAAAGAACAACCGTAAGAATGTATCACGAAGAAGTAACAAGCCTAAATGAATAAGTACCTAACTACACAACTCGCTTAATTAACAACTCGCTTAAGTAATCAACTCGCTTAATAGCCAAGTCGCATCAAGATCAACTCGCAACACGTCAACTCGCTTAATAAATCAAGTCGCTAAATAGCCAACTCGCTTTAGTATCAACTCGCAACACAATCAACTCGCTTGAACACTAAGTCGCTAGAGAAACTCGCTAGCGTTACAACTCGCTAAATAGCTAAGTCGCTTTAGATCTCAAGTCGCTTAAAGAAACAACTCGCTTAGAACCCAAGTCGATAAATATCAACTCGCTAAACAACTAAGTCGCATGTACCAACTCGATCAAATAACAAAGCAACTCGCTTTGAAGAAACACAAGTCCGAGACTCAACTCGCTTAGTCCTTTTTTCACAAATAACCACTTTATCAATCCAAAACAACCAAACCACAATGATTTAAGCCTTCCAATTCAAAACATAAACACTTATGATGATCCTAAACACAAAAGTACAAGCAAAATTCAAACTTTACCACTAGAATTTGTTCAAATGAATCAAACTCTCCTAAACCCTTAATACACCAAAAACCTTATGAAATCCACCAAAACAAAGAGCATGAAAGATGAGTGATCAAACCATGGCTCTTGATACCAATTGTAAGATATTAGATTTCACAAACACACTAAACCATGATCAAAGTAGGCGATAAGTATGTTAGAGAGAGAGAGTTCTAGTGATAGAAAGGAAGAGAGTTGGGAACTATAGTGAGAGAAAGAAAATATTATTATGAGCTCCAACTCTACCTTGGGAGGTAGAGAGTATTTATAGTCTTACATGAAAAACGCCACACAACGGGTCGTGGATCGTGCATACATTGGGTAAAGACCCGTCCGTCCTCCACGGTGTTACTTAACTAAATACTACTTAACTTAAAATAACTACGACTACGAGCTTTCTAACGATTACATATACTTGAGGTGACCGACTCTTTAATACCCGAGAATTTCTAATTCCTAACACGAACTGTGTCCTCTGCTCCTCCTTCAAAAGAGCCAATAGATGTTGAAGACCGGTGGTGGAGAATGTTGCGGACTGATGAACCTGTCTCGAAGGACGGTTGGCCATCGTAGGACCCTCCCGGCATTGTTGAGAGAGTCCGGCAAGAAAGGTACCAGCGAAGGGTGCTAAATCGCATCGAAGAGGAAGCTTATCCCGCTTACTCCTCCTCTCGAACTACCCCTAAGAGTGCCTGTGGTAAGGCGTGGTGTTTCCACCATCGAAGGGCCCAAAGATGATGATATCCATGGTAAGGTTTCTTTCATGTTACAAAGGATTAGATGCAAGTAATAATATATTAACAAGTTTATTTATGTTGCAGGACTCCCTGATACGAAGGAGCTTTCGTCTCCCCTAGCCTGTCATTTGCTTGTGGAGCGTGTTACCCCATCCAGTTGGAAGGGGGTGATGGACAACATGTCCATGGAAAGGCTATGTGATCTTCATGACAAGAGCTATGTTAGGCAGTGTATGCTGGATAATCAGCTCAACACCAGGACAAGGGAGCTGCTCCGTGCTGTCACCAAAGCTAGAAAAGATATGGATGTCATGCTTGCCAAGTAGAAGGCTAGGGACAATGTTAGGAATTAGAAAATTCAGTCGTAAAGAGTCGGTCACCTCAAGTATATGTATTCGATAGAAAGCTCGTAGTCGTAGTCGTGTTATGTTAGTAAGTAGTTTGTTAAGTAACACCGTGGAGGACGGACGGTCTTTACCCACCGTATGCACGATCCATGACCGTAGGTGGCATTTATTTGTAAGACACTATAAATACCTCTACCTCCCTAGGTAGAGGGTTGGAGCTCAATGCCATTTTTCTTTGTTTCACATAGTTCCCAACTCTTCCCTTTCTCTCTAGAACTTTCTCTCTAAACATCTTGAACGCCACTTGTGATTATGGTTTAATGTGTTTGTGAAATCCTATATCCTACAATTGGTATCAAGAGCCATGGTTTGATCATCTCTTTTACATATCCTTGGATTTCTAGTGGTTTTAGATGGTTTTTGAGTTTGAAAAAGTTTAGTGGTTTTTGCATCATTTGGATCATTTCTAGTGTTAAAGTTTGAATTTTGGGTGTACTTTTGTGTTTAGAATCATTGTAAGTGATTGAGTTTTAATTTGGTAGCTTGAATCAACGTGGTTGAGCTTGTTTTGGATTGAAAAGTGTGTTTTTGAAGTTTTTCTTGCTAGCAACTTGGTTCTCGTAGTGTTTTTCATCGTAGCGACTTGCTTGATAAAAGGTAGCGGGTTGTAGGGTAAATTGTTAGCGATTTGGTCCTAGCGACTTGTCTATTGAGACAAGCCGAACAAACAAGACAACTTAGTGGATTCTCCACTACTGCCAGCGACTTGGTGAAGTTTCGACTTGCTTTCAATTTTGTTAGCGACTTGTACTTAGCATTCTTAGCGACTTGGTGTTAGCGACTTGGACCTTAGCGAGTTGCTCTTTAGCGACTTGACTGTGTAGCGACTTGGTGCTTTAGCGACTTGTGTCCAGCGACTTGGGTCTTAGCGACTTGGTTCACAGGAAATTGAGATATTAGCGAGTTGCTACTTAGCGACTTGGTTCAAGAATTCTTAGCGACTTGGTTGACTTTTTGTTTGTAATACGGTTTTCTCTTGATTTAGTAAAATCCCGTGAAAGAATCTATTTCCCGGTTTAATCATAGAGTTATTAAACCCCGTGTAATCTGTTAACATGTCTACCAACGCACCTACAATTATCTCCACTGCTGTCGAGGATGTTCAAGCACCGTGGTTCGATACTCGTCCACCTATGCTTGATGTAACCGACTACGACTCTTGGGCTCAACGAATCGATTGTACTGCCTTGGAAAGGAAAATGGGTCAACATTCTCAAATCCATTGATGAAGGACCTTATCGATTGAGACTACAAGAGACTTAATTGATATAGTGCAGATGGAACAATGATCTATGGAATAGATGCACTCAAAGACGTATGATGAGCTCAATGATAAGGAGAAAAGAGATTCGATGTCGATATCGTGGCTTCTAACATTATACTTGTGGTCTTCCAAAAGATATCTACAAGCTTATCAATCACAACACCGAAGCCAAGGCGCTTTGGGATAATGTCAAGATGCTTCTCTCACCGAATTAACCAAGGAAGACAGAGAATCACAACCGATGATAAGTTTGAGCACTTCAAAATGAAACCAGATGAGAGTGTCTATGAGTATTACGTGAGATTCCATAAGCTTGTGAATGACATGAGGAACATCAAAATGACCATGCCAAACATTCATTTGAACTCAAAGTTTGTGAACAACATGAATCCCGATGGCACAAGTTTGTCACCTCTATAAAGCTAACAAAAGGATTGAAGAATACAAACTATGAGCAACAGATGCCTTCCTTCTTCGTAATGAGAGACATGCCATGTTTGTAAAAGGATTCTTGATCGGTTCAAAACCAACCAAGGAGAAACAAGCTCATCAAATGATTCAACAACTTTTACACAAATGTTGGAATTACCACCAAAGCTTCTCAAGTCATACCCATGGGTAATGGTAATTACAAGCTCATCCCCGATCCAAATATAAGCCTCTTGACCCAAACACATTCATGGAAAACCTCATCAATCAACTGTCTCTCATGGTTAGTCAAAACATGAAGTCTCTCCCACACACCAACAATAACCTCGTAACAAAGATCCAATCCACACAATCAAGCTACCGCAGAGATGGGAAGGTTATGGTGCAACCAGCTCAAGAAAGCGCGATGAATAGGGAAGAGGTGGAGTTGGTAAAGGATATGGTAAATCGAATCGTGAAGGAATCCAAATCAGGTCAAGCTAAGCCAATTAAGTGCTACAACCGTGGTGGTGATGGACACATAGCAAGGAACCGAACTTCTCCAAAACGCCTCAAAATACAAAGTACTTCAAAGACAAGATGTTACTTGTGCAAGCTCGTGGATAATGGAGTTGTGTTGGATGAAGAGGAGTTGATGTTTCTTGCCGAGGGCAATGCAAAGACATATGATGCGATGTGGATGAGCAACCAATTGTGAGATAGGTCATAATCATCGAATGCCTTTCAAGTCGCCGACCGTGATGCATACGACTCGACGCTGATGATGAACCCACCGCATGCACTATTTTCATGGCTAGCATTTCTCCAATGGTCTCTCCAAAGGTCCCTCACCACGCAAGTCGGTCCATCCAAAGAATCAATCATCTCGTAGGTATTAAAACTATACGATGATATTGATGAGCAAAAGATACATGACAAAGTACAATCAATCGAAACTTTTGAGTCGATATTGAAAATATGGGTAATATACATGTTTTCCCATATGATCAATATATGAAACAAAGTGAAAGCGAGATCGTACAAGTGATGCATCTTCTGCGCATCAATGATGACTATATTTTGATGAATACACCGCATGTGCCCCGAGGATTTCGTTATTTCGAACTAAATGCCTATAAAGAACAAGTTGCTATTTATGAACAGCTGCTAAGTTTGAGTTAACCACCCGTGAGCAGGAAATGGATGACCAAATGCGCATAATTATTAGAAAAAGCAATTTTAGAAGAAGTATTAAAACAAGAGTTAAGCTCCTTACAAGAAAAGCTTTCTAAAACCGCTAAGCAAAAACAAGAACTTAAAAAATGGTAAAATGCTTAAGCAAGAATTCAATGCTAAGGAATCAAAACTTTGAATGATTTTCCAATCTAAAACTTTGAAAACAAGCTTGAAAATAAATTATACGCACAAGGAACACCATTCGATCGCTTTCACATGATCACTAAACATAGAGTTCTCAAGAATAAGCATAGTACCCCATTATAAAGGAATCCAACCCCGAGTATGGTAAGATAGCAAAAGCGCTCAAAATATAATCTATGATGGCAATGAGATTATTAAACCTAGACAGAAACCTAGTTGCATTGAATGCACCGAGGAAGATGTAAAATTAGATGATGCATCTAGGAGAAAATGAATAAGAAGCTTAACGATCCTGCGTGTAAAAGAATAACATAACGATCAAACCCCATGATTACACTAAGGAAAATTGGATATCCTTGAACATGTTTAAGCCTCAAACTCAATTAACCCTGAATGTATCTTTTGGAAGAAAGATATGGATAAGCTAAAAGTTAATGTACTTGTTGAAACAAACACTCCCTTAGGAAAATGCTCTGCAGCCTCGTGGTATCCTCCAAATACACCAATGCATCTAGTTCCTAGATCTATTTCCACTAATAGCAAGACCTTAATCAGCTGTATGTTGTTTATCACCTGTTTGTTGATTTTGAGAAAACATGTAAGAAGAGAATCACACCCTGTGGATAACTCGAGGGGAAAGGGTTTTGAGCAAACTAAAAATGTTATTTAATCGAGGTCATGCCTTTCTTTAAACAATTAAAAGGTCAATTTGAGAGTCTTCAAAAGGAATTAATTCGATATTAAAGAAATGGAAAAGGAATTTGATGCAATGATAGTTGAGGTCAATGACTATGAACAGAACTCAAATACAATGAAGTTGAAAGAAAGAACTTGCATATTGTAAATGAGAATTTGATTTGAGTTTTGTTGCTCAAGATGTGTTTTATTGTTACTAATCACTCTATTATCGCTTCTCGATTTCATGAATTATCTATTGCATTGAAAGTTTCCCATGATCGTGTCATTGAGCTTGAAAACAAAAACTCGTAACTAAGTGAGAAAATTGATCGGGATGATCACAATAATTTGGTAAAACATCTTTCTAAACTAGAAGTTAAACATTTTGATTTACAACTAAAATATCAACATCTTAAAGAAAATGTCAAAACCTCAAATATCAAGACATCCTCGATGTTCCGAGTTTGATGCGCTTTTTCGGATAAACAAACGTGACGAATGTATTCAAGCTCATTGTAACACGATCGTAAAATTGAAAGCCGGATCTCTCAATTAAAGGGTGAAAAGAACAATGTGACCGCTCCCAAATGCCTCCTCCTTTAGATTCTCAATATTCTCAAACTTTTCATCTTCAAAACTTAGTTAATGCTTTACAAAAGAAAACGAGAGTTTTCTAGAAGAAATGAAAAGTTAAACGACACTTTAAAGAGTTATATGATTCAATAAAAGTCACTCGTGACAAAACAACGAAAAATAACGCCTTTACAAAAGGAAATTAAGAATCGGAGAGTCGAAAAAGGAAATCATCACTTGTTTTAATGAGAATGTTGCATCAAAGTCATCCTCGATCGCAAATATATCGTGATCATTAAATACATTCCTCCTCATCTTAGGAATAATGAACCCGTGTTTCACAACTATTGTGCTCACCTTAAGGATAGTCTAGATTGTCTCCGTGAGATTGTGGAAGAGGATTTTGTTAGAATTGGAAATTCCATGTTAAAGAGTCAATCACCCCAATTATAGTCTAGCATATGTTAGCTTGTAGATTTGTTTTATTTACGTTATGTAGTAGTTTATTAGTTAGTTTGTAGCTTAGTTTAGTTTAGAGCAACACCGTGGAGGAAGGACAGTCTTTACCCATCGTATGCCGATCCACATCCGACTGGAGGACGTTATGTTTGTAAGTATAAATACCCCTTCCTTCCATGGAAGGGGTGTGGCTTGGCAATCTAACCTTACAACTTTTATTGAAACAACTCTCTACCAAGAACACCTCTCTACTTTCTCTCTAAAATATGGCTAACATGTATTTTGATCATCCAAGACCACCCGAATCATCAACACAATAATATATCCGATCCTAAAATGGTACCAGAGCCAAGGTTGTTGTGTTGTGTTGATTTGTTGTGGTTTTTGTACCTTGGAAAAATTGTTTTTGTGCGTTTATTGGCCGGAAAATCATTTTCCGTTTATTATGTTGGGTAAACAGTTTTTACAAGTTATTCAGTTTTGTATCCTCATTGGTCAAAATATTCATGTGGTCTATTGTTTGTTAACATCTGGTTTGTTACATCTGTTTTTTGTGTCAAGCTTTTGTCCAAACAGCTGTCGTGTAAATCATCAGTTTTCTGTAATGTTTATTTTGTACCAAAAGTGATGTCTATATCTATTTTGTCAAAAATGGTCATATTGCAGTCAAACATGGGTCAACTCTGTCATATGCAGTTGTCTTTGTCACGTTTTTCTGGGTGTCTTTGAATATGGTGGAAAACTCACGGAATATCTTATTAACGACTTGGCCTCATATTTGTCCAGATTCACATTTCTCTCAGAGACTTGGATATCGTTGACTTTTTGAAAGTCAATAGCGACTTCATGAGTCAAATAAGCATTAGCGACTTGTGACAAAAAAAGGGTAGCGAGTTGTTTGAAAATAGCGACTTGGTGTTTGACTATTTAGTCAAATACATGATGCTAGCGACTTGACAAAGAGTAGCGACTTATGATGAAAGTAATCTAATGTGACATGTGTTTATGAGGTAGTGACTTGAATCGAAGTCTAGCGACTTGACATATATGAATAAGAAGATGAAGAAGTAATACAACCTAAATGTCAACCTAATGAGACCAATACCAACTCAAGACTCGAGACTTCAACATCACTTATCAATGACCGCTACTTCTAATCATTCATCAAAACAATAAACAAGTAATCAACCAACACTTGTGACAACTCTCTATCATCATCCATGTCATGTCTCACCAACATCTATGATCTCGTTTAGTTAAACGTGTTCACATCTGTTAAAGATTGTTTTCTCATTTGTACATCACCATCAACGACCGACATATTTCAAGAAACGATTTCAATCATTAATGGTAAAGATCTCGACATTTTTGGCACTAAATTGATTCATCAAGACTTCAAGAGTCTTTAACACGAAAACTCATCTTCATAGGTGTTTCGATAAGGTTTAAAAGGTACCTTTTGAGGGTCGTTAAGCCCTTATTTGATCACTTTGTATCCGTTATTGCTTAATATCGTTCCTTTTCACTTTTTAGGTCTCTTGAAGGCAAAATCTGGAATGGCACTTATTTGGACGAAAAGCGCGATTATCTGAAGAAAATGGCCAAAGTCGAATCGAGACACTCAAAGTCCGAAAACATAAGGTGACGGCGTCGGTGTTAATTGCGACGCCGTCGGAGGATCTTTGTGACGGGACGACGAAGCCAAAACTCCCATTTTCAAGTGACGACGCAAGTTATAAAAGAGTAGGCCGTCGCAACTCAAACGGCCTAGATGTAATCCAGACGGTGTCGAAGTCAAGAGGACGGCGTCACAAGCATAAGGTGACGCCGTCGCAAGTCTAACGTGGCCAAGACGAAACCCTAATGACGGCGACACGACGCGCCACAAAACATAAGGTGACGCCGTCGCATATGTAATATTATATATAGAATCCGAATTTTTCAAGATTTAGTGTGTAGTCTTTGGAGTAAAACCTAAACCGAACCAAGGCTGTCTTGTACAAGATTTTAGGGTTCCAAACCCTATCTTACACCAAGATAAGTGTTTTACTTCATTAATACAATTATGTCTTTGATTATTTTGTGTATGCTTGCATGTTTTCCATGTCCCGCTAATTTACTTGTGTGTTTGCTTAGGAATATGAAACTTAATTATTGAATATTGATTGGTTGTCTCTTATCTTAGTTGATTAATGATCTAGTAATGCGATAGGTCATTCGTTGTGTACTTAATGCTTGATTAAATCTTTGTGAACCTTAGAATATGACTCCTTGAGTAGTTGTAAGCTAAACCATCCAAAGAGTGCCTTAGAGTAAGAGTTTATTATCCATAGTGGGTTTTGTAGACGAGACCCTTTGGTAAGTTCAAAGAGTTAGGGAGAAACGCATACCCTACAACCTTAGACACACAACGCAACTAGGAATAAGGACGTGACAATTCAACCACCAATAGGAGATAATTAAGGAGTAGTAAAACCTAAGTAAACACATCTTTAAACTATCATACGAGCACACATTAATTAGACATAGACTACATACACCTTAGATTAGATAATTAGATAAGTAGAGTAATCGGTAGAAATACCAACCCCCAAATTCAAACCCCGAGATTCGTACCTTTCCTTTCCTTAAAAAATATAAAAAGATAAAAAATAATCTTCCTCAACCACAACCTTAGCGTAGTAACTTCTCACTAGCATTCCTATTCCTCTAGAGAACGATATCAATACCCGTGGCTTACCCTAATACTACACTACAACGATTAGGTTCACTGCCTAGGGTGTTGAAAAACTTGCTCGACGAAAAGGAAGTTCCTTTGACCCCGAACGACGCGTGTAGCGTTATCAAGTTTTTGGCGCCGCCGGGAATAGAATAGCTAGTTAGTAGTCCACCTCGCTTAGGTTTTCTTTACTTGATTCCTATCAAGTAAACTTTTTCTCATTCTTAGCTTCTCTTAGTCTATCCCCTTCTTCGTGACCTTTGTTCGTAATCCCATCACTTTTCATCATGGAAGGTGATAACCACCCACCATTCATCAACCCACCGCCAATTGACCCGCCAAGAGCCCGTACTCTTGGTGAATACTCGAGACCAAGCCACTTAGGTTATAGGAACACCATTGAGCTTCCCGACCAAGCCCAAACTACGGCCATGCGATCCGACACCATCCGGTTGGTGCAAAACGGATGTGCATTCCACGGACTTAGTTCAAGATCCAAATCAAGATCTCGAGGATTTCTCAAAATTGTCGATTCCATCGACCTTGATGCTACTACTCGGGAGACCACGCTACCGTGTCTCTTCCAATTCTCTCTACGGGACCAAGCTAGTAATTGGCTTGAGCGACTTCCACGGCTCCATCTCAAGTTGGGATAATCTTACCTCTCGCTTCCTTGCTCAATTTTTCCCACCGGGAGAACCACTAAGCTTAGAAATGACATCTTGATGTTCCAACAACGCCAATGTGAATCTCTACGAAGCATGGACTCGATTCAAGGACTTACTTCATAAAGTCCCTCATCACGGCATTGATCTTTGGCTCCAAGTCCAAATTTTCTATGATCATGTCAACTTCCCCACCAAGCGATCCATTGACCAAGCGGCCGGTGGAAAACTTAGTGATCTCACCGCGGAAGAATCATGGGGTATAATAGAGGACCTTGCCCTCTATGACAACGAAAGTTGGGATGACCCTCGTGAGCTGCCCAAAACCGTTAAGGCAATCTCCTTGCCCCCCTTCACTCACAACCTTCCGACCGTAGGATGATCGAACTTGAAGATCAAGTTAATTTCCTAATGAGTTCCTACGAAAATCCTAAGTCCTCACGTCAAGTGAATAAAATCACTCTACCTTGTGAGTTATGTAGTGGTCCCCATGACACTCGTGATTGCACAAGACTTCCGAACAAGATTTTGCGGACTACGCCCATACGCATCGACGGAGCGGGAGAGAAGTGGTACACTTTCAAGCCCGAACAAAACAACTTAGGAAACTCTTACAACCCCTCGTGGAGAAATCACCCTAACCTTAAGTGGAACCAAAACTCAAGCACACCCCAAAGTTCATCTAGTCCACCTAATAGGTTCAACTCTCTAAACACCGGAACCCCACTAATCTTGAGGCAATTGGCTCCAGATTCCTTGTCATCTCAAGAGACTCGATTGACTAAGCTTGAAGCCGATTTTAAGCAAAGACAAAGCGAGATGACAAACAAGCTTGATGCCCTCTTAAAAGCCTTCAATGAACGGAAAGTTGGAGCACTCCCAAGTGATACTATAAAGAACCCAAAAGTGAATTCGATTTCGTCGACTTCATGTTCTTGTTCACCATGGGAGAACACACATCCATGCCCCTCACACCCAACGGATCACTCAAGAACGCTATCAAAAGGGTTCCAAGCCATCCAAAAGGTACCAAGGCCTGCACCGTTGGTGGAACCTACTCTTGAGAAACCCACAACAAAGAATACAAACCTAGTTTAGAGGAGGAGTACAAGGAACTCCATCAAGAAAACCGATTCTTGAGGTCTTAGCTCATGCACCTTATTATAATGCTTTAAAAGAAAAATATGAGTTAGAACTTAAGCTTGGAAAACATGGGTCCGCTTTTGTGCGAAATAATTTACCTAAGAAGTTAGACGATCTCGGCTATTCACTCTTCCGTAGGCTTGGAACTTCCAAACCTCTCGACGCCTAGCCGACTTAGGGTCATGAATCAATCTTGTTCGTTGTCCTCCATAGAAGCCTTAACTTAGGTAAAATAGAACCAACGTAAACCATCTTAGGTCTAGCGGACGGTAGTGTTGCACGTCCGTAGGAATAATAAAAGACATGGTAGTACACGAGGAGAGTTGACTCTTTGGCCGACTTTCATGTGCTAGACATGAATAAGGACCCGACATGCCCATTACTAGTAGGAAGAGGATTCTTAGCTACCGCTAGTGCCATCATCGATTGTAAGATGTCCAAGATAGTGGTAGGAGAGGGAGTGCTAGGTCAATTTACGATGTCAAAAGCATACGTACTACAAAGAATAGGAAATCCCACATGAGATTAGGTTGGATAGAGAGCCTTCTAGATATGGACCTTGGATAGATAAGAACCTCATAGGCCCCAAAGACCTTTTACCTAGATTAAGCCTTCACTAGTAAAGCAACTTTCCAAGAAAGAGAAATGGCTAGGGACATGGAAGTGAACCCGCTCGAGGACGCCTTAGTATTTAGGAAGATGACCGAGTTCTTAGGAAGCTTGCCCGTCAACCTTGTCATGAATAAGTGGAAAGTTGATAAATCTAAAACAAATGGGATTGGGATAGACCGCCTAGTGACGGTAATGGAGAGTGGCACATTAGGATAACAATCATGATCCCGATGAGAGAAGTTTGAAAAGGCATATCTAACCGAACGTACTATTAGGAACTTGAATGATAAGTTTGATCCTTATGACATTGTTGAGGATAGGCTTACTTATATCGGCACGTAGGAGCACGACTACGAGTCTAGCTACAAGACTCTTAAATAAAGAAAAGCGCTTCGTGGGAGGCAACCCATGCTTAATTGTTTGCTTGTTAGTGTCATATGTCTTTTATTGATTGTTTATTCTCATGTTTAAATTTGTAAAATGCCTTATTTTGTTTTTAACCTCGCCTTAATTGCATATAAAGGTATTTTACATAAGGGATAAGTGTAGGAGGATTACACACGTTTTCAAGGAAACGTAAACATGAGAATAACAATTCATTAAAAGATATATTTGTGTGTTTGTTCGAGTCAAATGCTTGTATCGAGTCATAATGGATGTTTTGCGTAAATTTTTCCGATTCTAAAGATATAAATTTTCCGAATTTTTCCGTAAAATCGCGCATCGCTTTTGTCGGGATAACCGACGGCGTCAGATCGCAACTGACGGCGCCAGAAGGAGTAAAACAACAGTACTTTTTCTCGTTTTCGAGCTACTTAAAAAATTTGGAATTTTCCGTGTCTTAATTTTGCGTAAATTTTGTAAACATCCATTCCACAAGCATTATATCCTAGTTTAAATCGAGTCTTATATATATTATTACCGCCGATTTTACTTGAAGGTTTCGTTTGTTTTCTTCAAGTGTGCGTGTTTAATTTATCAAGAAGAAGTTACATAAGATTGGAAGGAGCTTTTCACGCATAAATTCTTCTTGGAAAGGATTTAACCACCACTTTACACACGGATCCTACCGAGCTAATCGGGGAGTACTAGTTTCTTTCGTTTTAATTACCTTCCAATTATCATAACTTTGATATTTTGGGAACATTGGGGACAATGTTCGGTTTAAGTGTAGGAGGGAAAATAAAACGGAAACTTTGAAACTATGCTTATCCTTGATTATTTGCTTTGTCCAATTGTATTTGTGTAATAAACCATGAGAAAATGTCGGTTAGGGTAATTTTGGCACCAAATTTAAAATTTTCATGACATATAAGAGTGGGCCATTAGTCTTAACAAAAGTGTCTCACGGATAGGAAGTTGCATGACTAGCACAAAAACCCTTTACCACCTAAATTCCACCCAAAATGTGAGGATCGCCTTAGATTAGTAGGAATTAAAAGCATTCATCTTCAATGCTTAGAGTGTGAACCGTAGTATTTTAGATTCTAGAACTTGTTTTGTGATGCATTCCGAGATCGCAAGTAAGACTACACTTGTGTAGTTAGGAATAACTAAATGATAAGAGGCATTAGGATAACCCTTGTTTGATACCCGTAATATAATTACTTCTTCCACATCGGTTGAGTAATTCCCCACACCCTTTGCGTTGTACTCATCTTTAGTACACGATACCCCTAGTTAACCCCTCGAGCCTATCCTTTTCGCGGTTCTCGTGATGTTTCGCTTTTTCCGAATATCAATGAAGAGCATTGTTTACACCCCACCCCAAATATACACCCAAATCGCCTTAGCCTACCCCTGTATGCACTCACTTTTAGTGCATTATTGTTATCACCCTAAACCCTTAGTTCAATTATCTAGTTGCTTGCATGAGTTGCTAAGTCGAGTCATATCCTTTGTATACGCTTTTGGGACGATTGGGATTCATGGAAAAGTTAAAGTTTATGAAATGACGGAAGGAACGTTAATTCAAATTCCCTTTGTTTGCGTAATAATGTACCCCAAGTGTTTTGATCTTTTCAATTTGGGTCAAATTAGTGTTAGAGTAATAAAACTCAAGTGTAGGGATGTGCCTATAAATCCCTATCATTTTGATGTTACCATAGAGGATGGTAGAGTAAAAGTGTATGAAAAAAATCGAAAAAATAGAAAAAGAAAAAAAAAAAAAAAAATAGAGTGATGAAAAGAAAAATAATAAATAACATACGGGCTACCATCCTACATCTATCCTTTAAATTTATGTTTGTTTATTTCAATTAGCTAGAGTTTAGAGTGTCGAGTCTTGGCTTAGCAACGCCATTCTTCGTATGCTTGTAACATAAGAGATTTTTGACCTACCACCACTATATAGCCTATCCCACCAAACCCTTTGTTTCCTACCGTAAGCCTAACATTACAACCCTTTAAAGACCTCTTTGATAGTCTTTCCTAGGTGCTTACGCCAAAGCGATGGAGGTTTGATCTATTCTCAAGCCTATGGTAATCTATGTACTAGGACCGTTAATGAGTGTTTATCTTCCATTTCCAATTTGTTATATTTCATATACACCGAGAGAGATGTGAGTATCCAAACACCCCATCCGAGGTGCTAGTATGTGATTTCCGTGCTTGTTATGACTTTTATGGGCTTATATGTGTTGTGGACCGTTTTGAACGAATGCTTCATGACCCCTAACTTATAAATTAATTGGCTAAAAGCACATTTTCTTGAGGACAAGCAAATACCAAGTGTAGAGATATTTGATAAGGTTTTAAAAGGTACCTTTTGAGGGTCGTTTAAGCCCTTATTTGATCACTTTGTATCCGTTATTGCTTAATATCGCTCCTTTTCACTTTTAGGTCTCTTGAAGGAAAAATGCTGGAATGGCACTTATTTGGACGAAAAGCGCGATTATATGAAGAAAATGGCCAAAGTCGAATCGAGACACTCAAAGTCACGAAACATAAGGTGACGGCGCCAGTGTTAATTGCGACGCCGTCGGAGGATCTTTGTGACGGACGAAGCCAAATCTCCCATTTTCAAGTGACGACGTCAAGTTATAAAAGAGTAGGTCGTCGCAACTCGCACGGCCTAGATGTAATCCAGCACGGCGCCGGTCAAGAGGACGGCGTCACAAGCATAAGGTGACGCCTTCGCAAGTCTAACGTGGCCAAGATGAAACCCTAATGACGGCGACACGACGGCCACAAAACATAAGGTGACGCCGTCGCATATGTAATATTATATATAGAATCAATTTTCAAGATTTAGTGTGTAGTCTTTTGGAGTAAAAACCTAAACCGAACCAAGGCTGTCTTGTACAAGATTTTAGGGTTCCAAACCCTATCTTACACCAAGATAAGTGTTTTACTTCATTAATACAATTATGTCTTTGATTATTTGTGTGTATGCCGGCATGTTTTCCATGTCCGCTAATTTACTTGTGTGTTTGCTTAGGGAATATGAAACTTAATTATTGAATATTGATTGGTTGTCTCTTATCTTAGTTGATTAATGATCTAGTAATGCGATAGGTCATTCGTTGTGTACTTAATGCTTGATTAAATCTTTGTGAACCTTAGAATATGACTCCTTGAGTAGTTGTAAGTTAAACCATCCAAAGAGTGCCTTAGAGTAAGAGTTTATTATCCATAGTGGGTTTTGTAGACGAGACCCTTTGGTAAGTTCAAAGAGTTAGGGAGAAACGCATACCCTACAACCTTAGACACACAACGCAACTAGGAATAAGGACGTGACAATTGAACCACCAATAGGAGATAATTAAGGAGTAGTAAAACCTAAGTAAACACATCTTTAAACTATCATACGAGCACACATTAATTAGACATAGACTACATACACCTTAGATTAGATAATTAGATAAGTAGAGTAATCGGTAGAAATACCAACCCCCAAATTCAAACCCCGAGATTCGTACCTTTCCTTTCCTTAAAAATATAAAAGATAAAAATAATCTTCCTCAACCACAACCTTAGCGTAGTAACTTCTCACTAGCATTCCTATTCCCCAGAGAACGATATCAATACCCGTGGCTTACCCTAATACTATATTACAACGATTAGGTTCACTGCCTAGGGTGTTGAAAAACTTGCTCGACGAAAAGGAAGTTCCTTTGACCCCAAACGACGCGTGTAGCATTATCATTTTCAATGTACGAACAATTAAAGAGTGAACAAAACTTTAAGGTTTCATCCACACTTTCAGTCGTTAAATATAAAAAAATCAATATGAAAAGATCCGAACCTAAAGTACTTGAATCTCATATTTCAACTTTCGTGGTACTATTATACATCAAGACCAATGGCCATAAACACGAAATTGACATTCATCATTGATTCACATGTATTTTATACGAAACTTATGAAGAAAGAAAGAAGCATGTATGCTTTTCCCTTTGTTTTGGTTTCGATTTCAGTGGATAATGAAGGAGATTTGAAAACAATATGATAACTCTACAAGATGAAACCTACCTGTGAACATTTGCAAGTTGTTGAGGCCATCCCTGTGGCGACTCGTTGATCCTCAACGCCATCCCTATGGCTGTGAAATCGAGCAACATACCATCCCTGTGGCGTGCTCATAGCATGTTTGCTAGGATATTATGACTTGTAAAAAGATCAAGGAGGCGAAGTGGTTTTCACATATTGGGATTTGATTATGAACTGTGAGAGACAATATCTGGTTATCTTATTTTGGAACGTTTTTTGCTATCACAGGATGAAGGGGGCGGATATATTTGAGTGAGATTAGGGTAAAAATATTGAGTATGGTTAGTGTTTTATAACCCCCGTGAATTAGGGTATCACTTGATTTAACCAGTTGGACCAGCTTGTGACTGCGTGGGCTTGGTGGATTTCATATGGGCCCGTTCATTCGCTTGGTCACATGGGGTGTGCATACTAAACGATTATTTGATCATGTGGGCCGAGCAGTAACTATTCTATGTAAATATGACAATGAGATTTTCAATAACAAATTTTATTGATCAGGTCAATGTCTTTTTTATCAAGTGGTGGTATTGTTATAGACTTCTTGTGTTTAAATTTTACTTGGGCCGTACACATGTTTGGGGCTTCACAAGAATTGGATTTTATGTGAGTTGATTTATGATGAGATTTGAGATGCTGGGTATAAATTGATCATGTGATTAATGACTTGATGAGATTTAATCATGAGTTTTGATAAACAGATTTGACAATGATGAGATTTGGGGTGATGATATGATTTGTTGAGTATGCAATTTGATACTTTGGTTTACACACTTTCTCGTAGAAATTTATGTCACGATTTGAACTGATAGTTAAACACAGTTGACTAAAGGGTTGCTTGGACGGTATTTCTTATTTGGATTTGAAGTGAGGTTTTCCGGTAGCTTACTTATTTTCGCCTTCTTTCTTTCTACCCTTCCACGAAGATGACTTGTTTGGGCGTTTATTGGATGTGATAAAGACTTGGCTATTTAGTTACGGTTGTGATTCTTTCGCTTAACCCACAACGTAGCTATCACTTCGGTGTCTCACGCATTGAGGATACGCCAAGAGGTTTTGTACATTGGGTACACCGCTTTTTCACAAGGATTAGTGCAAGCTTAAGTAACAAATCCGGGGAATGTTACGTCTTATTCAAGTTTGGCATATCGGGTCTATTTCTCCATGGTGTCACTGCAGTTGCCGACAGACTGCGTGAATGATGTGCTTACCAAAGTGAGTATTGGATGGTTGATGATGTTATTGATGTTGGATAATGAACCGATGAACCACCGCATGTTCTCCTAAAACATATATTCACCAAAACCAAAATTGTCATAATACATTCAAGCCGACATTGTTTACGGTTTTGTCTTGATTTTGTAAAATCCCGCCAAAGAACCTATTTCGGTTTAAATCATAGACTTGTAAAATCCCGTAACAATGGAAACATCCTGTAATAGTAAAGTACATTTCGGATCTATCTTACGGTTTATTCTTGGTTTTGTAAAATCCGTGAAAGAATCTATTTCTCGGTTTAAACCATGGAATTGTAAAATCCGTAATGATGGAACCATCTGGAGAAAGGAAAGTGTAATTATGGATCTTATTTGATGTTGGTGCTATGGTTTCGCTTCAAGAAGGGATAAAAGGGTGTATTTCATGAATTGGATGTGTGTTTGGATATTCGTCATGGCGCTTGGTTATTACTTGGTTTTACGGGTTCTATGCTTGTAACCATGTTCGGATGAAACCATTATTAGAGTTCACTTTAAACGTCAAAGGAGGCTAGAATTGAGCTTTTAACAAGATGTGACAACGGAGTTAATTCACTATTATTTATTTGAGGTTGAAGTGAAATATCACGGGCGAGTGTACTTAGTATCTAAAGGAATCGGGGATGGTTGGATGAAGATTCTTCAAGATCCTTGTTCGAGCTTATTATCAAAAACGAAGACTTGGAAATCTAGTTATTGTTGGGTGTCTTTTACCTTTTCTTTTACCACTTGGGGAAATTGGGCTCATACCACCACAAAATAACTATCACTTTAAGGAGTTACGTTGTAGTGCTCAGTGTCACATTCAATTGTGGATTTTCAAGAGGTAATGTACGTCTTATACTTGATGGTTGGTTGGTTGAAGAGTATAGAGTACATAGAGAGTACTTAGAGATGCTAATGGAAATCGGCACCGCTCTTTGTTACATATATGCAAGTTTAAGTCACGAGTTCGGGTTAGTTTACTTCACGGTCAAATTCATCATATTGGGTTTTCTCCATCCGTCACAACAAAGAGCCTCTTGAATGATAATGGGTTGATTACATGTTTTGCCAAAAGAGATGATGAAAAGAGAGATTATGACGTTTGAACACAACAGTTCAAGCCTCGTACTCTAAAGAAAAGAAATGTGTACGCTTCAGTGCGCATTATCTTGGAAGAAGAGAAATCTTCTCATTATATGACCATTCTCATCAACATGCTTCATACTTTTTCCATGCGCGTCACCATAAAGTGAACCGGCTACCACCGATTGTTTTCTCATTCCACTTGCTCGATTATAATGAAGATGGCGACATCATGTCGATTTTATGAGAGAGAAGTGTGAATAGAACATTCGGATGATTTTCACTTATTTAATCAAGAATGGCATCTCCGTATGCAATTCTTGAGGGGGAGAAGAAGTATGATAATTCTGCATGGTTGATCGATATTTGAGAATAAATGGTCAAACGGCTCCAAACTCATGTAAGAACCGAGCTTCTTCTTATCGGGTCATCTTTACATGGTGTTTCTTCTAAGAGCTATTAGTTGACATCTTCACAAGCTGATATGAGTTTATTGACAAAGTGCTTCTGGTTAATGCTTCACGTGCACATCAACATGATGATTCCGAACAACCTTCTATTCTTATTTGATGTGATTGTTTGCTTGGTGTTACCATTTCGTGTGTTCGCTGTGGGCTGATTGCTGATTTCCTTGATGAACATCTTTATGTTCTTGTTTGATTGGGAGGGATCTTAATTAAGGGGATTTGCAAGATGTAAATTAATTGGGATGCTTTTTGGTGATGTTCTTGTGTTTTTGGTGAAATGAAGATGTTAACTTTCTATTCCCCAACTGAACAATCTTGAAGAAGGTCGAGTCTACAGTCGGTTCTACATTCTCTGCTACATGTTAGAAGACTAAAAGACGAGTTGCATTTGATTATCAAAAGACTTCTTCTTAATTCGGGCATTTATCAAACAGATTTTCGGTTTAGGGGAGAGCACTAATTGGGGGAGAGTGTAATGTCAGATTTAATTTCCAATTAGACTTGCTCACATTCTGCAGCAAGTTGATTCTCACAGATACATCTGAGCTAATGATGTTCTTCTCAAATGATTTCTAGTACACGGGCTTATAAAGAGTTGCCGATTACAAGTATCAAAACCGGCAAGGGGAAGGAGACACGTATTCAAACGTGAGTAAACTTGATGAACTTAATACTTCCAAGTGATTGAAGTTATCCGGGAAGACAAATGTCATGACCGCAGAGAAACTCAAGGTTTTACTCATCAAGGCGTTTAGTGTTATTATTCCAACTACATGGGGAAGTGATGTTAGTGAAAGTTTCAAGATAAAAGAGGTACATGGTGTGTGATGATCTCGATGTTATCGCAATCATTAGGGGAGAGAATTGTGTACATTGGGGGCGCCACCGTCTCACTTGAGGGCTTAATCGGTGATTCGTAGATATAATCACTTATTCGAGTTGACATCCAGAGATTGTCATCCGAGATAATCGATGATTCGCCTGCTTCTTCAATGTTATCGGTTGTTCTCTCTTTGGGGAATGTGTACTTGGTCCTTGAGCTTCATACACGATCATCGTGGAAGAAAGCCATTGTTTACCACAAACATTGGGGAGATGTTTTCTCCGGGCATGATGTGTATTTGGGAGAGTTCTTGGATATTGGTGTACCGGGTTCTTGAGCTTCATACACGCTCATCGGGAAGAAAATGTGAACATGGGAAGGTGTTCTTCATGCCCTCATGAAGTGTATTCGGAGAGTTCTTGAGCATTATTCTAAGAGACGACCGCATCATTTCAACTACACAGGAAGTGTTCTCTTGACACCTTTTGGAATGGATCGTTTGGACTTCATGGAAAGGAAATTTGAGAAGATTATTTAAATGTGTGATGATACGTTCTGTCGTTGTTCTATTGGATGATATAGCCTCGAACGAAGAATCACGGTGATTATTTTTAAAAGGAGCAACTGGGTTTATGATAATGGTGTGCTTCTTTGTGCACTGGCTAAAGCAAGCTTGAAATAGAGCTTCAATCACTCAACATAAGGATTTTCGGTTTGGGTGGAAGTCGCCAAAGTCTCACTTTTAGATGGTTCAATTTCTCTCATTTAGAGCCTCGAAAGCTTTGGTGGTGGAAGTTTAAGAGATGACGAATTCTATCTTCACGACGTCTCTTTCGATTTCATTATCTCGGTACTCGTATCATCATCCTCTTTAACTATATCATCTTCTCTATCATTGTAAATAATTATTAAAAACAAAATACAAAAATAGAAAACCAACAAAAGAAAATAGAAAAATATAAAATACTCAAAAATCCATAAAAATCAGAAATATTTGAAAAATACCAAAAATATGTTTTCTCAAGACATGTCTTCTTGTATCGATAACATCTACGGTCTTAGAAATGTCATTCAATAATGGCACGGGACTTTAGATGAAGTTCGAGCAGGAGACTTAAATATTCTTTCTAAACATGTCTCAAACTATGGCTTACAGTTACTTCAGACTGTAACCCGCGCTTAAAACTATGGCTTGCTATTATTTCAGATAGCAACCCGCTCTTTCAAGAAAGGAAAGTGCTGCGCTAAATCAATTTTCAAATATTTCGTGCACTTATCCTAAATCAAAATGAGGAAATTATGTCGAAGGACTGCTGTTCCCACACAAATGTTTTTCCGTCTAAAAATTCTTCAGAAAAATATTTTTTGTTTTCTAAATGGTGGAAAATGAGTTGCTTGAAAATCTATCAGTTTCAGAATTTTCGTAAAGATTGAAAACTCAATCAATGACTTCAGCGCTTTTAAACTTTTTAGAAAAAGAGTCATTGATTGAGGGGGAGAATGTTTTCAAATTTATATCATCTATCGGACTTTCTTAATTATCCTAATATGCTTAATTAAAAATGATGTTAACCTATGTTGAAGGACTAGGTGCCTAGGATATGATTGTTAGGATTAGATGATTAGAGTTTGATAAACACATAATTCCCATACTTTAAATGATCTGATTGACATGTTGAATTGACTTTTATTAGTCGATTGCTGTTTGGGTGATGTCGACCACCATATATATGTATGTGTGTTCACTAACGTATGCAGGTATATTGGTATAAAAGAATGTTCCCGATCCGGATCCCACAACTAAAGATGATTGGATGCCGAAAGGAAAGGGTAACTATATCTTGGGTTGACAAATGAAGAAACGGAGCTTAATTGGACTTCTATGGAGAGTTGGCATATATGAAACGTAAGAGGTCTCACCGCATCGCAGATGGTTTTCTTTAAGTGATTGAAGAAACGGAGCTTAATTTGACCTCGGTTGGCATTAAAATGCAACGAAGAAGTCTCACCGCATTTTGACGCTTTTTCTTCCAAGCCCTACAAGAACAACATCAACAGATGACTTAACCACCTAACGTATCTTTGTGCAGATACCATTTTAAACAATTTTGAGAAAATTTCATTAAATTGTTTTGAAAATGGAAAATATTATTTTGAAAATTAATTGACTTAACTTTGAAAATCACGGACTTCATTTTATCAAAACTTAAGTCACTCAATCAACGACTTGGTCATCGATTGAGGGGAGAGTGATTTAATTTAAAGTATTTTCAAACAATATATCTTCAAAAGAGTCCGTTTATACGTTAAAATGTGGTGATCTAAAGATTTAATATTATGTCATGGTATGATTTTTTCTTTTGAATCAAGGTCTTTCAAAATGAAATTTTTTCTGTTCTTGTTTGATTGTGAAATTGTTTTATTTTACTAAAAGATCTCTTAAAAACTATCATACCTGACACTAACAATCTTTAATGTCTTAAATTGGTCCTTATCTGTCATTATTCAAAATTAAATTTTGCCACGTCTTTCCCTAAAACTTTTCTAAATGATTTAAATCAGATGGGATCACAAATCTCAATTGGTTTGAAATTTTTCATCGGGGGAGAGATAGTGATTCAAATCTCTTATCTGTTTAAATGGAATTGGTTTTAGTCCTTTAAAGGCACTCCCGCCTCCATGTGCCAAACGATTTCAAATACACGATGCACATGTTGAGGAGGAGGATTTATCCAAAACATGATGAGTATTTAAACCCGCCACATATTCTCCAATGTTTTATAAACCTTATTAAATCACTTGGGATCCAAAATCTCAAAGGTTTTGATATTTTGATCGGGAGAATTTGGGATTTAATAATGAAATCGATAATTGATGATCGATTTGATTCAAATGTGCAGTCGCTCTCATATGTGCTAAACGCTTTCAATCTCAAGCACATATTGAGGGGAGCAAATGGTTTCTAAATAGTGTTTTGTGATCATGATTGTGCTTCAAATGAACTCTTGCCTCTATGTGATAAAATGATTTCAAATATCCTATGCACATATTGAGGGGAGAATTTACCAAAGAAAATCAAAGGCTTTTCTAAAGAAATTGTGATCAAGAAATTATTTCAAAGAACTCTTGCCTCCATGTGCCAAAAAATTTCAATATCATATGCACATGTTGAGGGGGAGCATTTCTAAAAGATCAAAACTATTAAGGTACAAAATGCTTTGATTTTATATCACAAGTACCTTGATTGATTTTCCAAATGATTTTTCAATTGGTTTCGAGAAGGAAAGAACAATACCAAACGACCGACCAATTTATTTTATGCATGGTGTTATAAAGATGGTTAGGTTAGGTATTCGTTCCCACGATCCCGCTTGATAGGAGGGATCTACCGAGACAATCCACTAGATAGTGTAGAGTCCTTAGGTATGATGAAAAAGGAGAAAAATGAGAATATGGGAAGAGTGCGGATCGAGACGAGCTAGTCTTGGAATAAACCCAACAAGGTTCTAGTTATGAAGTCTCGGTAAGCAATCGAAGGGGTGAAGAATGAAAAAGAAATGAATATGAAAAGGGTGAAAAGAAATAACCTCCAATAATTCAACCTTAGGGCGTAAAACGGGTTCAATACATATGCTACTTGGTGTTTACTAAGGTAACACCGGTATTGAAGACAAGACATCATGGACCCAGTGATGCATCGCACTAAACTTCCCAAGCTACTCAAGTTCCTCTTAAAGGGCTTGTTTCATTCTCACGGGAACCCGCAAAATCTATCGACTTTCTCTTAGAGATTGTTGATATTGAAGAAGGAGACCCTCTCCCTAGTCTCCGGCATAGGAACCAAATGTGCACAATTGAGTCTAGAGCCAATAGATCATCCACAATATCTCGTTAGGACACAAAATTAATGAAGACTTGCTGTTTCACACAATGTGGAAAGTAAGAATATATTAAGAGTCCTACGCATTATCCTTGTGGTATTGCCAGAACATCCGAGTGATATGTAAAAATATTCACAATGAAGATGGAAATCCTTCTAGAGCCAACATCAAACAAGCTCTTGGTGGGTGACATGTGAGATCTTTTCTAAAGATCAAGCTTGTGACAACCGGATAGAACGATGGGCGATTCACTCGTGAATCAACCTTGGTCCAGAATGGAATTGACGAATACTTTTGGAAAACTGCTCGATGTGCAAATCTTCTTTCTCGAGCACATCGAATGTGTACTTATGTTTTCAAACACAAAAGTATCTCTCGATTGAAAAAATACTTTTGGAAAACCGTTCGATGCGAATCTCTTATTTTATCTAGCACATCGAATGTGTACTCTTTTCAAATACAAAAGATATTTTGATTAAAAGCGATCTTTCTTATAAAAACTTCGTCAGATTGCAAAACTCTTTCTTCTAAGCAATACGCGATTGTTTTCAAATCATTTTTCATCAATCGGTGAATCTCAATTATTGGTTCACTCACTCCGTGTTGTCTTCTTTGAGACGTTCGGTTTGAGAACAACTAGAACAATTGCGAAACCCCGTCAAGGAGATTCTTAGGAATCCTACCGATCACAGCAAGACTTGTATCGATCAACGGGAACCGTGGTCGTAGTAGCTCAATTCAACGAAGTGATCAAAGACACTTTCGTGTGTTTTATTGCTAACTGTTGTTTGCGGTACATTTGACGGTTGCGGTGATCGAATTGAGACGTCAATCCAAAGCCGCATGCTCACAAAGATCCACACTTAATTGAAGAAATCATGATGGTGCATTTCTACATAACCCGGTTCGATATTTTATACTATGCTTCGCTACTGTCTTGAAAATATCATGAACCAAGAAAGCTTCCGCCACCGATGGAAAGATGTCATGATTCAAAAGTGTGAGCATGTCGGTCCGAAAGTCACAACAACACATGATGGCAACACAATAAAGGGTGATCCAGATTTACTATGGCCGATGATCTCAAATAAAGCTCGAAGATCATCAAAGATGTGGATCAGTTAAAGGCCTCCACTAAAAGTACAAATCAATGCGGACTTTGAAGAATCGCTACAAAAGCACAAAGATTGCGGAAGTGAAGAATTCAAGTCTACGAGCTCAAGAACAAAGACAAAGAAAGAATGCTAGGATGCAAAATGTATTTCATGGGGTGACCTCCCTTAGGGGGAGATTGTTAGGAATTGGAAATTCCATGTTAAAGAGTCGGTCACCCCAATTATAGTCTAGCATATGTTAGCTCGTAGATTTGTTGTTATTTACGTTATGTAGTAGTTTATTAGTTAGTTTGTAGCTTAGTTTAGTTTAGAGCAACACCGTGGAGGAAGGACGGGTCTTTACCCACTGTATGCCTGATCCACAGTCCGACAGGAGGACGTTATGTTTGTAAGTATAAATACCCCTTCCTTCCATGGAAGGGGTGTGGCTTGGCAATCTAACCTTACAACTTTTATTGAAACAACTCTCTACCAAGAACACCCTCTCTACTTTCTCTCTCTAAAATATGGCTAACATGTATTTTGATCATCCAAGACCACCCGAATCATCAACACAATAATATATTCGATCCTACAGATTTTATAAATAAGCCTCTTGACAGTGAAATTAGGTTTGCGTGCATTCAAGCCAAACAATCTCAAGAACTGCTAGAATGTTTAATAGCAACATGTCCTAAATCCTTGGGTGCAAAAGGAAAAGTTGTGATTCCTTGTTCTATGCCTAGTGCCAAGCATACAAACTATTCTTTGCCCAGTTTTAAGAAAGTGAACACTAATGTGCCTCC
Organism: Chrysanthemum lavandulifolium; assembly: GCA_022545495.1. Classification (NCBI taxonomy): domain Eukaryota; kingdom Viridiplantae; phylum Streptophyta; class Magnoliopsida; order Asterales; family Asteraceae; genus Chrysanthemum; species Chrysanthemum lavandulifolium. Next base: position 145,436,243 of record CM040241.1, on the reverse strand, counting down.
AAGTAGTTCAGATCCCTGCACTTCTAGTTCAGGAATGCAAAAAGTAGCAAAACCAACTAATGTTCCAATTCCTATACAGAGTAAAAGTGACACCAAAGCAAGCGGTCAAAGCCTCAAGGCAACACAAAGAATGATAGGACCTTGCATGCTAGGAATGTTCAAATGGAAGAGAGAGAAGATCACCTTAGGGAGAATTTGAATAAGACAAATCGTGTTGATTCTAGTGTTAGCTCTAAGCGTACTGTAATTAATGCGAATTCTACTACTTTTGGCAAAACATATAATGATGATTGCGTGGTTTCTGTTACTAATCTTGAATGTGATGTGAATGATCTGTCTAATGTTGTTAAATGCCCAGCTAAAATTATTAATGTTAAAATTCAAGCTAAAAAGGCAAAGGCGAAAGAAAGTTAGAAAGGTGGAAACCCACGGAAGGAAATTTAGTAATATAGGTTATCAATGGATACCCACCGCCATAAGATTAATGTGTTGTGCCCTAAATTTGCTAAGTCAATGCCCACTAGAAAATGGTTGCCTACTGGTAGAACTATTCCCTTAAGAAGTGAACACACTTTGAATAGGTCCAATACGGACACTAGCACTGCATTTATTTCTGATGATTCCATTGCTTCTACTTCTAATGTGGGTGCTCCAATCACTGTTACTAACCAAATGGAACCCATTCTTCCATGGGGATCCCAATTATCCAGTTTGTCACACCCCAAATTACTGCTTTTGCAATGAATGGAATTCTGGGGATGACCGTCGTAGCACCACAATCACAGTTATATTGAACGACCTAAAGTGTCGTTTGAAAAGAACATCGTTTGATATATTAAAAACATTCAGAGTTACAAAGATATGTCCCAAATGAAAGTTACTATGTGCGGAAAATAAGTTTGGTACAAGTCAAACGATGTTTTTAAAGTGTATAAATCCCATGTGAGACGTGTCGTCACCGCGACTCTATGATATGTCCACATGCATGCCATGAAGTGAATGCCTTAGAAACCTGAAAATACATTGCTAAAAGTGTCAACACAAAGGTTGAGTGAGTTCATAGAGTTGTTGAAAATGTTTAATCGACTACCACAAGTATAAATTATGTATGACAATGTCGCCACAAAATGATACAATTGCTATAAGTCCATGACACGAAACTAGATCGATCATGATGTTCGCCAACAGAGTGTTTGCCAAACAACTCAAATAATGTTATTAAATAAAATGCATCCGTTTAACCGGTTGGAATCCACCAACCCGGATGGAGGAGTCACCTCGATAGATCTATCCACTCACCTCGCTTCTATGAAATTAACGGTTCATGTTATATAATGGGGACATTCAATTGGCATGAGGTAACTTAAGCAATGTAATGAATTTGATATACTTGGCATCGTAATAAAAATGATGTGCAATGTATTCTCCCCCGTAGGTTTGAAATAAGTAAAAACTTGAATAAATCGGGGCTATGAAAACTCACCTGTTGCAATGATAATGATAATATAATGGCAATACTGAAATGAGGCGCAACCTCTGACCGTGACCTATTATGTATGATATGTTCTAATGTAAATCATGAAACAATGTCGTGCATGCAAATCCACATGTAATCTATACCACTTGTACGCTTTTGAAAATAAAATTTATCATCGAAATATATGTTTATGACATCTCTTCATGTTATAAATACTTTACGAGTATTTACGTTGAAATGATATCTTACGATAATCATTCAATGATTTATTATGAAATTATAGCTTTTCGTCGTAAAATAATGTCGTTGAAATTTCATGAAAGTGACAAAACGGCCTCGAAAATCTAGTCGTAAAATGGTGCACGTCGAGTGTTAGGAAACGAACTCAACGGTTTTGAGAAGCTTGTACCAATATCTCAAAGTTTTAGTATTTAAGTTTTTATTATAGAGGTCTCGATCACGGAGAAAACATAGGTAAAGTATGGTACTTGTGTCCAAAATATTATTTAAGGATGGTTTTCGCAAAGTTTAAGTGACCGTATTTTATTCGTTACAACTCCGCTTGACTTAACGGTTGGACATTTTGGAAAATAGGCTAGGTGAACTTACTTTTACTAGAAGACATCACTTTATAAAAAGTTCTACATCAATGTTAAAAACGACCTTCAACATGGTAACTAGTTTTGCCGTAATATTTGCCTATTAGAAATAATATAGTTTTTCTTATATAATAAAGTTACGGCAACTTTGTGAAAACGTATAATTTAATCGTTACAAATCCGCTTTCACGTTTTATAAGTCCTTAGCTTCGTATCAAAGTATACTAATATATTTTTGACAAGTCGACATAATTTATAACACCTAAGTTTCATTTTGACTCGCACCAAATAAACAATACATGCTGAAATTTCTAGAAAATTATAGTTTTCGTCGCCAACTTGAAAAATTCATAACTTCTTCGTTATAGCTCCGTTTTAATCCGTTCAAGCGGCCACGTTTTCGTTTTGAAGTGTATTTTCTAAATAACTAGCCCAAAATATTTTACAAACTGTCGGATTTTCCAGATTTCATAAATAAGGACAGACCCTTTAACAAACTTGTCGAAATGAGTTTTTATCGCGCAAAACCTATTCTAACCAATTCAAAACAACTCCGAAGCTATTCAAATCCTACCATACACCTTCTTAGGGTGTCATGGGTTCCTAGACATCACCAAAAGTGATATGTTTCAAGGGATTCATTATAGGATAATCATATTTCAATATAAGTAAAAACAACAAAAGTGGTATAAACTCATATGTAACATGCATGTTTCTTGCAAAAATGATGAAATAACAATAAGATGAATATGAAAGAATTATGATGATCATGAAATGCTTACTTGAATGATGTTGTGGATGAAAATGATGAAAACCTTAATTAATCTATAGGTTTTTATTTCAAAACCTTAACATAGATCACTAGTAATACTTGATAATCACTTGTAGATTGAAAATAAATCATGTTTCTTCTTGTTTCTTGTTTTTGGCCGTATACCATGGATGAGAAAAGAGAGGATTCTTGCCCTTTTTACACCTTTTAGCTTGTGTTTTGTATGTGTTGTGTTTAGTAATTAATTGTGTAATACAAATATCTAACAAAAAAAATGAGTATGTGTTCAATGTTTGGACAAGATATTTGTTTTAAAGTGATGACAAGTTGGGAGGTCGACCATGAGAAAAAAAAAGAATTTGATACTTGATTTTATGTAAAAATGTACATATGTTAAATATTTAGTGTAATTTAATTTAGATATTTAGTTATTATGTATAACGTTTGCTAGAAATCGATTTTTGCGGAACAAAATAAAATATATTGAAGTCATAAAAATTATAAAAATACATTTGTCACAAATATTGAATGAATAAATATTTATCGTGTTGAATTTATGAAAATCGTCAGAATATATATATATAACAATTTATATACAAAATAAATTGAAAACATCGGGTAAACTAATAATATAATTTTTATAGTCTTATAATGAGTATAAAAATATATTAGGATAATTTTTGGAAGTGTCAGATCAATGTTTCAAAATAATGTTTACGCGATAGCGTTTATTTAATAGGAAAATAAACGTTTAATGAATAAATGCAAATCCATGCATGAACCGATATGAAATGATGTTATTGATGATATGTAGACTAAATCTAGTCTATATGAAATGTCCTTGATGATATTCCATGAATACGCACAACCCTCCAAAGTTACGCCAGATTTAATACTGTAAACCTAGTTTACGTAAAATGATGAATAGTGACTCATAAATCGTGATTTTCTCCGGAATGAATAGTGTTTCGTGAATAGTAAAATTTTGAAATACGTTCTCAGAATAATACTTCGACTTCAAAAACGGTGAATAGTAAAATTTTGAATAGTAACCGGTGAATAGTAATTTCCCGAGATGAATAGTGAAATTTCCAAAGTTTGTAAAATGACCTGAAATTACGAGTTGTCACATTCGCCCAACCAAAAAGGAATTCAGTCCCTGAATTCAGTCCATGTTAGGTTCTACGGTGTTACTTGTGAAAAGGTGAAAATATTTGAGTCGCATTGGGTCGTCCAATGTTTTTCTGAATCGTACCACGCCCTTCCAAGACGGGACTTTGAACATAAATTTGTTGCCAACTTGAAATTCTAATGGTTTGCGACTTATGGAACATACTTCCAATATTTTGCGTCGTACATCGACATAGCTTATCTAACTATATGTGGTTACTTGTAACTGATTTTTGATCTGTTCGATCACTTTGTTGTTTCATGAATGAGTCATTGGCTAGTGAGTTGGACTTTCCTGATTTTGACTAGTGAATAAGTGATTGACACCTCGACCATAGAGTGCCTCAATGATATAGTCAATATGTTCATGTCTTGACTATTGTTGTAAAGCAAATTGGTTCGATGAAGAATGATTTATCTAATCATTTCTAGAATATCACACATGCTTTGAGCATATCTTCAAATGTTTGAATTGTTCTCTCGCTCTAACCATTGAGTTGAGGATAATAGGCGGTACTCATGTCCTAATAGATTCCATGGGAATCTTGATATGATTGTCAGAAGCCTAAGGTGAATCGAATAGCTTATAATAAGTACAACTGAAATTGATACCACGTGTCTTGTGCCAAATTTCAAAATGTTAAGTCTGTCGAAAAATGGCCTTATTGAAAAGAATTGATTATGGGTAGCAATTGTGATTCCTCGCGTTTCTTGTTCTAGCGAATGTCATGATTTGAATCTTACTTGCCTAAGGCGTTTAGTCCCCATGACTAAAATGTTCATTGCTTGATGGTGACTCACTTACTTTCTCTTATCGAAATATTTCCATGCTATATGTTGTGAAGTCACAAAACCTTAAATGTTTAAGTGATGTGGTGTAGTGATTGATTTTCAAGATTTGTCCCGATATTGAGTGCTTCTAAAATATTTCATCACTTAGATTGTTATCATACTAGTCAGAAAATAGATATTAGCTATCCCATGTCGAAGAATGTTTGTTCTAATTTCACTTGTAGATGGAGAGTCATAGATTGTCCGATATGTTCAAACCTGTTGCATCTCTTAATATGAAAGTGAGGTTATCCGTAATTTATAGAGAACACAATATCTTAGAGAAAGTTTATATCAATAACCTTAATTTAACTAAATTTTCCTTTAAGGGAAACTCATTGTAGGGGAGTTCACATATTGTTGAGGCCATGTTTAATGAAATGTTCTGTAGTCTCAGCTAGAAGACTTGGTTGATCCCTATGGTGTTGTTTAGTGTGTATTCGCTTCGTACTAAATCTTGTAACTCAGTCCAACTGATGCTTTTGAAATGATAGAATTTGGCTTCTAATCCAAAGATAGTGGTTCGGATTGTCCCGTGATGGCTTAAGATTTTTGTTAGGTTTTGAAAGATCTCGCTACCTACTTCTAGTCCTTGTTGGTAATTCCGAAATCCTTTCATTGTTTTCTTGTATCGAGGAATCCTCCTCATAGATTGTATAGGAAGCCTTGTTGAGTGGGTGATGAATGGTGTAGGTATCTGTAGGGTGTTAACAAAAGAGGTGTTTGTGAGCAATTTATCGGTTTACAAATCCTTGCCTTTGAGTGAAGATTGTTTTAGGAAGTTTGAAAAGATATTTGTTTCTTTCATGACATAATTTTTCCTGAATTATACATAGGTGATCAGGCCATGTATAATCAAGGACAAATGATGTGATGCTTGGTTTTGTTGAAATGGTATCATGTTCCTCCGAAGTTTTAGATGGTATTCAACGTTTTGTTTTGTAAGATAACGGCTCGATAACTTTTCAGAGTAACATGAAAATCGTTTCGCATGATGGTATTAAATAGTTGATAAAATGACTGAAAGCCAATTGATAGGGTGGTAACGAAACAACTTTGTTTTAAAACTTTATGAAACAAGGTTTCTAAGATAGTGTAGAATAGCTTGAAATAAAATTAAGTGAAATAATTTCATGAAATGGTAGCAAAATAACTTGAAATATAATTTATTGAATGGTTTGTAGGATACACGGGGAAACCTCATAGAATGGTAATAGTCTCCTAATTGGTCAAGAATAAAGTTGGCCTAACCCCTAGTAAGATAGTGAGGTATCATCGCGAAATGATTGAAAATTGGGCAATTGGAATACGGAATGAAATAAACAAAGGTTGTGATTATCGTGGAGATAATAAGGAATAAAGATTACATTAGATTGAAAGGTACCTATTATTTGTTCCTGTTGATGGTCTAATCATGTTTCAAGTGTAGGAGTAGTAGACGGTCTAGCAGCAATAGCCCTAGAACTTTCACAGTCCTCAAACCTATGAGATGATGTAGTGTCTATAGTCTTAGTGGTAGATGGTAGTGGCGTGTCAATTCATGCACGCTTCCCAAGCGACAAATCAAATGTATGACTAATAGGTCCACTAGGACTAAGCTTGTAAGTCCTACCAAATGGTATGATCTGTCCCAATGAATGATAAAACCGCCCGATCCTACAATGGATCAATGGTGATCGTGATGGTGTAAGTGCAACTTCGTCCTCCTAAAGGGTTCAGTCTCATCATCTGATGTTATCGGTGTTGAGTCAACTGATGTTAAAATTATGATAGGGAATGACAGAGCATTCTACATGTCAAAGTATGATGTGAGTATGATGGGATGGGTATTTGAAGGCATCTATGTGACAATAGATTTTGAAATGAAAGTAAATAACTCGTAAAATGTGCGTATAAAACCGCATGTATAGTGACTATGCACTTATGATGAAATGATGAGATGCTATGATGATGTAGTTATAGTCTAGGGTCAATGATGCAACCTAGTTCTCTATAACCAAGCTCGATACCAATCTGTCACACCCCAAATTACTGTTTTGCGTGAATGGAATTCGGGGATGATTGTCATAGCACCACAATCACAAGTTATATTGAACGACCTAAAGTGTCGTTTTAAAAGAACATCGTTTGATATATTAAAACATTCGAGTTACAAAGATAGGTCCCAAATGAAAGTTACTATATGCGGAAAATAAGTTTGGTACAAGTCAAACGATGTTTTAAAGTGTATAAATCCCATGTGAGACGCGTCGTCACCGCGACTCTATGATATGTCCACATGCATGCCATGAAGTGAATGCCTTAGAAACACGAAAATACATTGCTAAAAGTGTCAACACAAAGGTTGAGTGAGTTCATAGAGTTGTTGAAAATGTTTAATCGACTACCACAAGTATAAATTATGTATGACAATGTCGCCACAAAATGATACAATTGCTATAAGTCCATGACACGAAACTAGACCGATCATGATGTTCGCCCAACAGAGTGTTTGCCAAACAACTCAAATAATGTTATTAAATGAAATGCATCCGTTTAACCAGTTGGAATCCACCAACCCGGATGGAGGAGTCACCCTCGATAGATCTATCCATTCACCCTCGCTTCTATGAAATTAACGGTTCATGTTATATAGTGGGGACATTCAATTGGCATGAGGTAACTTAAGCAATGTAATGAATTTGATATACTTGGCATCGTAATAAAAATGATGTGCAATGTATTCTCCCCCGTAGGTTTGAAATAAGTAGAAACTTGAATAAATCGGGCTATGAAAACTCACTTTGTTGCAATGATAATGATGATATAATGGCAATATTGAAATGAGGCGCAACCTCTGACCGTGACCTATTATGTATGATATGTTCTAATGTAAATCATGAAACAATGTCGTGCATGCAAATCCACATGTAATCTATACCACTTGTACGCTTTTGAAAATAAAATTTATCGTCGAAATATATGTTTATGACATCTCGTCATGTTATAAAATACTTTACAAGTATTTACGTTGAAATGATATCTTACGATAATCATTTAATGATTTATTATGAAATTATAACTTTTCGTCGTAAAATAATGTCGTTGAAATTTCATGAAAGTGACAAAACGGCCTCGAAAAGCTAGTCGTAAAATGGTGCACGTCGAGTGTTAGGAAACGAACTCAACGGTTTTGAGAAGCTTGTATCAATATCTCAAAGTTTTAGTATTTAAGTTTTTATTATAGAGGTCTCGATCACGGAGAAAAACATAGGTAAAGTATGGTACTTGTGTCCAAAATATTATTTAAGGATGGTTTTCGGCAAAGTTTAAGTGACCGTATTTTATTCGTTACAACTCCGCTTGACGAACGGTTGGACATTTTGGAAAATAGGCTAGGTGAACTTACTTTTACTAGAAGACATCACTTTATAAAAAGTTCTACATCAATGTTAAAAACGACCTTCAACATGGTAACTAGTTTTGCCGTAATATTTGCCTATTAGAAATAATATAGTTTTTCTTATATAATAAAGTTACGGCAACTTTGTGAAAACGTGTATAATTTAATCGTTACAAATCCGTTTTCTACGTTTTATATGTCCATAGATTCGTATCAAAGTATACTAATATATTTTTGACAAGTCAACATAATTTATAACACCTAAGTTTCATTTTTGACTCGTACCAAATAAACAATACATGCTGAAATTTCCAGAAAATTATAGTTTTCGTCGCCAACTTGAAAAATTCATAACTTCTTCGTTATAGCTCCGCTTTAATCCGTTCAAGCGCCACGTTTCGCTTTGAAGTGTATTTTCTAAATAACTAGCCCAAAATATTTTACAAACTGTCGGATTTTCCAGATTTCATAAATAAGGACAGACCCTTTAACAAACTTGTCGAAATGAGTTTTTATCGCGCAAAACCTATTCTAACCAATTCAAAACAACTCCGAAGCTATTCAAATCCTACCATACACCTTCTTAGGGTGTCATGGGTTCCTAGACATCACCAAAAGTGATATGTTTCAAGGGATTCATTATAGGATAATCATATTTCAATATAAGTAAAACAACAAAAGTGGTATAAACTCATATGTAACATGCATGTTTCTTGCAAAATGATGAAATAACAATAAGATGAATATGAAAGAATTATGATGATCATGAAATGCTTACTTGAATGATGTTGTGGATGAAAATGATGAAAACCTTAATTAATCTATAGGTTTTATTTCAAAACCTTAACATAGATCACTAGTAATACTTGATAATCACTTGTAGATTGAAAATAAATCATGTTTCTTCTTGTTTCTTGTTTTGGCCGATACCATGGATGAGAAAAGAGGATTCTTGCCCTTTTACACCTTTTAGCTTGTGTTTTGTATGTGTTGTGTTTAGTAATTAATTGTGTAATACAAATATCTAACAAAAAAAATGAGTATGTGTTCAATGTTTGGACAAGATATTTGTTTTAAAGTGATGACAAGTGGGGAGGTCGACCATGAGAAAAAAAAAAAAAAAAAGAATTTGATACTTGATTTTATGTAAAAATGTACATATGTTAAATATTTTGTGTAATTTAATTTAGATATTTAGTTATTATGTATAACGTTTGCTAGAAATCGATTTTTGCGGAACAAAATAAAATATATTGAAGTCATAAAAATTATAAAAATACATTTGTCACAAATATTGAATGAATAAATATTTATCGTGTTGAATTTACGAAAATCGTCGTAAATATATATATATAACAATTTATATACAAAATAAATTGAAAACATCGGGTAAACTAATAATATAATTTTTATAGTCTTATAATGAGTATAAAAATATATTAGGATAATTTTTTTGGAAGTGTCAGATCAATGTTTCAAAATAATGTTTACACGATAGAGTTTATTTAATAGGAAAATAAACGTTTAATGAATAAATGCAAATCCATGCATGAACCGATATGAAATGATGTTATTGATGATATGTAGACTAAATCTAGTCTATATGAAATGTCCTTGATGATATTCCATGAATACGCAGCTTAACCCTCTAGGTTACGCGTATTTAATACTCGTAAACCTAGTTTACGTAAAATGATGAATAGTGACTCATAAATCGTGATTTTCTCCGGGAATGAATAGTGTTTCGTGAATAGTAAAATTTTGAAATACGTTCTTAGAATATTACTTCGACTTCAAAAACGGTGAATAGTAAAATTTTGAATAGTAACCGGTGAATAGTAATTCCCCGAGATGAATAGTGAAATTTCCAAAGTTTGTAAAATGATGCGAAATTACGAGTTGTCACACGATTATCCATTCTTGTCTCGTGTTCAATGCAGATCGCTCAAATCGTTCGTGGTACGGACTCAGTTGTTCCAAGCATATATTTGGAGACCGTCACGGCTCATGAACCGTGAGTAAATTCATCGGAACCGTGAGATTCGGAAGCGATCATTTTGGTGCTATTATGGGTTATGGAGATTACGTGGTCGGAGGCGATGTGATTTCGTGGTATATTATGTTGAAGGTCTTGGACATAATCTATTTTCTCGCTGGACAATTTTGACTCGATTTGAAGTGGCCTTCGTGAAACATACTTGCTTTGTTAGAGAACTTGATGGTGTGGAACTTCGGAGGAATCCGTGGTTCAAACCTATACACCATCTCTATCGAAGATATGATGAAATCTTCACCCATCCGCTTCATGTCAAAGGCGTCCAAAACTAAGTCATGGCTATGGCAACCGTCGTCTCAATCACTTGAACTTTGGTACCATAAACAATCTTTCCGAAAGGACTTATTTGTAGGTTTACCTAGACTAAAGTATGAAAAGGATCATCTTTGTTCAAGATGCCAATTGGGAAAAAGCAAGAAGTATGCCCACAAACCCAAACCTACAAACTTAGTTACGAAGTTCTTCATACAATTCACATGGATTTATGTGGACCCATGAGAGTGCGTAATATCTTTGGGAAGAAATATGTGTTAGTTGTGGTTGATGATTACTCTCGATTCACCGGGTTAAGTTCTTAAGGACAAAGGATGAAACTCCGATATCATCATCAAACTTATCAAACAGTGCGAGTTCGACTTAACAAAACCGTCCGAATCATCCGAGCAGACAATGGAACCGAGTTTGTTAATAAACAACTTAGTGAGTTTTATGAAAGTATTGGAATCGGTCATCAAAGAAGTGTTTCACGAACTCCTCAACAGAACGGTGTAGTTGAAAGACGAAATCGAACTTTTGTGGAAACCGCAAGAACAATGCTGATTTACTCAAAGGTTCCAATGTTTATCTGGGGTGAAGCCATTGCCACTGCATGCTACACTCAAAATCGATCCCTAATTCACACTGCTCATGGAAAAACTCCATATGAACTTGTTCATAATAGAAAACCTAGTCTCTCATTCCTTCGTGTGTTTGGTGCATTGTGTTATCCAACTAATGAGGGCCAAGACTTAGGCAAACTTAAAGCTAAAGCGGACATTGGAGTTTATAACAACTCGTAAATTTCCCTACCGATTTTTCGCGACTATATTTTTTTTTCTTTCTTTCTTTTCGATCTTTAAACACGACAAGTCACAGGATATTTTTCACCTCGACCTCGATAATAAAAACTTTGTAAAATAAATATACAATAAACTTTTATTTCTTTTTATTTCATACCGGGCCTCTTAACCCGATCCGATCCAATTCATTTCATTTTGTTGGGCTCGAGTACTAAGCGTCCAAACCAACCCAACATGAATTATTTCCTTGGGCCTAATCATCCGAATATCCTTAAGCCCAACACACCCTATTTTACTTACCCGAGTATTCGTCGTATAAGTTTCCAGAAAAATAATATAAAGTCTTACTTTACAAAATCCTAGCTAACGTTATTTACGAGCATCACTTAATTATGTTAACCAACATGTATAAAGCAACATTCTTTAGTTGCTAACTTTTTTTAAGGATTTTAAGTAGGTCTTGAGGTTTGTCTAACCATCACTTTAAAACCTTTGTTGTAATTTTAAAGTTGGTGCATGCTTTTCCCCTTATTTTGTGAAGTAACGAGACACAAATCAACTAAGCAAGACACAAAAACAAATGACAACTTTGGTCATATTTTCCATGCGTGTGATGTCCTTGTCCTGTGACCATCCATCGAGGCAAACAAAAGCAACACAACTCAAATCCCAACCCTTGGTCTTTGTATATCATGTGTATATTAGTCAAACATTTTGAGTATACCTTGGTTTCGTGAGCACCCAACGAGCGGACAACAAACAACTCAAACCTCACTTTGGACAATGTTTTATGCATGTGTGTAAAAGAAGAGACTAGCCACCCTACACATAAACTCAATAACCAACATGTAACTAGACATTGACTTTTGAAACTTAAGGAAACATGTTCCCCATGCACACAACTCACTCACCCTTTTTCTTGTCCTTGTGATTGCCGAATACCACTCAAAAGCCAAGACCATTTGCTTGTTTCTTAAAATACTTCCTAGGTTGTAGTATAATCAAGTCTCATGTACCAAGGTTCAATAAGACTCTTGGTCTTTAACCAAAGGCTCTCCTTCCTTTCTTCTTAAAAACCCACGAGCCACAACTCCATCTATTCTTCTTCATACCATCTCCTCTATATAACAAACTCTTAAGACCCTTTTGTTGAACACACAAACTCTCACACTACACAACTCACTTCTCACTTCTAAAACATAAATCGCCTCGTGGAATATGCGCTAAGGAGAAACGGGTCACAAGGGAGCTTGGTCATTTGTGAGGTTTAAAGAACGAGGAGTTAGCTTGGTCACATTCAAAGGTCCTTTCGGTCACATTCATTCGTTTTCTTTTGACCTCGCCGCCACCTCTGGGTGTTGTAAGTCCGCTTCGACTCTTCTAATATTTCATCCCGCCGTTATGTTATTAAACGCACGATGAACCAAGTAATCTGAAACCCGTCTCGAACTAATTTTATGTCTCGTTAAACGTAATACATATCGAAACTTCGTTAAAATTCTTAACTAGGTAACTTAACAACATAACTTGAAATAAACCCGTGCCATGTTCGTTTGATTATGAGTCAAGATTTGTTTAAGTTAAACTTGTTTTGTCACTTGAAAACCATGGCACATTAGGAAGAAGTAGAAAGGAAAACCGAATTGGAACCATGCATGCCTCGACTAAAGCAAGAGCATGTTACAAAAGAAAATGTTTTAACACGAGTACACCTTAAATATTATAACGAGTAAGAATAAACACAAACATGAGCCTAGCTCGCTTGGTTTGGTGCGTTTGGGTTTAGGCATGAGGTCCTAAGTTCGAATCCCTTGCGTGGCACACTTTTTCCATTCTTTTTTTTTAACTATCACTCTTTGGCAAAACATACCCTCTACTTCAAGAAAAATTATAACTAAAGAAAGTGTTAAAGTATAACCAAGTTTAAGTTTAAAAGTGTTTTGCAAAAACAGGTTTTTACAAGGGACTAAAAGTGTCAAATCTGGAAACTTTAAGCATGAGATAATTATGGGTACAAATTGTCATTTTTCCAAAGTTTAAGGGCCAAACTTGTATATTTTCAAACTTGAGGGTAAAAAGTGTAAATTTTGGAAAATGTTTAGAAAACTTGTAAACGTATAACAACTTTATAAAAACGAGTATTTTGACAACCTAGTGTTCATATATGAAAATTACTAAGTCGACAACTAATTAAACTTATATATATTTATAAGTATATAAATATATGAAAACACTACGACACTGACACAACTTAAAGTAAATAAACAAAACTCTCAGTAACATCGTCATATTTAAACCAACGCTAATATCACTCTATTGAATTGTATATTCAATACTCTCTTCTTTTGGTCGTAAACCAAACGTTATCATTATTCTGAGACTTGCCATCTCGTTCTTAGGTTCCGGGTAGGAGCCACTGCTATATCACACTCGATCTCTTTGTGCTTTATTCACCGAACTGCTGAGGTGAGTTTATAGCCCCACTTTTACTTTTATTACTTGCTTTATAAAACTATGGGGTGAGAAACATGCAAAACTCTTTTCGGACCTGAAACTGAAAACACTATTACGTGAAACAACCTTGAATCCCAACTATGCTACCGTTAGTTCCCTTTGGGAGGCGCGATTGTTATGAATAGATCTATTGGGATGACACCCCGCTCGAAGTTTGACCGGATAGGCAAACGTCAAGCGATACCATATCGTATTGATTGAGTGTACCGGAAATACACTTGTTGGGCTTTTATTTATCATGCTTCTAGATGCATGCACACCGTCGTAGTTTCGGTCGCATGAACTTGGTACTAGCGTAATAGCCTTTTTGCATATAGTGTCATTCACGGAGATGCTATATGTGCAATCGTGGTCCACTTGATTTTCAAACTTAAACCTATGAACTCACCAACCTTTGTGTTGACATTTTAGCATGTTTTTTCTCGGGTTTACTTATTGGCGTGGGCAATGGCAAAGGCATTCGTTGAAGGCGGCATCCAAGTGTTTCCAAACATTTTAATACAACTTTTAATGGGACAACATATATTTTATGGGCTTTACTTCGCACTTTGAAACAATGATGTAAAACTATTTATTAAATTAATATATCTTTTGAAAATGGAATAGAATTTCCATTCTTTATTACCGGTGTTGTGTATATTGATTTAGTAGCACCCATGACCCAACGCTCATTGTGGAAATTTTGGGGTGTTCTGATTAGTATCGAGCCAAGGTTATAGAGAATTAGGTATTTTCAAAACCTAAACTATAACCAAATTTTTCTAAAAACACTTCAACACCGCCGTTGCCGATGTACGCCATGCCTTGCTCTTCGTTACACGATGTAGTCGTGCTATGTGTTCTTCTTTGTATCTTAGGTTCGTATAAGCTCTTATTTGAATTAAATTAGTTATTTCTCAAAATCATTAAGTTTCTTAATTAACTCATATTTAAACTTTAAAATCGTTCTTGTTTGATTGGGTCGCGAAGTTTAAATGAGAATAATGTTGATGTAACAAACTGAATGAAATTAAGGAATAATTAACTTAAGGAGAGTGTAGAGTAGACTGCGAATGCTTATGCTTGATACCTCTTCATGTTAAACTGTGTAACATGCCCACTATTACGATATCGCACTATGCTATGCTTCTATAACTGCCTCTACGTTATTTCTGTGTGTAACGTACAACTCGCCACTGTATCGATTTCTACGTTATTTCTGTGTGTAACGTACAACTCTTCACTGTATCGACTTCTACGTTATTTCTGTGTGTAACGTACAACTCATCACTAAATCGACCTCACGTTATTTCGTGTGTAACGCACAACTTGTCAACGCTTCTACGTTATTTCGTGTGTAACGCATAACTCGTCACTGTATCAACCTTGACGTTATTTCATTATGTAACGTACAACTCATCACTGCTTCTATGTTATTTATTTATGTAACATACAACTACTTGATTCTCGCACACGTATTTAAACCACCTCTGTCACTCGTCACGATCTCTTATTTCACTATTATGCTCTATCCTTCGTAACCTCATACGACTCTGTTCTTTCTGTTTTGAACTCAACTATCATACTCTTTTATGAAACCGTGTTGTATTTCATTTGATGAATCTTTATCCGTTGTTCACTTATCGTATCACGTCACTGAATCTTATTGAACGACTATCCCTTTTCCATGTCACGTTTTAAGTATATATTCTTGCATCTCGTCACCGTATCGACCTCGACGATTCTCGCATCGTAAACCACGAGGACGTGGTTTCTTTTAAGGGGTAGGTACTATAACAACTCGTAAATTTCCCTACCGATTTTTCGCGACTATATTTTTTTTTCTTTCTTTCTTTTCGATCTTTAAACACGACAAGTCACAGGATATTTTTCACCTCGACCTCGATAATAAAAACTTTGTAAAATAAATATACAATAAACTTTTATTTCTTTTTATTTCATACCGGGCCTCTTAACCCGATCCGATCCAATTCATTTCATTTTGTTGGGCTCGAGTACTAAGCGTCCAAACCAACCCAACATGAATTATTTCCTTGGGCCTAATCATCCGAATATCCTTAAGCCCAACACACCTTATTTTACTTACCCGAGTATTCGTCGTATAAGTTTCCAGAAAAATAATATAAAGTCTTACTTTACAAAATCCTAGCTAATGTTATTTACGAGCATCACTTAATTATGTTAACGAACATGTATAAAGCAACATTCTTTTGTTGCTAACTTTTTTTTTAGAGGATTTTAAGTAGGTCTTGAGGTTTGTCTATCCATCACTTTAAAACCTTTGTTGTAATTTTAAAGTTGGTGCATGCTTTTCCCCTTATTTTGTGAAGTAACGAGATACAAATCAACTAAGCAAGACACAAAAACAAATGACAACTTTGGTCATATTTTCCATGCGTGTGATGTCCTTGTCCTGTGACCATCCATCGAGGCAAACAAAGCAACACAACTCAAATCCCAACCCTTGGTCTTTGTATATCATGTGTATATTAGTCAAACATTTTGGAGTATACTCCTTGGTTTCGTGAGCACCCAACGAGCAGGACAACAAACAACTCAAAACCTCACTTTGGACAATGTTTTTATGCATGTGTGTAAAGAAGAGACTAGCCACCCTACACATAAACTCAATAACCAACATGTAACTAGACATTGACTTTTGAAACTTAAGGAAACATGTTCCCCATGCACACACAACTCACTCACCCTTTTTCTTGTCCTTGCGATTGCCGAATACCACTCAAAAGCCAAGACCATTTGCTTGTTTCTTAAAATACTTCCTAGGTTGTAGTATAATCAAGTCTCATGTACCAAGGTTCAATAAGACTCTTGGTCTTTAACCAAAGGCTCTCCTTCCTTTCTTCTTAAAAACCCACGAGCCACAACTCCATCTATTCTTCTTCATACCATCTCCCTCTATATAACAAACTCTTAAGACCCTTTTGTTGAACACACAAACTCTCACACTACACAACTCACTTCTCACTTCTAAAACATAAATCGCCTTCTGTGGAATATGCGCTAAGGAGAAACGGGTCACAAGGGAGCTTGGTCATTTGTGAGGTTTAAAGAACGAGGAGTTAGCTTGGTCACATTCAAAGGTCCTTTCGGTCACATTCATTCGTTTTCTTTTGACCTCGTCGCCACCTCTAGGGTGTTGTAAGTCCGCTTCGACTCTTCTAATATTTCATCCCGCTCGTTATGTTATTAAAATGCACGATGAACCAAGTAATACGAAACCCGTCTCGAACTAATTTTTATGTCTCGTTAAAACGTAATACATATCGAAACTTCGTTAAAAATTCTTAACTAGGTAACTTAACAACATAACTTGAAATAAACCCTTGTGCCATGTTCGTTTGATTATGAGTCAAGATTTGTTTAAGTTAAACTTGTTTTTGTCACTTGAAAACCATGGCACATTAGGAAGAAGTAGAAAGGAAAACCGAGAATTGGAACCATGCATGCCTCGACTAAAGCAAGAGCATGTTACAAAAGAAAATGTTTTAACACAGAGGTACACCTTAAATATTATAACGAGTAAGAATAAACACAAACATGAGCCTAGCTCAGTTGGTTTGGTGCGTTTGGGTTTAGGCATGAGGTCCTAAGTTCGAATCCCACTGTGGCACACTTTTTCCATTCTTTTTTTTTTTAACTATCATTCTTTGGCAAAACATACCCCTCTACTTCAAGAAAAATTATAACTAAAGAAAGTGTTAAAGTATAACCAAGTTTAAGTTTTAAAAGTGTTTTGCAAAAACAGGTTTTTACAAGGGACTAAAAGTGTCAAATCTGGAAACTTTAAGCATGAGATAATTATGGGTACAAATTGTCATTTTTCCAAAGTTTAAGGGCCAAACTTGTATATTTTCAAACTTGAGGGTAAAAAGTGTAAATTTTGGAAAATGTTTAGAAAACTTGTAAACGTATAACAACTTTATAAAAACGAGTATTTTGACAACCTAGTGTTCATATATGAAAATTACTAAGTCGACAACTAATTAAACTTATATATATTTATAAGTATATAAATATATGAAAACACTACTCGATACCGACACAACTTAAAGTAAATAAACAAAACTCTCGGTAACATCGTCATATTTAAACCAACGCTAATATCACTCTATTGAATTGTATATTCAATACTCTCTTCTTTTGGTCGTAAACCAAACGTTATCATTATTCTGAGACTTGCCATCTCGTTCTTAGGTTCCGGGTAGGAGCCACTGCTATATCACACTCGATCTCTTTGTGCTTTATTCACCGAATGGCGAGGTGAGTTTATAGCCCCACTTTACTTTTATTACTTGCTTTATAAAACTATGGGTGAGAAACATGCAAAACTCTTTTCGGACCGAACTCGAAAACACTATTACGTGAAACAACCTTGAATCCCAACTATGCTACCGTTAGTTCCCTTTGGGAGGCGCGATTGTTATGAATAGATCTATTGGGATGACACCCCGTTCGAGTTTGACCGGATAGGCAAACGTCGGGCGATACCATATCGTATTGATTGAGTGTCTGGAAATACACTTGTTGGGCTTTTATTTATCATGCTTCTAGATGCATGCACACCGTCGTAGTTTCGTCGCATGAACTTGGTACTAGCGTAATAGCCTTTTGCATATAGTGTCATTCACGGAGATGCTATATGTGCAACTGTGGTCCACTTGATTTTCAAACTTAAACCTATGAACTCACCAACCTTTGTGTTGACATTTTAGCATGTTTTTTCTCGTGTTTACTTATTGGCGTGGGCAATGGCAAAGGCATTCGTTGAAGACGGCATCCGAATTGTTTCCAAACATTTTAATACAACTTTTAATGGGACAACATATATTTTATGGGCTTTACTCGCACTTTGAAACAATGATGTAAAACTATTTATTAAATTAATATATCTTTTGAAAATGGAAGCAATTTCCATTCTTTATTACACAGTGTTGTGTATATTGATTTAGTAGCACCCTATGACCAACGCTTCACTGTGAAATTTTGGGGTGTTCTGAGTTTTGTAGGATATGCACCAAACAAAAGGGATACCGAATTTACAACAAAAGAACCGTAAATATTATGGAAACAATTCACGTTACGTTTGATGAGTCGACCGGTCCAACGGCTCCAGACAACCGTTCGAACCCGCATCATCAAGTAGTCCCATCGGTTCTACTCTTATTTACGACTCCTCACCAAAGAACTCCTTATGTACCTCCTTGAAGATGACTGAAGAAATGATTTGATCCAATGTTTGATGAACACTATGAGCCAAGTGCTAATAATATGTCGGTTCCATCAGCAGAGGTCGCTCTATCCACGCCAATGAAGTTAACCCTTGAGTATCAATGTCATTAAGTCAAGAAGCGCTCACATCGATCACTCTGTCTCATTAACAAATCATCAATCATCGAGTGTACACAATGGAAATGTTGTCATTACATGATGATGAAAACCCTTTTGCTCCTCCGAAGATGAACCTTTTGAAACATATTTTCTCCCGAATCATCATCGAACCATCGTCATCGGGAGATATAGACTCGCTACTTCAGTTCCTCAACAACAACTACATGAACATCTTAGAAAATGGACACATGATCATCCATTGGACAACATCATTGGAAACCCTCTCGTCTAGTATCCACACGGAAACAACTTGCAACCGATGCCTTATGGTGCTTCTTCAACTCCGTACTCTCTAAGATCGAACCAAAAGACGGAAAACCGCCATGAATGAAGACAATGGTTCAATGCCATGCAAGAAGAAATTCATGAGTTTGATCGACTAGATGTATGGGAATTAGTACCTACTCCACGATTGTGCCACGATCATTGCTCTAAAGTGGATCTTCAAAGTAAAGCTTGATGAGCATGGTGAAGTTTTGAAGAACAAGGCTCGATTGGTTGCAAAAGGATACCGCCAAGAGGAGGTATTGACTTTGAAGAATCATTTGCTCCTGTTGCTCGTATCGAGGCAATCGTAATTTTCTTGGCTAATCTTGCAAGTAAGAACATGGTAGTTTATCGATGGATGTAAAGACGGCGTTTCTTAACGGAGATCTTAAAGAAGTCGTATCGTTAGCCAACCTGAAGGCTTTGTGAATCCGAACATCCTACTCATGTCTATCGTTTGAAGAAGGCTCTTTATGGGTTAAAGCAAGCTCCAGGGCATGGTATGACACGCTATCAAAGTTTCTTCTATCTCTTGGATTAAGCAAAGGAGCAGTTGATCCGACATTGTTCACCGAAAGTCGAGCAAACATTTAATTCACGTTCAAATATATGTTGATGATATTATTTTTGCCTCGACCGACCCCAATGAATGTGATCGTTTTCAAATGAAATGGGTTTCAAATTTCAAATGTCAATGATGGGACAAATGTCATTTTCTTGGGATTACAAATTTCACAAAGTCCCGGAGGCATTTTATAAATCGATATAAATATGCAAATGAGATTTTAAAGAAATTTGGATTTGATTCTAGTGACCCTGTTGACACTCCCATGATAGAGCGTACTAAACCGGATGAGGACCACTCGGGATCATGGTAGACCAAACGAAATATCGTAGTATGATTGGATCCCGATGTACCTCACACGATGAACCGAGACATTCTGCTCGTTGTTTGCATGTGTGCTAGATATCGAGCTAAGCCTACCAAAAGCACCTTGAAGCGGTTAAGCGGGTCTTCGGTATCTCCAAGGAACCATCAACATGGGACTTTGGTACCCAAAGGACACCGGTATGTCACTAACAAAGATATGCGATGCGATCATGCGGGATGTCAAGATACTCGTCGGTAAATGCGGAGGTGCTCGGTTTTGGGTGATAAACTTGTGAGTGGTCTTCAAAGAAACACATGAGTACTTCTATTTCTCTGAGAGGTTGAATACATAGCCATGTCATCTTGATGTGCTCAAATCCTATGGATGAGATCCCATTATCGACTATGGCTTTGAATTCAACAAAATTCCTCGTAGTGTGATAATAAAGTGTCATTGCTCTCTCTTTGAACAACGCTCAACATTCAAGAGCCAAGCACATAGACATTCGACATCATTTCATTCGGGAACAAGTGGAAAAAGGTGTGGTGGAACTCTATTTTGTGAGGTCCGAATACCATTAGCGACATTTTCACCAAAGCTCTTCCTAGAGAACGTTTTGAGTTTATCCTTCCACATCTTGGTCTAAAGAGTCTACAACCGGAAACACTCAAGCATCTTCAAGAGGAAGACGAGGAGTAAAGGTCATTATTCATCTATCTCTTGTATATATATTTATTCAAAAAGCAAAATACAAAATTTCAAAACCCACAAAAGAAAATATAAAAATATAAAATTCTCAAAATCCATAAAAATTAGAAAATCTTGAAAATTCCAAAAAATAAATAAATAAATAAATAAATAAAAATAAAATATCGTTATTTTGTCATGTTTTTCCTTATTCGATATCATCTACGGACTTTGTGTTGACATTCAAAGAATGTCACGGGTCTTTAGATGTTCTTCAATGTACATAAGTTTGTTTAAAAAAATGAGGCGGAGAAAAATGGTGGTTTATTGTTATTTCAAGCAAGAACTGCTTTATAAAGTAAAGAACGAGCCATGCTTTATCTTATTTTTCAAATCTCATGCTCGATTCTTAAAACAAATGTTTGTCATCTAAAGACAAATGTTTATCTTTCCAAATATTTTTCCGTCTAATGATTCTTCCGAAAATATTTGCCATCTAATGAAAACCAAATTGCTTTGAAAATACCTCGACTCTATTATTCTTGTTAATCATCCGTGCTCATCATCGTCAAATCTCTATCTCTCAATCAACTACTTGTGTCATTGATTGAGAGGGAGAATGATTTCAATCGAATTAAAGAGGTTATTTTGAAAGGTTATTTTTCAAACAATTGGCACGTAAATGAGCAAGGTTATTCTTGGAAAATCAAAAAGAACAACGTTTTATACAATTGATTCAAAACCTTTGCTAATGTTATGTTTTCAAAAGATACTCTTGCATGTTTTAACAATGGAGTTTAAAGTCTGAAAATCTGATCCTTATCAGTTAAAATGTTCTTTTCAAAAGCAAGTCACTATTCTCCTCAAAAAGCTCTCAAAATTTTATTTAAATCAATAGAGATCACAACTCTCAAAGGATTTGGAAAGTGTGATCGGGGGAGAATTTGTGATTTAAATTGGATTTAAACTGACAACTTGATAATTGGTTTTATAAGTGTTTAAAGAGCTTTCCTCCCCACATGTGCCAAACGATTTCAAATTTTCCATGCACATGTTGAAGGGGGAGCATCTTTTTAAACCACAAAGAATTGAAACGTGATTGATTTGTCTCTAAGTGCGGGTTCCTCTAGTATGTGCAAAACTCTTTCAAACCTCGAGGCACATATTGAGGGGAGCAAACTTTGAAAACCTCATCCTTCCCCAATATGCTTTATCTACTTGATTTAATCAGGAAGTGATGTTGATATCTTTAGAAAATGGTAATCAAATAAGTTAATTCTTCCTATTTCCTCCGTGTGCTAAAACGATTTCAAATACATGAGGCACATATTGAGGGGAGCTCTATTTCTAAAAATATCAAAACAATTCGGTACAAAATGCTTTGATAATATATCACAAGTATCCGGATTGATTTTCAAATGGTTTTCAATTGGTTCCAATTGCGGATGAACAATACCAAATAGACCGACCAAGATTACTTTATGTACGGTGGTATAAGGATGATAAGGTTAGATATTTGCTCCCATGATCCGCCGAACCGGAGGGATCTACCGAGGACGATCCACTAGTTAGTGTAGAAGTCCTTAGGTATGATGAAAAAAGGAGAAAAGTGAGATATGGGAAGAGTGCTTGATCGAGAGGCGAGCTAGTATCTTGGAATAAACCCAACAAGGTTCTAGTTGTGAAGTCTCGGTAAGAATGAAGGGTTGAAGAATGAAAAGAATTAAATGTGAAAAAGGTGAAAAGAAATAGCCCTCCATTTATTCAACCTTAGGGCGTAAACAGGGTTCAATTCATATGCTATTGGTGGTTACCAAGGTAACATCGGTATTGAAGACAAGGCGTCATGGACCCGATGGACGCATCGCTCTTCAACTTCCCAAACCACTCAAGTTCCTCTTATAATGGCTTGTTTCATTCTCACGGGGAACCGACACTATCTATCGACTTTCTCTTAGAGATTGTTGATATTGAAGAAGGAGACCCTCTCCCTAGTCTCCGGCATAGGAACTAAAATATGCACAATTGAGTCTAGAGCCACGAGATTGTCAAATAAATCTCTTTATGACATTGTCAATGAAGACTCTCTGTTTCACACAATGTGGAAAGAGAGATTATATCTTATGAGTCCTATGCATTATCCTTGTGGTATTGCGAACATCCGAGTGATATGCAAACATATTTACAATGAAGATGGAAAGCCTTCGAGCCAACATCAAACAAGCTCTCGGTGGGTGGCATGTGAGATCTATCCAATAGATCAACCATGTGACAACCGAATGTAAACAATGGGCGATTCAATCTTTTGAATCAATCACAGTTCAGTTATGGATTGACGGATACCTTTGAAAACCGGTCATTGTGCTTAAAAACTCTTTTGTTAGCACATCGATCGTGTACTAATATTTCAAAATAAAAGGTGTTTATGATTGATAATTGATTTTCATTAAAACCTTCGTTGTATTGCAAAACAATTTCTATTGAAGCGGTACACGATTGTTTTCAAATCTCTTTTCATCAATCGGTGAATCTCAATTATTGGTTCACTCACTCGTGTTGTCTTCTTTGAGACGTTCGGTTTGAGAACACTAGAAGCATTGCGAAACCACGTCAAGGAAATTCTTGTAATTATACCGATCTGAGCAAGACTTGTCTTGATCAAGCGGGAACCGTGGGCGTGTACCTCAATTCAACAAAGTGATCAAAGACACTTTGCACTTTATTGCTAATCGTTGTATGCAGTGCGCCCGGCGTTCTGTTGATCGAATGAAGTGGTCAATCCATAGCCGCATGCTCACACTACACATTCATCTCTAAAGAAATCATGATAAGTGCTTCAACAACTCGATACTTTCACTCCATGCTTCGCTATCTTCCGCAAATATCATGAATCGGTAAAGCTTCCGCTACTACGATGAGAATATATCATGATCTAGAATGTGAGCATGTCGGTCCAAATGTCACAACATCGAATACCAACACAACAATGGATGAGTCGAGATTTATGATTAGTGATGATTTCAATCTTGGCTCAAAACTCATCATCACGTTGATCGGTTAAAGACCTCCACTTGAAATTATCCAAACATGCGAACATGAAGAATCAAAGACTACGAAGCTCTTGAGCAAAGAACTTAATCAAGAATCCTAGAACAATCTAATGTAATATCATTTGTATTCATTGTAAATTGAGGTGACCTCCTTGGGGAGATTGTTAGGAATTAGAAAATTCGATCGTTAAAGAGTCGGTCACCTCAAGTATATGTATTCGATAGAAATCTCAGTAGTCGTGAGTCGTGTTATATTAGTAAGTAGTTTGTTAAGTAACACCGTGGAGGACGGACGGTCTTTACCACTGTATGCACGATCCACGGCCCGTAGGTGGCGTTTATTTGTAAGACACTATAAATACCCTCTACCTCCCAAGGTAGAGGTTGAGCTTCAATACCATTTTCTTTGTTTCACATAGTTACGAACTCTCTTCCCTTTCTCTCTAGAACTTTCTCTCTCAAACATCTTGAACGCCACTTGTGATTATCGTTTAATGTGTTTGTGAAATCCTATATCCCTGAGACAAAAGTATCTGAGACTGCAGAGAAAGTGTGAAGAAGCAATGGAGGACTTGACAAGAAACCCTTTGTGCAAGATCTCGGGCGATGTGGAAAAGCTCAGGTCAACTAGTCGCAAGCCAAGTGAATCTGCAAGCAATCTCTCGGCGCCAAGGTCATAGGCTACAAAGAGCAAATATCCGTTCTTACATCCAAGTTTGGAGGCCTTGAAGAAGAGAGGCTAAGTTGGTTAACCGGAGATCAAGCTCGGGGAAAGGTAGATGGGTTAAACCTTCGGTTGAAGATGCTCAAGAAGGATAAGGTGGATTTGGTAACCAAGGTCATCCCTACATCGCCATGGAGCGTAATATAGTGATGATGTGGGGATTGTGATTGGGAATCGGTGAATCGACCATATTTCATGGCAAGTGTACCACTTTGGAGGAGATAGGCGAGGCAGGGAAACCAATGAAGGCGGAAAATGTTCCATACTACAGGCAACTCATGAGCGGGAGTATGATGATGCGTGCAATGCCTTAACTACTTGAGTTCTCCTTCCTTGCCGGGCGGCGAAGGACCCAGAGGCCTCCATTGAGGACTGCTAGCCAAGAAGCCAGGAAAGTCGGCTGCCTCCTTTTCAAAGACACCATCTCCCTGGTTCCATCCCGAGGTTCAGCGATCAGACCCATTCCAAGGTTTGATGAAGGCTACCATGTGGTAGTAATTTGATCCCTCGGTGGTATGTACCTGTTTTCAAACAATTGTCGTTGTCTCTTTCCATGCTATATGCATGATGAAACAATTAACATTTAGATGTGTGTGGTAAAGGCTTGACCTAAGACAATGTTTTGTTTGGTTGATCATTAAGGCTACAGCCTGTTTGGACTAGTTAAACTAGTCATTAATGAATATCTACATCAAAGCCACTAGGGCTTGTATTTTGCCATGTGTGATTCTTCTCTTTACGTTTTACTTGTGCGTAAAAATTTTACAACCTAAGGCGTATGGTAGATGCATAGCCTCATTGTGTGTAATTACTTCACCAAGAATATAGCAATCGTATAATTTGACTGCTGACAGAGGGTTGCGACCCACTACATCTTAATCCTTTGGGCAGCGAAAGGCTTAAAATACCTTAAGGCCATATAGAAAAGTTAATGTGAAGTTGAGATGGATGTTATGCATATGAGCAAGACGTATTGTTAGTCTTTGTACATCCCTTCGACATTGAAAATTATAAAAGCGACTTGGTGGACAAATCTTTGTTGTATTGAACGAAACAAGAGATTTGAGTGAAATGCGTTATATCATTAAGTGGGTAGGGAGGATTGCATCATTTTAAGAAATGAATACTAGATGCCTACCATTAATGCTTCTTTCCCCAAGTGAGAAGAATGCAAATACATTGATTGAAAGCAAATTAAAAAATATCCTTGGACATTGTAAGTTTCATACGTAGAACTTACGAAGGGTAGTGCCATTCCAAGTTCTATCAATAGCGTCTCCGTCGAGGATTTCTAGCTTGTAGGCTCCGTTGCCATATGCTTCCTTAACAACGTAGGGTCCTTCCCATGTAGGCCCTAGTTTACCCCCGTACTCACTTACTTGCCTTTGTTGAGTCGGAGGCGTATTCTCACGGCGAGGGTCGAAGGTCGAACCTATTCGTTGTAGTACCTTTCAATCTTTTGTTTATGGATAGCCTCCCTGATTGAGGCTATTTTCCTTCGTTCTTCGAGTAGGTCTAGGTTGCTACGGAGTCTTTCTTCGTTGTCTGCTGCTTCGAAGTTCATGACCCTTTATGTTTCGACACTTACTTCTGAAGGGATGACAGCTTCCGTGCCATATGTCAAGCTAAAGGGTGTCTCCCCATGACTTGACTTTGTGTGGATTACGTGAGCCCCAGTACTTGAGGTAGCTTATCTACCCAACCGTGGTGGTGTATCCCAGCCTTCGTTCTATGCCTTGGATGATGTCCTGTTAGTAACTTCCACTTGCCCGTTACCTTGAGGATGGTGACGGATGTGAAAGATTGTTTTATGTTCGGGGCCTCTGCAAAACACTTGGAAATACCCTTGACAAATTGCTTCCCATTATACGAGATGATGATGTGGGGTACTCGAGCCGGCAGATAATGTGTTCCACACAAACTTTTCCATGTGCCTTCCGTGATAGATGCCAAAGGCTTAGCTTCCACCCATTTTGTGAAATAATCGATGGCTACGACCAAGAACTTTACTCCTCCTAGAGCAATTGGTAGAGGGCCTCGATGTCTATCCCCATTGGTGAAAGGTCATGCGGACGTCACAGAGGTCATATCTTGTTTTGGTAGCCTTGGCACTCTTGAGTGAACTTGACAGGCTTCACACTTCTGGATGATTTCTACTGCTTCCCTATGCATCGAAGGCCAATAATATCCAATCCTCATGATCTTAGAAACAACGGAGCGGGGTCCTGCATGAAGCCCGCAGGATCCTTCGTGTACTTCTTGAATGATGTTGGCGGCTTGCCTAGGTCCCACACAACGAAGCCATGGAGACAAGAAAGACCTTCGGTATAGGTAGTTCCCCATGATTACATCTTTGTGGTGCTTTGATCACGGACCTTCGAGCTAGTTTCGATCTTCCGACGGTATACCACTTATTAGATACTCTCTAATTGGAGTCATCAATTTGAGTCTTCCTCTAGTATTACGTCCGACACCTCCTTTCGGACGATGGACCTATCTCGCCAATACTTGACCGAACCTCCTTAGTTAAATGAGCAAATACCATTGATGCCAGTTTGCTAAGTGCATCCGCTTTCTTGTTTTGGTTTCTTTGAACATGCTATATGTTGTAGGATGTAAACCCTTCGAGTATTTCCTTGGCCTTATCCAAGTATTTCTTGATCACATGTTGTCTCGCTTCGTAGGAGCCCTTAGTAAAGATTCTAGTGCTTGATGTTAGCTTGACAAAAAGCTGACCGATTCACGGTTCGGGGTTAGCGAAGTTGAAGCGTGGTTGTTGGGAGTTATTTGGGGTGAGATCGTGTGGTAAAGGTGGATGTGGTTATGTTGGAAAGGTTGTTAGGATCGTTGGCGGGATTGGTGTCAAGGTCGAGAAACCCGGAGGGTGTATCCTCTCTTCCTTGATTCATGCCGTAAAACTAGTGAGTGTGATTGTTGGTTATAAGTTTGGAATAACGAGACCAATTGTAGCGGGTCCCACGGATGGCGCCACCGATTGTACAATAATTAAATGCGACCAAGCCTTCGATGGTGATCGAAGGGTATGAGGTGATATGCTTGCGCCAAACTTGTAGCCAATCTGCAATAAGAAATAATAGACACCGTTAAGTGATTGTGCAGGATTGGACCTCGCGAACCAACTCCGTGAGAGTAAGTATGTGATATGTGTTGTAAGTAATATGGAGTATGTGAAATACTATGTTGAGTGAACATACCATTGAAATGACTCGTCAACCTATTTATAGATGCGAAATAAGCTTGGAGAGTGTTAGCATGCGTTTAGGAGATCATGGGCGTCCCATGATTTGTGGTAACCGCTAGGGCTTCATCCCCTCTCTCGTCTTGGCGGGAAGCTAAGGAGATAGTGGGAGCGTGGGGAAGACCAAGTCAAGGTTCTCCTTTGTCTTGGTGCCTTCAGAGAAGACTCCAAGGGTATAGGCCTTGGTGGCGAATTCCCAACCGGTAACCATATCAATGATGAATGATTTACGCCACCAACGACTTATGAAGAAAGACTTGGGTCTTCGTAATGCAAATTCAACTGAGGTCGAAGGGGTGTCCTTCGACCTGATCGGAGGGTACGTCATCACTTCCAAACGTGAGTAAAAGCACGGTGTTTTTTGGCAATGTAAAGACTGAAGATAGAAACCGAATTCTTGAAGTGCTTCCTTTCAAAGTTGGAAAATTGCCACTTAGGGCTTCCATTAATTTCTAAAAGAATTGGTACTAATCAATGCAAGCAACTTATAGAAAAAGTGAAGTATAAAGTGGAAGACTGGAAGAATAAGTCCCTGTCTTATGCTGGAAGATTGCAGTTAACTGCATCTGTTCTTTCATCTTTAAATGTCTATTGTGATGCAATTTTCATGATTCATAAATCAATGATTAAAGAAATTGATAAAGTTCTTAAGCGATTCATGTGGTGCAAAGGTGAAATTAGTAGAGGAAAAGCTAAAGTGGCATGGAAAGTTGTATGCAATCCAAAAACAAGCGGTTTGGGTTTGAAATTCTAGATATATTGAGCGAGGCTTTAATGATAAAAAAATCTTTAGAATATTCTTTGCTAACAAGAAATCCTTATGGGTTAAATGGGGAGTGTAGTAAAATTGAAAGGTATAAGTATATGGGACATTCAAAAGGAACACAATGACATCCAATTTAGAAGAATTTGTTAGTTTTGAGACAAAGTCAAAACAATATCGCAAAGTGATTAGATATGGGAATCTACTAAGCATGGCATGATTTGTGGAGCAATGTGGGAAGAATAAGTGAAATTGTGTAAAAAGATGTATATATGAGGCAAAATTTGGATAAATCTATGATAGTTAATGAAATTGTTGTTGATGGTAGATGAGCATGGCATGATGAATGGGCATAACAGATTTCCTATATTAGGTATAATCAATGTCCCTAATTTGATTTTACATAAAGAAGATCGAGACTATGTGCAAGAGCACATATGGCAAAATGATTGAGTACTCTACAAAGGCTGTTTGGGAACATTTGAGACATCAATTTGAAGTGAGGTGGTATAAAGTAGCGTGGTTTTCTCAATGCAAACCAAGATTTGCATATATACTGTGGATGGCCATGAGTGAAGGATTGCAGACTCATGATAGAGTTATGAGATGGAATAGTAACACAAACATGAAATGTCCCCTATGCAATATTGTGAATGACTCACACAATCATTTGTTCTTTGAATGTGGGTACTCCAAAGGAATTTAGACAAGGCTTAAACCTAAAATGGGTCAAACTGATCTCAATGACACTTAGGAAAATGTGATTGTGCAATATGATAATAAACCAAGTAATAATACAATTGGAAGTGTTCGAGAAGGATAGTGCTTGCCACAACATTATACCATATATGGAAAGAAAAAACTCAAGATTGTTCACTAGTGAGGAAGTGGATTGGAAGAGTATCTTTGAAATTGATCATTGAAAGTGTCAAACTACGACTTCTCGGTTTAAAGTGAACAAATCCATTCGGGTTCAAAATGTTGGGCAGAATGAGAAGTGGATATGTGTATTGTCTAGTCCGAAATTTGACAAGTATCTTTGAATTGGGTGTTTGGGATAAGGATGTATGGGCGGTTGGCTAGTACCTTGGTGGATAGGACCGATTATTTTGGAGCCTAATGATGAGGCGGGATGTAACAATACTATGCTATTGGTCTTCCTAGGTAATTGGATTCTAATACATGATAAAGTAGTATCTTGCCTACAGTTTTGAATACTGTCAATTACCAAATAACTGCAACATTTGGGTTATTTTGATCTTGGAAGTCTGCTGAAAATTACAGATTCCATGAACAAATGCAGGGGTGATTTTCTTGATACATGCAACTATAAGGTTTGTTTAACCAAGTTTCTCACCTTTTACCCATAAAAAAGTGAGAAATACATCATATTAGCATAATAGAAGTTTCTCACCTTCATGATTGAATGGTCTAGGTGAGAAGGTGAGATGGAAATGTAGTTATGAGTTTATGGTCTTGGTGCATAAGAGGTTGAATCCTTAGTTGAGTGAATGTTTAGATGAAGCTTGAAGCTATCTGTTTTGTATGTTAGTTTTGTCGAGAGATAGTAGCTATCGAGAGATAGTATTAGTCTTATCGATATCGGAAGGAATAGTCTTTTGTTTTGTATCGATTTGAGGTATGTCAAATATGAGTCATATGTTATCTTGTTTGTACAAATTGTTTGAAAATAATATAATTCACCATTTGCAACCAAAAATCGGTCAAATAAGCTTTTCCTCTCAAACTTTACACTCACACTTCCACTTACCATTCACCCTTATCAATCACATCACCCTCACATTTCAATTAAATCTGGGTTTATATAAATATCTTTCTACTAAATCTCATACACAATCACAAACCAAATAAATGTTAACTTACGCTAGAGCCCCACATTTTCAAAAACCGAAAACCTAAAGACTCACCTAATAAATAATGTATATACATATTTCACAAGTAGCCTAAGTTGTTAGCAATTTGTATTTGTTTACCACAAACCAATGAAGGAAACACAACACAAAAAGTCCCATTAATTAAACCAAACCATTTTCCTCTTCGTACCCAAACAAACAATCAACAATGAAAGACTCATGCCATGTTGCGTTCTTTCCTTTTACAGCTTACGGACACATGATCCCGATGGCTCACATGGCCGAGCTCTTCACCTCACGTGGCGTACAAACCACAATCATCACTACCCAAGAAACTGCTCATCACTTCACTGAATTAATCGGAAAAACCATTAACTACGACCACCCAATCACTCTTTATATAATCGAGTTCAAAGCCACAGAAGCATGTTTGCCTCCAGGGCTTGAGAGCTCTGATAAACCCGTCCCTAGTCAACATCTAACAAGTTTCTTTGATGTAATTTATATGCTTCAAGAGCCTTTTGAACAATTCATACAACAAGCCCGACCGAATTGCATAGTTGCTGATATGTTCTATCCATGGACTACTAAAATCGCTGCCAAATATAACATTCCACGTGTAGTTTTCAATGGAACCGGGTTCTTTCCATTGTGTGTTGTCGAGGCGATGAGAGTTTATGATCCGGCTCGAGATGTTTCTTCTGATTCGGAACTGTTTATTGTCCCTCTTCTTCCACATAAGATCATGTTAACCAAAAAGCAATTGGCTCGTATTGAGGAAGTAAATGTCAAAGGTTTCGTGAAGGTGTTGATTGAAGCTAGTGAAGCAGAAGTAGCGAGCTATGGAGTTGTTATGAATAGTTTTTACGAGCTTGAGCCCGAGTATGCTCTCCATTATCGGGAAGTTATAAAGAGAAAAGCATGGCATATAGGACCGGTTTCGTTATTTAGTAAGAACAATGAAGATAAACTAGAAAGAGGGAGAGAATCAGGGATAGATGAACACGAATGCTTGAAATGGTTGGACTCGAAGGGCCGTGATTCAGTTGTTTATGTAAGCTTTGGAACTATAGTTACGGTTACAAGCTCTCAACTTTACGAGATCGCTATGGGGCTTGAAGCATGCGATGAAAATTTCATTTGGGTTATCAAGAAAGATGAAGAAGTCATTTCCTAAAGGGTTTGAGGCGAGAATGAAATCGAAAGGAAAAGGATTGATAATAAAGGGATGGGCACCACAAGTGTTGATTCTCGACCATGAATCTGTAGGTGGATTTGTGACTCATTGTGGGTGGAACTCAGTGTTGGAAGGTGTTTCGGGTGGTGTGGGGATGGTGGCTTGGCCAGTCATGGCCGAGCAATTCTTTAACGCGAAACTAGTAACAGATGTTTTAGGAATTGGGGTTTCGATTGGGAATGTGGAATGGAGTGCAACTTCTAGATGTGAAGGCGTGAAAGGAGAAACAATAGCAAACGCCGTGGCGAGGTTGATGGGCACGGAAGAAGGTCAAGAAATGAGAAGACGAGCACAAGTATTGAAGGACAAGGCAAAGACGGCGGTCGAAGAAGGTGGATCATCGTACTCGGATTTAACTGCCTTTATAATAGAAATAAAAGCTATATCCGAGTTATCAAAAAACGATATAGCTAGTATCAATTGAAGAACCGTAGTTCTGCAAAGTTTACATGCAATATATATCAAAGAAACATATCACGAATATATTTGCATGATCAATAATAATGTATTATGACTATTATGTGTCTACACTACTTCATTGTTAACTCTATATGTTGATCGTACCAAGGTTGTGACGATCCCGATCGTGATCGTACGATTTTTCGATCCCACGTATAAAAAAAGAGCAGGATCGTGATAGGATATCAATTCGAGCAGGATTGTGAAGGGCTCAATTCGAGCAGATGCGTAAGATGGTAAACGATACAATCCTACTGCAAGCCCTCTATTTTCAAGATCATGTGTTTTATCCTTAACTCAAATTTCGTAAATGACGAATGAGCCATCCATTTTCAAGATTTTGGGAAAGGAGACGTCCAAAAGCTTTCCGATAATCGTGTGTAGTGGGTTTACTGCTGTGAAATACGTTAACCAATTGCGAAATAATTAACTTACGTGTTGGATTTGTCATACAAGAAAATAAAGATATAAAAGTTACTAGAAAAGTCATGGGTGGCAACTGGCTAGTGGCAACTTTAGCTACGAATTCAACGACCAACTATTCTCCTACATGAAATCTAAATTAAGATAAAAGAGTGTTTATCTTCTTTAATTCCATTTTGTCATAGATTCATATACACTAATCAAGGCCGGTTGCTTCTAATTATATACACTTTTTATTATTGGAGTCAGGGAATTAATAAAAAATAACGATGCTAACCCTTTTAATATCTAGCAGGTCTTTAAGAATGCGATCGTTGTTGCAGTCCTTGTATTATATTTTACGCCACAGGTACACTTGGCTTTATTGTTGATGTTTTAGATGTGTGTGAGAGAGATATAAAATGATTTGTGTGTATTTTTATGCGGTTATATGTTTTTAATAATAATTACAGATAATAATGATTTTTAGCGGTTACACGGTTTTAACAATGAGCTGTATATAATTTGAACAATATATTTAATTTAGTAGAAACGCCTGCTTTTAATTTTGAGTAATGGGATGTATTGAATTTTAAGCCTTCCTCTTATAGTGTGTAGGCTTATTTTTTTAAGACTTCCTTTTTAGAAATGGCCTAAATGAATTATAATGTAGTTAAGATAAAGGGAAAAAAACAATTTTATGTGTGTTTTATGATGGCCAGAAATGGATCAACGTATCTTTTTTGGAAGGCAAATCCTATCTATAATTATTAACCGACTCTTGTACATAGGCCCGATAGTTTTCTCATTGTACTTAGGCCTATCTCATATGTATCTATTCTAGAATGATCTCATGTATCCTATATATTTGTAACTTGTTTATGGAATAAAACACATACAATTATACCAATTAATATGGTATCAGGCTAATTAAAATACCGATCCTCTAATCCCTCCCTAATCGTTCTTCCCTACCCTCCTTCTCCAAAAACAACCGCCTATCTTTCCTAAACCCTAATCACAAAAGTCGACCACCATGACTAATGACACCACTCCTCCTCCTACATCCACTGACAAACTCATCCCATTTAGAAAAACACAACTACACATCATGGAGTTCCTTCTTCTTAATTCATCTTGGAAGCCTTGGGTTAAAGTCCCACGTTGAAAAACAAGACTCATCTAGTACCACCGATCCAGAGTGGTGCAAACTTGATGACCTCATCAAGATGTCGATTCTTGGGTCTCTATGTGATTCTTTACAAGAACAAGTCATGTCTACTCCGGGCAATGCAAAAGCCTTGTCGGATCACATCAAAGCGTTGTTTCATGACAACAAAGACGCTAGGGCTATTAACCTAGACAATGAACTTCACTCCATTAAGATTGGTAGCATGTCAATCAACGAGTATTGCACTAAAATCAAATCTCTGGCGGATAGGCTTAAAAACCTAGGCTCGATGGTTAGTGAAACGAATTTAGTGATCTATGCCGTTAATGGACTTGATTCACGATTTGACACTATTGTCAAAATCATACGACATCGTGAACCACTTACCACTTTTGAAACGACACGAAACATGCTACTCTTGGAAGAATCTACGTTGAATGCTCAAGCCAATGGGTCTAGCACGTTCGATAGCAGTGCCTCCTCGCCTACCATACTTGGCGCCTCTCACTCGCTGGACTCCAAAGGTAACAACCCCCCTAACAAATCTCAAAGTCTCACTCAACTATGTAATCACTTTAATCGAGGGTCATGTAATTTCGGTGATCGTTGTAAGTTCATACAGGACCACCGAAGTAGGGCGGGACTACAACCTAAAAACAACAACAGTGAATACAATATTAAACACAATACCAACAGCCACAGTCAAACTACTCCTATGGGGCGTATAACTGGTAATCGGGTGCAACAAAATACTTAACCAACTTGGGCTCCACCTGGATATTACAACACACGCTTGGCCCAGTTCACTAACCTCTATCCAACCCAACCCAACCTTCAACCCACGTCCAACCCACTGATGGCAGCCCAACAACAACAACACCCTCAACAGGTAGTATACCTGGCCCTTTAGCACAAACCCAATCACCATTCATAACAATGACCCGGTCAAGGCATTCTCGGTCCCGCTCCGACAGTTTTTCTGACTCAAGCTACATCACTCACTAGTGTATTTAGCACTATGACTTTGAAAGGCCCGACATGAAACATGGATACAAGTTCTTCTTCTCACTTAAACTCTAACACAAACAATTTAAGTACTCTTTTTAACAAATATTTATTCCCATCTGTGAACGTTGGTGACGGAAATTCTATTCCCGTTACTAACACAGACCATAGCATTATTCCATCCACTCATCGCCCACTTCATCTTCATAATGTTCTTGTCACTCCCAATATTATTAAAATCTTATTTTTGTTCGTCAATTTACTAGAGCTAATAATTGCATTGTCGAATTTGACACGTTTGGTTTTCCGTGAAGGACTTCTGGACTCGCCATATCCTCCTTCGATGAGATAGTTCGGGAGATCTCTATCCCATCACCAAGTCGTCAATCACTCCTACCGCTCTTCTTTCAACCATCTCCTCCACGTGGCACCAACGCCTCGTTCATCCCGGTGACGAAGTGCTACGATCTCTTGTGTCTCGTCAATTTATTTCATGTAATAAAGAAAAGTCTCCACATGTTTGTCATGCATGCCAACTTGGCAAACATGTGAAGCTTCCTTTTCATATCTCTACTTCTATTGTTGAACATTGTTTTGATATTATTCATTCTGACTTATGGACATCTCCTATTATTAGTAAAAGTGGTTTTAAATACTACGTCTTATTTCTCGATCATTTCTCTCATTATTTGTGGATATACCCCCTTCGTAACAAATCTGATATGCTTGATAAATTTTTACACTTTCGAAATTATGTTAAAACCAATTTAAATGCGAAATAAAAAGTTTCCAGTGTGATCATGGTGGTGAGTTCAACAATAACCGCTTACTTACCCTTTTTGCCAAACACGGTATACAATTTCGATTCTCTTGCCCAAAAACCTCTCAACAAAATGGCAAGGCGGAACGTATGATTAGAACCATCAACAATGTCATTCGTACGCTTTTGTTTCAAGCCCACCTACCTCGCACGTTTTAGGTCGAGGCCCTACATATGGCCACATATCTCCTCAACCTTCTACCCTCTACCGCCATCAACAACGAAATACACTACACAATACTTTTTCATAAAGCACCCGACTACTCTAA
The DNA here is from genome assembly GCA_022545495.1 of Chrysanthemum lavandulifolium. NCBI lineage: Eukaryota > Viridiplantae > Streptophyta > Magnoliopsida > Asterales > Asteraceae > Chrysanthemum > Chrysanthemum lavandulifolium. The sequence goes on along the minus strand of CM040241.1, from coordinate 145,400,116 downwards.
CATACGTATTTTTTGGTGCCTATGCTACCCACACATTCACTCCCCTCCCAAACTTTCCCCACGAGCAAAACCATGCATCTTTTTAGGCTATCCCGCCTATCACTACGGCTTTCGATGTATGGACCGTATAATTTTACTTTCCTGACACGTCACCTTTGATGAAACCCAATTCCCTTACCGCTCAATGACACCAGAATCCACACCCTCATACACTTTTTTAGACTCTACACTGTCCCCTCTCCTTTACCCAGCACTTACCCATTCCTCCATTACAAATCATCTACCTGCAGTTCCTAATCCCCATCATGAGCCCATCACACCCAACAGCCCCCACCCACACCTCAACAACAACCCAATAGCCCACCAACAACTATCCAAAATTAATCGTCACCAATCTCACAACCTCCTTCGCATACAACCAACCCCGACACCTCGACCCAACCTTCCACCGAACCACCCCGTACTCACCGCATGGTCACTCGGTCTCAATCAGGCATTGTCAAACCTATTGAACGTCCCTTGCTTCATACTTCCTCTATCTCGCCCCTACCTAAATCTCTTTTTCAGGCTATTCAAAACCCTCATCAGAATAATGCTATGTATGATGAGTATAAGCGTTAGTTAAAAATGGTACTTGGATTATTGTACCATGGGCCTCTGGTGTTAATTTGGTGAGATCTATGTGGTTGTTCAAACATAAGTTTCATGCTGACGGAAATTTGAGCCGTTATAAAGCTCGTTTAGTTGCCAATGGTAGTAGTCAGCAACTTGGTATTGACTGTGACGAGACCTTTAGTCCGGTTGTCAAACTAGCTACCATTCGCACCGTTCTTAGTCTTTCGGTCTCTCGCAAGTGGTCTATCCATAAGCTTGACGTTAAGAATGCCTTTCTTAATGGCACTTTATCTGAGACGGTATATATGCATCAACCGCCAGGATTTGTTGACACATGGTATGATCTGCGCAAAACAGTCAAGTCTAAAAGACTTAAAACTGCTCAGGCACAAATACAATGAAGATCAGGGAATACAGTGGATTCCCGGGTCGTTATGTCCCACGGAGACTCAATGGTGTGCAAACACTGATTCAGACGGTAGAATGATCACTAATGATAGCGATCAGAAAGGATTTGGATCGAATATTACACTACTGAAAAAGGTAATAAAATAAAAGCGACTTAAATGCAAATTAAGAGAATTAAAAGATAAAGATATTAAATAAACGCTATCACTATTTTTAAAGTGATGAGCGTTTAAAACCTAAAACGTCGTTTAAATTAAAAACTACGTGAGCGTACAAAATAAAACGTGAAACTTATACAATATAGATCCTAAAATATGAAAATACATTTTACAAACCTAATGATAAAGAAAATTTATAGAAAAGAAAATTATTTTAACACTATTTATTTAATTATTATTAATTAAAACTAATTTAAACTATTTAATAATACTCTAAAATAAAAGAAAATATGAAATAAGACTAGAAAAATAAAGTTAAGACTTAGAAAAATCTAAAATATGATAAAACTAATTTTAAAACTGAAAATATATTTTTAGACTTTTATGTATTTATTATTAATTAAAAACTATTTAAAACTAATTTAAATTATTAAAATACCAAATAAAAGGAGAAAATAGGAAAAATACTTTTATAACTTTTATATTTATCTAGATTTAATAAAATGAAAACTTATTTTTTGAACTTTTCTTAATTATTTGTATTAAAAGCTATTTAAAAAGTATTAAAAACTAAATTAAATTAAGAAAAATAGCAAATGAACTTGGAAAAATCTGAAAATTTCAGGAAAACTATAAAATAATATTAGAAAGCTGGGAAAAATAGAAAAACAGGGGCTTGTGTGGAAGATTAAGGATCTGATGTGGAAAGTGCTTAACAATAAGCACTAGAAATAAGCTAGATGAGCACAACAAGCACCAAACTGAAACAAAGGCTAAAATATGCTAAAGTTGACCAAATTCAACAATAATCAACAAGCCTTGACCTCTGATAAGCTAATTGCAAAGATTTGATGATATTGAGACCAAGTGCAAAAACAGTTTATAAGGCCTACTTTAAGCTTAAAAATAAGACACCTAAATAAGTGGAAATGAGAAGCGAGATATTGGAACTTACACTAGACCTGGTCAAGAACTTGTAAACCAAAACTTAGACCTAGGGAGCTAAACTAAGCCCATGCAAGCTTTGCAAAAGTGAGAAAACTCTCGACTTTCATCGACGATGTGGGGAATATGAGCTTGTTTTGACAAGCTCATTTGAAACTTTAAAAATTGCCAAAAATCTGGAAAAATGCTCATAAGAAACTAGACCAAGAGGTTTCTAAAATGCCAAGAATCACCGAAATTGACTCGTTGATGAGCCCATAAAAATCCATCTATCCCAGCCAAACCGAGATTTTCAATGTTTGACTTTTTTTTTCAAAACTGAAAAGTTGACTATATTGAGCTTTGATCTTGATTTTAAGGACTGAAAATGATTTGTTATGGTGAAATAACACTGATTTAAGCTAGACCTATGTATTTTAAACATGAAATGAGCTTTTGCTTTGTTGAGAATCCAACAGTGAGCTGATAAGAACCATTTAGATGGATTTTTGACTTTTAAGGTTCAAGTGTACACATAACCAACTCAAATGGGTTCTACTACCTAAATTAAGATTGCTAATGCAATTTTCAAGTGCAAACTAAGGACCAAAGGCAGCTTGACTGACTGTTCCAAACACACCTTTAAGAAACTGATAAGCAATTAAAACTAAGCTAAGCGCTAAACTAGCCTATGAGACATTCAAACTGAGTTTAATCAACAATTAACACTTAATCAATAAAGGAAACTAATTTAAACCCAGGCACAATTTCAAGTACAATGTGCAAAATGGAATGAAAATGAAAATGAACTATAAACTCACTGATGTCCAACTGCTCTGTAGGCTGAAATCAAACCCCAACTATGATCTAACCTAACTAAATCCAACCCCAAAGCATCCTCTGCATCAATTACACACATCCAGCTGCTATTGAGCTATGCTTTGACTTTTGTTGACCATACAACAAAACTACTTAAAAGCTTGATTGCAAGCATTCCAAAAGCTAAAATAAGCAAGAGCTTATTTGATTCTAGCGAGCTTATAAGAAACTTGTAAATAAAACTCAAAATTCAAAATATCAACAGTGAACTTTGAAAATTGGAATTTATATAAAAGCTTGAGTTAATGCTCAAAAGTAACTTGCAGAAGTTTATAAACTTAAAAGAGATACAATGAAACTGAAATTACATTAATTTGATTAAAACTAAGACAATATAAAAAAAAATGACATAAGTGAGATTTTTATAAAACTAACTACTAACTTCTAGCCTTTCTCTTTGCTCCATTTATATTCCAAACTTCTCTCCTCTGACTTCTGAGCTTTTCCCACTAGAATTCTGGACCATAGGATGACTAGATGCAATTTTAGCCATTTGATCATTTTGGCGCCAAAAGGATTTTAACAGGTGGATAGGTTGAGTGAAAGGGTGGAATGAGCATTTAATGGTTTTTGTTATTGTGTTGAGGTGGGGGGACAAGGAAAGTGAAATGGTGAGGAGGGGGGTGGATTTGCAGAGAAGCGGTGAGCAGTGGGGAGAAGATGAGCTAAATGGCACCAGGGGTGGTCAAACCAAGGGGTTTGGTGGCGATATTAATAACAAGGGGTCCAAAAGGGTTATGACGGGGGTGAATGGTTGCGAGGTCCAAATTGGGTGTAATGGGTTTTAAATACTTAGGGACCTTTGTTGTAAATTCGATTTTCAAGGACTATTCACGCCAATTAAGCAAAGTTAATCCAAGGACTAAAAGTGACAATCATTAAAAGTGCAAGGACCAATTTTGCCATTTCACATTTTCAGGGGACCAGTCGCCAATTTTCAAACTTGGAGGACCATTTTGTAATTTTCTCAAACTTTTGATATTTTTCACCAAAGGACTAAATTTGACAAGTTATGATTTAAAAGGACCTTTGGTGACTTTTCTTTTGAAATTTTGACTCGGGGACTATTTTGACAATTTTAGAAACTTGGGGGCTAAAGCGCAATTTTGCAAATTTGATCGTTTTCATCGATTTTGATATTTTGTATTTAAAACACATAAAACAACGATTTGTGATATTTTGATCATTTGATGTGTTTCGAGTGTTTTCGAGATGATTTTGCGTTTAAATGTTATAAAAATGATGAGTATTTAGACACTCATCAATCCCCCATTTGAGATATTGCTAGTCCCTAGCAATGATTTGAAAAACATAATGGATTTTAAACTCTTTACCAAAAGCCATTACTTACGAGTAGCCAAATGTTTCGGTTCAAGTAAGAACCATGGTACACAAATAACCATGTGATTTTGAGCAAACCACCGACTTTCAACGGTTTGATTTGTCTTTACGTAAGCCGTACCCATACGGACTAGCCAACTCTTAGATAAATTATCGAATTATCTTTGGTGAGTGAATACCAATTATGGTTTTCCATCGCCTTTACCACAAGCCATAACCTTGCGGGCTAGCCAACTCTTCACTTTTAGGATATGGTGAGTTGAGAACCATACAATTTTGGGCAAATTGCAAGCCATATAAGCGGTTTGATATATCTTTACCAAGAGCCGTTTGCTCTGGATTAGCTAATCCTTTTGTCTTCTGAGACATGGCGGATGATAACCAAATGAGTCGATGTAAAACACTTACTCCAAAAAATTTTGGCCAAAAACGGGAATTGGGTGGATAATATATGAAATTCGTGAGAATTCCCCACACTTAGAAATGAATATTGCCCTCAATATTCAAAGTACGGCGGTTATGCGAAACAAAGAACGTAAAAGGAAATACTACGGCCATTATTTGAAAGGATTTTTTTTTTTTTTTTTTTTTTTTTTAAGATATATATATAACGTGGGCATCACCCACACTTAAGTGGTAGAAAGGGTAAGAAGTCGAAATATGGGTGAAAACCCATATGGTGAGTCTCTTATTTTTGATTTCAGTCGCTAGCTTGACTCGACCCCAATTCATTGGTTCATGGGAAGCAAAGTGGAAGAAACAATCTCCATCGGACTTTCATTCAAGATGTTTGGATAAACATTGAAGCACGTGAAAGTTCCACACCAATGAGATATAGAGAAAGGCGGACCGGCTCACAGGCGATAAGCGAAAATGCCGGGTCAAAGATAGTGTCCTCACTCCCGAAGGAGTGAAGAAGAGAGAAGTCACCGAGTAGGTGAAGAAAAGAAGGAAGATCATGATAACAATCATAACTAGATCTTCTTCCTCGGGATGAAGTGCAATTGCACTTATTTGGATTTTATTGGTAGAGCTCTTTGGGATGGAAGGCATCTCGGTTGGGAGGGTGGGAAGATTTGTCATAACTATGCAAATTGAGATTCTCTCCCCGATCATGATTTTGCCATCCAGCGTAGTCATACTCCGGTGGAGATATGATATGAGTGAGTTCACCGGAGAACTCCTCATGAAGAGAATCATTCACATGATGTGAATTGTGAACTCTTGTTCCATTGTGGGCTCATCACTATCCTCATCCGAGTATCAAAGAGTGGATTCTCAAGAATTGAAGTGAATTCGAGTTGAATTCAAATAGAGGATTAGTGAAAGTAGCTTTGAATGTTTAGGAACAAAGTGATCAACATTCTCATTTGGATTATTGGGATAAGTGAGTGAATGATCATTATCAATGAGACTTTCGGTCTCTCCCGGATCGACTTCGGAATCAAAGAGTGGATTGATGTGAGTGAGTTCACGGAGAACTCCTCGAAGGGATCGACATCAGTTGTGGAAGTGATGCCTCAGCGTACTCGATGTCTCCATAGGAAGCACAATCGTCGCTAAGATCGGAAAGTTTCAAAATGATCTTGAGAACACTCAAGAGGAAAGGATATCACACGGATGATCGAAATTCCACGTGACTCTCTCGGGATTGGGATAAGGTCCTCGACACTAGACGATTCCATTTACGGAATAGTGCTAGAAGCTCATCCCCATGTTTAGAGAGTGAGTGGGAATATCGGTGTGATAACAACGAGGCGAGGAGATTAGATGGACTAGCATACATATGTTTAATGCTTAACATTTGTTCTTACGCTAGTAATTCCATCATAGTCTTTTCTCCACGATGAATCATGGAAGGAGTTTCAATGATGAACTTGATGAACCGTTATAAAATTGTAGGATATCAAGGATATCTTCATCATCATCGTCATCGAGGAATGAAAGCGGAATCGAGAGCTAGATTTGGCGCTTTTCTATTGCAATTGATTCCCAATGATTTTTCAAAGCATAATCTGGGAATCTAATTTAGCGACTAGCTCTTGACTAACAAAACTTCCATTGATTTTTCATTTGGATTATGGGATGACATAGCCGACTCCTCCTTAAGTTCTTTTAATAACTCGAGTCTTGATGAGAAGATGCATCGTAGTTTCAAGAGGAGTCGCTTGAATCATTTGGTCTTGTGGAGGTTGGTCTTGATCTGAAGAGTCGTAATCGTAACAAGGAAATGGATTCCTTGTTTGACAATCCGAGCTAGAGTGAGGACCTCCAATACTCATGTGATAAAGCGATGTGGTGTGAGTGGTATGTGTTGTAGTCATAATTGTTATCGAGAACACCGCTCATAGACAAGCGTGTTTCCCAATTGACAATCAGGCTGGGTGTGAACCACCACAGTACTCACATGATAAAGCTGCTGAGTATCACGGTGTGGTAGGCGATGGAATGAATCGATCGTGTTATGGTAGGAATAGGGATCTTGGTTATAGAGCGGACCGTTTCACGATTCCACCATGCAACAAGCGGGGCAATTGCCACCATTATAAGGACCACCACACCTGCGACAATCAAGAAGGTGAGGATAAGACATGGAAAGAATCAAAGGTTAACGAGAGGGTAGGGATGAAGAATCAAAGATGTGAGAGGGTAAAGATGAATATTTTGGTGTTTTGAAAACATGATGATAAAAACAAAGAATGAAAATATTTTTGCGTTTTTAACACTTTAGGAAAAGCGTTAATGAACTTTTGGATTTTGAAAACTTTACAAAAACTTTTACAAAAGATGGGTATGTGCAAGAATGGGTGCGAAAATGGCTAAACACACTAAAGCCTCCCGTGGCGTAAAATTTTGATCTGCTAAAGCAGTCAAGTCTAAAAGACTTAAAGCGCTCGAGCACAAATACAATGAAGATCGAGAATACGGTGGATTCCGGTGCGTTATGTCCCACGGAGACTCAATGGTGTGCAAACACCGATTCGACGGTAGAATGATCACTAATGATAGCGATCGAAAGGATTTGGATCGAATATTACACTCTTGAAAAAGGTAATAAAATAAAAGCGACTTAAATGCAAATTAAGAGAATTAAAAGATAAAGATATTAAATAAACGCTATCACTATTTTTAAAGTGATGAGCGTTTAAAACCTAAAACGTGCGTTTAAATTAAAAACTACGTGAGCGTACAAAATAAACGTGAAACTTATACAATATAGATCCTAAAATATAAAAATACATTTTACAAACCTAATGATAAAGAAAATTTATAGAAAAGAAAATTATTTTAACACTATTTATTTAATTATTATTAATTAAAACTAATTTAAACTATTTAATAATACTCTAAAATAAAAGAAAATATGAAATAAGACTAGAAAAATAAAGTTAAGACTTAGAAAAATCTAAAATATGATAAAACTAATTTTAAAACTGAAAATATATTTTTTAGACTTTTTATGTATTTATTATTAATTAAAAACTATTTAAAACTAATTTAAATTATTAAAAATACCAAATAAAAGGAGAAAAATAGGGAAAAATACTTTTTATAACTTTTATATTTATCTAGATTTAATAAAAATGAAAACTTATTTTTTTGAACTTTTTCTTAATTATTTGTATTAAAAGCTATTTAAAAAGTATTAAAAACTAAATTAAATTAAGAAAAATAGCAAATGAACTTGGAAAAATCTGAAAATTTCAGGAAAACTATAAAATAATATTAGAAAGCTGGGAAAAATAGAAAAACAGGGGCTTGTGTGGAAGATTAAGGATCGATGTGGAAAGTGCTTAACAATAAGCACTAGAAATAAGCTAGATGAGCACAACAAGCACCAAACTGAAACAAAGGCTAAAATATGCTAAAGTTGACCAAATTCAACAATAATCAACAAGCCTTGACCTCTGATAAGCTAATTGCAAAGATTTGATGATATTGAGACCAAGTGCAAAAACAGTTTATAAGGCCTACTTTAAGCTTAAAAATAAGACACCTAAATAAGCTGGAAATGAGAAACAGATATTGGAACTTACACTAGACCTGGTCAAGAACTTGTAAACCAAAACTTAGACCTAGGGGAGCTAAACTAAGCCTTGTGCAAGCTTTGCAAAAGCTGAGAAAAACTCTCAGCTTTCACTGACAGTGAGCAGGGAATATGAGCTTGTTTTGACAAGCTCATTTGAGGCTTTTAAAAAATTGGCAAAAATCTGGAAAAATGCTCATAAGAAACTAGACCAAGAGAGGTTTCTAAAATGCCAAGAATCACTGAAATTGACTCAGTGATGAGCCCATAAAAAATCCATCTATCCTGGCCAAAACTGAGATTTTCAATGTTTGACTTTTTTTTTTTTCAAAACTGAAAAGTTGACTATATTGAGCTTTGATCTTGATTTTAAGGACTGAAAATGATTTGTTATGGTGAAATAACACTGATTTAAGCTAGACCTATGTATTTTAAACATGAAATGAGCTTTTGCTTTGTTGAGAATCCAACAGTGAGCTGATAAGAACCATTTAGATGGATTTTTGACTTTTAAGGTTCAAGTGTACACATAACCAACTCAAATGGGTTCTACTACCTAAATTAAGATTGCTAATGCAATTTTCAAGTGCAAACTAAGGACCAAAGGCAGCTTGACAGACTGTTCCAAACACACCTTTAAGAAACTGATAAGCAATTAAAACTAAGCTAACTGCTAAACTAGCCTATGCAGACATTCAAACTGAGTTTAATCAACTTAATTAACACTTAATCAATAAAAGGAAACTAATTTAAACCACAGGCACAATTTCAAGTACAATGTGCAAAATGGAATGAAAATGAAAAATGAACTATAAACTCACAGATGTCCAACTGCTCTGTAGGCTGAAATCAAACCCCAACTATGATCTAACCTAACTAAATCCAACCCCAAAGCATCCTCTGCATCAATTACACCTGTCCAAACTGCTATTGAGCTATGCTTTGACTTTTGTTGACCATACAACAAAACTACTTAAAAGCTTGATTGCAAGCATTCCAAAAGCTAAAATAAGCTTAAGGGAGCTTATTTGATTCTAGCAGAAGCTTATAAGAAACTTGTAAATAAAACTCAAAATTCAAAATATCAACAGTGAACTTTGAAAATTGGAATTTATATAAAAGCTTGAGTTAATGCTCAAAAGTAACTTGCAGAAGTTTATAAACTTAAAAGAGATACAATGAAACTGAAATTACATTAATTTGATTAAAACTAAGACAATATAAAAAAAAACGACATAAGTGAGATTTTTATAAAACTAACTACTAACTTCTAGCCTTTCTCTTGCTCCATTTATATTCCAAACTTCTCTCCTCGACTTGAGCTTTTCCACTAAATTCGGACCATAGGATGACTAGATGCAATTTTAGCCATTTGATCATTTTGGCGCCAAAAGGATTTTAACAGGTGGATAGGTTGAGTGAAAGGGTGGAATGAGCATTTAATGGTTTTTGTTATTGTGTTGAGGTGGGGGGACAAGGAAAGTGAAATGGTGAGGAGGGGGGGTGGATTTGCAGAGAAGCAGGTGAGCAAGTGGGGGAGAAGATGAGCTAAATGGCGCCAAGGGGGTGGTCAAACCAAGGGGGTTTGACTGGGCAGATATTAATAACAAGGGGGTCCAAAAAGGGTTATGACAGGGGGGTCAAATGGTTGCAAGGGTCCAAATTGGGTGTAATGGGTTTTAAATACTTAGGGACCTTTGTTGTAAATTCTGATTTTCAAGGGACTATTCCTGCCAATTAAGCAAAGTTAATCCAAGGACTAAAAGTGACAATCATTAAAAGTGCAAGGACCAATTTTGCCATTTCACATTTTCGAGGACCAATTACGCCAATTTTCAAACTTGGAGGACCATTTTGTAATTTTCTCAAACTTTTGATATTTTTCACCAAAGGACTAAATTTGACAAGTTATGATTTAAAAGGACCTTTGGTGACTTTTCTTTTGAAATTTTGACTCGGGGACTATTTTTGACAATTTTAGAAACTTGGGGGCTAAAGCGCAATTTTGAAAATTTGATCGTTTTCATCGATTTTGATATTTTGTATTTAAAACACATAAAACAACGATTTGTGATATTTTGATCATTTGATGTGTTTCGAGTGTTTCGAGATGATTTTGCGGTTTAAATGTTATAAAAATGATGAGTATTTGACACTCATCATTACCTCACCATGTCGCATATACGAGAAATCCCTATATGGCTAAGCGGGCACCTCGTGCTTGGTTCCAGAGATTTGCAGGTTATGCTACTCGAGTTGGTTTTTCTCATAGTCGTTGTGATTCTTTGTTATTTATTCTTCGACAGGGTTCTCAAGTGGCTTATTTACTTATTTATGTGGATGACATAATACTTACAACCTCCTCTACTGCCCTCCTACAGCAGATAATTACTTCTCTTCACTGTGAGTTTGAAATGACTGATCTCGAGCCATTTTATTATTTTCTTGATATTTCTGCTACTCGGCATTCTACAGGTCTCTTCTTATCTCAACAAAAGTATGCTATTGAGCTCTTGGGTGTGCTCGCATAACCAAGCTGTAACCCTTCTCGAATGCCGGTTGATCTGAATCAAACTGGGTCCCAAGGTGTTCGATTCGGGATCCTACTCTATCGATCTTGCGGTGGTCTTGATGACCTCACATTTACGGACCGAATCTTTCCTATGTTGTGCATGATTTGCCTTTACATGCATGATCCTCGTGGCGACATTTAGCGACCACGAAATGTATTCTCGATATATTCGAGGGACTTTGGAGTTGGACTTCACTATATTCATCCCGACCACTTCTCTTGTTGGATATACCGATGCCAATTGGGCGGGTTGCCCATCCATACGACGATCTACTTCAGGATACTGTGTTTTTTGGGTGATAATCTACTTTTTTGGTCTTCCAAGCGACAGCACACCATTTCACGCTCTAGTACCGAAGCTGAATATCGGGGTGTTGCAAATGTTGTAGCTGAGCTTCATGGCTTTGAAATCTTCTTCGTGAGCTACATTCTCCTCTCTCTACTGCTACTCTTGTCTACTATGACAATGTTAGTGCTATTTATCTGTCTGCTAATCTTGTTCAACATCAACGGACTAAACACATTGAGATTGATATACATTTTTTTCGTGACATGGTTACTGCTGGTCAAATTCGTGTCCTCCAAGTGCCCTCTCGTTATTATTATGCAGATATCTTCACCAAGGGTCTTGATAAGGTTTTAAAGGTACCATTTTGAGGGTCGTTTAAGCCCTTATTTGATCACTTTGTATCCGTTATTGCTTAATATCGTTCCTTTTCACTTTTAGGTCTCTTGAAGGCAAAATCTTTGGAATGGCACTTATTTGGACGAAAAGGCGCGGATATCTGAAGAAAATGGCCAAAGTCGAATCGAGACACTCAAAGGCGATGAAAGCAGGCGACGGCGTGAGGTGTTAATTGGTGGCCGTCGGAGGATTTTGTGACGATCTGATGGCAAAAACCCTATTTTCAAGTGACGACGTCGGGCTTTAAAAGAGTAGGCCGTTGCTACTCGGACGGCCTAGATGCGACCCAGACGGCGTCGGAATTTGAAGGACGGCATCACGGACATAAGGTGGCGCCGTCGCAAGATTAACGTGGCCAAGGCGAAACCCTAATGACGGCGTCTGACGGCGTCACAAAACATAAGGTGGCGCCGTCGCATATGTAATATTATATATAGAATCTGAATTTTTCGGTTTAGGAGAGTCTTTTTGAGTAAAACCTAAAACCGAACCAAGGGTGTCTTGTACAGTATTTTAGGGTTCCAAACCCTATCTTACATCAAGATAAGTATTTACTTCATCAATTCAATTATGTCTTTGATTATTTGTGTGTATGCTTGCATGTTCTCCATGTCCGGCTAATTTATTTGTGTGTTTGCTTAGGGAGTATGAAACTTAATTATTGAATATTGATTGGTTGTTTCTTATCTTAGTTGATTAATGATCTAGTAATGCGATAGGTCATTCGTTGTGTACTTAATGCTTGATTCATCTTTGTGAACCTTAGAATATAATAACACGAGTAGTTGTAAGCTAAACCATCCAAAGAGTGCCTTAGAGTAAGAGTTTATTATCCTAGTGGGTTTTGTAGGCGAGACCCTTTGGTAAGTTCAAAGAGTTGGGAGAAAGCATACCTACAACTTTAGACACACAACGCAACTAAGAATAAGGGCGTGACAACTCAACCATCAATAGGAGATAATTAAGGAGTAGTAAAACCTAAGTAAACACATCTTTAAACTATCATACGAGCACACATTAATTAGACATAGACTACCACCACCTTAGTTTAGATAATTAGATAATAGTAGAGTAATCGGTGAAATACCAACCCCCAAATCCAATACCCGAGATTCGTACCTTTCAATTTCCTAAAAACATAAAAAGATAAAAATAATCTTCCTCAACCTTAACCTTAGCGTAGTAACTTCTCACTAGCATTCATATTCCCTAGAGAGCGATATCAATACCCGTGGCTTACCCTAATACTACACTACAACGATTAGGTTCATTGCCTGGGGTGTTGAAAAACTTGCTCGACGAAAGGAAGTTCCTTTGACCCCGAGCAGCTGCGTAAGCGTATCAAGTTTTTGGCGCGGCTGCGGGAATAGAATAGCTAGTTAGTAGTCCCCTTTCGTTTAGGTTTCTTTGTGATTCCTATCAAGTAAACTTTTTCTCATTTTAGCTTTCTCTTAGTCTATCCCCTTCTTTGTGTTTGTGTTAGTAAAACCCTTTTCATTTGTCGCTATGGCAAGTGAAATTGCATTTGCATCATTAACAAATGAGGAGCAGTTGAATTCATGATTGGTTTGGTTTTAATTGTTCTAATGAATTTGTGAGTGAACTTAGAGATATCCAAAAGGATATGGGTGTAAGGTTGGATGGATTTGATATATTACGTACTTGTGTGGCTTCTATTCAACAATCGTTGTCGGGATCAACTCCTTTTAGTGACACCATCGGAGAATTTTTGGAAAAGCCTCCTATGCATAAACCATCAATTGAATGATCTTAGGCACCATGATCAAAAGACCTAGTTTTTAAGAACATGGAACCTAAACCCGAACAAGATTGTGAGATGGTTATAGTTGAGCGCCTAGTTGCATGCGTGGGATAGATTTCAAAGCATATGACACGCGTGAGGAATCCTTTAGGAAAATAGAACATAGTGATCAAATTTTTGAGAATAATTCTTATGAATCGGACCAAGAATTTGAAATGGCTAAAGAAGGATTTGAGATGCTTAGGAGTCTATTTGGGTCAGATCATACTAAAACACATGATGAACATTTAGGAGGTCTAGATATAATGGAGAAAAAGGTGGAAACTCCAAGCCCACAAGCCCTACCATCACTTAAGGAACACACATCACATATAACTTACCCGGAAGAAGTAGAAGAGACTATAGGAACCCCAATTGCTAGAGAATCTTTGGACCAAACGCCACTAGAGAATGTAGGTTTAGATGCTTGTTGTCATGACCTCTCTCTTAGTCCTAGGGAAGTCCCTAATTTTGATGAACCGGAGCCTCAACCAAAAACCTTACCCAATTTTCCGTCTTTAGATGTAAATCTTGGAATTGAATTAGGCCCCAATCCACCCATCAAAATAGATAGTCCGGGTAGTTGCTTGATAAAGGTGGTAGACTCTAGGCCATGTAGAATGGAAGCTAATATAGGAGTAACCCATGACCTTACACACTTATATCACCCATTCATGGTTGATAACAAGAAACATTATGGGTTTAAACCGGGTTTATTAGGTCAAGATGGATCCTTAACTAAGAATCTTTTGAAGTTGATAGAAGATGATCTATTTTTAGGAGAGAGATTTGATTCACCCACTACACCAATAATCTTAGGTAAGGTTATAATGAATGAAGCACACTCCTTTGAGCATATAAATCACCCATCACCCTCTCCTCACGTAGCATATTTCCACCCTAAGGGTGTGTATCGCTACTATCACCCGCACTTAAACTTAAGTGTAGGGAAAACTTCCTCTTTATCTGTTAAATAAGGGTAGAGTTAGGCTCGTGACTCGAACAAAAACAAAGCGCTTCTTGGGAGGCAACCCATGTGTATTTGTTTTCATTTTCATTTATTGTGTCGTATATCTTTTATTAATTGTTTATTATCATGTTTGAATTTGTAAAATGCTTTATTTTGTCTTTAACCTCGTCTTAATTACATATAAAGGTATTTTACATAAGGGATAAGTGTAGGGAGGATTACACACGTTTTCAAAGGAAGCGTGAACATGAGAATTACAATTATTTAAAAGATATACATGTGTTTGTTCGAGTCAAATGCTTGTATCGAGTCATAATGGATGTTTTGCGAAATTTTTCCAGATTCTAAAGATGTAAATTTTCCAAAATTTTTTCGAAAATCGAGACCAGTTTTGTCGGGATAACTGACGTCGAGATCGCAACTGACGGCGTCGGGAAAAAGTAAAACATCAGATCACTTTTCTCGTTTTACGAGCTACTTATAAATTTTGGAATTTTCGGTCTTAATTTTCTTAGAAATTTTGTAAACATCCATTCCACAAGCATTATATCCTAGTTTAAATCGAGTCTTATATATATTATTACCGCTTGAATTCTGTGAAGATTTCGTTTGTTTTCTTCAGTGTGCATGTTTAGTTTGTCAAGAAGAAGTTACACAAGATTGGAAGGAGCTTTTCAAGCAATAATTCTTCTTGGAAAGGATTTAACCACCACTTTACGGATCCTACCGAGCTAATCGGGAGTATTAGTTTCTTTCGTTTTTTATTACCTTCTTTTATCATAACTTTGATACTTTCGGGGAACATTGGGGACAATGTTCAATTTAAGTGTAGGGAGAGAAAATAAAACAGGAAGTTTGAAACTATGCTTATCCTTGATTATTTGCTTTGTCCAATTGTGATTGTGTAATAAACCAAGAGAAAATGTCGGTTAGGGTTTTGGCACCAAATTTAAAATTTTTCATGACATATAGGAGTGGGCCATTAGTCTTAACAAAAGCGTCTCACGGATAGGAAGTTATATGACTAGCACAAAAACCCTTTACCACCCAAATTCCACCCAAAATGTGAGGATCGCCCTTAGATTAGTAGGAATTAAAAGCATTCATCTTCAATGCTTAGAGTGTGAACCGGTAGTATATTAGATTCTAGAACTTGTTTTGTGATGCATTCCGAGATCGCAAGTGAGACTACACTTGTGTAGTTAGGAATAACTAAATGATAAGAGGCATTAGGATAACCCTTGTTTGATACCCTTAATATAATTACTTCTTCCACTTGGTTGAGTAATTCCCCCACCCTTTGTGTTGTACCCATCTTTAGTACACGATACCCTAGTTAACCCCTCGAGCCTATCCTTTTCGCGGTTCTCGTGATGTTTCGGTTTTCGGAATATCAATGAAAACATTATTTACCCACCCCAAATATACACCCAAATCGCCTTAACCTACCCTTATGCACTCACTTTTAGTGCAAATTTTATTATCACCCTAAACCCTTAGTTCAATTATCTAGTTACTTGCATGAGTTGCTAAGTCGAGTCATATCCTTTGTATCAGTTTTGGGACGATTGGGATTCATGGGAAAAGTTAAAGTTTATGAAATGATGGGAAGGGCGTTAAATTCAAATTCCCTTTGTTTGCGTAATAATGTACCCCAAGTGTTTTGATCTTTTCAATTCGGGTCAAATTAGTGTTAGAGTAATAAAAGCATAAGTGTAGGGATGTGCCTATAAATCCCTATCATTTTGATGTTACCGTAGGGGGATGGTAGAGTAAAAGTGTATGAAAAAAAAAAAAATCGAAAAAAAATAGAAAAAAAAAATAGAAAAAAAAAAAAAAAAAAAAAAGCGGGCTACCATCCTACATCTATCTTTTAAATTTATGTTTGTTTATTTCCGTTACCTAGAGTTTTAGAGTGTCGAGTCTTGGCTTAGCAACGCCATTCTTCGTATGCATTTAACATAGAGATTTTGACTTGCCACCACTAAATAGCCTATCTCACCAAACCCTTGTTTCCTACAGTAAGCCTAACATTACAACCCTTTAAAGACCTCTTTGATAGTCTTTCCTAGGTGCTTACGTAAGCGATGGAGGTTTGATCTATTCTCAAGCCTATGGTAATCTATGTATTAGGACCGGTTAATGAGTGTTTATCTTCCATTTCCTATTTGTTATATTTCATATATACACCCGAGAGAGATGTGAGTATCAAACACCCCATGTGAGGTGCTAGTATGTAATTTACGTGCTTGTTATGACTTTTCGGGGCTTATATGTGTTGTGGACCGTTTTAAATCAATGCTTCATGACCCCAACTTATAAATTAATTGGCTAAAAGCACATTTGCTTGAGGACAAGCAAATAACAAGTGTAGGGATATTTGATAAGGTTTTAAAGGTACCATTTTGAGGGTCGTTTAAGCCCTTATTTGATCACTTTTGTATCCGTTATTGCTTAATATCGTTCATTTTCACTTTTAGGTCTCTTGAAGGCAAAATCTTTGGAATGGCACTTATTTGGACGAAAAGGCGCGGATATCTGAAGAAAATGGCCAAAGTCGAATCGAGACACTCAAAGGCGATGAAAGCAGGCGGCGGCGTCAAGTGTTAAATGCGGCGCCGTCGGAGGATTTTAATGACGATCTGATGGCAAAACCCTATTTTCAAGTGACGACGTCGGGCTTTAAAAGAGTAGGCCGTTGCTACTCGGACGGCCTAGATGCAACCAGACGGCGTCGAGTCGAAGAAGGACGGCGTCATAGACATAAGGTGGCGCCGTCGCAAGATTAACGTGGCCAAGATGAAACCCTAATGGCGGCGACACGGCGTCACAAAACATAAGGTGGCCGCCGTCGCATATGTAATATTATATAGAGAATCCGAATTTTTCGGTTTTAGGAGAGTCTTTTGGAGTAAAACCTAAAACCGAACCAAGGGTGTCTTATACGATATTTTAGGGTTCCAAACCCTATCTTACATCAAGATAAGTATTTACTTCATCAATTCAATTATGTCTTTGATTATTTGTGTGTATGCTTGCATGTTCTCCATGTCCAAGCTAATTTATTTGTGTGTTTGCTTAGGGAGTATGAAACTTAATTATTGAATATTGATTGGTTGTTTCTTATCTTAGTTGATTAATGATCTAGTAATGCGATAGGTCATTCGTTGTGTACTTAATGCTTGATTCATCTTTGTGAACCTTAGAATATAATTACGAGTGGTTGTAAGCTAAACCATCCAAAGAGTGCCTTAGAGTAAGAGTTTATTATCCTAGTGGGTTTTGTAGGCGAGACCCTTTGGTAAGTTCAAAGAGTTAGGGAAAAGCATACCTACAACTTTAGACACACAGCGCAACTAAGAATAAGGGCGTGACAACTCAACCATCAATAGGAGATAATTAAGGAGTAGTAAAACCTAAGTAAACACATCTTTAAACTATCATACGAGCACACATTAATTAGACATAGACTACCACCACCTTAGTTTAGATAATTAGATAATAGTAGAGTAATCGGTGAAATACCAACCCCCAAATCCAATACCCGAGATTCGTACCTTTCAATTTCCTAAAAACATGAAAAAGATAAAAATAATCTTCCTCAACCTTAACCTTAGCGTAGTAACTTCTCACTAGCATTCCTATTCCCAGAGAATGATATCAATACCCGTGGCTTACCCTAATACTACACTACAGCGATTAGGTTCCTTTGCCTGGGGTGTTGAAAACTTGCTTTCGACGAAAAGGAAGTTCCTTTGACCCCGAACGCGCTGCGTAAGCGTATCATCTTCCCTCAGCCTTGTTTGAAGAGTTCAGGTCTAGTTTGAGCGTTCAACTTCCTCCTGATCCAACTGCGGGGGAGTATTAACTGACTCTTGTACATAGGCCCGATAGTTTTCTCATTGTACTTAGGCCTAGTCCATATGTATCTTTTCTAGAATGATCTCATGTATCCTATATATTTGTAACTTGTTTATGGAATAAAACACACACAATTATACCAATTAATAATAATATCTATCTACAATATTAAAAGAAGGTTTATGTCTAATGTAACAAGGTGGAATTTTTTATTGACTAATTGAATTAAATATTATTATTAGATGATGTCATAAATCTAAGATATTTAAAATTGGTTTACTAAATATAAATCTGGTAATCAATCTATTATTCTTACTAATTAGGCTACTCTTAATGCTCACGCAGTTATTTCTTTTATTTCAGCGCCACATCATCATTGACCTTCTTTCACTCTCTCTCTCTCACTTTTCACCACCAATGGTCACACTACTCTTACCTTTTATTAAAATACTTACTTTTATACAAATATACCTTACAAAATACTCCACACATATCTACAAAAAAAATATTTAATTATATAAACACCCACTTTGCACAAAAATCAATTAGGTTACTGGCTCACCTATTTTTGGTTTCTTTCATTGGGCTGACGCGTGAGCCAGGGGTGTCCCAAACGCATTGACCCGTTAATGTGGGTGTCACACCGTGAGAAGAGCCTCCATTAGGAGCAGCCTTAATGATTTTTGCATGAGATTTATATTAAAAAGAAGCATTTTTTTTTTCGACATTGAAGGCGAACATGCCATGGAATCCTTCAAGACTTCCACAACATACTAACTTAAAATTTAAAATTTAAATTCATCATCTTACTCTTTAAACATCATAAAACTAGTAGCCATGGTTACCTCTACTTCATCTTAAACATCAGCACTATGTCAGCTTTCTCTCTTGTCTCAGTTCCCCTCACTCCCTCTCACCTTTTACAGGACATGGTCACCTTACCCTCATCTTAATACCCATTTTTTTAAATACTTACAAAACTTAAAACGTAAACTTATGAAATTAAACACTTTTATTCATAAACTAAAACATTACATATACTTCGAATATTAAAAATATTACATTTAAAACTGAACTAAAATATTACGAGACAAGTGTTCGACCAAATCAGCATGAACGTTTTGATGAGCTTGTGACGATCTGATGTACCTCATAAATTGTCACGCTTATCCATCGGATCGTACGATTTCGTCCGGTTGATGTGCTTCCTCAGGGTACCAATCGGGGAGATATCGCATTTCCTTTGTCTTTTCAAACCATATTATGTAATATGATGCATGTATACATCATATTCATTATTCTTTTTTTTCATCGGTCGTGCGAGATTGGCTAGTGTCACCCATTTCTTTTTCAGAACACTAAATGCTCGTTTCACATCTTTGCTTACCGATTCCTGAATTTGCTTATACCTTATTCGCTTGTGGTCATCATCTAATGGTTCTGGAATCTTCTTAACGAGTATAGCTAATTCCGAGCATATCCCGTCAACAAAATAGTATCTCCATGGGTACGTTACGCCGTTAGCAACAAATGAAATCCTTGGTGCTTTTCCATCTTTGAGATCATTAAATAAAGGGGATTTCTGTAAAATGTTGATTTCGTTTTTGGACCCAGAAACATCAAAGAAAGCATGCCATATCCATAAGTCTAGTGACGCAACAACTTCCAGCAAAATGAATGGATTCGGAGCATGATGTCTAACATATACCCCTTTGTGTGCGTTCGGACAACCAAACCACTCCCAATATGTACAATCAAGGCTTCTTAACATCCCCGAAAACCTACGCGTTTCTTCGTGATGCCGCTAAAACTTTACAACATCAGTCACAGTGGGTTTCCTCAAATACTCTGGACCAAAAATTCCATAAAAAAATTAAAAAAAATCAAGATATTGACGAGAAGTTTTCTCACTCATTTGCATATATATTCGTCTAAAGCATCAGGAACCATGTCGTATGCCAATTGACGAATTGCGGAGATGCACTTCATCAACGCAAAAATGCCTTCTTTTCCGGTACAATCAATATTATTATGTAAGAATGGAGAATGAATAGTTACCTTCCGAACTATTTGGTTGAAAAGGGGGCGACAAATTCGGAACCTCTTCCGGAAGGTATATTCATCGTACATCAAGTTATTGCTAAAATAAGCGTCGATTAAACGGTCATGAGCGCCATAACGATCTCGCGCTACGCGGCTGGGGAAAGCATTACTCTGTGAGTATAAAACAGTATACAGTAAGATTCTTATAATCCAGTATACGGTAAGATTATCACAATTCAGTGTATGTGAGTATAAGCCAGTAAGGAAAGGAATAATGTTGTGACAAGTGTGGTATGTATAGCCAGTATATAGTAAGCATAACTCATAGTTACGGTAAGCAAAGTAGTAGGTAAAGTATCAAGTAAGGCAACAGGCTTGGCAAACATGCATGTAGCGGTCATAGAGTTATGTTTTTGATAAAAAGTAGTTATAGTCTAGGTTTTATAAATGCCTAGTTCTCTATAACCGAGGCTTTGATACCAATCTGTAACACACCCAATAATAATCAACGTAGCAGAAAAGGTAAAGACAACGGGGTGCTACTAAATTGGATCACAACACAAAACATAGAGAACGGATTTACCTTATCCATTTTAGAAAAAGTTGCATAGTATAAGTAAATAAGTTTACAATATTTATTTAGTGCAGAAATACATGGCCCATTTATTTAGTAGTCCTAAATATAATAGTAGTCATAGTTGTGCTACAACGCTTCTGAATAGTCTATGACCATGCCATACCAAGTGCCTCAATAAACTCATACAACAGCAAGAAATCAAACACCTGAGAAAACATGCTTAAAAAATCAGCATAAAGCTGGTGAGTTCATATGTTAAAGTATAAAGCAGTAAAGTTGGACCATAAGCAAAGCATGTGAACATTACAATGCATATAATGTCACACAAAAGTCTATTATGTTAGCACTAAGTTCATGCAACCGAAACTACGACAGTGTGCATGTTGTAGAGCACGTTAAGTAAAGGCCCTTGAAAGTGTCTATCCCATGATACTCGTATTCTGGGATGATATACACTCACATTTGGTCTATCTAGCCAAAAGGAACGGGGGATCACCCCCAATAGATCTATTTATAGCACTCGCTCTTCACAACAGGAATTGATGGTTCATGATTTTGGGCATAAAGGGATACGAAGGCTTAGGCTAAACAATGTAATAGTTTATAATAGCATAAGTTTTCAAGTTTGGTCCATAAAAAGTTTGCATGTTTCTCACTCCAAAGTTTTGCAAAGCAAGTATAAGATAAAGTGGGGCTATAAACTCACCTAAGAATATGGTGACGTAAGTAACACATATAGTATCAAGTAGCAGAGTACAACGGTACACGATCTAAAAATAAGGACTTATCTTATAAATATGTCACGCGAAAAATTAATTTAATGCGTATGAGTTTTCAAAAGATAATGCATCATAGTTATCTTAGAAGACTTGTGTTATTATTTGTAAAAGATTTTGTATCATCGTTCGTGTGGTGGTTTGAAAGTCTAGACTCATAGAAATACGCCAAAATACAATATATACAATACATATTATAGGAAAAAAATTAAAAAAGTAGAATAAATAAGAATATAAATAAGAAAAATAAGTTAATGGTTAAGTTTTGGCATTTCCCTGGTAATCCCAAATAAATTAGTGAGGAAATTCATGTTTTCTAAAAAACACATACGCTTTTAATATATGAATTAAATAGTAAAGGTTTTACATTTTGTAAAATTATATTTTTCGTCTTTAGTCGATTGTTAAAATAATAATGTTTTATTATTTTATAAAATATTATGATATCCTAAGTATAAAAGCATACACGTTTAAAAAAATCTTATGTTTTATGTTAAATTCTAAGTAAAGAAATTTTATGAAAATTTGGGCATGACTCGTTCGTTTACACAACGTTTCCAAAGTCATAAACTTTAATAAAAACCAATTTTCCAAACATGTTCCAACTACATTTTCAAACCAATAATAACTTGGTTCGATAAGTTTATTCAATAATCTCGTTTTAGAAGTTCGAAAATGTATTTAGTACTTATTGGGCTTTATAGCCCGATAATAGTCCATTAAGAATTTGTCCAATATGTTAAGTCCATTAAATCCAATATGTCAAGTCCGTTATTAGTCCATTAAGTCCAATATGTTAAGTCCGTTAAGAGACCTATAAATTTATTAGTTTAATCCATCACAAGCCAAATAATAAGTCATATAGTCCAAAGTTCCAATCCAATAAATTAACCCATTAAGATGTATGTGTTTAGTACATTAAGTATATATATTCCGATCCGAAACAATACGCCCAAAATATAACCGAAACATACCAATGGTCACGAGGTCAAATAAGCAAGGTAAAATAATCAAATAAGTCTTAAACCATATATAAGCCAAATCGTATAAGTTTCAAAAATAGATCATGAGCTCTCTGATAAGGTTTAAAACGTGCGATTTTAGTGGGTCATTTAAGCTCTAAACTCGTACATTTGTGATCAGTTATTACCTTAAATCGTCTATTTTCACATTTTAGGTACTTTAGATGCAAAAGCTGGAAACCGACACGTTTTGCGCTGATTTGGAAAAGAAAATGACCCATTCACGAAAAAGGGCTCCAGACGCCGTTACAACCTCAACGTGACGCCGTCACTTGCATTTGCACTTGAAGATTTGATGGAAATTTTACATGCGACGGCTCAGAACAATTGAGCAAGCTTATAACCTGACAGCGTCACTTCTATTTGAATACCAAAATTCAGAGTAAAAATTACATGAGACGGCTCAGAAGTTTTAAAGAAAGACGGCGTCAGATATCCTGACGGCGTCATTGACACAAGGCGACTCCGTCACAACGGCGGCGATACAACTAAAGAAACCCTAATCACGGCGATCTGACGGCATCACAGCCATAAACTGACGCCGTCACAATTTTAAAACTATATATATTTTCTTATGTTTTCCATTATTCATGTAACACTTTGGAGAGGCAAAATCCTAGACGAATTTCCAGCTTTTGTAAAGCGTTTTACAGTCAATTTATCCATGTTTCATTGAAGTTAAGGTATCCCTCTTTAATCATTCAATATGTATATGTGTTTTCTTATTATATGCTTTTCTTTTCTTTTCTTCACTTTAACATGCTAGGCTAGATCTATTAGTGTTGCTTAGATTGAATGAAACCTAGTTATTGATTATTGATTGTCGTCTCTTGTTTAATTGGTTGCCTCACATTAGGATAAGAAAATTGGCTTAATTCTTATATGTACTAGCTTGTCTATCTTATTAAACGCAACCCTAGATTGCGCTAGTGGTTTTTCTCATTGTATTTATTGCGTGAATTGCGGCTTGTAGATCTTAGGAGACTTAATAGACTTTAAGCTTTCTTATGGGAGACTTATACGTTCATAGAGTTAGAGCATATGGAACCTCCCTACGACTAATAATAAGGAATACAATGCTCCAATTAAAATAAGGACGTGACAATTCGACTAATGAATAAAAGATAACTAGGGAGTAAAGATATCTAAGTGAACACATTTTCCTATCATAACAGTTACAACCAATTTACTTTTTTTTCATATCAGTTTAATTAGTTTTAACTAATTAGTAGTTAAAACGCCCACTCTTCAAACCCCGGATTTTTACTTGCTTTCATAAAAATATAAAAATACAGAAAGAATCATCCTACACCTTTAGACCTATCTTGACATACACTTTGGCCTTTACAACACTATTCTCCTAGAAAACGATCAATCCTCTGTGTCTTAGCTATACTACACTACAACGGTTAGGTACATTACCTGGGAGAATTGTAAAACTTTACGGTTTTGCAAAATTCCGCTATCAAGTCTTTGGCTTCGCTGCCGGGGAATAGTTTAGGTTTTGATTTCTATTTCGTTTAGGTCTACTCACTAGATTCCTATCAAGTGAGATTTTTATTACTTTTTATTAACTTTCTTGTAGTCTATCTTTTCTTCGTGTTTTTGTTTGTAAAAACTATCATATGCCATCATGGTGAATGATATTATCTTTGAACCCCTTCACCAAGACCCGCCAAATGACCGTGACCCACCACACCTAAACCTACCACCACAAGACCCACCTAGAGCCCGTACTCTTGGTGAGTACTCTAGAACAGGCCACAAGGCTATCGAAACACTATTGAGATTCCACAACAAGCCAATGTAACGCCCTTGCGATCTGACACCATCCGGTTGGTGCAAAATGGATGTGCATTTCATGGACTTCATTCCGAAGATGCTAGCCAACATCTCAAGGATTTCCTTAAAATCGTTGACTCAATTGACCTTGATGTTAGCACTCGGGAGACAACGCGATTGTGTCTCTTCCAATTATCTCTACGTTATCAAGCTAACAATTGGCTTGAGCTTCTACCCGCAGGATCTATCTCAACTTGGGATGATCTTACTTCCCGTTTCCTTGCTCAGTTTTTCCCACCGAGGAGAACAACTAAGTTAAGGAATGATATTTTGATGTTCCAACAATGTCAAGGTGAAACTCTTTACGAAGCGTAGACTCGTTTCAAGGACTTACTCCAAAAAATCCCTCATCATGGCATCCATCTTTGATTTGTTTTGCAGGGAGCGTATGGATGCATCCTAGGTACTTTGTTTCATTCTGTAGTGATTGGTTTATGTGTGCCTTACACCCCTTTCGCTTTTGGTACATTGGAGTCTACAACTCCTTGAATTGACGGATATGTGTTTGGGATATTTGGTTTAGGGCATGTATCATGCCTTAGATTTATGTTTTGAGCTCGTGGGCATTCCTATGTGATTCTTTGATTCCTTATGATTATCAAATTTCGTATTATCTTTTGATCTCTCACTTCATTTGACTCATTTGACTTATGATACTTGTTCAGTTGATCCTTGATCTCTTATTCATTTGACATATGATATTCGTTTCAGCAAGAGCTTGTGTTTCCCTTTCCTTATACTTATATATGTTTGATTACTTGTTTTGGTTATATCTGTTCACTGGGATTTTTAAGCTTAGCCCCATTTTCTTTTCACGCGGCTGGTTTTAAGAGGGAAGCTTGGATATGAGTGGAAAGTGCATAGGAGCTCTTAGTGGACTACCCTGATGATAGATACCCATTTGCTTCTGGATTAGACTTGGATTTATCTTCAGTTAGATTTAGTTTGGATTTGTATTTTAGGTTTGGAACTCATTATGTTTAGAGTTAGTATTTCGTTATTATCTTAGAAAACCTTTGTAATCATTATGTTTATAAGACTTCCGCTTGCGTTTGTATGATCTGAATAACATCATAATGTGCTATTTTGACCCTTGTCGGGTTGGGGTGTTACACTTAGATTTGTTTCTACCTGCTCGTCAGACTTATAGCATACGCAACATATTGACGAGTACAAAATATAGCATACATGATAGACCCTACTGTCGAAGTATAAGGTTGCCCTTGCATGTAGCTAATCTCAGGTTCTTTATCCGGGTACTACTTTTTGGATTAAACAACCCTTTTGGGTATCGAGACATACCCCTTATTGGAATCACTAATTTTGAACCAATTTACAACCTTGTCCACATATGTACTCTCAACTCTTTTTGTAGTTTTAGCCAATTAATAATGCTCTGAATCTTTATATGATAATTGGGCCTTGATTAGTGGATCTATAATCAATTATACTACTAAGATTTGGACCAAACAAACGAATTTGCATTGTCAGCATTTTTGTTTTAAAGAAAAATGTTTTTCAAACCAAGTTTTAAATTATTTTATCTTTCAATATCTTTTATTATTTTTTACTGAAAAAAAATATATTTAGAGATCTTCGAACAAATAGATACATATATATATGAAAGTTAAAATTCCAACACAAGAAAGAATCACCAAAATTTTTCGCTTTAATGTAAGTATCTTTTAGGTTTCATAGAGCGAATGGCTCATTTGTTTTACATATAAAGTTCAATAAGAATGAACTGCTCTCCTTTTTTTTCTTTTCATATAAGTTGCTAAAAGCACATTGAAAAATCAGAATTTGGCAACTTATTCCCGCAGCGTGTGCGAATAATACATTCCTCGTTAAAAATATTTCTTGAAAGATCTAGCGCCACTCTTTAATAAATCTAAGAGCTATTTGATTATATGAAAAATAATTGAATCAAGAAAAGTATTCTTGCAAATTAGAAAACACAAAATCAAGGTCATCCCTGAATTTTTAAAATTTTTTAGGGCTTTGGACGAAATTACATAATGAGGCCTTTCGAAAAGGAATATTATGTATAAAGTGTCACTGTTTATAAGATATAATGCAATTTGTTATCTAAACATTCAACATATTACTTATTTAAAATATTTTCTCGTCTAAATATTCTTTTATTCGTGAAAAACATGTGTACACATGCATATAAGTTAACGAGGCAAATTTTTGGGCCACTACAAAATTTGGGACCTTGAGCGGTCGCCCACCTTGCACGCTCTCAAAGACGGCTCTACACAAGATTAGTCAATTTGAATCCCTTATGATCTCGAATGCATGAGACACACCTCATATTAAACCTCAAAATGTATTGTAATTGTGATTGTACATTTGATTTTATATGTATAAATACTAAAACCGTTGCTTGGAGACCAAGCAACTAACACATAACCTAACCGGTACGGCCTATCTATATCTTGGACAAACCCATCTACTCGAGTTTGGTCTAACACGCCCCCGTAAGCTAAGGACGGGCAACAACCTTAGCTTGGATCTTAGAAAGAGGAATCTAGGAGTTGGTAATGGATTTGTAAAGATATATGCAATCTGATCATGTGTAGATATATGTTGAACTCGAGGATCTCCTTGAGCAACCTTTTCCCGAACAAAGTGATAGTCTATTTCCACATGTTTGTACGCGCATGAAGATAGGATTAGCTGACAAGTATGTTGCACCAAGATTTTCACACCATAGTATAGGAGTTGAAGATGAATGAATACCAAGCTCATGAAGAAGAGCTTGAAGCCATGTAAGTTCAGCAACAGTGTCAGCAAGAGCTTTATATTAAGCTTCTATAGAGGAATGTGAAATTGTACATTGTTTACGAGCAGTCCAAGATATATGGTTTGACCCCAAGATATATAGCAAATCCCTCTGTGGACCATCGGTCATCTGAATCCCCAGCCCTACCAGCATCTGAGAAAGCTTCAAGAGAAGTATCATGACTAACTTTCCATAGCGCGCCAGTAAAAGCTTGAAGGGTAGAACCAGAAGAAAGTGTATGAGCATACCATGTTCAACTGTACCATGAAGATAATGAAAAATCCGTTTAACTGCAGACCAGTGATTCTCGGTCAGAGCATGCATATATTGACATACCGTGTTGACTGCAAAAGCTATGTCAGGCCGAGATAGGGTAACATATTGTAAAGCACCCACTACCTGTCGATATTTTACAAGATTAGAGAAAGTGTTATTGTCATCTAAATTGAGTAAGCTTGAAGTAACCATGGGAGAAGACACGGGATTGCAGTTAGAAAGACCAACCATTTGTAATAGCTCCAAATTATACTTCTTTTGAGATAGGAGAATGTCGGACACATAAGGAACAATTTCAATACCCAAGAAGTAGCTAAGTGGCCTGAGATATTTTAATGAAAAAGTTGATCCAAGTTGACAAATTATATTGTCGATAGTGCCGGGTTATTACCTGTAATGATGATGTCATCCACATATACCAGAATGTACAAAAGCGAGTGTCCACGCGAATAAATACACCAAGATGGATCGGTTTTGGAGCCTTTGAAACCGCGATCATAGAGGGCCTTGGATAGGTGCTCAAACCAAGCGTGGGGCCTGCTTTAATCCATAAAGAGACTTATGAAGCAAACATACATGATTTGGTCGTTGTGGATCAATGAAGCCTGAAGGTTGTTTCATATAAACCTGCTCCTTAATATTTCCACGAAGAAATGCATTCTGAACATCTAATTGGCGTAGTGGCTAGTTGTCGACTTGACAGCCGGGCTAAATGTCTCAAGAAAATCAATACCTAGTTGGTGCCGAAAACCTTTGGCAACAAAACTTGCTTTGTAACGAGTGATGGCACAATTCTTGTCCCGTTTTAACCTGTATACCCACTTACAATAAAAAACATTGGTGTTAGAAGCACGAGGTACTAAAGACCACGTTCCATTTTTTACTAGAGCATCATACTCTTCTTTCATAGCTTCACGCCACTCTGGAGAGTTGTTGGCAATGGTAAACGAGGTTGGTTCAGTGATGGTAGTGGGGAGGACGGTAGCATGATTTGCGGAAGGATTGTAAGGAACCCGTGGTTTGGGATTTTGACGAATATTTTTGGGACGTTGTCGAACAATAGGAATTTAGATAAGCATCTGGAGTTTCATCGATGTGAATCTCTATTCTCAGAAGTTGTGTCTTGAGAGTGTATTCCCTAGATGTGGAATGAGATGCATACGCCTTTTCAAAGGACAACCAAAGATCTCGAGAAGTTGTGCCTTGAACGTGGCAAAAAGAAGCTTCTGATATTGTAGAGATAATTAGCATACGGACGTAGGCATCGTTGGATATCCAAATTGGATAATTCGGGTTTTCCTTTGGAACAGTGGCACCTTCGGTAACGGGTAAGGTTATTGATGGACACGGTATTGAACAATCCATATAACCCATCAAATTGTTTGTGATGAGGAATTGTTCAATCATATTTTTTCAGTAACCATAATTTGTGGGTGAAAGGGTAAAAACGAACTTACGAGGGTTGTGAGTCGTTTTATCGGCTGTGGTGATAGCTGAAACCATAGCCATATTCCTTTTTTCTTAGGGTTTGACAGCAGTTCGGAATTATATGAGGATTACAGTGGCGTTTTTGGTTTTCGTAAATCGATATGGTTTGGCCGGAAAAAAGTAAAAACGTGGCCGGATTTTCAAAATCCAGTGAGCTACTGTGGAGGCTGAAAAGTACCAAAATTGTGTCGGAAAAAAAAGGGTTGTTTAGTGTCTTGGCTCTAATACCATATTAAACAACAAAAGGTATTGTATTATTGTAATTGTGATTGCACATCAGATTGTATATGTATATATATACTAATATCGATGCTTGGAGACCAAGCAACTAACACATAACCTAACGGGTACGGCCCATCTATATCTTGGACCGACCCATCTACTCTAGTTTGGTCTAACACCTCGGGACATCGCAAAACATGGTGTTGTTAATATGCCTTTCTTATGATCAACAATGTGAATTTTATCAAATTCTGCCCCCAAGCCCAGCTTCACTAAAGTTGCAATAGCGAATAGTGTGATGAAATCACCATCCTCTTCACATACAAACATCTTGTTCTTTTGGCAAATAGTCATCAAGAGTACTTTTACATTTTAGACAATACAACAATAACCACATATTCTCATGGTTAACCTTAACTCAACCTATTAAATGGGTACATGTTAGAGTTTATTCAAGTAACACACGTTTTCCTTTTATTTTTAAAGATGCATATAATTAACACTAAATTAAGCCTAAAATTTACCTTAACTAAATACATTTTCTACATTTAATAATTTAAACTTTCTTTTGAATATACTATAACATGTGCGTGAGTGGTCACATGTTACAAAACACCTTGTCTAAAATACGCCACAACAATAATTTTAAAAGGTGTTTGGATCATCAGCACCCCGAGTCTACGGGTTCAGCTACTCAATACACACCAGTGCTTCAAAAAATTAAACAAAATTTAACAGGACTAGGATCAGTAAGACACAACCAAACACATATGTAAAATCACCATATGTTCATTGTCAACTAACCAGGAAAGCATTCAAGATACATTACCAAAGAAACACTTCACGAAGTTGCTACATCATTTGATTCAGGTTTTATGCATCGTTGTTACCCACTCACAAAATCACACAACAGAAATATGTACAGGAAAAAAAACAGAGGAAGAAATAGACAAGGAAAATAGAAGAAATGGGCAGGAAGCAAAGAGTGTATGCAATATCAATACCATTATTTTATTTATTTATTGACTAAAGGGTAAAGCATAATACTTGACTAACAAAGTTTCCCACTACCTAAATAGCATATGGTTAAATAAAGTCCTTATACTTTGACGGTTGCACAATAGTTCTTGAACTATTTCTGATCTTGTAAGCTTGCCCAAAACAGATTCATGATTACTAACATTACTTGAACTCTCATCATCCTCATTTGCACCGCTGCTTGCGTTTTGCTTCATGTTGTCACAAGTTTTTATGAAAACATGATGCAAAATGCAAGCAGCGGTTCAAATGAGAATGAAAAAGCATCAAGTAATGTTAGTAATCGTGAATCTGTTGAAGGGCAAGCTCACAAGATCAGAAAGAGTTCAAGTTATGTAGAAACTGGAAGGTTGCCGGACATCTTCTTCACTTTTGAGCCATTGGCAATTGATTTTAACAACATTCTTTGTGTCACTTCTACAATCAAGTGTAGAATTTTGATCCTCAAGATCTAAAATCAATAACGACATTTTAACCTACTAACACAAAGAAGATACGACCATAGTAACCTAACAGATGGATTGGAACAAGTTATTCACGATGAAAGATATGTGCAGCTAGGTAAAAAGACAATTCAAGAATGACGAATGAGAAAAACAATAATATGATATCAGAAAGAAATGTGTATACCACATTAAACTGATGAGGTATATATATAAATGTCACATGACTTGACCGTTACCCAACGGTTAGATTTCAAATGTAGATACTCAACCAGAATTCGGCCGTTAACAAACGGTCATATATCAAATGTATCCATATCGAAAACAAAAATTAAAAATGATATAGGGAAAGTATGACCGTTGACCAACGGTCATGAATAATTCCTAATATGAGAAAGAACCACTCTTTAAATTTACCAT
This sequence comes from Chrysanthemum lavandulifolium, assembly GCA_022545495.1. Classification (NCBI taxonomy): domain Eukaryota; kingdom Viridiplantae; phylum Streptophyta; class Magnoliopsida; order Asterales; family Asteraceae; genus Chrysanthemum; species Chrysanthemum lavandulifolium. The sequence continues at coordinate 145,368,940 of CM040241.1, read as the reverse complement.
CAAAATTTATAATCATAGAGCCAACAACAAGATGTTGCAGATTCAACTTGAGGCATTTGATCCACCAAATCGTCTTTTAAATGTTAGGCATTACAAAATATTTGTATGATTATTATCACTGATAATCATAAGAACTAGTGGTGGCAAAATGGGTAGATTAGGTAACACGTCAAAACAAAAAAGGGAGTAAACATGCCAAGTAAAAAACAATTGAAAACACGTCCAATTTCTTTTCAAATTGTCTAGCGCTAACTTCTTCATAATCATTATAAACGAAATATCATGTTATCTTAAGTTTTGATAACTATTTACTAATTTCAAGCGGGGCTTTGTAATAGGTGAAAAACATTAACGCTGGCAATATTTCCTAAATCTTTAATTCCAGACTAGTATAGTTAATATTCTTAGACTCAATTTTCGTAATACTACTTGGTCCTCTGGTTTATTTTAAAATGACAAAGGACTAGAAGGTTTAAGTAGTTCAAGCATTTTGACCTGCAAATTCTGGAATATGTTTTTCAGTTTTAACCCATTTGGACCCGTTTGAATATATTTGTATGCCCTAAATAAACGCAGAAGATCAAAAATACCCCCTAAATTGGCCGAGGTTTGTCCTCGATCAGCAATGAGTACGAAAAGCCCAAGTGAAATAGCATCAATCGAATACATAAAAGTTGTGCGAAACGATAAAGATATTACCTATTGCTAATTATAACAGGTATGTAATGGGTGAAAGACATCAAATGCTTACATTTCCTAAATCAATTAATTCTAAACAAGTATATAATTATTATCTTAAGACTCAATTTTTTATGAGACTCTGTATACATTAAAATGACGCACTAAATGGTTTGAGCTAGGTTGCACGGACACGGACACAGCGATACGGCAAAATCTAAAAATACAGGACACGGACACGGCGTGGACACGGGGAATTAAATATTTAATTTATATATTATATGTATAAAAACATAAGTAAAGGGGCTAATGTTGACATTCTTATATTTGTGTTTTAAAGGTATTTCAAGATTGAGATGGTTTTGCAAAAAGAGAACAAGTTCAAGGGTGTATGTTGCAATTCTTCAAAGTCAAAAAGTCTTGGATATAAACGCTGGAATTGGGGTTGTTGATTATCGTTCAAAGATATTTTTTCAATCATCCTTCTCTCATTCTTTAATCATCATCATTCACCAGATACAAAGCCTCTCCGCCCGATTAATGATACAAGATTTAGACCTAGCACTAATCCAATTAATTGAAAGAGTCTTGACATCATCGAACAACTTTTCAGCCTTGGAGAACTTGTTTTCAAAGCAGGCAAGGTTGCGGCGATTTCTCGGATGATCCAAATAGGGGTTTTGATAGTGGCGTCAAGAAGTCTTATTGTTTGATTGTTGGTTAAAGGTTTTGATCATGTTCTTGAATCTATTCTTGTTATTTTCATTAATTTGTTCGATATATCATCTTTCCGTGTCCAAGCCGTGTCTTGACCGTGTCCAACGTGTCCATTTCGAATCGCACGTGGGACACGGCTGCGTGCGTGTCGGACGCGTGTACGAGCCGTGTCCGTGTCCGAGCCGTGTCCGACACTGCGCCACTTGAGTTTTAGGCGTGTCCGTGCTACCTAGGGTTTGAGTGGCTGACCCAACCCGATCTCACACATTTTGACCTGCAAATTCTTGAGCAGATATTTTCAGCTTTAGCCCATTTAGACCCATTTGAACATATTGTTCAGCCCTAAAGAAACACAAAAGATAACCAAACCGTGCACGCGCGAATTCTTACATAAATTTTTGTTGGACGAAAGATTTGACTTTGTTTAATAGACAAGGTGTTGAAGTTTATGTTGTTTAAATTTAACTATTGATATATTGTTTTAAACATTATGCGTGTTTAATAGCACGTAATGACCCTTGAGAAATTGTTTTTCCGGATATCGTTGTTTAAACTGTAAAGAGAAATTACATGTGTCGTTGCTACATGTGGAATCATGTGTATTTATTTTCATCTCATAGTAACCCGTGGGGCAGTGCTTTCATTTTGATCATAATATTCCTTCTAATAATAATTTTGTCGGTATTTAACTTTTAACCCCGTGTACCCGCAGTTTAAACTTATAAAGAGGAATAACATGAGTCGTTATTAAACGTGGAGAGTAAAAAAAAGGTATTTTTGGACAACCTTACTTAAAATAGGAATAACATGAGTCGTTCGTATATGTACAATCTCGTGTATTCATTTACATATCACTGTAACTCGTGCTTTCATTTTGAAATTTATAAACAAAATTTATAAAACATATATGTTGTTAAAAAAAAAAAAAAAAAAAACTTATAATTTTCAAGGGGATTTCAAAGTTTATAGGTTATTTATTAAATTTATAAGGTTATTAAAGAACATCGAAACTGATAACTTACTTAGGTTCAAATAATTTATTTAAAATTCAACAACTAAAGTTTATTAATTATCTCCTCATTTTTCTATTTTTTTTCATTACAAAATCGACACATGTGTTTTATACAGTTTTTTTGCGCAAAATGAAATTTAGATGTGTTTGAACAATTTGCTTCAATTTTAACTTTCTATTGTCTAATGGGATGGCTCTATTTTTCCTATGTGGCCAAATTGAGCTCTCCTCTTGGTGCAACTGAAACCTCTTGAAAGATTTGAGTTCACATTTATTATGTAAGAGATTATTATAATGATAATCTGAAACAAAATATAAAAACTACAGTATTTAGTAGGTTGTTTGCATCAGATATAGACTAATGAGGGATGTGGCACCCGCGCTTTGATTCAAGTGTCAAGTGGCGCCGTTTGGGTTTATCTATTTGAGTTTAGCACAATTGTAAAGCATAACGGGTTGCGTGGCCAGATTTCAGCATGTGCAAGGTGATCAACCGCACAAGCCTCCATAATTCAAGGGGCCTCAAAATTTTTAACCTCTAATGGTGTTTAACTTGGTTTTTTCACGTAAAATAGATGAAAACGTATTCTTGAACCTAACATACTCTTATTTTTGACCGAATATAAGTTATAGACCAACTTTGTTTAGTTTTAAGAGATTTATAAGAAAAAGGTGAAAACAGAGTTGTGGGTGCGGCTGAATGGCCGAGGAAGATAACATATTTGGATTATTTTCACTTTGCACCCTACAGTGTTTAGGTTTTACATCTATACCCTAATATTTCAATTTGTTTAAAGCACAGATGGGTTGATCAAATTAAGAGTTAATTGCATTTTTGATCCTTGTGGTTTGGCCAAATTGCAGGTTTGGTCCCCAAAACTTTGAAAGTGCAACGATAGTCCTCATTTTGAAGTTTGGGTTGCATTTTCGGTCCTTATCAGTGTGAAATGACCAAATTACCCTTCTCTTTTTCTGAAGAAGACAAAGGGTCTTTTAGTCATTTAACTTTATCCGAGGACCAAAATGCAATCCAAACTTCAAAATGAGGACTATCATTACACTTTCAAGTTTTGGGACAAACTCTGTTAACCAAACCACAAGGACCAAAATGCAATTAACTCTTAAATTAACATTTTCAACCCGTGTTTTAGACAAACTTTAAGAATGGTCCAATCTGTTTCTTAACTGATGAAGGTGGTCTAATATTATCAATGCAACACATATAAATTTATTAAACACCTTTGTTTAACGGTTTCTGCTTACATAACATTATTTTTAGTTTTTTACTTTTACATTATATAAAGCTTTTGTGTTTTCCACGAGGCCTAAGTATTCATGGCACAGGGCCTCCAAAATTTACGGGACGGTCTCACGTGTTGGTTACATATAACTGCATAAAGTGTTGCCATTTTGTTACTTACATACAACTGCATCGAACAGTTTATGTATTGTTTTAGTGTACAACAAAGTGAGGTGTAGTGCATTAATCATTTAGCGCTCAAAAGGATTTGACTTTCTGTGTCAAACATATTACCAACGGAACAAAATCTCAAGGGCCCATCTGGAGCAACATGATGCTCAGGAGGACATATCAAGGCAAAACCAAAGCAATTGGTGTCAATGAATAGATGAAAAGGACTGACCACTTCAAGATCAAGCTAGCAAGAAAAGCACAAATCTGAGATGGACTCTGCCACTCACTCTTGGATAATAGAACTATCAGTCCATCACTCGGTCAACACATGCAACAAAAATCCCTTTTGTCAAACGATCTCATACTGTTACAAAGGAGCTTTCCGAGTGACACTTTATTGCAGAAAGAGGAACCACGGACCCTGCAAATGATTTCAGATAATGTCAGTGATTTTGAAGGGAGAAAATGGAAAAGGCATGTCTTCAAAGCCGTATAAATTTAAAACTCAGACTATTTGGAATGAATCCAACTTTCTGCATCCTGTTCGGATATTCCATCGACTTACCAATATCACCTTCCTCTCAAACCGCTTTAAAAACCTCATTATAGCTTTCATTGTCACATAACTGGATTCTTCTGCAAAGAACCTCAATAATGACTATGCTTGATCAAGATTCTTCTCTTTACAATGGCTAACAATCAAATATCTGCAAATTGTCGTATCAGGTTCAATGCCAAATTCAGCCATATCCCTTATGAAAACTTCACCCTCAATTGTTCTATTTAATCAACATAAACACCCAATGATTAATTGCTTGATAAGAGAGGTCATTTTCATTTTAATATGTCTTAAGAAGCATAAAATAAAATTAAAGAAAAACAAATTAATCAGAAGCAGGACATAAAAAAAGATATCTGTAGTAGAGGTCGCAAAAATGGGGGTAACTTTTCATACACGGTCACTAGCTTTCTTTCAAAGAAATTGAACTTAGTTAGAAACAGCTAGTGTACCAAAAAAATGATTCACACAATTTATTACTCAGTATGTCAATCATATATTTATGAGTAAATTGCACAAATGGTCCTTGTGGTTTGCCCAAATTGCAGATTTCATCCCTGAGTTTTCGAAAGTGCAGGCGGCCTCCCTGTATGGAAACTTTGGTTCCATTTTGGTCCCTTGTTGCTAACGCTGTTAGTTGGTTCCAGTTATCTTTTGGACCATTTTTTAAACCCGAGGGCAGTAATGTCTTTTCAATTTGTTTGTTTATATCAAAAACTCAGATTATTACTTAATTTCTTTAAACGATCCCAATTCCACTTTCTTTAACCCTAACCCATTTTCATCCCCGTTTGATTTGATTTGTTGCAATCACGATCCTTAAAAAGTGGCCACATATAAACATGACAACACCAATCCAACATTGGTATATTAGACCAGATGGAGAAAAGTTCGATGAATCAGTTTATGGTAAAAAGTTTTTTGCGTTTTTTTTATCTTTCTTAGTGAGATATTGTGTAATTTACACTAATTTACTCTTATTTTGATTTTGCAACAGATGCATATCCCAACGGAAGCCTCCTGCACTTTCAAAAACTCAGGGACGAAATCTGCAATTTGGGCAAACCACAAGGACCATTTGTGCAATTTACTCTATATTTATTTTGAAAAAAGATTTTATAGTTTTTTACCCATTTCACTAGGTAAATATATAAATATAGCACAAACCTACCCATGCATAAGCTGAAATTACCACATAATCTACTGAGGATATGCCTGCTCCAGCAGAAACCAATGACTCCTTGAATGTCTGCAGTTTTTACAATATTCGAAAGATCAATTGATAAACTTAATCACCACAATTGATAAATTAAATATCTTTGTAGTCTAAAGACCTTATAGTTTTTAAGTGATAAAAAATACGCTAAATTCAATGATGGGCTGCATAATATTTGACAGTAGAAATTAGTATCAAATTCTATTAATACATTTCACGTAAGAAAAAACTTTGATCTAATCAACGTTTCGTTTTGTAAAGATTTCTTACTATGTCAGTAGTGTGTGTGTCTCCAGAGCCACCAACACCCTTTTCTGAAACTGATTCCTTTGCCTGTAAATACTAGATTTAAAATACAGTTAGTGAGTCTTTTTGCTCGCTAATAACATCTGTTTTTGGAAAATATTCCTTTCAAGCGATAGTTAATACAGCAAATTATTTCAAATTAGGTGGATTGGTATGCGGGTAATAAACCAAAAGCGTAAGTTCTATGAACTGGAACCTGCAAATAAAGGGAATTTATTCACTGTTCAGCTAAACAATTCTATATTTCGCACCACGGAAGTTAGAACTTGAAATAAAGGAGAATAACACTTAAAAACGTATAGAAGGACTTAAAATGACACGATGAGAGTTTTTACGGTGGTCAGCAACCACCACGAAACCCGTTTCCACTCATTACCTGACCCACGCATACCAGCACCTATATTATAAATATAAACACATATCTTATCAAAGATGACTTCAACGAATCATAAGTGAGGCATTCAGCTTGGCAGGCAGGCATGTGTTCGTCATAGGGTTAAGTTTTTGTAAAAGTGGTTATAGTCTAGGTTTTAAAAATATACCCAGTTCTCTATAACCAAGGCTCTGATACCAATATGTAACACCCCCAAAAATGGTTTGCAGCGGAAGTAAATGTTATTGGGGTACCACTCGATTGATATCACAACACAAAGTATAGAACAACATATTTCCTTAAAAGATTTCATTTATTGAGATAAAACAGAGTTTACAACATTGTTTTTGTGCGGGAATATAAGCCCATAAAGAAATTTAAGTGGTCCCCAAATGTATATCAGAGTCATCTATGACCATGCCATGCCAATGCCCAAGCGCCTCCAAAGTTAGCTATCGCCTTTTTAATACCTGAGATAAACATGCTTAAAAAGATCAACACAAAGGTTGAGTGATATTCATAGGTTTAGTAAATAGTTGAACACAAGTAAGAGATGATAATTGCTTGAAGACAATCACCATAGAAAGCAGATTATTATTATGCACTAAGCTCATGACACCAAACTAACTGCATACACCTTAATTCTTGGTGTAAGTAATGTTGCCCTCGGATGGAATTGCCAATTCCATAGTTACCAAATATAGTGTGCCCTAGTTATTTCCGATAGCAGAGGCGGGTCGTCAATTCCCATAGTACTATCCACAATATTCGCGTTCACTGCAAGTGATTAATGGTCCATGATAAAAGAGACTTATGGCGGCAACTTAGGCTATAATAATAATGATCGAGCAAGCATACCTTTTAAGAAAAGACTTGTGTTCTAGTTTATAGCATGTATCTCCCCAAAGAGTTTATAAAACAGTTAAAAGAGTAAAAGTGGGGCTATGATCTCACCTTAGCGATCTTTGTAAGAAATGCACAACAATGGCAAGTACGATATGGTAATGGCTTCAACACGAAACCTAGGCATAATATGGCAAGTCTTAGATAATATATTCCGTTTAGTTTATTACCTTTTTAAGGTGTGTCGATATTGGATAACGATTTTGTATAATTATATACTCATAATTATGTATAAGTTTAGTTAAAATATCGTCATAACGATTCTCGTTATAATCTTTAGGTCATCAAAATACTCGTTTTTATAAAGTCGTGATAAGTTTATAAGTTTTCTAAATATTTTCTATAATTTAGACTTTTTACCCTCAAGTTTCAAAAATGTACAAGTTTGGCCCTTAAACTTTGGGAAAATGACACTTTGTACCCAAAAGTATTTCGTACTCAAAATTCCTAGAAATGACAGTTTTGGTCCTTCTATAAAACTGCTTTTGCAACAGTATTTCAAAAGTCAATTTGTACTTTTAGTCCCCAAGGTTCGCAAGTTTACACTTTTACACAAAACTTATATTTACTCTTTTTAAACTAATTTTTTTTCCATATTTACAAGATCTATCCTAGACTTTTACATGCATACGTTTTACGTACAAAACAACCCTTAAACTTTCCATAACTTATATATTTAACCCGAACACTATAACAATTGCGAATTAAGTCCAAAAATATATTTATCTTTTACAAAAGTTTATTACAAGCTTATGAGCTTATTTTTCTTATGAATGGACCGGGTAACGATCTTTGGTTTCAAGATGTAGTCGCGATATAGTTTCAAGAAAATAACGAGAGTTTTAGTTTATATATAACCGTTTCTTCATGGTTTATTAAATGTTTTAGCGAACATATTTATGAAATCGACACTTGTTTATTAAGATGTTGACGAAAAGAAATGAAATGAAAGTGAGTTAAAGAAGCTTACGAGGATGAAAGGGGTACGTACGAGGGACGAGCAAGAACCGAAATCAACTATTCTTCCAAAACTTAACCCCGTAATGAACTTCCAATGAACCAGAATCTACAACCCAAAGGTGGTAAAGATATGAAAGAACCCGAATACGTAATCTATCTCTTTAAACCCGAAAAGAACTCAACCCGAAATAAACTTCCAAGCTTATATATAAAGTAACCCGAATGCTCTTGTTACCCTTCTTCTTCTTACTCGGCAGTGACAAAGGAGATGAGGGACGTTTGTGAGTTTGTGATTTGAGAGTGGGTTGCAAGAGTGTGTATGATAGTGATGTGAGGTAGTGGCTTTTATAGACAAAGAAGGTATGGCTCCTCCAATATTTTATGTGAGTTTTTGCATGGTTCCAAGAATTAAGTAGAACGCATGCTTGTTACTTGAGCATGCTTGTATGTCAGCGAAAGTTTGGACAGATTTGAGGGGTGGTCACGTCTAAATGGGATCTTGGGTGAAGGAGTCAAAGATTAGTTAGAGTAGGTTTAGGTTATTATATTATGTGTTTTGCTAGGCACCTCATACGCATGCATCTCAAAGTAGAATTTGTTTTTGTGTTTTGGTTTTACTTTGGTTGGCACGTTGTGGTACGAAACATGGAACAATACATCAAAATTTGACTTTGTGTTTTCTCTCATAAAACACATACACACACAAAGTATAATGAGACCAAAGGTGAGATTTGAGTTTTTGCTTTTGCTTGTTGGCTGGGGTCTCGTTGGATCACAGTAGGAAAGAAACATAGTACTAAATTGTAGGCGTATGGCAGTAGCATCAAAAAAGAAGACTATTGTCCTTTGTTTTGATTCAATAAAATGAAATGGTTGAGTTTGGTTCCGGTGCTTTGTCTAATGATTCGCTACTGCCACAGAAAAGCAACGAGAGTAACCTTGCAACTAGTATTTGTGTCTTGATCTTTCTTAGTATTAAAACTCCTCAATTGTCTAGTACTAAAAATCCTCAAGATAGTACATAATATACGGGTAAAACTTAAGACTCTAAATCATTATAATTTGAATTTTGTGGTACGTGGTGCCTAGACAAAAATGAGATTGTTTTTGTTGGTTTGCTTGTGTACTTGACCTCTACCACAGAAACATAGAACTTCCATGTTTACTTTAATTTCCAACTTACTCATGCATGCAAACATGCATACGGACCAAAGGTTTGGTGTGTTGCTTTTGTTGATACTTTTCCATCATAGAAACACATGGTACTTACTTGCAATGCTTAGGTCAATATGATAATAGGCTAAAGTGGTCTTGTAGTGTCTTATGTCTTAGGTTTAATATAATAAGCTTAGGGTAGTCCTCTTTTGAATACATACTCATGCACGCATGTAGTAAAAAGACCCATTATAATATTTTTGTTATGCTTGTGTCGTGGGGTAGTAGAAGGAAAATAGTAAAATATATATGATGTTTGTTTTAGTTGACGCATGGAAAGAAAAGAGGAGCAAAGTATGGCATCAAAGATTTGTTTAATGAGTAGGTGTAGCTTAGGGGTGTTAGGTGCATGTTCATTTGCATGCTTCAACTTTTACAAAAGAAATTCTTCATGTGATTGTTGCTTTTGAAATTGAAGTAATATTAAATATAAGATGTATAGGATTTTATTTATGTTTTGTATTAATAACAATAACTTGGTTGGTTTTATAGAAAAGGAAGAAAAGTGAGTAAATTTTGATAGTGTTTAAGTATCTAAAGTATTGGAAAGGTGGTGCGGGTATTGGGTAATAGTTTTGCATGCGTGTAAATATTAGAGCAGCGTAATAATAGTGTTTATATAAACCTTGAAAAATAAAAATTGTAAACTTAGAAAATGTTATTGAAATACATATATTTCATGTAGACTTAACTTTATTTAATGTTGGTTTATGTTAAATGCCATTTTCAGGTTCGCGATTTAAGTTAACAACTACACGTAAAAATAATTATGTAAACTTCCAAAATAAATAAATTTGAGTTTGAGGTTGAGTAAGGACCTGGAAAAGTACGGGTTGTTATAGTACCTACCCCTTATGGGAACCTCGTCCTCGAGGTTAAGTTTGTGTTAGTCGCTTAAGTGACAAAGGGGAATTCTTAAAATTTTCTAGTTTTGTTCGCAAATGTGATGTGAATAAATTTATTCGAATAAAAGAATATTCCAAGAGGCACCATTTCTTTGGGATGAAAATTTGGGTAAGAGATTTGTATCCTCGAAAGGATCCTATAAAGTTGTTTTTTATCGTGATGCAAATAAAACAATTTCAAAGATCGATGTTTGATATTTCTTAGCACAAGGAGTTTTGATAAGGTTTGACCAAAAAATTTTTTTGACTCATTAGCATAAATATTTTATAAAAATGTCACAATGTGTTTCACTTGTTGACACAATTGTTATTTAAAATAAATCATTGAAAGTGAAAGCGTTAGAGAAGAAGATGTGGTTGAGTGCGTATGTTTCGATAAGTTTAAAAGTTTATAGGCGGGATCCGGTTGTTAAGGTTATGCTTCTCGAATTTGAATGGTATATATGTAAGAAAATATTGAGTCTTTAAAATTTTAAAGAGAACTTGGTGCATGTAAAGAAACTTGTTAAATAATGTTTTAAGTGTCAACATGGAATCGGTTCCAAGTTGGAGGTTTGCATGTGAATTCAAAAGTCGTTTTGCAATTTCAAATAACCCGAATACTTTTTTTTTAACAAAGCGCTTATTTTTACTCAGAGTTTGTTCCATTTACAAAAAAATACCGGCCATCCTTTAAAGTTTTTCAAAAGGAGTAAATAGTTTATAAGGAAGTTGCAGTAAGGTTTATAAAAATGTTTGTAGAACCACTTTATTGAGTAAAAAGAAAATACTTTTATCATGATAAATCGTAGTTTGTGTTTCAGTATTAAAGCAACAACTTGGTAGGATGATTTTTAAAACGGCTTATAAAGTAATAGAAGACGGTTTGTCAATGGTAGTGAAATATTTTGGTAAGAAATAATTCAGGTTATAAAATAACTCGTGAAATGATTTGTAAAATAACTTATATGAAAATAATTTATTGTTGTCAAAGAGTTGAAGATTTCGTAGTTCAATTAATATCAAGGTGGTTTATGGGGTGATAATAAAATAGTCGGTAAAGTAAAGGCGAATAGTTTGTGAGGTAAGAGTACCAAGTTTTATGGTTTTAAATCAGACAGTGGCTAAAACGGCTCACTAAAAGGGTAAAATAGTTTATAAGACCGTAACGTAACTTGCAGGAAAAATTTGTAATGTAGTTTACAAATCGCTATCGCAATTGTTTGTTGTTTCATAAAATAGTATTAAGGTAATTAATCGGTTTATCACTCTATAAGAAAATAGTTTGCAAAGCATTATTAAAGTCATTGTTTATGAAGTATTAGCAAAGTCGTAAATTTTTGGTTTAATGGCACAGTAGTAAGACTTTTTGGGAAAATGACCGTGAAGTGATCGGAAAATTAGTTGAAAGTAGTTTGCAATGAAGTTTTTTTTTTTTTTTTTTTTTTTTTTATTTCATAAGAGGGTAGCAGGACAGAAAATTGGTGTTTTCAAGGGAATGAGTGAAAAGTTAGGAATCCGTTCCCAGAAAAAGTGACTTGAGTTGCAAGTTATGTTTTTATATCTTTTGGTCGTTCGTTTATTATTTATATTTAGCAAGAGGCTCCCTTTGTAGATGTCGAGGTGTGTTGTTCCTAGAACGGCTAGGGAAGAAATTCGATTTATCGATTTAGTACGAGTTTTGGGGCGGAGGTGACCTTTGTTATCGCAATGGATGACGAGATGACTTCGATCTCAACGTCTAAGAGAATGATGATAGGATAGGATGATGGATACATGGGTTGTAACGACTCCATAATAGAGATTTAATGGTTCGGTAGAGAAGACGATAAGTCGTTGGGACGGGAAAACAGAAGACATGGTATTGCAGTAACCTAAAAAATATAATCTAAACATAGAGTAATGTCGTGAGATAATTAAAATCTTAGTTAGTCGCGCATAATCTACTAGGAAAATCTGAAATATAATCATTAATTCGCATCATGCAACATTTCGTCGGTTATGTATTATCTGCTAAGTAAATCTCGTACATAATGTAGGCACGACGGCGGTAGCGAAGTGGTAGTGTGCATCATCTGCCATGCAAATCTCTATGCACGTTGGTGCGGAGGCGTAAAGTAGTGGTGTAAAATGGTGAGTTTAGAAAGTTTAGTAATGAGAAAGGCGTTCCACTTAGGAGAAAAGTATCGTAGTGAGAAAATGTTGTGACGTCAGTATGTGATGGGTAGAAGTAAACTTTTATAACTCTTATAATGAACACACATGAAAATTTTACCATTTTTAGAAGTCAATTAGGAGGTCAAGTGGACATACCACTATTATAACTACTTTCAGTATTGCAACATTCACCTCTGAGTCAGACATAGGTGATCAGGCTATGTCTCACTGTCCCTGGCTGAATATAGGTGATCAGGCTATATTCACCCGAGGTTCAATGAATCTTGCAATGCTTAGCTTAGTTATACTAGTAACATGTCCTAATGCTTTTAAAGTTTGTCATGAAAGATTGAACAAATATTTCATTTATATGGGGGAGAAGGCATAGCGCAGTATTATATAATCATACATATAAGTAAGGCAATCATAGCTAATAGTGAGACTAAGTTCTTAGTAATAAAACACATATCTTATCAAAGATGACTTCAACGAGTCATAAGTGAGGCATTCAGCTTGGCAGGCAGGCATGTGTTCGTCATAGGGTTAAGTTTTTGTAAAAGTGGTTATAGTCTAGGTTTTAAAAATATACCCAGTTCTCTATAACCAAAGGCTCTGATACCAATCTGTAACACCCCCAAAAATGGTTTGCAGCGGAAGTAAATGTTATTGGGGTGCCACTCGATTGATATCACAACACAAAGTATAGAACAACATATTTCCTTAAAGATTTCATTTATTGAGATAAAGCGAGTTTACAACATTGTTTTGTGCGGGAATATAAGCCCATAAAGAAATTTAAGTGGTCCCAATGTATATCGAGTCATCTATGACCATGCCATGCCAATGCCCAAGCGCCTCAAAGTTAGCTATCGCCTTTTTAATACGAGATAAACATGCTTAAAAAGATCAACACAAAGGTTGAGTGATATTCATAGGTTTAGTAAATAGTTGAACACAAGTAAGAGATGATAATTGCTTCGAAGACAATCACCATAGAAAACAGAGATTATTATTATGCACTAAGCTCATGACACCAAACTAACTGCATACACCTTAATTACTGGTGTAAGTAATGTTGCCCTCAGATGGAATTGCCAATTCCATAGTTACCAAATATAGTGTGCCCTAGTTATTTCCGATAACCGAGACGGGGTCGTCAATTCCCATAGTACTATCCACAATATTCGCGTTCACTCGCAAGTGATTAATGGTCCATGATAAAAGAGACTTATGGCAGGCAACTTAGGCTATAATAATAATGATCAGGCAAGCATACCTTTTAAGAAAAGACTTGTGTTCTAGTTTATAGCATGTATCTCCCCCAAAGAGTTTATAAAACAGTTAAAAGAGTAAAAGTGGGGCTATGATCTCACCTTAGCGATGCTGTAAGAAATGCACAACAATGGCAAGTACGATATGGTAATGGCTTCAACACGAAACCTAGGCATAATATGGCAAGTCTTAGATAATATATTCCGTTTAGTTTATTACCTTTTTAAGGTGTGTCGATATTGGATAACGATTTTGTATAATTATATACTCATAATTATGTATAAGTTTAGTTAAAATATCGTCATACCGATTCTCGTTATAATCTTTAGGTCATCAAAATACTCGTTTTTATAAAGTCGTGATAAGTTTATAAGTTTTCTAAATATTTTCTAGAATTTAGACTTTTACCCTCAAGTTTCAAAATGTACAAGTTTGGCCCTTAAACTTTGGGAAAATGACACTTTGTACCCAAAAGTATTTAGTACTCAAAATTCCTAGAAATAGCAGTTTTGGTCCTTCTATAAAGCGCTTTTGCTTGATATTTAAAAGTCAATTTGCACTTTTAGTCCCCAAGGTTCATAAGTTTACACTTTTACACAAAACTTATATTTACTCTTTTAAACTAATTTTTTCCATATTTACAAGATCTATCCTAGACTTTTACATGCATCGTTTCGTACAAAACAACCCTTAAACTTTCCATAACTTATATATTTAACCCGGACACTATAACAATTGCGAATTAAGTCCAAAAATATATTTATCTTTTACAAAAGTTTAGTACAAGCTTATTACAAGCTTATGAGCTTATTTTTCTTATGAATGGACCGGGTAACGATCTTTGGTTTCAAGATGTAGTCGCGATATAGTTTCAAGAAAATAACGAGAGTTTTAGTTTATATATAACCGTTTCTTCATGGTTTATTAAATGTTTTAGCGAACATATTTATGAGATCGACACTTGTTTATTAAGATGTTGACGAGAAGAAATGAAATGAAAGTGAGTTAAAGAAGCTTACAAGGATGAAAGGGGTACGTACGAGGGACGAGCAAGAACCGAAATCAACTATTCTTCTAAAACTTAACCCGTAATGAACTTCCAATGAACGAATCTACAACGAAGGTGGTAAAGATATGAAAGACCGAATCGTAATCTATATCTTTAAACCCGAAAAGAACTCAACCGAAATAAACTTCCAAGCTTATATATAAAGTAACCCGAATGCTCTTGTTACCCTTCTTCTTCTTACTCGGCGGTGACAAAGGAGATGAGGGGCGTTTGTGAGTTGTGATTTGAGAGTGGGTTGCAAGAGTGTGTATGATAGTGATGTGAGGTAGTGGCTTTTATAGACAAAGAAGGTATGGCTCCTCAATATTTTATATGAGTTTTGCATGGTTCCAATAATTAAGTAGAACGCATGCTTGTTACTTGAGCATGCTTGTATGTCGTGTAGTTTAGACAGATTTGAGGGTGGTCGCGTCTAAATGGGATCTTGGGTGAAGAGTCAAAGATTAGTTAGAGTAGGTTTAGGTTATTATATTATGTGTTTTGCTAGGCACCTCATACGCATGCATCTCAAAAGTAGAATTTGTTTTTGTGTTTTGGTTTTACTTTGGTTGTACGTTGTGGTACACGAAACATGGAACAATACATCAAAATTTGACTTTGTGTTTTCTCTCTAAAACACATACACACATAAAGTATAATGAGACCAAAGGTGAGATTTGAGTTTTGCTTTTGCTTGTTGGTGGGGTCTTGTTGGATCACGATGGGAAAGAAACATAGTACTAAATTGTAGGCGTATGGCGTAGCATCAAAAAGAAGACTATTGTCCTTTGTTTTGATTCAATAAAATGAAATGGTTGAGTTTGGTTCGGTGCTTTGTCTAATGATTCGCTCTTGCCACGGAAAAGCAACGAGAGTAACCTTGCAACTAGTATTTGTGTCTTGATCTTGCTTAGTATTAAAACTCCTCAATTGTCTAGTACTAAAAATCCTCAAGATAGTACATAATATACGGGTAAAACTTAAGACTCTAAATCATTATAATTTGTATTTTGTGGTACGTGCTGCCTAGACAAAAATGAGATTGTTTTTGTTGGTTTGCTTGTATACTTGACCTCTACCATAGAAACATAGAACTTCCAAGTTTACTTTAATTCCCAACTTACTCATGCATGCAAACATGCATATGGACCAAAGGTTTGGTGTGTTGCTTTTGTTGATACTTTTCCATCATAGAAACACATGGTACTTACTTGCAATGCTTAGGTCAATATGATAATAGGCTAAAGTGGTCTTGTAGTGTCTTATGTCTTAGGTTTAATATAATAAGCTTAGGGTGGTCCTCTTTTGAATACATACTCATGTCGCATGTAGTAAAAGACCCATTATAATATTTTTGTTATGCTTGTGTCGTGGGGTAGTAGAAGGAAAAGAGTAAAATATATATGATGTTTGTTTTAGTTGGCGCATGGAAAGAAAGAGGAGCAAAGTATGGCATCAAAGATTTGTTTAATAATTAGGTGGTAGCTTAGGGGTGCTAGGTGCATGTTCATTTGCATGCTTGACTTTACAAAGAAATTCTTCATGTGATTGTTGCTTTTGAAATTGAAGTAATATTAAATATAAGATGTATAGGATTTTATTTATGTTTTGTATTAATAACAATAACTTGGTTGGTTTTTATAGAGAAAAGGAAGAAAAGTGAGTAAATTTTGATAGTGTTTAAGTATCTAAAGTATTGGAAAGGTGGTGCGGGTATTGGGTAATAGTTTTGCATGCGTGTAAATATTAGAACGCGTAATAATAGTGTTTATATAAAACTTGAAAAATAAAAATTGTAAACTTAGAAAATGTTATTGAAATACATATATTTCATGTAGACTTAACTTTATTTAATGTTGGTTTATGTTAAATGCCGTTTTCAGTTCTGCGATTTAAGTTAACAACTACACGTAAAAATAATTATGTAAACTTCCAAAATAAATAAATTTGAGTTTGAGGTTGAGTAAGGACCTGGAAAAGTACGGGTTGTTATAGCTGCAAAACAAAAAACAGAATATCGACAAACCCTATGATCCATATTTGCCTTCATCTTACATGGCGACAACTCGAACTGTTCACTTTAGCTTTAAGAGTTTATAATTCCGAAGTCATATCTTAATTCTACATGTATTAGGACTTAAAATATCTCCTTTCTGAATCTATTACGTAAAGTCTTGACTAAGCCTCTTATACTCTGACTTTGCAATAAAACCCACGTTGTCTCGGTGGTAATGTAAAATCACAAACCAAAAGTGATTGCAATGACGATTTGTGGATCCTATGACTTAAATTACATCGGAAAGTCAAAATGTTACATCAAGTTTACAAATAAATGTGAGTGACTCAAAACTAATACAAAGTATGCAAAATCTGCCTGATATTTGCTTTAAACTCACAGACGACTTCATCAATCAATTTCCAATAGACACCAATAAACTAATCAAGTTGTCCTCTAGTCTCGGCGAAATACAATGACCAGTGTTAGATATTGTGACTTCACCTCTAAAGGGTAGTTTGGTAATTTTGGTACTACTTAACTTAGCTAGTATTATAAGGGTATTTTGGTCATTTTGGTTGTATCTTAAGATATAAGTTTCTTTGTACTTAAGTTTTGCATGTCGGTTTGTTCTATATAACACTAGCTTATTGACCCGTGGCATCCACGGGGTTTTAATATAAATTTTGAATCAAGAAATTAAGTGTTAGAATGGAGTAAGAAATAACAATGAATGTAAAAACTTTGAAATGTTTTGTGAATAGAATAATAATTTGTAACAAAACGATAGTATAAATTACAATGGTTGTAAATATCTATGTAACGAATGTCGATTGTTTGAACTATATCTCTCAATAGTTGTGACTTGAATCTTCAAAGCAATCCAAAAATGAATGTGAACCTACACATCACAGTCAATTAGTGAAGATTATTAGTAGTGCATTGTATTAACGTTTAAATAAGTAATATTGTTAGTTAAAAAAAACATTTACTTGGCACTAACCGTTTGAAGTAGTATTTGTTGAAGCACCTATACGTGCCTACATAAAAACATAATAACCAGATGAGACAAATTATATTGATACATGGTAGTAAACTATAAATTAAATATGAATGTTAATAAAAAAAATACCTCGTGATCATTGATCGGACCGTGTAGAACTTTTGTATTTGTTGTTTATAGATTACTATCGGAATCAGAAGCCACAACCTTTAAATCCTTTTTGCTTTTGACGCGTGAAAGAGCCACATATAGTTGTCCATGTGTGAAAACAGGGCGTGGCAGGTACAAACCAACTTTTGAAAGAGATTGCATTGACTCTTGTTTATTGTCATGGCGAATGAAACTGACACAAGAAATTGCTTCCTCACGATCTTCGGAGGTAATCATTTCAGACGAAGTAATTCTCAATCTTGGTATGATAACCTTATGTCCAAAATGTGTTCCATTAATTATATGCGGTAGTCACCAGTGTATTAGCAAATTGGTATCAAGAGCCACTCGATCGATTGAAGCAAGCTACAACTGTTTTGGGTTTCTTCTGATTGACATAAGCTTTTGGTTGATTTCAAGAATTAATTTCTTGACACCAGTTGTTTTTCGTTTGTATTTGGTGGTTGCTGATTCGTTCAATTTGAAGAAACATCAAGTCTCATTTATTTGTTATGTTTGGTGACTTGCTGATTTGATTTGTTGAATATCAGGTTTGTGATTAGGGATAGTTAGAACTTGTGTGTTGAATCGATCAGTTGGTGAAGAGATTGTATAATCTCTTTTCTTTTTCTTTTTTTTTGGATCGATTAGTTGATTGGGATTTAGGATAATAATAATTTGGTTTGAAGAATCGAGTCTGTACGTGAGTTTGGGTTTGTATTTGCCGATTCGCTTTTGGATTTGATCGTTCATAGATATTGCCGACTGTCTGAATTAGTATTTAAATATGCTAAGTTTTGATTGGGTGATTCTTAGTGAATGGGTCGGTGGAAAATTTAGTTAGATTTGATGAATGGCAATTTGGTATTTGCTCATTCGATTGTTGATTTGGTAACAAATAACTTCTGTTTTTTTAAACATGTTCAAAATTTGTTTCTTTGATAATCTTTGTATACGTTTGTTTAAGTTAGAGCCATAGTTTTTATTGTATAAGTGGGTCATTGGAATTATTATCCGTATCATATTGAGAGCATTTGAATTATTAGAGCTCGTTCGTCAAGTTATTCATTAACTTGAATTTGTTTAATACTTGGATAATAAGTTTGAACTTGTACCGTAATCCTTATTAAAATAAGTGGGTCATTAGAATTTGAATTGCTATTTGAAATTTGAAGATCGATTTGGTGTTTGAAGACTTGGTTATAATCAGGTCATTTGAATTTTGTTCGATCGTTTGGAATTTGTCAGTTTGGAAATTTGGATCTTCGTTTGTCGGGCTTTTTTGAAGTTTATTGCCCGAATTTGATTGTCACTGATGAATATCGTTTGAGCCGATTGGTTTGTTCGGTTGGCCGTTTTGAATTTGTCGGCTAACATTTGATTGTTCTTTTTTTTTGAAGTTATCGGCATTTTCTTTGGATCGATTTTGTTTCGGATTGCTTTTGAGAATCGATCGTTTGATTTGAATTAGGCTAGTATCTCTAGCCTTTGGAACTTTGAATTTGATTTGAAGCAGGTGGAGTTTAACTCAGGACCTCTGATGTTGGTCTCATTTACGGTGGTGAACGTGAATATTTGGTTGTCGTTCATTAAGATTTAGATTATGTTGCGGATCTTGATGCTAGAAGAACCTTGACAGGTTATGTTTCACCATTGGAAATTCGGTTGTAAGTTGGAGAGCTACATTAGTTCCTTTGAGCAAGTTTCATCATTGGTTGGATTTGCTCAAAATTGAATATATGGTGTTACTTAGGAGTTGAACTCAAAGTGGAGATTGTTAGATATTGTGACTTCACCTCTTAAGGGTAGTTTGGTAAATTTGGTACTACTTAACTTAGCTAGTATTATAAGGGTATTTTTGTCATTTTGGTTGTATCTTAATATATGAGTTTCTTTGTACTTAGGTTTTGTATGTCGGTTTGTTCTATATAGCATAGCATATATACAACTTGGTAAATTCACTTCATAATTTTTGATAATTGAAATACCAACACTTTTGCTCCAAATTCTGATGTTTGCACCTGTATATCCTTCTCACTTTGTGTTGCTGGTTTTGTGCTACTGCTGTTGTTCGTTTGCTTTGATTATCCCCACCTGATCCTAATAAATTTGTATCAAGAGCCACTCGATCGATTGAAGCAAGCTACAACCTTTTTGGGTTTCTTCAGATTGACATCAGGTTTTGGTTGATTTCAAGAATTAATTTCTTGACATCATTTGTTTTTCGTTTGTGTTTGGTGGTTCTTGATTCGTTCAATTTGAAGAAACATCGAGTTTCATTTATTTGTTACATTTGGTGGCTTCTTGATTTGATTTGTTGAATATCGGGTTTGTGATTAAGGATAGTTAGAACTTGTGTGTTGAATCGATCAGTTGGTGAAGAGATTGTATAATCTCTTTTTTTTTTTTTGATCGATTAATTGATTGGGATTTAGGATAATCAATTTGGTTTGAAGAATCGAGTCATACGTGAGTTTGGGTTTGTATTTGCCGATTTGCTTTTGGATTTGATCGTTCATAGATATTTTTGATTGTCTGAATTAATATTTAAATATGCTAAGTTTTGATTGGGTGATTCTTAGTGAATGGGTCGGTTGAAAATTTAGTTAGATTTGGAGAATGGCAATTTGGTATTTGCTCATTCGATTGTTGATTTGGTAACAAATAACTTCTGGTTTTGTTAAACATGTTCGAAATTTGTTTCTTTGGTAATCTTTTTATTCGTTTGTTTGAGTTAGAGCCGTAGTTTTTATTGTATAAGTGGGTCATTGGAATTATTATCCGTATCATATTGAGAGCATTTGAATTATTAGAGCTCGTTCGTCAAGTTATTCATTAACTTGAATTTGTTTAATACTTGGATAATAAGTTTGAATTTGTACCGTAATCCTTATTAAAATAAGTGGGTCATTAGAATTTGAATTTGCTATTTGAAATTTGAAGATCGATTTGGTGTTTGAAGACTTGGTTATAATCAGGTCGTTTGAATTTTGTTCGATCGTTTGGAATTTGTCAGTTTGGAAATTTGGATCTTCGTTTGTCGGGCTTTTTTGAAGTTTATTGCCTGAATTTGATTGTCACTGATGAAGATCGTTTGAGCCGATTGGTTTGTTCGGTAGGCCGTTTTGAATTTGTCGGCTAACATTTGATTGTTCTTTGTTTTTGAAGTTATCGGCATTTGCTTTGGATCGATTTTGTTTCGGATTGCTTTTGAGAATCGATCGTTTGATTTGAATTAGGCTCGTATCTCTAGCCTTTGGAACTTTGAATTTGATTTGAAGCAGGTGGAGTTTAACTCAGGACCTCTGATGTTGGTCTCATTTACGGTGGTGAACGTGAATATTTGGTTTTCGATCATTAAGATTTGGATTATCTTGCGGATCTTGATGCTAGAAGAACCTTGACAGGTTATGTTTTCACCATTGGAAATTCGGTTGTAAGTTGGAGAGCTACATTAGTTCCTTTGAGCAAGTTTCATCATTGTTTGGATTTGCTCAAAATTGGATATATGGTGTTACTTAGGAGTTGAACTCAAGGTGGAGATTGTTAGATATTGTGACTTCACCTCTTAAGGGTAGTTTGGTAAATTTGGTACTACTTAACTTAGCTAGTATTATAAGGGTATTTTGGTCATTTTGGTTGTATCTTAAGATATGATTTTCTTTGTACTTAAGTTTTGTATGTCAGTTTGTTCTATATAGCATAGCATACATACAACTTTATAACTTCACTTCATAATTTTTGATAATTGAAATACCAACACTTTTGCTCCAAATTCTGATGTTTGCACCTGTATATCCTTCTCACTTTGTGTTGCTGGTTTTGTGCTACTGCTGTTGTTCGTTTGCTTTGATTATCCCTACCTGATCCTAATAAATTTGTATCAAGAGCCACTCGATCGATTGAAGCAAGCTACAACTTTTTTGGGTTTCTTCAGATTGACATCAGCTTTTGGATGATTTCAAGAATTAATTTCTTGACATCATTTGTTTTTCGTTTGTGTTTGGTGGTTGCTGATTCGTTCAATTTGAAGAAACATCAGGTTTCATTTATTTGTTCTATTTGGTGGCTTGCTGATTTGATTTGTTGAATATCAGGTTTGTGATTAAGGATAGTTAGAACTTGTGTGTTGAATCGATCAGTTGGTGAAGAGATTGTATAATCTCTGTTTTTTTTTTTTTGATCGATTAGTTGATTGGGATTTAGGATAATCAGAATTTGGTTAGAAGTATCGAGTTTGTACGTGAGTTTGGGTTTGTATTTGTCGATTCGCTTTTGGATTCGATCGTTCATAGATATTGCTGATTGTCTGAATTATTATTTAAATATGCTAAGTTTTGATTGGGTGATTCTTAGTGAATGGGTCGGTGGAAAATTTAGTTAGATTTGGAGAATGCCAATTTGGAATTTGCTCATTCGATTGTTGATTTGGTAACAAATAACCTTCGGTTTTGTTAAACATGTTGAAATTTGTTTCTTTGGTAATCTTTTATTCGTTTGTTTGAGTTAGAGCCGTAATTTTATTGTATAAGTGGGTCATTGGAATTATTATCCGTATCATATTGAGAGCATTTGAATTATTAGAGCTCGTTCGTCACGTTATTCATTAACTTGAATTTGTTTAATACTTGGATAATAAGTTTGAATTTGTACCGTAATCCTTATTAAAATAAGTGGGTCATTAGAATTTGAATTTGCTATTTGAAATTTGAAGATCGATTTGGTGTTTGAAGACTTGGTTATAATCAGGTCGTTTGAATTTTGTTCGATCGTTTGGAATTTGTCAGTTCGGAAATTTGGATCTTCGTTTGTCGGCCTTTTTTTAAGTTTATTGCCCGAATTTGATTGTCACTGATGAAGATCGTTTGAGCCGATTGGTTTATTCGGTTTGCCGTTTTGAATTTGTCGGCTAACATTTGATTGTTCTTTTTTTTGAAGTTATCGGCATTTGCTTTGCATCGATTTTGTTTCGGATTGCTTTTGAGAATCGATCGTTTGATTTGAATTAGGCTAGTATCTCTAGCCTTTAGAACTTTGAATTTGATTTGAAGCAGGTGGAGTTTAACTCAGGACCTTTAATGTTGGTCTCATTTACGGTGGTGAACGTGAATATTTGGTTTTCGGTCATTAAGATTTGGATTATGTTGCGGATCTTGATGCTAGAAGAACCTTGACAGGTTATGTTTTCACTATTGGAAATTCGGTTGTAAGTTGGAGAGCTACATTAGTTCCTTTGAGCAAGTTTCATCATTGTTTGGATTTGCTCAAAATTGGATATATGGTGTTACTTGGAAGTTGAACTCAAGGTGGAGATTGTTAGATATTGTGACTTCACCTCTTAAGGGTAGTTTGGTAAATTTGGTACTACTTAACTTAGCTAGTATTATAAGGGTATTTTTGTCATTTTGGTTGTATCTTAATATATGAGTTTCTTTGTACTTAGGTTTTGTATGTCGGTTTGTTCTATATAGCATAGCATATATACAACTTTGTAAATTCACTTCATAATTTTTGATAATTGAAATACCAACACTTTTGCTCCAAATTCTGATGTTTGCACCTGTATATCCTTCTCACTTTGTGTTGCTGGTTTTGTGCTACTGATGTTGTTCGTTTGCTTTGATTATCCCTACCTGATCCTAATAAATTTGTATCAAGAGCCACTCGATCGATTGAAGCAAGCTACAACTTTTTTGGGTTTCTTCAGATTGACATCAGCTTTTGGTTGATTTCAAGAATTAATTTCTTGACATCATTTGTTTTTCGTTTGTGTTTGGTGGTTGCTGATTCGTTCAATTTGAAGAAACATCATGTTTCATTTATTTGTTCTGTTTGGTGGCTTGCTGATTTGATTTGTTGAATATCAGGTTTGTGATTAAGGATAGTTAGAACTTGTGTGTTGAATCGATCAGTTGGTGAAGAGATTGTATAATCTCTGTTTTTTTTTTTTTTTTTTGATCGATTAGTTGATTGGGATTTAGGATAATCAGAATTTGGTTTGAAGTATCGAGTTTGTACGTGAGTTTGGGTTTGTATTTGTCGATTCGCTTTTGGATTCGATCGTTCATAGATATTGCTGATTGTCTGAATTATTATTTGAGTTAGAGCCGTAATTTTTATTGTATAAGTGGGTCATTGGAATTATTATCCGTATCATATTGAGAGCATTTGAATTATTAGAGCTCGTTCGTCAAGTTATTCATTAACTTGAATTTGTTTAATACTTGGATAATAAGTTTGAATTTGTACCGTAATCCTTATTAAAATAAGTGGGTCATTAGAATTTGAATTTGCTATTTGAAATTTGAAGATCGATTTGGTGTTTGAAGATTTGGTTATAATCAGGTCGTTTGAATTTTGTTCGATCATTTGGAATTTGTAGTTTGGAAATTTGGATCTTCGTTTGTCGGGCTTTTTTGAAGTTTATTGCCCGAATTTGATTGTCACTGATGAAGATCGTTTGAGCCGATTTGTTTGTTCGGTTGGTTGTTTTGAATATTTCGGCTAACATTTGATTGTTCTTTTTTTTTGAAGTTATCGGCATTTGCTTTGGATCAATATGTATTGATTGTTCTTTGGCTCGGTGAACGTAAATATTTGGTTGTCGGCCATTAAGATTTGGATTATGTTGCGGATCTTGATGCTAGAAGAACCTTGACAGGTTATGTTTTCACCATCGGAAATTCGGTTGTAAGTTGGAGGGCTAAATTAGTTCCTTTGAGCAAGTTTCATCATTGTTTGGATTTGCTCAAAATTGGATATATGGTGTTACTTAGGAGTTCAACTCAAGGTGGAGATTGTTAGATATTGTGACTTCACCTCTTAAGGGTAGTTTGGTAATTTTGGTACTACTTAATTTAGCTAGTATTATAAGGGTATTTTGGTCATTTTGGTTGTATTTTAAGATATAAGTTTTTGTGTACTTAAGTTTTGTATGTCGGTTTGTTTTATATAACATAGCAGACATACAACTTTGTAACTTCACTTCATAATTTTTGATAATTGAAATACTAGCACTTTTGCTCCAAATTCTTATGTTTGCACCTGTATATCATTTTCACTTTGTGTTGCTGGTTTTGTGCTACTGCTATTGTTCTTTTGCTTTGATTATCCCTACCTGATCCTAACAACCAGGATGGTCCAATCCCATGACTTGGATTGTGGACTCTCTTGGGCGAGCCGCCTCACAGACTAGATGTAGAGGCTGGCTCGAGGTGCACTGTAAAATGCGTTACAGAGTTTCTAGCCATTGTCTGTTGGAATTATATAAATTGACATTCAAATAAATAAACATAAACATCAAGTACACATGCGGAAGCGTAAAAATCATTTAACATGTAATTAATTAACTAAATATAAAAGTATGTGTACCCTTTGAGAATCGGATCAAGAATGAACAAGAACCCTAATTAGGGTTTATGTGGATTATAATAATTACCCCTTAACGTTTTGTAATTCAATACAAGATACTAACAATAGTGTGTTAGTACCACGCTCTTGTACACAAGTACTAATACTAAGTTAATGTTATGCTAGTAAATGATTCACAAAATGATTTGATGTTTGGAAAACAACTCCGAACGACCCTAAAGGGTTATACACGATCGATTATTATAAAACACAAGAGAAAACCAAGTTTAGGGTTATGTATGTTCACAAGAGATAAAAAATAATAACCCCGTATTTATACTTGTATTTGAGTCCAAGTTTGATAAGGATTAGGTATCCCTAATCCAAATCCGACCGGCCATAACCCTTAAGGGTGTTCCGGAACCTTTTTGACTTCGAATTTTCACTTTAGTGCTTTCGTTTAACATTTAACGACCGTTAGTCCATTACTTTTAATAACTTAACGCTCGTTAGTCGTTTTGTGCATTTAATAATTAAATATAACCTTTTATATATATTAAATTATTAATCATTAACTCTTCGTACGTAAAGTGTGCAATCTCATAGTATCGAGTTCGATCCTAACACACATCTACTAATTTATGTTCATAAAACTAACAGCTCTGACTTGGACATATCTTAATAGTGTGATCACATAGGTTAGCGTCTAGCAACACGCCGATGCCTCTAGTACAACTCGAGTAAGGTCTACTGGAAAAACCTTTTAATGATTCATCATTATTATTATCCTTTTGTTACTAATACCACGTTAAATAAAGATATGGATCTAAGTCATTCTTTATTCAACCATTCTGTTTCTCGTTGTTTGTGATTGAGAAATATTACCAAATCTTCTGAACATATTCAGGGGAAATCTTGGCCGTGGCCACGCAAACATCTTGTCAACCCTACGAAAGGGCCAGCAGTATTAAACTCCAAAATAAATTTGAATGAACAAATTCCATCTTGACTACGAGCAAATCCCATGAACTTTGCAACACTTCTGAAAACAACCCTTATGACTACTAGTTACGTATAGCGTTAAGTTCTTCACAGAAATGCACTACATTCATGACAGTTATCTGGTATCTCAAGTTTGAGGATAACTATTCATGGTTTACTTAATAACAATATCCATAAAGTATAATCATGTAGTTGTGATAAGTCATATATTCAATTCATTGAATATCATCTGAAATTGTATGCTAACACATTAATATACGTTCAAGTATATTCTACCAAAACTCTGATTTTTCTTAGTTCAATGATATTTCCATATCATTAATTGACAACGGATGATTTAGAATAACTAAATTATTCACGGATTAAACATGCAAATATAAGACAACAATATTAAAAATGAAAAATAAACATAACCAATACTTTATTTCATTAACAATAATTGTTTTTTTTAACAATATAACAATAATTGTTTTTTTGAACAAAATTGTTTAACAATAATTGTTTATAACATCCTTTATCCAAATACTAATCACATTCATGCATGAAACTATTAGTTAACGAATTCCAATGCAATTGGCAAGTTCAGTAAGCTTTTCTCTAGGTAAAGCCTTAGTGAAAGGATCAGCTAAGTTGTCATCTGTGTGAACTTTCAGTAGATTTATTTTAACTTCGCGGACTTGTTCCCAAACATAGTGATACTTCCGTAGAAAATGTTTGGTGCCCTTCATGACTCGAGGTTCATTAGCAAATATGATTGTAGTAGAATTGTCGCAATACATATCAATAGGCGACTCAATTGAAGGCATAACACCGAGCCCTGAAATGAATTTCCTAATCCAAACAGCCTCCATTGCAGCTTCCAAAGCAGCTATGTATTAATGACAAACACATATATGTATTTGTTGAAAGTATTGAGAATCCTTTGTCAAACAGCTGAATCTTCAGGGGTATATTATGTAACTTTTTTATACCTGGTTTCTGACATTTAATACTTTGGGTGTTGTTTGTTAAGTTTGTATGTGAAGGGTTGAGAATGTAATATCTCTGGCTATATAAGGTCCTATTCAGCTAGGGTTTCATAACTCTCTCACGATATTCTCTCAAAGTCTCTCACATACAAAGTTTAGTCTTCATCTGGGTTTACTGGGTTTTTGGTAGTTTACTATTGTAAACTGTGTTATAGATCATCTTGATCTTTGGTTTGGTTTATAGTGTGTGAGTTCTTATATTTCTGTTGTTGCACCTATTAGAGGGATAACAACTTTTCATTGTATCTGTTTTGGTTAGCATCCGTGTTGGGGACTAATCTACTGTGTATATTGTTGTAATAAAAGATTATCACCAATGGGTGGTTGGTTGGGTGATTATTCATATTGTTCTGTACCATTTTAACATGGTATCAGAGCCAGGTTGGTAATTGGCTTGATCTCTTGGTGATTCTTGGTTGATTGAAGGGTTGGGATCTCGATTGGTTTTTAGGGTTTTTCTTGAAACCCTAATTTTTGGGGTTTTCGATTCTTGAGGTTCTTGATTCAATTGAAGGTAGTTTTGGTGGTTTGGGAGGTTGAATTGTTGGTTTCTTGATGCGATTGGAAGAAACCCTAATTTTCTAAATTGGGGTTTCTTGTATTACAGGAATCTTGTGGTTCTTGGGCTATTGATTGATATTTTTCATTGTTGGTTTCATCTATTACGCCTTTGTAAGGATTATTCTCTTTTCCTTTAGGATTTACTAGTTACGAGTTTAGTGGGCGAAGCGGATTGACTAACATCTTGATCGCCTCCTTGAGAGGTGTGAATACCTGCTCTGGTCAATCACAGCTTACTGGCTTGGGCTAAGTTAGTCCTTGGTGTGTGTTTCTTGTTTCAGTTTATACTTGGTAGTTCTTGTAGTTTTTTGGTATTTCTGTTTGATTGTTTGTCTGGTTATTTTGTGGTTTTGTTTCTTTGTCTTTCATTATGGCTATCATGATTAGTATTCTTGATCAGATTAATCCTCTGCATTTGCATCCTAATGATTCTAATTGTGCATCTGTTGTGAGTATTAAAGCGGGTGGTGTTGAGAACTATAGAGTTTGGGCTAGTGCTATGCAAATTAAAAATAAAATGAGTTTTCTTGATGGTACTTGTCTTAGAAGCGCTTATCTTTGCAAGTCCTTCTTTGGAAGCCCGATCAGACGAGATGTAATCTGATGGTTCTTAATTGGATTTTGAGTTCTTTAACTCAAGATGTGTATCTTGGACATGTTTTTACGATAATGTACATTGTGTGGAAAGATTTAAAAGATACATATGATAGAATTGATGGTTACGTGGTGTTTAATTTGCTTCAAAAGATTAATAGCTTTAAATAGGGTGGTTTACGTATGCGAATATTATCATAAGTTGAATTCTTTGTGGAGAGAGTTTGATATTCTTACTAAGTTGCTGATTGTATTTGTGAGGCTAGACAAGAACTTGTTGATCATGGGAAGTTGTTAAAATTGATGCGTTCCTTATGGGTCTTGATGACATTTATCAACCCATAAAGTACTCTTTAACTAGGAAGTCCTTCACGAAGTCAAAGATGCTTTTGTCATTGTATCAAGGAAGAATCCCATAGAGGGTTCCAACCACAATATTAAATCGAGAAGGCTCGGGTTTACGCTTTTGTTTCTAAGGCTTATGATAATAAGAATACTAGTTGGAGATGAAGCGATAATAGTAACAATTATGGGTCTAATAATGGGGAAATTATGATAGTTTACTTTGTACTCATTGTGGTTTGAAAGGTCATCTTGTTGATAGATGTTTTGAAGTTATTGGTTATCCTCCGGTTTTAAAAGAATCCTAATCGAAACACCGCTAATATGATAATAAAGTCAATGATATAAGGAGTGCCTCTGTTGTTAATAATGGCTCTAAGAATTGTTATGGAAGTATGTCTCTGAGTAATGAACAGGTTATGAAGTTGTTAAGTTTGTTGAATGATAAACCAGGAACCTTTGCTCATGCTAATATGGCAGGTAGGGATTCTTGTTCCTTTTTTAACTACAGTGTTTTCTTTAATCAGCATTTTTATAGATTTTTTGGTGCTAATATTAAGTTGGATGGGGTTAATTATCATCTGGGATGGATAATTGACTCTGGGGCTAATCAGCATTTAACTAATAGTCCTCTTAATATGCATAATTTGGTTGATATATCTGATTTAAAGATCACTGTGGGGGTCATCCCAATGGAACTCTTGCTAAAGTTACTCATGTTGGTAACTTAAAACTTAATGATAATGTGGTTTTGTTTGATGTGCTTGTTGTTCTGAATATTGTGTTAGTCTTATGTACATTAATAAGTTGATTAAAGATAGTAAGTTGAGAGTTGGTTTTGATGAGACTAAATGCTATATTGAGTTTGAATCATCGAGAGGTGTTGGGGACCGGTAGTGAGTCGGTGGTGCATATTTGTTTGATAAGTCTAGAGTTTCCTCTGCTTTTGTGACTAAAAGTGAGTGTTTTAGTTGTTTTGTTTCTAAAGATGTTTGGCATAGTAGATTGGGACATCCTGCTAATCCGGTTTGAAACTTTTAAAGGATCTTTAAAGATAACTAATATTGATCATGGAGCACCTTGTGATGTTTGTCATAAGGCTAAACAAACAAGGGATCCTTTTCCTCTAAGTGAACATAAAACTTACATTTTGGTGACCTTATACATCTTGATGTATGGAGGCCTTATAAGGTGGTTAGGGGAAGGTTTCATATATTTTTACTATTGTTGATGACTATAGTAGATCTGTTTGGGTGTATATGCTAAAAGGAAAACATGGGGTTTTTGAGATGTTTCAAAGTTTCTTCAAAATGGTTTTGACTCAGTTCAATAAGAAAATTAAAATTGTCAGATCTGATAATGGTACTGAGTTTGTTAATAATAAAATGGGTGAACTTTTTGACACAATGGGAATTATTCATCAAACTAGTGTAGCATATACCCCTCAACATAATGGAATTGCTGAAAGGAAACATATGCATCTGCTTAATGTGGTCTGATTGTGTTTTAACTGCTACTTATTTGATTAACAGGTTTCCTTCCTCTAATTTGAATGGCAAATCTCCTTTTTATTTGGTTTATGGAAGAGAACCTAGTCTGGCACATCTTAGGAGTTTTGGGTGTCTTTGTTATGCTACTATTTTAAAAGAGTCGATAAATTTTCTAAAAATCGAAAATGTGTTTTGCTTGGTTATGCAAGTGGAAAGAAAGCTTACAAGTTGTTGAGTCGGAAAATAGGTCTATTTTGTATTCAAGAGATGTTAAGTTTTATGAGACTATTTTCCATACAAAATGAAACAATCGATTCTTCAAATGATCCACTTGATGTTAACACTTTAAATTTCTTTAATAATTTTGAGTCAAAACCCAGAACTCCTAGTCCCTCTCCCAATGATGAAACAGAGGATGTAGATGAAGCATCTGTAGGTAGAGAAGGTAATCTAGGTGAATCTAGTAGGGTAGTGGATGTTGATCAGGATGTTACTCTAGAACAGATTCTTAACTCTGATTCACCACAGCAACTAGATATGCCTAGCATTGCAACTCCTTTAGATGAAAATAATAATTCTGAGGGAAATATTATTCATGAAACAGATGTGCCTAATTTTCAAAATGTTTTTCAAAATCAAACTGAGGAAGGAACTACTAGTTTTAGGAGGTCTAGTAGATCTTCTAAGTTGCCTACTAAACTGAATGATTTTGTGCTTGATTCTAAGATTAAGTATGGTTTAAATAAGTATGCTAATCATACTTGGTTAAGTACTGATAATTGTTGTTTTGTTGCTAATATGAATAAGTCTTGTGAACCTTCTTCTTATGAGGAAGCTTAACAGGATATCAACTGGAAAAGTGCTATGAATGATGAGTTAGTTGCTTTATATGAAAATGATACATGGGAAGAAGTTGATCTTCCTGAAGGAAGAATTCCTATTGGGTCTAAATGGGTTTGGAAACTTAAGTTGAAATCTAATGGTGAGATTGAAAGATATAAAGCTAGAGTTGTGGCTAAGGGTTACAACCAAAAATATGGTTTTGATTATGATGAGACTTTTAGTCATGTGGTTAAAATGGGTACTGTTAGGTGCTTATTAAGTATTGTTGTTCAAAATGATTGGAAAATTTTTCAAATGGATGTTAACAATGCTTTTCTATATGGTGATTTAATGAAGAGGTTTATATGTTGCCTCCACCTGGTCTTTTTCCATAAAACAATAATAAAGTTTGCAGGCTAAAAAAGTCTCTTTATGGCCTAAAAGCAGGCTCAAGCAGTGGAACCTTAAAGCATCTTAAGCTTTGTTTGAGGTCGGGTTTGTGCAATCTAAAATAATCACTCTTTGTTTGTTAGAACTAAGGGAAGTTCATATTGTACTTACTTGTATGTTGATGATCCGGTGATCACTTGGTAATAATGAAAATGAAATTGAGGAGTTTAAAACTTTTCGAGAAATAAGTTTAAAATCAAAGACTTAGGAGAATTGAAATATTTTCTTGGAATTGAAGTTTTAAAAGCGATAAAGGCTTGTGTTTTAATCAAAGGAAATATTGTCTTGGTGTTAAATGATTATGGTTTACTTGGTTGTAAGCCTGTTTTAACTCCTTTGCCTGAGAATATTGTTTTAAATCATAAAGAATCTGATGATGATAAAAGATTGAAAAATATTACTAGTTATCATAAACTTATTGGAAAGTTAATATATCTTACTATGACTAGACCTGATATTTCTTATGTTGTGCACTGCTTGAGTCAATATATGCATTCTCTTTTGAAATCTCATTTTGATATTGGCTTAAGAGTGTTAAAGTATCTTAAACTTGCTCCTGGTAATGGTCTGCATTTTAGTAAGAATAACCAAGGGTTTAAAGTTTACGCTTTTCGATTCGATTGGGCTAAATGTCACATTACTTGGAAGTCGTATACGGATATTGTGTTTTGTTAATGGTAATTTGGTTTCTTGGAAGAGTCAAAAACAAGCTACTCGTCTAAGTCTTCATTTGAGGTGTGTATAGATGTCTGACCTCTACTATATGTGAGGTTATGTGGATTCTTAAAGTCTTAAAAGACTTAGGTGTTCTTGAACATTTGTTGCCAGTTGAATTATTTTGTGATAACAAAGTGCTATACAAATTCTCGCTAATCCTGTGATGCATGAAAAACTAAGCACTTTGATATTGATGTGCATTTAGTTAGAGAAAAGTTGCATCGGGTTGATTAAAGCAGTTAAGGTTGATTCTAAAATCAAGCTGCGATGTTTTGACCAAAGCTCTTGGAGTGCATGCAACATGGTGTTATGGTTAGAAATCTTGGTATGATTAATCATTTGCGGGTTTATCGGTTTGAGGGGATGTTGAAAGTATTGAGAATCCTTTGTCAAACAAATTTGAATCTTGAGGGGTATATTATGTAACTTTTTTATACCTGGTTTCTAACATTTAATACTTTGGGTGTTGTTTGTTAAGTTTGTATGTGCATGGTTGAGAATGTAATATCTCAGGCTATATAAGGTCCTATTCAGCTAGGGTTTCATTCTCACGATATTCTCTCAAAGCCTCTCACATACAAAGTTTAGTCTTCATTTGGGTTTACTGGGTTTTTGGTAGTTTACTATTGTAAACTGTGTTATAGATCATCTTGATCTTTGGTTTGGTTTATAGTGTGTGAGTTCTTGTATTTCTGTTGTTGCACCTATTAGAGGGATAACAACTTTTCATTGTATCTGTTTTGGTTAGCATCCGTGTTGGGGACTAATCTACTTTGTGTATTGTTGTAATAAAAGATTATCACCAAGGGGTGGTTGGTTGGGTGATTATTCATATTGTTCTGTACCATTTTAACAGTATTTTGCAGTCATCGCGATTGTACTCTGCTTCTTGCTCTTCCACTCTACTCCTCCTCCATT
This sequence comes from Chrysanthemum lavandulifolium, assembly GCA_022545495.1. Lineage (NCBI taxonomy): Eukaryota > Viridiplantae > Streptophyta > Magnoliopsida > Asterales > Asteraceae > Chrysanthemum > Chrysanthemum lavandulifolium. The sequence goes on along the minus strand of CM040241.1, from coordinate 145,335,803 downwards.
AATGACAAACACAATATATACAGTCAAGGGCTTTAAATTTTCACGACAATAGGACACAAAGAAAAAGTAAAACATTTGAATACTTTGTCACCTCTAGTCTTTTGGTATTTATACTTGACTTGATGTCTTCCCCTCCGTAAAACAAGCTAAACTTTTCTCCTCTATTGTTAGCTTTGGAGTAGCTGAATGTCCCTTTGTGAAAACCATTATTTCTGGGCAAATTTTGATTTCCAAAGTACTCAAAGATGGCCATGAGAAGTTAACTTGCCCTAAGCAAAATCCCTTAAGACGATTTAGTTTCTCAAGTTTTAAGGACTTCAGAGAAGGTAAGACGATCTCTTTCACTTTGGCATCATATTCCTCTTCTTCTTCTTCCTTCACAATGACCTCCACATTTTTGCAGCTTATTATATGTAGGTCTTGGAGTTGCAAGAGACTACCAACCATGGAGCTAGTGAATACATGTTCTAAACTTGAACAATATTCAATAGATAATCTTGTTAGGTTTGGAAACTCCAGTAATGTCCACCGATTGCTCTTCCATATGTACTTGAGACCATGTAGCCACTCTAAGTCCATTTCTTTCAGATTTGGAAATTTTGCAACAATCGGTGATTCACTGAAACCACCATTTGTCCTTTCCACTGCTACTTCGAATACCTCAGTTAAAAGATCAGAGCTCTTTACATGAATCTTTTCCAGATTTTGCAGTTGCAGCAACTCACTGGATGGAATAATCTTTTCCATGTATAAATTTCCTTGCACATCTATTTCGATCAAATTATGAAAAGACCAAGGTAACCTTTCCAAAGTACTAGGGAACGAGCTTGAACTGTCTGAACTTGGAGATGCAGTCTGCATGACCAAACGAAAAATTTAAGAATACAAAGGCATGTGTTTTAATTAGTTAAGTAGGTAATATCATGTGCTCTGAAATAGAATCTCAGGGGGCATTTAAATAGTATAATAACTAGTTAAGCATCCTCTCTGAGATTTTAGGTAGGTACATGTTTCTCCAACCATTCCACAATTCAAAGAACCATCATTTGTCCTTTCCAATAGAATAAGGTGTGAAAATCACAAATACTCATGTCATAATATTAAACCAGGAGGTTATAAGTACGACAATTTTACACACCTTTCCTATCTCACAGTTATATCTCACAAATGTCTACAACGAGACTGGAACCCACTAACTCTGGTTGGTGGGCACACCCACATATCACTAGGCCAAATGTGTTGGGTTGCTAGACTGGAAGTATGAAAATGGTTCAATAATTAAGATGCGTGTATTAATGAAGATATAATTATACAATAATCTCCATCCTGAAGTTAATTCAGGAGGTTAGACTGGAAATACTTATGGGGAAAATATGTAGAAGCCAATGTTGAGCTTTTTTCTTTAAACTAACTTACCGGTCCGCTCAGCTTAGCGGTCCCCTCAGGAGTGTCCACCCATAGTCCCATACCAGAAAACATGACTACTACGTCCCCAGTTAGCCGACTTAGCTATTTACCTAAGTACCAGCCCCAAAGTTATGCCAATAGTCCACATATCTTTTTAGGCAAAGAGCATGCATGAATATGTCAATCGTTACCCAAATTTTAGTTTTATATAACAAACTTTCAAATTTATCTTTTATGTAACCTTTATGTTCGGTACCATTTGATGTATCACAAAAGGTTCCCCGTCATTTTCATTCAGATCTTTGCTTTCGCAGTATTGTTAGCTTGTATGCCTTTTTTTTACAAAAATCATAAACAAAGTAATAAAAACACACCTCATTACAAAACATAAGTCATTGACACACATGTTTTTACCTATATGCTTCGTGTTACCGTGTCTACAATTCTACGTACATAATCTAGATCAAATTAAATTGGACGTGTTCTTTATTGATCTGTAAATATCTTTACACCAAAAACCTGTAACGATCAATATTTTAACCACATAGAGAGTCAACCTGATTCTTTATCAAAATTTTGATCTTTTTAGAGGATTTCTTGTGAATCGTATAAAAGTGAGAAACATAAATCAAATCCCATGACCTATGTCTTGATCTTTTTTTTTTTTTTTTTTGCCATTTGTATTTTGGCTTTAAATCATGTGGAATTGTTTAAAAAACAAAATGATATGATGAAGAACGGTTGCATTTGGCAGCATATTGGTGAAAGATGTGGCGGTGAATATGCTGGTTGTCACATGCTATGAGTTGATTGTTATTTGTTTAGGAGGTAAGTTACACCAAAAAGTAGGTAACTATAAGTTGTTACATCAAAAGGTAAGTTTTGGAGCTAACTAATTACACATAATAGGTATCAATGTAAAGTTACTTATTTATTTTCATGCCCTTTGCCATCTCTTTAACATCCTTCAATTCATTTAAGTGTCTATACTGTATGAGATTTGAACTCAGAATCTTCAATATATATTCGTTACCTTGATCTTGGGCTATGCTTTCTTAGTTATAACTGAAGGTATTATATTTTTTTTGCAAAGCATTATCTAAACTTTTACAGAACTAAAGTAGTGTGTTAATTAAAGTGTTAAATACTTGCATTAATTTACATGATGAGTTTTATGGTGCGAAAAAATTTGAAGATATACCTGACACAACGTAGTCGTCACATGAAAGTTAAGGCCACATTCAAGACTGTGTTTGCCTAAGCTTGTATGCATGTATCTGAGCTTTGGAGACATCGATCGGCCAGATGTAAACACCGTCAATTGTGGGCAAGCGTCAATCGTAACCTTATCCAGTGATGGCCAATGGAAGTCACCCATACCCATGAAGAAACCTTCGAGGTTTGGTAAATCGACTAGTACAATGGACTTTAGACAAGGAAAGACCACAATATTAGACGCCGTTGTTTGCTCTTCAATTTCTTCCTTAACAACCACTTTCATTGCATTGCATTTCATTATTGTTAGCTTTTCCAGTTGTCTAAGGCTTTCAAGAGTGGAAAATGTGAATATATGTTCCAAAAGGTGACAGCTTTTGATTATTAATATCTTTAGGTTGGGAAGTTTAAGCCTAATGATATTTTTTAATCTTGGACTTGTAAATGTAGTATCATGATCAGTACTACTATTATTCATGACATGAGTTTCAAATACCTCCTTCATCGATTTGCAGTACCATATTGTCAGCTTTTCAAGCTTCTGTGTTTGTTCTACTGCAGAATATGGAATCAGGCTAGGAATTGCATCACACTTCCGTATACTAATCTCTCTTGAGTATTGGCATAAGGACCAGACAGCACCCACCTGAGAAGACTTCATCAATAGATGAAAAATCAGTTTAAAATTCATGCTATATATATTAAAAGTTACTTATATATTGCTGGTTGCCAACATATATATAAACTACTTATATATTCTAATAATGTAAATCAACAGTTGGTTTATCGAAGGACAATATTTCTTCTATAGCACGAAAGTCACCAGATTTCCTTGATTAGAGGTTGTAGCAAGGGATGTTGAAATATCAGGTATATATGTTAATTTAATAGCATGATTAATGACTCTAAAACTGCAACCATGAATTTGGATGGTAAAAACATCGCCGGCTTTAGAATTGAGTCAGAAGATGCTTTCAACAGGAATTGACGAATCTAATGATTTTGTATTAGCTTTGTTAATGATGAGCTATTTTTAGTAAAGGTATATTATAATCAGGTGTAAATGTTAGGCACATATTGGAGAATAAAGCATCTGGCCAGGTGTGAATTGAAACCATTCAAGTTTGCTGAACTTATTTGCATATTGGGAAATTACTTGTATAGCACCTCTCAAATGTAAATATTAAATCAGTAACAATATATTTCATTTGATCGAGCAGGCGTTCGTTTTAACACTGTAAGCTGTTCAATTTATAATTTAACGTTTATTGATTAATTTTTTTTAATGCATTTAGTTTTTGATCAGTTGTAATCAATAACTCATATAGTATCTTAAATCATTAATATGAAATTTAAAATTGCTGGACAAGAATTAGATTTTTTTTAAATGGTAAAGTATCTTAAATTACTAATACATACAATTATATACAAACTTATAATATAATGAGTATATAATAAAAAACCTAGTGACTAGTACTCCCACAAATATTGCCAATGTTTAAAACCAAAAGTTTCAAACCATCGTTTTCTACTGGCAAAATTGTATACAGATTTCATATCATTCGTTATTAGAAAAGGTGATATCCACAAAAGTACCCGTTTACATTTAATATTGTTTTTCCTACTCTCCTAATTTTGTTAGTCTATGGAGTATTAACTGTAAGGATAAAATTGACATTTCATCAATAAAACTTTGCAATAAATGCACATATCATAAAATGTTACTCTTTCATTTGTGAACTATATTTTTGAGACGGATGGATTATATATGATGATCTAAGGTAATTAAGAATATGGTATAATGAAAAAAATGAACATTTACGCACGAAGGACAACGATGTTAAAAATAATTAACCCAAGTACCCAACCAAAAACTTTACCTTAAACTGATTATTGCCGATAGCGTTTGTAGTGGTGTTATTATCAGACACTTCACCACTCCCAGCCTGAGCACCAGCACCATCAATACGCTTGAAATTTTCAAGACCAGAAAGAGTGAGAGAATCAAGAAGAGGGTACAAAGCAGTGGCGCTTTTGCAGGTTGATGTTGGTGTGATCATTTCCCTATCATTATCATCTCTATTTGAAACTACTTCTTCAAAAGCATCACAATGTTTTATATGAACCTTTTTCAGGTTGTAAAGAAGTTTCGCCATGAGAGGTGACAACAAATACGTGATGCTTTTGCATCTTTCCACTACTATGGTTGTGAGGTTGTGAAATGAGGATTCGGGTTGTGGAAGAATTAAGAATTCATTCCAATCGCACTTCCACACATGAGTCATCATCTCCAGTTCCTCCAACTTTAAATCCTTGAGGTAGGGATAGAGTGACAGTTGTGCATTACTGTCGTTAGCTCTCAAGAGTCCTCTACAACCTGGACTCTCTATATCGAAGACGACCTCCACCCCTTTATGATTTCGCAAATGAAGGTTACGAAGCTCATGCGAATCTTTTATGAGATAGGATGGGAATGCATTAATCTGCATATATATCACAACAGATCTAATTAGCAGAGTCTAAATAAAACTGGAGTTACAAGTTTACATCATAAATAAAACTGAATCGCTAAAATTAGAGAAGCTCGTTATACAGAAATTGAGAGCCAAACAGCCATACCTTTTCCTCTTGGCTATTCTTAACCAGTTTGTTGTTTCTCCCACTTTCTCCAGAATCAATTATGATAACATATGTTAGTGCTCTCATATCAAAACAAGTGACGGTAGGTGTAAATACATTTTTGAACTGCTGACACTTATAAATGTATATGCGTTCAACAGCTTGAAAGCCACGCACAGGTAAACTCAAGTTATTTGCACCCTGTATCCTCCACACTTCTCTCAGCTTACCTAAATTCTCCAGTTCAATGCTCCTTAAGCTGTAGCTACCGGCAACACATCCCAAATCGATGTTGAATAATACTTCAACCGAACCACAATTTTTTACTTCCAGCTCTACTAAATGTTTTAGCAATGGCATTGGATTGCTGGGGAAAAGATTTTCAAGGCTATCACATTGTTTCACTTTAATCTTTTTCAAAAAAGAAACATTAAATTCCTCCTCATTGCTAAATTGGCATGGCCATATCTGCTTCAACTTCTTCATGGATGAAATCTTTAATTTCTCCAATTTAGGAATCACATCCTGCACAATACAGAACCTTTGTTGGATCCATCATTATCTGGTAAACAGTAATAAGACAAGTTCAAGTTTTATAATACAAACACTAATGCTATATCCCTCTAATTTATTCCGTAGTAATTTATGTTCTTAAAAAATTCAAACAAGCTGGGTTAATACATACACGTTGGCTACTAATTACTTGTCATGCCTCTAAAGTTAGGGTTAATACATATAAGTTAGGTTACTGTACTTTTCGTTTTTGTTTACTAAACTTACTCCATTAATTTCCTTCACTTAAAAAAAAAAAAAAAAAAAAAAAAGACACATCGTTAAAGTGAGTGATCTGAACGTATATATTTTATAAGTTAACCAGAATACCGTGTTTTAATAAGTTCAGTCACCCGACCCGAGTGAACAGAAAACATTGAAATTGTAGAATAAGTTTTTTTTTTTTAGAAAGGCAAATTGTAGAATAAGTTAACTGAGCAAAAGCGTAAACTAAAGAACCTCCTCAATATCTATTAACCCTTTAAAGTGGTTAACCATTATTTGCTAATTTTAGCATATAAGTTTTATAAAAGATATAAATAATATAGTATCACAAACCTTTAACTAATAATTTGATAAGAAAATAGGAGGATATGAAGTTTATCACAAATAAATTTTGTGGAACTATTAAAAATAAGATGAAAATAAAGATATAAATTACCTCTTTTGTAAATAATGGTTGCATTGTACTAAAATTGGACCCTGTTTTTTTCTCAGGGTAAATGCTAGTGAAGTTGGGGATTTCACGGAGTCTCAACTCCATCAGTTGGGGTAGCTCAACGACACTGCCAATGTCACACAAACTTACCAGTTTTGGTAGGTCATTTAAAGACAAAAACTTGAGCTCCTGAAATTTAATCTCCCAAGATCCATTATTATCATCATGCACCAATGTTTCTAGAACAGGACACATGGAAATCGTGAGGCGCTGAAGTTTCGTCAGACCACTTGCCACATGAATCGTAAATAGGTATCTCAAGTCAACACACTTAAAGACATCAAGGACTTTTAAATTGCAAAATGAGTGTTGAGAAGGATGAAAGGAATCTATTGAAATATCTTCAAGATGATTCATATCGCTCACTTGTAAAAGAAGTTTCTCTGTTTTATTAAAAAGATCGTTAATTTTACATTCGAGAAGCTCGTTGCGGTTAGTGACAAGCTTTAATGATTTTTTGAATGAATTGATGTCATTGTTCTCATTGCTTTTAAACAGGCAACCAATAGATATCCTGAACCTCTTAAGTTGCCTGAAGGACACATTTTTGGGCTGGGCCTTATTCTCAAAGAACTCCATCTCTAATGCAAAAAGTTCCTTTGAAAGAATCTCCAGTGCTTCACAGTCTGCATCAGAGAACCGAACAGCTTTTGAATCAACAGCCACTCTCATATAAAGCTCTTTAAGGTTGACTAAATTTTGGAGGACACCATCATCAATGCAAAGGTTAACACATCCTGTCAAATCTAGTAACTTCAGTTTCTTCAACTTTCCTATTGTAGATGGTAACTTCCGGATGCGACAGTGAGCAAAGCTAAGTATTTCCAAATTGATAAGATTTCCAAGAAAATAGAAATCATCAATCAGTGAACATGACCGAAGACATAGTGTACGAAGTTTGGGAGAGTATTGTGGAAGTAATGGTGTATGCATCTTTTCATAAGCCACAACCTCAAGTTTCTCAATTGTCTCATAGAAATCTTTTGGAAACTTTAGTCGCTCGTCCCCATCCATTAGCTTCAAAAGAGTGAGGTTTGGTTGCTTAAAGTCTATTGGAAACTCAGACAATCCAGTGCACTTTATGAGAATTCTTTCGTAACACTCTGTTGCAAGCCGCTCTGACACACTATCATTGTTGACAAGCAAAGCTTGTTTGACCTTTGGAAAATTCCTTAGTGCAAAATCATGCACGAGATCATGCATTTTAACACATCCTCTGCGATCACTTTTAACCAACAAGTTTGAACGTATGAGCCTGTTGATACAAGTGTTCATCCGCTGTCTTGCTGTTTCTAAATTATTCACATCATTAAACAACTTTAATCCCCATCCGCACCTCATTAATTCCTCTATAGAAATATTAGAGTCATCCGAAAACAGGCCACTAAAAAGAAAAACTGATCTGTCATCATTCTCTTTGAGATTGTTGTAGCTAATTTCAAAAATGCTGTCAAGGACTGGAAAATCATTGTTCTGCAAACGAAAAAGTGCATCTTCCCAAGCATCCTTTATGTTATCTCTAAGTGTAGAGGCAATGGTTTTTAAGGCAATGGGCAAACCCCCACACCTCTTTACTATATCTTCTCCTATCTTATGAAGCTCAGAATCACCATTTGAAGATCCTGCAATTTTCCAGAAGAGATCTTTTGCTTCTAACTCCTTTAAGACACCAATTCTGAAAATTGAATTAGTGTCAACGCCCATCTGAGCACAAACATTTTCATCTCGTGATGTAAGCAACAACTTGATGCCATCCGGCAAAGGGCTCACTAATCCAATATCTTTAAGGTTAATTTCTCCATATATCATCCATTATAACCAAAATCTTGTTTTTGCCAGCTTCAATTCTTTTCTGAAATCTTTCATGAAGACGATCAGCCCTTGCCCCTTTATCAGTTTCAGTTAGAGATTCACCCATGTATTCTGCAATAGCTTGTTGAACAGCAATTGGGTTAGGGTTTTGCCCAATTTCCACCTTCATAACCCAATTGAAGAGTTTTGTATCTTGTACAACCTTCTTTAATTCTTCCATCATGGTGGTCTTTCCTACACCACCCATCCCACATAGAGCTATCTTTTGGATCTTATTATTTGGTTGAAGGGATTCCAATGCATCTTTGAATACCAAGTCTCTGGATTCAAAGCTGCTTTGGTCACTATCATGAACTAGCGTAGAGGTGGATGTCTTCTTCGAATCGACTTTACCAAGAGGAATTTGTTGATTAGTCCAATTGATTTTAGATTCTTCAATTGTTAGATCATCTATTTTCTTGAGGATATTTGAGGATTGTTTTCCTGCTTTGTATCTCATCTTCATATTGAAGCATCCTTTACCATTGATATCAATGCTTTCCGCTTCAGCTTTGATCACTTCGACTTGTGCCAACCAATCCGGGACAAGATGAGGTATCATTCGACTGTTTACATTGTTTGCATCCATGCGGTTTTTGATATCATCCACTGTGGCATCCAACTGTTTCATCTTGGTACCCATCTCTCTGAAATATTTTTTTGACGAAAACAAGAAACCCAAGTGTTTCTTAACAGGGAGCATCATATAGCTAACAACCGGATTCATAACTGCAACTAGAAACTCCATTTTTGAAATTGTAGTTTCAGGTAACACCTACAAACATTATAAATATTTTAATTATTACACAGCGAAATACATTTTACTATAAATTAATAAAGGAACTTTGTAATTTGCTAACATTCTATATCATAGAATAACAAAGCTAATTTTGTTCGGCCAAACCGTATAAAGGGTATCGTTCTTATTTTCAACTTCAGTTTATGGTACTATCTTTTTTCTTTCTCAATTTAGTGTATTAAACTTTTTTTTGTGTTGCAATATCAGGAAACTTTTACATACATAAAAGGTTGAAGGTCACCACCTCCTTACTTCAACTTCTCCAGTCAAAATTTCGGTCCAAGCCAAAAACTAATTTTAGTTTTTTTTCTTATATTATCCCTAAAAGCGTTCATAAACATACATAGGCACTAGTATAAAATATAACTGTAAATATTGGTGTGTTTGGATCATATGTTTTTAGCAAAAACGATTGTGTTGGGTCAATTCAGTGCCAATGATCTCTCACTAAATTTTAAACATAAATTAGACCAAGTATAAAAAGACTCGCTGATAGTGAAATCAGCAACATACAAGTCAGGGACAACTTCAATAAATCTACGACAACATGAAGATATACTTGCTAGCTGATGTTTATCTGCTAGTAAAGTATATGAATTAGAAGTTGAAGGACAAAGGAGCATCAGGAATCGGCAACGCCCTGATGACCCTTTCAGATCGCTGATCTAACCAACAGAGTTTAACTCGAAATATCTCTTAGATATTTAGCCGGACTTTCTCAAGAAAGCAAATGAGCAGGATAGAGCACAAGCTTGAAAAACTAAAGACAAATAAGAGTTGGTGAAAAGGCAGGAACAAAAGCGTTTAATGGAAGATGTACTTTTTCTGTAAAAGCTTGATACATCCCAACAAACCCCATATGATATCCTTGTTTGTCTCCTATATAATATAAAGAGAATGTTGGTCGGAGTAAATGTTGTCTCTTCCATATTGAATATCACATTTACGAAGAGCATTTATTGTTTTTGAACTCGTTATTGTCCCTGATCGAATCAGACACTCAGAGTTCACTAGCAAACTCTAACATCCATCTGAGTTTACTTGATCAGAGAGCAAAACTTACTTTCATTCAATTAAGTGTTTCAACCGCATAACACTTTGTAATTCTTTGTCATTCTAATAATAATTATACAATTAAATGTTTCTCTTGTGTGTTTTATTTAAACCATTTATCATTATTTCTACAAAATAGTCATGGGTCAAAGAGCTACAATTTGTATCAGAGAATATTTGGTTTTAAAACATTCTCTAAAAGTGCTCAATACTCAAAACTTTTCAAATCTCTATCCACCCATGTCTTGAAAGAATGAAATTGTTGAGAACATTGTTGGAAATGATAATGTTAACAATAATGCTAACAACAATGCCAAAAACATAGCAAACAATGACTTACCTCAACTCCTAGATTCAAAGGGGAGCTCACGTTACTCTTTTCTCTCTACTAGTAGTGGATGATGTTATGAACTGGAAAGATATGATGATAGTCTATCTTGATGGACTAGAACCCTTTCTTCTAGAAATTCTTGAAAATGGTCTATACATACCTAAAACCCCAACCTTCACTCCTCAAGACTTCCTAAACTTCCCCACCAATGGACTCCTAAGGACAAGAGGCTTGCAAACCAAGATAAGACACTCAAAATTATTCTTATCTCAAGTCTGCCAAATGATGTGTTGAAAGTTGCCAGTCATTGAAAAACCTCCAGAGAAGTCTGGATTGACTTGATTTTAAGTCAAGAAGGACCTTCTGAAAAAAGAGATACAAAGGTTGTTGCTCTGAGGATGAAATTCAATGCCTTTAAGGCACTTGAAAATAAAAAAGTTGCCCGAACATACACCAGGCTCAAAGTCTTGCTAAATGATTTGGCAAACAAGACCGTTTAAATCAATCAATTTGAAGTAAATTCCACTTTTGTGAACAACTTGCCAAAAAACTGTCTAAGTTTGAATTAGACTCAGAGAGCTAACAACAATACACCATCAAAAATGATAGTTTAGCTACTCTATTTGGTAAATACAATTATGAGGAGGACCTAATTGAACAAATCTATGATCCTGAAACCAAAAGTGTGAATGTTCAAACTTCTATGCGAACTGCTTTGTTTTCTAACTCTCTTGTGCAGCTCTCTGTAATGACTCTGATGTAGAATTAAGAAGAAACCATAAGAAGTCAAGAATACCTATTTGATCTATTTGTTGAGTACTTCAATACTTCAATGACAAAGCTATGCTTGCAAATCAAAGAAGATTCGTTATAACATCATGGATAATAGGCCCATTTGGATTCACCTTTGTTTTATACATGTTCTTTTGTTTAATTAACTAACTACATCTTAGTTAATTTTCTCTACCCGTTTGCATCACTCAAGTTTAATGCATGATACATTTAGACACCATGGTGAGTCTATCATTGTTGGTTTAATGGACATAAATTAATAGACGTGTGTTAGGATCGAACTCGAGATCACGGGATTGCACACTTTGCGTATGAAGAGTAAATGATTAATAATTATTTATAAAATGTTATATTTAATTATTATATACACAAAATATTTATATGGTCGAACTAAGAAAATGAAAGGGGTTGAGTGTCGAGTTTTGAAACTTAAGGAGGTACACAGAATGACTGTTGTATAGCGTTTAATGCTATATATATACACCCTTTTGGTTTGGTTTTTTTTTTCGTATGGATAAGACTCGACCCCACAGAAAACCAATTCAACTTCACAATATATGCTACTGATGTACGATTGGCTTTATAGATTGTTTCATGCTTTTGCATGGTACTACAATATATCATGCATGTGCATGTATTATGTATGCATGACCAATTACATGCAGTGGTTGTTTTCTACTTATTAATTGTGATCGAATTTTTGAGTGTCAAGAAATTGTTTTGTGTTTTTTTACTAGCATAAACTTTTACTTGGTAATAGTACGTGTGTACAAGAACGTGGTAAAATCACACTATTGATTGTATCTTGGATTGAATTACAAAACGGTAAGGGTTAATTCTTATAATCCTATAAACCCTAATTAGGGTTCATCCAATTGCTAGTTTTGTGGATTTGATTCTTGTTCGGCTAGAATCAAGAAAGGTACGCATATTCTTGTTTATGTTAATTAATTATTCATTAATCTTTCCTATACGCTTCCGCATGTGTACTTTGATGTTTATTGTTTATATTTATGATTAGTCATGTTATATAATTCCAACAGTGGCATCACGAGTCATTGGTTTTTAATGAGTAATTAATTACATAAACGCGTAATAAAACATATAATTGTATGATGTTTGATATGTTTGATCTAGGGTTTATGTTTTATTTTGTTTTGTCGATTTTTTATTAATTGGGCGCACTCTAATTTTTTTAAGTCGACACACACATAAAATATTTTTAGGGTTTTGAAAATTGTTTGCTAACCTTATTAAAACCTAGAATTAATACATAATTACGTGATTAATTCATGAATAATTTGTTATGTGTCATGGAATTTTTATATGCGATCTTGTGACTTATTTGTATAATTGTTATGATGTATCCATGATTATACATGCATGTTAGTCATGGATAAGTTGCTTTGATATTGTTTAATTGTTATGACATATTTATTTACGATAAATCTTGAATTGGGGAGACTCCAATTATATATATATATATTAATGAATCAATTATGTGCAATTTGGTATAATTTAATTAAGGGTTTACGCAATCGATTCATCGATGTATGTGGCTCACTTTCTATTGTTGGAGTGAAAACCCTAAATTAATATATACATTAATTTAACCTAGATATTGATTATTAATAGGGTTTTATCGAATAAGTTGCATGTGGCTACTTGTTTACACGTATAAATTGTTTATTATGTGTGCATTGTTTTTAGTAGTTTATTTTTATTTGTTACTTGTTTGTTTATTATGTTAGACAGCTTTAAGCAAAGGGTAATTTTGAATAGAAAATAATACGGACTAAACAATGGTGAAATTTGATTTGTTTTGGAAGAGTTAAGTTTCAATAGTTTAATTGATTGGTGACTTTGGTACAATGACCGAACGGCTCACCCATTCGAATGAACTATAAAGGGTTAATTAAGAAGCGCATACATATCACATCGAATGGATGTCTAAGGTTATGATTTTGCGCTACCGGTCCTCCGCCTCCGTAAGTTCGAATGGAGCTACTTAGTAAGCCATAAAGTACAAGCTCATCTTAAGGGTGAATTAGTTTTAATTCCATGCGCCATTTCGGTGGTAATTATCCGAAACACTAAGTGTTTACACTTATGCAAAAGTACGGTATAATGGATGATAATTAACACTAAATTCCTTGATTGGTGAACCCAATACCTCAATCAAAACTTTGATAATTTGATCTTTATGAATTGGTAATAAAAGTTTTTATTAAAATTATGCTACAAGATGAATGCATGACATCTTTGTACATATTTGATTTGACCACATAAAATCAAAACTAGTACCCTTTTAAATTAAGTTATATGCCATCTAATTAAAAGGAACACTTGAAGTTGCAATTTAAGTCATGAGAGTACTTGGCTAGATTGTGATGGAGAGGTAAATCTCATGTAAAGTGAGACTTTACATGGACATATTTGCGTTCTTTAAGTTAGACACTTAAGTTGAGTAGGAAGTGAGACTTGGACTCAATGGCATAAGATGGGATGAAACATGTTTATATTTGCAATAGCGTTGGAAAATATAAATCCCATAATGATCTAGGAGTTGGAAATTGTTTGCCAATTATTGTTCGACAGATTACCTTATTATATGCGTTCGTTGCTAGCGGATCAACTCGATGTAATGAACCTATGATAATTGGATCCTAGTTTTTAGAAAATTCTATGGTTATATGAATATTACCTTGGGGTATTTTATTTTCTTGAAAAGTTTAATTATCGAAAATACTAAAATTGAATTTTGCTAATTCTTTAAATGTATTAATGCAACATTAAACCGTAAACGAAGGTTATTCCTATATTGGTAAATTGATCTACACCGTAAAGTTTTTTGGTAGAGTCAACTTTGCTAAAAGAATAAACCTAGTCCTCTTTTCATAAGAAAGAGTGAGATTCAACCCTATTCCTTTTCATGAATGAAGAAAGGTATGATAGGACAATTAGAATTGTCTAAATTCTAAATACATAACTTGTAAGCAAATTTTAATAGTTAAGAAAATTGCATATTTCCGAGTTATTATATTAGAAGCTAGACTAATTATCGTATAATTGGTAAAGACAAACTAGTATATTTTATCTAGTTGTTGTGTTTTGACCATTTAAAAGTACTACTTACAATTGTTGGAATAGTAGAACTATTAAGAAAGAAATTGCATGCCCAATTTTTCAAATTAATAGCATTGATGGATAAATTCATCATCTACATAGTAGAATACATTCTTTTAAGTACATTTGTAATTGTTATGTATGGACTTTCTCAAAGGTGTAGGAAGTAAATAATACACTATTTTCTTTCACTGGTTAATGCAACACTTACAATGTTGTCAAATCCAGTGGGAGTATTTTGTTCTTATTACTGAATAAGGAATTAATGTAATGATCTCTTATTCAGTGGGAGTTACAAGCTTTGTCATCTTGGTAGTAACCCAATTATCTCTAGAATGTCTTAAGATAATTACTTTCCACTTGTAGACACTTATGTTTTCAAGGATAGTCATGTACGTTTCCTTATTAGACAATGAAGTGGTTCTACATCTACTAGTTATGCTAATATCAATGACACAATCATATTAGTCACATAAACAAACATATGTCGTGTTGTTTATCTCATACATGATGTTGTTCCATGCACAGTGGGAGAAATTTATATTGTGTGCAAGGTACAACATATAGGTATATGATTTAAAGGATTCTCTTGATTGCAAGGTAAGAGACTAACATTCTAATATAACTTGAACATATCTAATTCAAGAAACACTTGGTGTTGCAATTTACGTCATGTGAGAACTTGGCGTAGATTGCAACAACAAAGTAAATCTCTATGTGAAGTCGACCTTGCATGGACATATTTGCGCTTTCTAAATTAGACAAGTATTTAGAACATGTGTCAAAATGATATATAAGACTACTTCAAATTAAATATTTATGTATTATTAGAATGACATAAATAAATGAAGTAATCTAATACTACTTCAATTTGTATATTTATGAATTTTTGAATGACATAAATAAATGAATAAATAATGTAATCATACATTATTGTGAAGTAAATAAATTAACTTGAAATTACTATTGAAACCAAAAGTTGTGTTCATAATTACTTTAGTTAAACATGTTTATGATTCATTGTAAAGACATAAACATAAAGTCTTTTAAGACTTATAATAAAGTAAGACGTTAACTTGTTATGTTTTTTTTTTAATTAAGACATATACAAGAAGTCATTGAGTTGATCAATGATTTATAACGTATAATGGGATTATAACAGTTTATGTTTCTTGTTGAGACATGGATATTAAGTAACTTGGTTAAAAGGTACTTGTGTTATAAAGCATGTAATTGGCTTGGAAAGTCTATTATACCATTAAGTTGACTTAGTTGGTAAATAGGTAATTCAAAATTAATATGTTTATCTTATATATTGTTAAATTGTCTTACAATATTAATTCTAATAAATACCACAAGTTGATGGTATGTTCAGTTAGGAGAATCAAACTCTATTTGATTTGTTTGATTCATGATAACCATAACTTCTTTCTTAAAAAGTAACAAGGTTAGAAAATTGAGTATGGATTGAATATACTCAATATGACTCCAACCTAGAAGATTGATAAAACACCATTTCATTATGGAATGTGATGAATCACATTAAGTTTTAAAATTGAAAATTCTGAATTTGTTAAACTACTTATGAATAGGTTATTAACAACGTAAAGTCAGAAATTATCAATGTGTATTTGTAATGTCCCAAAAAGAGAACAATGTAGTTTTGCTCTAATTGCTAAGTATATATAGATAGTCTATATATTACAAAAGGCAAGTGGGAGTTTTTTATCTTGAAAGATAAAATTACAAGATACATAATCTTCTAAAACACACTAGTAAATATCATGATGAGGTTAGACATGTAATTGATAGACCTCATGATGATGGAATTTTCATTCATAGATCCGCAAGGATATCTCAAATATTTGACTTATATTTGAGAAATATGAGTTCTGGGATTATAGTAAACCCGATAATCATTATGATGGATTACCAAATCTTGAATTGGGTAAATAACTCATACTATGAATGTTAAAGATGTCATCCATAAAGATAATCAATTTTGGAAATTTGGTTTATTTTAATAGTTAGACTAGAGAATGGAAATGAGTTTCTTCAAAGAGATGAAAAACTCTAGTGGTTTGAATTTCTATGTAGAAATCATATGGACAATATTGTACACATATTTAATACAAGTTTTATGACAAGATTATTAATCATACTTAAGCAATTAATTATGATTGAATATTCTTTTCAAGACACATTAAATATATAAAGATGATAATTGTCATACTGGATTTCATTAATATGAAATATGACAATGGAATATCAAAACTCTTTCTTGAGAAATTACTTGAGCGAGGACGGTAAGTAATTGAAAGGTTTTTTGAATTCATATAATCTTTGAAAGTGTACGAAGTGCAAATAATTCATGAATGGATAAATGCATGCATCAATGAAATTATTCTTATGTTTAATCATTAAACCCAGTTTTGATTTATAATTAAAATAAGATAAATTTTAAGTATTCCCGAAAGCTAGTGGGAGTATTATGTTAAGTTTTTAAATCTTATATGTTATATAACATATAGTAAGTAACATTCCTTGTAAGCTAAATGTTAAGTATTAGATTGGAATGAAACTTCACTTGTAAGATTTAAGAATTAAAACATACAACCTTGGAAATATGTTTATTATTAATAAACATGTGCAAGAAAATAAATGATTCTAATAAAACATGATATATCATTTGGGAAATTGATAAATATCTTTGACAAGATAGAACATGAATGAAATCTAAGGTTGACCTGTAGATTCATCATGTACATCATGTTGTGTATTAAAATTGTTGTATCATTCTTGAATAAGAAGTGATTTGACAACATTGATATCTAACTAAAAGTTATTAGATAACTTATGTAATGAATATTCTAAAAGAATTACATCCTCACCGAATTGCTCCTAAATTCTATGGATGAACAATATGTCAAATGTTGTGCAAATTGTCATCAGCTTTAAACTTGAAAGTTAGGAAAACATCAAACGTTACATAATAAGATATTAAAGTTTACGGAGTTTTAATGAGCACATCGTTGTTTGTATACAATGATGTTGGTTTAATTGAGATAACACTCAATACTAGACATGGTAGGATTTCATCCTTGTTTATAGCCATGTGAACTAGTTGTGCTAATAAGAGCACAGTTGCATTATACATTAAAAGAATAAGAATACTTTAAACTTAAAAATGTTTGAAAGTTTAAATTGTCATAAATTGTGATAGAGGATGTCACACACTTTATGAATTATTATGGATTGTTGAATGCACACATACAAGGACTTCATTAATTGAATTCTTGAAATAAGTATTCTCAAAATTACGATAGATCAAGTTGGTTGATTTATGCCTTGTCAAACAAGTATGATTGTCATTACTGAGGCATAATTCATAAACCGGAATTTTCATGCATTGATCTATTTGGTATTTGGATAAGGGATGTTAAACAATTGTTATAATAAATCAAATACTTGGTATGTTTAATTTTATAATATATTGTATCCTATATTTGCATGTTTAATCCGTGAATAAATTTATTTATTTTAAATCGTCTGTTGTCGATTAATGATATGGGAGTATCATTAAATTAAGACAACCGAGAGATGGTAGAATATACTTGAAAGTATATTGATGAGAATGCATACCAATTTCGGATGATATTCAATGAATTGAATATAGGACTTATCCCAACTACATAATTTACTTTGTGGATATTGTTATAAATAAATTATGAATAGTTATCCTCGACTTGAGATACCGGATAAGTGTCATGAATGTAGTGCACTTCGTGGAACAACTTAACGCTATATGAATCGGTAGTCATAAGGGTTGTTTCCTCAAGTGTTGCAAAGTTCATGGGTTATTCTCGTAGTCAAAGATAGAATTTGTTCCTTCAAATTTATTTTGGAGTTATCATCTTGTTGGGCCCTCGTAGGGTTGACAAGATGTTTGCATGGCCATGCCCAAAGTTCTCCTAAATATGTTTAAGATTTGGTAATCTTGTTCAATCACTAATAACGAGAAATGTAATGGTTGAATAAAGAATGACTTAATTCCATATCTTTATTTAACATGGTATTAGAAACAAAAGGATAATAATAATGAGAAATCATTAAAAGGTTTTCCAGAACCTTGCTCGAGTTGTACTAGAGGCATCAAGTGTTGCTAGACGCTAACCGATGTGATCACTCTATTAAGATATGTCCAAGTGGGAGTTGTTGGTTTAATGGACATAAATTAATAGACGTGTTATGATCGAACTCGAGATCACGGATTGCACACTTATGTATGAAGAGTAAATGATTAATAATTATTTATAAAATGTTATATTTAATTATTATATACACAAAATATTTATATGGTCGAACTAAGAAAATGAAAGGGTTGAGTGTCGAGTTTTGAAAATTAAGGAGGTGCTTTGAATGACTTGTTAGACAAGGTTTAATGCTATATATATACACATCCTTTTGGTCTTTTGTTTTTGAAGTATGGATAAGACTCACACGAAAAACCAATTCAACTTCACAATATATGCTACTGATGTACGATTGGCTTTATAGATTGTTTCATGCTTTTGCATGGTACTACAATATATCATGCATGTGCATGTATTATGTATGCATGACCAATTACATGCAAGTGGTTGTTTTCTACTTATTAATTGTGATCGAATTTTGAGTGTCAAGAAATTGTTTTGTGTTTTTTTACTAGCATAAACTTTACTTGGTAATAGTACGTGTGTATAAGAACGTGGTACAATCACACTATTGATTGTATCTTGATTGAATTACAAAACGGTAAGGGTTAATTTTATAATCCTATAAACCCTAATTAGGGTTCATCCAATTGCTAGTTTTGTGGATTTGATTCTTGTTCGGCTAGAATCAAGAAAGGTACGCATATTCTTGTTTATGTTAATTAATTATTCATTAATCTTTCCTATACGCTTTCGCATGTGTACTTTGATGTTTATTGTTTATATTTATGATTAGTCATGTTATATAATTCCAACAATCATATCATTTGTTTATACACCACAAAAAAATTTACACCAAAACGCCTTAGCCTTTCATATGTCTTAATCCTTAGTTAATTATTTAATTCATGTTGTTAAGTCAAGTTGTATATAATTTTGAGATGATTAATTGGGACTCTTGGTCGTATCATATGTATGGAGAAATGTGGAATAAAGAAAACTTTGTTACTCCCAAATTATGTGATGTTAAATATTACTCCCGAAGTTTTGATCCTTTCGAGTCACGTCATTTGTGTTTATAGTTCATATTATGTAAAGTTTAGAGTTATCATTTGTTTAAGTTTATAGATAGCGAAATATGTATGGCAAGTTAAATGTGTATGATTCAAAAGAAATGAGAAAAAGAAGCGGAAAAAAAGAGAACATACGGCCTATCATGCTTCTATAGTTAGTAAGTTAAAGAAACAATCAAGAAAAACACAAAAAAAGAGTCAGTGTTTAGTGTGTATTCGTATTTTTAAGTCTTAACTTGGCAACGCATGTGTAATTGTTTAGATAGTAAGCTTTAAATCCACTTTAGATATTCCATTTTATTACCCTTGTTTCTATACCTTAAACCTAAATGTTACTCATAAAGGACCTCTTTTGTAACACCTCGAAATGGTTTTTAAGTAGTTAATTTTCCATTGGATAGTTTAACTAAGATTTTATATGTATTTGAAGACCATAAATAATTGATTATTTAAATAAATAGTCAAACTATAAATCACGTCTATGTAGTATGGAAGGAGAAAATACAATGTGGCCAAATTATAATGAAATAGGACTTAAGGGACCATTCTTTTCAAAAGGTCAAACTTGCACCCAACAAATATCTACTTACTTCTATGAAGTTCTAGATTTTATAGAATGTGTGTGTATGTGTTGGGCGTGTCGACACAAACAAGAAATGAGGGAAAACCAAAGTGGTCCAATTGAGAATTTGAAGGAAGATTGAGGTTCCAATTTAAGTAGTGTGTTCGTAGCAATCATCCACATGAAGTAAGTACCTCTAATTAGTGATCTATTGGTGGTTCAAGAAGTTAAGGTTCTATACCCTTGTATGTTTTTCATTGTAAAGTGTATTTTACCAGGGTGAAGTCCCTTTTACCCAAAGGGTTCTATACCCAAATTGGAGATTTTGGGTAAAAAGGAGTTTTAAGCTAAATAAAACGCATAAAGGAATTGGGCTTATTTATCTATATTGGTTTGAGTTTAATTTGGATAAAGTGGGGATTTTATCATATGATCAAGATATAATCATATAATGACTAGTGATGATGAGGGGTTGTGTAAACTCTTGTTAGATAGGCAAATACGAAAGTTTTCAATTACAATAAGATGGCAGGCAAACGAGCAACAAGCTGCATCGCAACCCCCTTTAGGATGACAAAACCAATCCTACTAAAAATGGAGTTTTGTGTCTTAGGATTCGAAAAATTACTTTGCACAACCCGTTGAACCCTACTCATAAACTCCCATGCTTCTGGAGCTAGGAAACCAAATGTATCAAAAGCAAAAGGGACAAACACGTGTTGATTTTCTAAACAAACCTTCTTATGTTTAGCAACTTTGCTCGATTCCATTTTCAACACAGCTTGTCTCACAACAAACCCATTGTCCCTAAGCCCAACAAGAGGGGACACTCTAGTAAGATCCACACAAGCATGTTTTCCCCCAGCCCACCCAAACATAAGTATATCAGCCGACCGTAAAGTAGACCTCCCTTCAAGCAGATCCGTCAGAAAGTTCACACGGGCCTTCTTTTTAGAATAAATTCTTGCTTCTATTGCATTAATGTAGTAATAAGTGTTTATAATGATTTTTGATGATGGTGTTCTTGGTATTATTAGCTTGGATGAGAGGTATGTTAAATGCTGATAATGTGTTATTGTATTGAATTTATCATATTAAGTGTTATGTGCTACATGTTTGTGTTATGAGATAGATGATGTAAGAACTTTAATAGATGTTGGCTAAATGTGCTAAAATAAAAGTAAGAATAACAGATAGTTTGATATAACTAGCCAAGTGACTAGATTAGTTGCGGGATTAGTAAGGTATGTAAGGTTTATGCTTGTTATTTTAATGAGGTTGGTTCATGGTCTTTTATACAAGAGATGGTGTAAGTAAGTCTTGTGTTATAACGTTGATTGTATATGATGTTGATATGGATGAATAATATAATGTCAGGTTATTACCCATTTTACGTAATGCTTACGGTTTAGTGTTTAACCATTTTGTAGGTTTATATAAATAAAGGGATGGCTCGGATAGTAGCTTATGGTGCCAATAGAGAATGGAAGTGCTTGTTGACATTAGACAAGTACATATGATAGATACCGAGCTCGAAGCAATGTTGAACCCCCAAGTGTCATTGAGTCTTAAAGTATTGAAAAGTGTTGAGTTGCGGAGTCCTTTTATGTGTATAAACTTGTATTTGCAGAATTTGTGTATGTCATAACACTTTGAGTAAATGATATGAAAGTGTTTAAAAAGGTGTTTAGTTCAATGTTTATTTATACCCATTTTAGGGTCTAACGGGTCGAGCGTCGTTTACATTCATTGTGTAATGTTACTTACATAGATTGGGATATTAAAAGAATGATTTGGTTCAGGTTGTAAGTTGTTTATGTGACTAAATAAGTTATGTGTTAAAAGTGTACATGTTTTTTAGCACCTATATTGGTCTTCGGTGTAGAGATCTGGGTGTCTCTACGGCCGTAACAAGTGTATCAGTTATATAGCTTATTATCTTAGTAAGATATATGGCATAAGGGATGGGTGTCCCTTATGGCGTAACCAAGTCTAGGGTCTTGTATCTCTTTTTTATCAGGAGTGTATATGGCGTAGGTGGCATGTTGCCCCTATGGCATAGGCATCCAACAAAAACAAAAGAAAAATAAAATTATCAAGTCGGGAAAAGGGGTTTCAACTTGGCATCACAGCTTTAGTTTAAGTGAATTAGGTTGCCTAAACTTAGACCACTAATAGTTGTGTGTGTCGTAAGTTTGAGTTATGTGAAAGTATTATGATGCCATAGTCACAAGGTAGTGTTAGTGCTTACGGCAAAGATGAGATAAATATGTGGCTTATACATCAACTAGTAATTGAAATGTGACATATGATCCATAGACTATGTGTTCTAAATGTGGTTGAGAATGTTTTAACACTTGGCGGATAAGTTCTAGGTGTTATTATATGATGTGTATATGACGTTAAGTCTATGGTAGTTTATTATATGTTTAAGTAGAATGTGAATGTGTTTTATAGCATGATACATAAAAGTGTATGAGATAAGATAGATGCATTGGAATGCATATTATGTAAGACTTGATCGAAAAGCGTAAATAATGTTAATTGAGCGAATATGGTTAACGATAAAAGTTGCTTAGAAAGCACGGATTAAGTCTAATCTAATGTATACTTGTCATATTATGTGTGATGACCTAGCGGTGGTTAAAAATTGAAAAAATACTTTGATATGTGAAAAAGATAAGAGTTATGAGTGGCATTGATGAAGCTTATATGCTAAGAAAGATTTTGATTATGTATGTGATGAGTATTGAAGTATTTCTATTATGCGATGCATAGAATGCATGCTTGAAATTAAACGTGGTTATGGTAACAGAATGAAATATTAAAATATGTAAATGATTAGATACTTGGAGGCAGTAATTCTTATATGCTTAACTAAAATGAGAAAATTTGAAGTGTATGATTAAGAAATGATAAGAGCATGTTACATATAAAGCATGATAAGTAAAACGCGATAGTAATGTATGTTTAAGCGTGATTAGTAGAAGTGGTGACTGAGATAGATTGCACTAGAATTCATAAGTGATATGAAGTACGCTGGAAAGAATTGTAAAACATGTAAAGAATCATGTTAATATATTGAGAATATGTATTATGAGAAAATGTGAGATTTATGCGTATGGAAGAATTAAATTGTCTAATATGATGTAATGACATATATTACAATGTATGAGTCAACTCGGGGTTGACGGATGAATGATAAATAGCATTGCGAGAACGTGTATATGTAAAATTGAAAAGTATCATATAAACTCTTGTCTAAACGAAAGTTAACATAGTAGTAAGTGTTGAAATCGATTAAGGCAATGAGGATAGGGGAAATGGGAATATGCACTTAAGGATAAAAGTAAATGAATGATAAAATGAGTAAAGATGTTAAAATAAAAATAGCTTGAATCTGATGCTCTAGTTTTGGTATCCTTCAGGATGGCGTAGCTTGCCTTTATGGCATAACTGTTAGCTTGCCTTCACCGGCATGGTTTGGCTACATCTTTTGCATGTGTCAAAGTATCCTTCTAGATAGCTTAGCTTGCCTTTTATAGCACGGTTGACAGTTTGCCTCTATAGCATAATTAATAGCTTGCCTTTATGGTATGGGTTTAGCTTACGCATTGGTATTAGTTTGCCTTTATGGCATGGTTATTAGCTACGCAAGGGTATGATTAAGTGGGGAAAGGCCTAGTTTCCTTTGGGGAAATGTTATGATGAGGTTGGATCCACGGCTAGAAAAGAAGAGTAAAGAAAATATTAGGTACGTGTGAATGTTGTGTGAAAATGCGTAAGTAGGATGATTTATAATCTCCTTATTTAAATGGATTAGGGCGCCTCAACATTTAAATTAAGAAATTTTAAATCGCTGAAGCATAAATTTATCATTCCTTACTTACATAAATTGGGGCACCTTTTTATGTAAGTGAATACTTGTAAATAAGTGGGTTTATGTGTAGTCTATGACATGATTACGGGATTAAGAGTCGGATAAGTGAAACCTAAAACAAGTTGAATGTTTTAAGAAATAAGATAAGTGCGTATATAAGCCGATGAGGATTTTAAAAGTATAAGCGAAACCTATAGGGTAAATACCTAAAATGAAGATTATGGTATAAAATTTGAAAGAGGTTTGCGGTTATGTGTTAAGAACATTATATCTGAAGTGAGAAGTATATTATGATATAAAGAAAGAATGATAGATTGACCATATGAGACATTAAGTTATATAGGATGTCGATGAATTATGGATGACATGGAAATCAAGTTGACTTATATAAAGTCAAAATTAGCAAAACTTCCCAAGTGGCTAGTAGTCCTTGCTGGAAAAATTGAAAATGAATATAAGAAAATGTGGTGTTGCTAGCAAAACTCTAGTAAAATGATAGATTGGCTTCTGAAAAAAAGAGATGAAAATGACGTGGTGTCATTAGAAAGAAGTGGGAATTTGTGAAAACTATGTAGAAATATTATGACTTTAGAGAAAAGATTATGGACTTGTAGGATTAAGAATGTCAAACAAGGCAAATTATGTCAATGTGGAAATCAGAAATTGGTATAAAAGACTTGATGAGGACTAGAGATGCGAGATGAGCTTTGCGAATGGTCGCAAATTTCAATTAAATATATTTCAGGGACGAAATCTAAATAAGGGGTAGATTTTTAACACTCTTGTTAATACAAATAAGCCGTAAAAACGTTTATTTATATTTTACGATCTTCTAATGTTTTGTCGATAACAAACGTAAAATCATTTTAACGAAAAAAATAAAATACGTAAATGGTTTGAACTAATAGTTTCTAACATATTCACATTTTCACATAAAACACTAAAACAAGTATAAGTGATTTTATGATTTAATATTACATATGTACAACAACTAGTGTTTACATATTTGGTAAAATATACACATAACTAGTATGTAGTATATTGGGTAATATAAATGGGTAAAAACAAGTTTATACTAAAATGGGTAAAAACAAGTATATACTAAATGGGTAAAAACTAGCAAATGGTATTGACCCATAACCCATGGTTTTATATATACCACTTAACCAAGTTCAATGTATTCTAGAGATACATTGTATCTAGAAAGAAAACCATGGATCAACCCATAACCCATGACCCATAACCAAAAATACCCATGGGTAAAGGGGAGCGTCCCATGGATCCCTAGCTTTACGCTAGACAGATCCTGTGGAAGGGATCCCGGATCCGGGAACAAGAGAATTTTTCCTCTATAAATAGTGAGCCATTTCTTCATTGTTTCTCACCCTTTCTAACATACTTTCCCCTAGAGTTAAAACTCTCTAACCTCGGATCCAAAAGATCTATGTTTTTAGTTTTGTTTTTGTGTGATCTTTAGGTTCCTCTTAAAGGCAAGATCACCACCTTTGAAGTCGAGCAAGCTCAAGTCCATGAGTTACCATGCTTCCTCATCATCAAGACTCATCAAGTCTTCTTGTTGATGGTTGTTTTTCTTTCCAAGTGTTGAAGACATTTGTGAAAGGTGTCTCAAGTGTCAAGACGAAGATATTAGTGAAGGGTATCTATCGTCCATATCATAAGCACTTGTGGTAGGTGCTTAGAAGTCAAGACTAGAAGCATTAGTGAAGGGTGCTTAGAAGTCAAGACACAAAACATTAGTGAAGGGTGTCTTGAAGATCTAGTTAAAGGCATTAGTGAAAGGTGCCTTAGATTTACATTCGATATGTTGTGTTTCGATGTACAAGATAGATTAGTACTAGATCCAAGGATATTGATATCCTTGATGATGTTGTAGAAAGGAGTTGATCTCCTTTGGGATTAGTCGTTGGTGTAGTGTTGGGTAGTAGTTTCTCCATTGCAATGGAACTATGTGCTAGCCTAGTACCTAATAAAGGGTGGCGACATTGTGTAGGTGTGGTTCACCTGGTGTGAAAGAACTAGGTACTTAGCCTAGTACCTTATAAAGGATAGGCGACGTTGTGTGGGTGGTTCACCTTGGAGTGAAAGAACCGGTGGTTAGCCTAGCACCGAAAAAGGGTAGGCGACGTTGTGAAGGCTTCTCCGCCATAAGGAGATTGGTGTAGTGTTTACGAACTCTCGAGTAGGTGACTCGGGAGTGGAGTAGGGAAAGGAAGGTGTCTTTGTAGCCGAACCACTATAAATACTCGCGTTGTGGTTTTGTGTTTCTTACTCTTATCTTTTCATTACATATCTTTATATGCTTGTTTCTCAACATCCAACACACACATCCAAATAGATTGACATAAGTCGATCTAAATAGTTTAAAAGGAAGTTTTAATTGGCAAAACTATTCAACCCCCTTCGAGTTTTCCACAACTCTGAAACCGTTTTTTAAGTAGTTAGTTACAAAGAATGCCATTGGATAGTTTGACTAAGACTTTATATGTATTGGAAGACCAAATATAATTGGTTAGTCAAATAAATAGTCAAACTTTAAGACAAGTCTATGTATTATGGAAGTAGAAAATACGGTGTGCCAACTTATAATGAAATAGGACTTAAGGGACCATTCTTGCAAGATGGTCAAACTTGCACCCAATAAATATCTAGTTACTCCATAGAGTTCCATTATAGAATGTGTGTTTCATTGGGTGTGTCGACACAAACATGAAAGAAACAAAGTAGTCCAATTGAGCATTTGAAAGAAGATTGAGGTTCCAATTCAAGTAGTGGTCTCTAGTAGTCATCCACCCCAAGTAAGTACCTCTAATCGGTGATTTATTGGTGGTTCAAGAAGTTAGGGTTCATATACCTAAACCGAGGCTTTTGGGTAGAAGGAGTTTTAAACTAAAAAGGATAAAGTAATTAGGGTTTATGTCTCTATGTTGGTTTATGTTTAATTTGGATAAAGTGACAATTTCATCATATGATCAACATACATGTCTAAAATTTTCGTTAAAAATTCCTGATAATTTTGTTTCACATAAAATACATGTCTTGTTTAGTTTGTTCACTAATATGTCAAAATACATACATTTATTCTTAATTTGTTTACTAGTTTTAATAAGATCGTACATTTTAATTCATTTTTATTTCCCTTATATCAGAAAAAGATATTTGTTCACCTGGTAACTTAGAGTCTTAGGTCCGCTCTTTATATTAATCTATAATAAGTCATACAATTAAATCTTTAAAATAATACAGTTCGCTTTTGGCCATTCATTATTATGTATATTAATTTGGTATATATCCATGTGCATTTGAAATTGCACAATTGGAGTGTTTAGTTTGACAATGAAGAAATTGAAAGATAAGTCGAACAAAACCTCTATCTATTGTTTGGTTTGTGTTCAAATTGAACCGAGTATATAGTCGGTGTTTGGTTCGGTTTACAAATTGGCGTAAAAACACGAAATTTTAGCTACATAAAATTAAAAAGGATTTTCTATATGCGCCCTAAGGACTACGTTTACTATATAAAATATGCAATAAAGGGTGATACATTTACTTGGTTAAGAGAAGTTAAATTCAAAGGGTGAGTGGTAATTCAATATACAAACAATTAAGGCATCTCATAATTTTTAAAATAACCTAGCGCAAATCATTTTCAATTAATAATAATAAATCATACATATAGTAAATCCTATCTTTTCATCAATCTAATTATCATTGTAATTGGACATCCCGAAATCAAAGTTTATTTTATTATACCCGAATACGCAAGTTAACATACTTCATTTTGGTTTGTTAAACTTATATTTTGTTTTGATTTACTTCATATTTAAACTTATAGGTCTTTAGTTGTTGGGACATAATTTCTATTTTTCGAGCATAAGTTTGAAGTATTTATCAACTATTTATTAGATTATGTTATGAAGTCTTCTTGGTTTTACAAAAATCGAAACTAAATTTGGTGCTTCGTTTGGTTTTATCCAATCAAAATTTTGTTTTATCTGATTTTGGTTTTGTATCTACAATGTTTCAAACTAGGCAAGCAAAAAAACCCAATAACCATACCAATGAGCACCTCACATATCTGTATAGATAAACGACTTTAAATTAAACTTAAAAACCAAAATAACAAGCATATACAAAAAAATGGGTGTGAATGGTCATTCGTAACCAGTCTATACCTTACAAATCGCGTCTATAATTTTTAGATATTTTATCAAACTCGTGTGCTTTTAATATTTGTGAATGGCCATTTGTAAGAAAGGAGAGAAATATTGGTAGCTCATAGTATAGCGTCATGGGCTTTGGGATGCACTAACGATGTAATCTTAGAAGGCGATGTAATCTTAGCTACAGAAGATGTTTAAGCATCTCCACAAATGCACAAAATTTATGAACCATTAGTTAAAGCATCTCCACCATTTGATTTGATTCGCTAGTATACATTAACTAATAGTGAGTCGAATCTATAAATCACAAATTTGATTCGCAAATCTTTGTAACAAGTTATGATAATCATTCAATAAATACGTACACATGATTTACAATTGTGCATATATCGCAAAATCGTGGAATTTTCAACATTGATTCAATTATTTTTACACATTTTGAATTTGAATCACATTAAATGAGTTATACACTTGAAAACTTGAATCGAATTAAAAATTTAGCATTTTTAAGCCCTCTCAATTTAAATCCTTCCTAATGATATATATATCTATCTATACATTATATATAGAGAGGACGTCACATATAATGACACTCAAGATCCCATAATACCACGTCATTATTTCACGCCATCATCGAATTTATGCAGTTTTTTAATGACATGTGGCATTTTTTTAAATTTATGTACAATTTTAAATTTTAATTTTAAAATTCGGTTATATATGTGTATTTTAAATTTTAATTCGGTTTATTTAAAAAGTACATATATTGGATTTGAACTTGGGTCATTCATAAGTTATCTAAACAATTTACCACTAGACTAAATTGTTTTTTGATTTATATGTTTCAAATCAATACATATAAGAGACATCTTTAAAAATTCTGTTTGTAATTTAGGAATCTATATTACGAAGATAACAATTTAAAAAAAGATGATATATATTACCTTACAAGATAATTATACCTTATATATTTTTAACCTATTTTTTGTGTGTATAAATACACCCTATTATATTATTCCTAATCATACTAATGGCTTTCTAAGTTGCTACAGACCTACAATTATATATTGTCTGCTCAAAGCAAATCTGAAACCTTTAAATAGACATTTAAGTGATACATACAAGAATATCGCAATTCTTTGATGAATAATTAAAATACAAGAATATCGCAATTTGTTTCCATTCTCAAGAATCGACGACTCAAATTTCTTCCATTTTCTCAGTGTCGACGATTGTGCTGTACGCTTCACTTTTGATAACATACGTGTTCTCTGTCAAATAAACTGATGAAATCGCACTCTTCTCGAAGGTCGTTTAACTTCGATGGTGGGTTTGCGATTTGTCTCTTGGTATGTTATGATTTACCTGATTATTTGTTATTCAGTATGTAGGAAAGCAACATGTTACTGGGGTATAGATTCAGGGCTGTTTAGAGTGAATTTGAATTTTGTTTTTTTATTTGTTTTTGTTATTCAGTATGTAGGAAAGAGTGGCTGATGATGATGAGATTGTTGATGACGATAATTGCGTCACCGCCCTAAGGTACAGTTATGACAGCTGTGTTTTATGATTCGATTAGCCAAGTGTTTGTGAAAACACCTCGGTGAAAACCTCAAAATTATTAAGGTAGTTTAGTTGTTTCAGTAACCTATTATGGTTAATTGCGTGAATCATTCATTCAAGTATTATGATCTGCGTTTTTGTTTCTTTGCCTATTTTAGGAACATCAGAGGTTGTTCGGACTTGCTATTGGAACTGGTACTGTATTGCTTAAAGTTCATTTGACTCAACAAACCATATTCATGTCATGTTATTGTTACTATATATATAATTTAGGGATATGAAACGGTCCTGTGTGTTGTCGTTTATGGTTGCTTCTATTCTCCTCAACCCAACTGGGATGCCCATGTCCTTAATCTTGGCCCATTTTCGTTGTTTGATATTATCTTCCCACCGCTTTTGAGCTTCTCAAAAGTTCCGGTACAGACACATATAGGCGGTTATACATCAGAGGTTCGAGAATTCTCGCACAAAAACTACGGATTCAGGTTTCGGTCTTTTTTGTTTTTTGGCCATAATTTGATTCATGTGTAATCATATAAATATACTGAATACATAAATTTTGGGTATTAGTTTTCGGCAGTAAATTATTGTTGTTTATGCGCTATTCACAATAATAATAGTCGAGGTTCGAAAGGATGATGGAACAGGTTTCTTATTTTTTTCTTTCTGTATGTTTTCAATTGGTTGCAGATTTCAAGTGTGTTACAGGACTACGAATCGAAAAAGGTGATATTTCTAACTTATTTGAAGTTTATAAACTGTAATTGTGGATGTTCATACAGTATAAATTTTATCTTTCACACTTTGTAGTTACCTTTTTTTCTTCTTCTTGAATTACTGATTTGGGTTAGTTTCAATCTAAACTTGTATACAAAAATTCATAGCTTTCAGTTTCTTTTTTTCAGTATTTTTATAGCCATATGGCTGCAGCCATGATGGGTTTCGGGTACCACTTCTGTTGTGGCTGAAACGAAACTGTTGGTGACGTTGGATATAAGAGGCGATGATGAATTTGGATGGGTTTGATGAAAGCCCTGAATCTCTGTACCTTGGCAGGGCAAACTATCAGCTTTGCAGCCATGGCAGATGTATAACGACAACATTTTTTTTCGATTTGATACTGGGATATATGGGGGAAATGAGTCTAGGGGTGGAGAGGGCTAAAGATGAGGTCGTCCGGATCTTGGCACGACAACTTACTAAAGTTGCAGCCATGGCGGATGTATTCTCTCGACCTCATCGTTTTCGCTCTACTGATTTGACTAAAGTTGTGACCGTCCGCGCCTTGGCGGGGCAAATCACTAGATTTGCAGCCATTGCGAATGTTTACGCTTTTTTTTATTCCCACCCTGTCTGACCCTTATACACAATTTTGTCTAAATTTGTATCCCATTATCATTTTGGTACAGCTTCCTCTGTATGGCATAAATTCGACAACGGGTGGAGATCCTTTTTACTGGATTTGTCGTTTTGATTCATGGCTCAATGGCCCAGTGCATTGCGTTTGTCCAGCCCAACTTCTTAGCCCCGCTATATGTTGATAAAGAAGAAGATCTCACCACGTCACTCATACATATCTGTGTGAATCTACTCATACATATCCGCACTCAAATCCATCAAACCCATTCCTAACCTCCAAAATCAGTTGCTCAGAGAAATCGAAAGGTATGTTTGGTGTGATTTTGTTCCCTTTCTTTGAACATTTTTAGGAATTTTTTCTTTTGGAATTTTTCCCTCTGGGAATTTTGTTACGTTTGTTTTTGTGATTCATTTTGTATTAGCTAATTTCATCTTTTGTAGGTGGAGTAATTACGGGCTTATGGGACTTGGAAACTTGGAGTTGTTCATGGATTGGTCGAAGCGGCTGGATATAATAGGGGTTTACCTTCTATACAGGTCCGTCTATATGTAACCGGTTGTTTTTGCTGTCGTTTTTTTACTAGGTCGTTTCCAGTAACTCGATTCATGTTGGGTTACTACAGCTAATGATTTTTGGTTATTGGATATGAAATTGTAATTTACAATATTGCTGAAAGGTGCAACATTAAAGGTAATCCTTTGTTTCTATACGGCGTACTTTTTCTTATTTTAGCAGATACTATTGTTAGTCTCATAATCTTCCAAATTTGTTTTTGTTATCCAGGA
This sequence comes from Chrysanthemum lavandulifolium, assembly GCA_022545495.1. Taxonomy (NCBI): domain Eukaryota; kingdom Viridiplantae; phylum Streptophyta; class Magnoliopsida; order Asterales; family Asteraceae; genus Chrysanthemum; species Chrysanthemum lavandulifolium. The sequence goes on along the minus strand of CM040241.1, from coordinate 145,303,743 downwards.
TGACTCTGATTGGTCGAAGTTGGGGGTCAAAGAGGTGAATGGTCTCTCTCTAATGTATGACAGCCGATTATTTTGCATGGTAAAATGTTCTTCTTACTAATGTATATAGGGTCAAAAACTGATGACGATGGGGAGTGCTGATGAGATTGTAACGGCTCTAGGGAAAGACCCTGTTTTCATGGAAGACCTTCTAGAAGAAGAACAAACGGTTGTTGTGGTAAGGTTCTGACTTTTGTTTATATAATTTTTGCGCCTGGCAGCAAGCATACCTATGCATACCACACATACAACTTGGACCAACTCGCTAGACATGCTATGTGCCTAACTTACCTTTTGCATTGTATGTTTGTCTGTTTCAAGTGTGGTTCATGCCAAACGGGGAGCACATTTTAATATAAAGATTTGAATTGGTTTATATGTATGCTGAGTTTTCTATCTCTATGCAAGGATCAATAATGCAGGATAGTTGGCATCTATATGATGCTTGGGGCTACCTAGGATCAAGGGTAGAGATAAGAAGTAATTCAAAGTTAGATCAACAAAAGTATACAGGTGATTCTCGTGTTACAACCCTCTGTTTCTTTCTATTGTTGTATGCTAGTATTGTGTTTGTCACATAATTTTTTCAATTTTATTGTTATTTTAGTTTTGGCTGCCTTGAACTTAATTTAAAGGGTGTTTGGGATTGCTGTAATCCAAGGGTTTAATTAAACAGATCTTGAATATTTGGATGACCAATCATTTTATTGTATAGCGTCTTAATGTGTTAGTTTAGACAAAGTCCATTGTAATATAAATCTCTAGCCCCTGATCTTCAATAGCAAAGGATGACCGAAATGGTGTGTGCATACTAATTAATACAGTAGAAAGCCGATATGACTATAGAGTTTGACGAGAAAGCTGTTTGTTAAAACACTTACTTACCGTGCTTGCTTTCTATTGTAGCTTAATTGTAATGAAATCAGATCTGGAAAAAGTGACAACATACTTACTAAACACAACCGATATAACTATAAGGTTGTGAAATGAAAAAACGTGAGCAATAGTAATTGTCTGGAATATCTGTAGGGATGGCGATTTACGGGTTTTTGGTTGCGGCTTTTTATATCTTTGTGGGGTTGTTTGTTGGGAGTAGAAAAACTGTGATTGTTGTTAGTTCGGTCTATTCATTTACGGTAATTGAAAATTTATGATATTTGAGTATATTTTGTATTTTCACTGCTTGGGATTGTTTATGGTGTGTTATTATAGCTTATTTTCGGGCTTATGAGCTTATTTTGTTTGGCTCATTTTTAAGGTTGTTTTGTCCATCTTATTTTCTATCTTATGATGTTATTATAATCACTAATAACTGGAAAATAAGTGTAAATGAATGAAAGTCATACCGCTCATCGGACGGTTTTGACACTAGTATATATATATATATATATATATATATATATATATATATATATATATATATATATATATATATATATATGTTCATATAGTGTACACTTTAAAATAGGATACAATATGCACTAATAAGAGAATACCATGTGTCCTTTCAAATTAAATAAAATACAAAATTAATTTATATAAGTTTAAGGGTATCATAGTAATATCTTGCTCTAATTTCTCCTTAAACTAATTATACCAAACCTTCTTTTCTCTTCCATTTACAGCCCGCCTCTCTCTCTCTCTCATCTACATCTATCATATTAACCTCCCTCACACCCACATCCCATCTCCATCTCAAAAATAAATAAATAAAATAAATAAATAAAAATCACCACAGTCTTTCTACATATTATGTTGTCTATCTATCAACCAAAAAAACCGAATCTACCTCCCTTTGATCAGTTGCTTTGTTTTTCAAGTTCAATGATGGGTATTTTGAGATCTTTAAAGATCTTTTATTTCGAAATGATTAAACCCGAGGTCTGGTTTTATTATTTGTTCTTCGTATTGTGTTCGTCTTTTAAAATCGATGATGGGTATTGTATTCGAACTTCAAAATCATTAAAGATTTGTACAGAAGTTTAATAACTTGAGACTTTGTTAAACTTTTCCTTTTCGATGTTTTTAATGTATCTTGAGAATGGAGAATGGGACAGCCGCTGCCATGACTTTGTTAAACCGCCATGACTACTACCGCCACCACCGATCATAGTCTCAGAATTAATCGCTTTTTTTTATAATCAAAATGATTTTCTTGGGGGCTTTCTCGCCGATTTGAATATTAAGTCGAACACCACCATCAATATTTGGTCCTCTTCTTTTTTCAGGCTTCTTGTTATTAAGTACTGAAGATAGAGCCGGAACCATCAAATATTGTCGTCGACTTGACCATTGCCACAAATCTCCGGTTGGTGATGCATGGTTCAAGTGATACAGATTATGTGGAAGATATTATTAGACTTTATTAGATGAGTTGGCTTGTATATATGATATATCAATTTCAAGCATTTTTTTTTTCATAATTAATGGTGTGAATCAGTATTCAGTCTTCTTCTATAAAGGTTTTTGTGAATCAAATAGATAGTAGTAGTTAATTTGTCAATAATATACATGAGAGTTTTTGTACTCGTGTTGTTCTTGGTTTGTGTAAAATTTTTGTCTTGGTTTTAAGTGGGTCTCAGTTGTGTTTAAGCTTTGTGGCCATTTTGTAAAAATATCATACATGTCTCGTGGGAATTTGTTTTAGTATGCAGTTGTTTTCTTTCTTTCATGATTTTAAATGGTGCAGTAGGTTGGTTAATATTAGTTTTATGTGTATTGATCGGTTAACATCTATTATATAATAAGAAAATTCGCTTTTTGCCAAAACGATTCAATTAACCAATTATTTTGTAATTGAGCTTTCTCATTGATCAATTGAGTTTTAGTGTTGAAAATTTTTTTGTCTCATTAAAATGTATTATGAAATTAAATGTGTCAAAAAAACTTAATTTATCAATAAAAATATGTCATAAAAATTAGCGTGTCACTACAAACGTTTTAAAAAATTTAGTGTGTCACAACATATGTGTCAAGAAAATTTGTATGATAAATATAGTGTGTCAATAAAATGTCATTAAAATTTTAGTGTGTCACTATACATGTATCAAGAAATTTAGTGTCACCACAAATATAGGATGCATGTGTCAAATGTATACTGGATGTACACTCTATTAAAAAGATGTACAATACGCTCTAAAGATGCCAGTATCGAGGTGTGTCAATATTTATAAAGATGTTACTTTATTAAAATGATGTGCAAATATGTCTAAAGATATGTATCAAATATATATAAAGATGTGTCGGACCTATTATAACGATGTTGTCTAATAATGAAAATATGTGTCAATATTTTTAAAGTTTGTATCATCGTTAAAGCTAAAAGTTGGAATGTGTCACTTGTAAAATATGTATTACTATGAAACTATTTATCATGAAAAGAAACGTCCTAAGAATAAAACATATTGAAAGAGGCTAAGATTTCTAAGGAAATAAATTAATACTCTAGTACTAGTTAAATTGTAAATAAAGACATAAAAGTAGCCTGAATTTAGCACTCATTTAAAAATTCTTAACATTCTAAATTAATTTGGTACACAATGCCACTAATTTTTCAATTAATTACAATTAAGCCACTCATCTAATTGAAATTTAATCTTGATGCATCAAGCTTCGATCTAATGGTCACAATGTGCCTATTATATTCTACTTTAAAGTGTAGATACTACAATAACGCTCCCTATATATACATACATACATATATATATATATATATATATATATACATACATACATACATACATACATACATACATACATACATACATACATACATACATACATACATACATACATACATACATACATATATATATATATATATATATATATATATATATATATATATATATATATATATATATATATATATAGTAGGTTAAAATGAAAGTTTTATAATGAAAGAATGAGAAGGCGATGTGGAGGTGACGTGTCACCTCATGGCCACATCACCACGCCATGTGTCACCCCACCCCACCCCCGCAAAAAATTTTTTCATAAAAAAAAATTTGGCAAATTTTTTTTTTTTTCAAATTTATTAACGCATCACAATCATAATTGTGACGCAGAATTTATAATAACGCATTAAAATCATGATTATGATGCAAGAATTTATAGCAGTGATCAAAGAACTTATAACCTTAATGCACTAATAAGTTTTGGTGCATCTTTATTATAAGTTCTTGATCATTCTACAAAAGTGTAGATTATGAACACTGACCGGTGCCTTTTGACCAAACCATCATCCAATCTCACGCGAATAGCCCGGAACTCTCGCCTAGTGGGCACCAACCTGGAGTGAGCACGAGCCAAGACCAGACCCTAGCTCTTATTCCACAAAGTCTCCAGGTGCCCACGGTTTTTGGAGGTGGGTACTATATGAAGCAAATGCTGGGGATGGACTGAACTTGGGTCGTGACCGACTCAAGCAAGTTCTTCAAACCATTGGACTAATGCTCCATTGGTAAGTTATCGCATCATAGTTAATAGTTCAAATGCATCAACTATGATGCACTAAAATCAAGGTTATAACCTTAAATGCACTAAAATCATGATTGTGATGCAAGAACTTTATAATTGTAATGCAAGAATTTATAACCTTAATGCACTAAAATCATAATCGTGACGCAGAACTTATAACCTTAATGCACTAATAAGTTTTGGTGCATCTTTTTATAAGTTCATGCATCATATTAGTAGTGCATCAACCATGATGCACTAAAATCAAGGTTATAACATTAATGCACTAAAATTATGATTGTGACGCAAAGAACTTTATAACCGTGACGCAGAATTTATAACCTTGATGCACTAAATTCATAATTGTGATGCAAGAAAAATTTGGCGGGAAAAAAAATTATTAAAAAAAAAATTTTTTGGCGGAAAAATTTTTTTCGAGAGGGGTGGGGTATGGTGATGTGGCGTGATGATGTGGAAAGGTGACATACGTGCCACCTCCGCACGTCTTCTCATTCTTTTCATTATAAAACTTTTCATAATAACTCAAACTTATATATATATATATATATATATATATATATATATATATATATATATATATATATATATATATATATATATATATATATATATATATATATATATATATATATATATATATATATATATATATATATATATATATATAGGGAGGGTTAATGTGAGATCAAACTTAAAGTTATAAAAATAAGATCAAATCTAAAAACCACTAAAACATTTATAAATAAGTATTTTAGCAATCATACACAAAAAATAATATTTTAATACAAAATAACATTTTAGAACTAATAACAAACGACATATGAGTTTGATTAGTGATACACCTGATACACATTACACTAATAAATATTCCAAATCTCGATACACATTAAACTTCTAATCAAAGTGTATCACCAGTTTTCAGAATTTTAAAAGAAATCTATCGAAACTTTAACAATTTTAGTTGTAGTAAATAAAAATTATTTTTATCAGAAGGAGAGATCTCTTGACAAATTTTAGCTCGATCTCATTTTAACAACTTTAAGTTTGATCTTATTTGATCTGATTATATATATATATATATATATATATATATATATATATATATATATATATATATATATATATATATATATATATATATATATATATATATATATATATATATATATATATGTTCAACTAATTTTATTTTTGAGAAAGAAATGTAACAATTATATATGATTTATATTGTGTGATCAATAGAATAGTTAATCATAATTCATAATAAAACATGATATATGAGAAAGTGAATATTAAGTTTGTCTTCACGCCTAAATTTACACGCGAAACATTCTAAAACCACTTCATTTTATGAAGTAAAAAGCATCAAAAATACCTCATTTTAATTATTCATCTTCACAATATTAGTGTTTTTTTAATTGCACATAACATCCATAAAGGTGGTCACTCTAATATATGTCTCTTCAGTATTATATATAATTTAGTGTTTCTATTATTGAACCGGTATTTCTAGATTCAACGATTGTTTGATCTAAATCACAAGTAAAAAGCTCTTTCACTTCTCACACCGCTTTCACTAATCAAATTTTGAAAAGATTCAATCAAAATGATCTACTTTTGAGTGATTTCGAGTAATTTGCATGTATGAGCTGCATGTAAACAACTGTGATAATCACTTTCCTCATATTATAACCATATTGATCAAAATAACATTAAAATTTAGCGAATGTAGAACATAATATTAACTGACGTGCACGCCAACGAATACATGAATCAGTTAGAGGATTACCTGTATGTGTTCTTTCCTTCGATCCTTCTTATTTGTAAATATCGAGTATTTCAAGAATTTTAAAGATACAACTGTGATATGTAAAGAACAATATCAGTTATGTCAAGGTATTTAAGTCTTTTGATTAAAAGGTAGAGTGGCACGTGTGAACCATACCAAGAATGATTCAAAGGACCTTCTATTAGTTGACAATAGGATATTGACAATATATAGGATATTGACAAACACTATGGATCCTCTAACCCTTGATACTTCGTATTAGGCTAAGAGACATTTAAAAGTGGCATCTTTGATTGCTGTTACGGTAAAATATATAAAGAGTATTGTTAAAGTCTCACTATAATGTATTTCAGTAATCTTTCTATACACAACAATATTATATATATATATTTTTCACCATCATTTTCCTCATTCAAGTTGTCAATTTTAATACTTATCGAATCCCGTGTAGAAGAATAAGTAAAAAAATTTGTAGAATGAAATATCATTTTCATATATAAATGATATAAACTCGCATTTTCATATAAAACAATTTTCTTAAAAGGTAAATTCTCATGTAAACAATAATATTTAAATTTGTTAACCATTGAGCATGCAACCTCATAGTTGGGTAGATAAATAATGCACTTGATATATGCTCATATATTAAGCTTCTAAAAGAGTATACCTTGAATTGATAAAATCAACAACATATATGCAAAATACATTGATTGTTGAAGTAACAAGATACAGACAAATGGTTATGTTGGAGGCTTTATATGGTGTTTACATTTATTGCTTACCCACACATAACTATCTTAAAATTACAGATAAATTAAGAAGCTCGGTCTTAGATTAACAGGACTTACACAAGTAAATAGTTGAAATGTATTTCTTTATTGTGTAAAATAATTGACATAAAAATATTTGAAATAACACCTCTATCAGTACGTGGTCATGTACAAAACAAACCCTTTTTTTACACGAAACTCTATTTTTATTTTTATGATTAAACCAACATATTTGCCTTAGAAATAAAAATATATTCTAAAAGGAGTATTTGTTTTCTTGGATCATAAAAGGAGTGAAGTGTGAATAGTTGATTGGGGATAAGATGCGATTGGTGGACGAAGAAGGAAAATCCAACAAGTTTGGCCCAACTAGTAGAACAGGTAGAAGAAGTTACATGTTTCTTGCTTCACGTTTGTAACCACTAATGGTTAAATTCTTTGTCATCTAGATGACTATAACACTTGTTTTGTTTGTTCAAATACCCTTTGCATGACTTCGACCATATATGGAAATATGGAATGTCCACTTATTGCCCATTCGACGCGCTTTCCACATATTTTCGCTACAAGTTGTTGTACACATGGTTCATTTCGAATTTCATCCTAAGAAACAAACTCATATTAATATTACAAAACGTTGACATGAAAATCAGTTACTATTAAAGTTTAATACCAAAAACAGGTTTGGTACATGACACCCCAAAACCAATTTTGAAATACACATCTTATAGGATAGTTTTACGTAGGGGCAAGGACGGACCTATACGGATGCGGATGTGGCACGGGCCGGCTAGAGGTGTCAAAATACTCGAACCGGATAACTCGCTTTACCCGAACACGAATAAGCTTATTCGAATCGGATTATACTGAGTTAAAATTATTATTTTGGTTATTCGTATTAACTCGATTAATCCGAACTCTTATTAGGATCGGGTTTAGGTGAGATTTAGCCTTATTCATGTTTTGGTTAACCGCATAAAAAAATTTACCTTATTTTCCTCATCTTTTCTTGGTTTCTTATAAAATGTACTCACTTATTTGTATTTTTATGTTAATTTGGCTTGTTGGTTAACTGCATCAATAACAACCCGAATAACTGCAACCCAAATAACCCAAGACTATATTAGAGTCGGGTAGGGTAAGTTTTTCTTTCTCAAAACCCGATTAACCCAACCCAAATACGGCTTATTCGGACCGAGTTACTTGAATAACAGCCCTAGTTTATCCCCATTTGACATGACATAAACAATTTTTTATTTTATTTTCCTTCTATACTATAACTATATCTACTAATCAAGCTAAATCTTATTAAACCAGACCTGATTTTTTATCACAGTTTCTTTCGGATAACATGAATAGCTATATATTCCTTAATGTTGATCTTTGGTGAATGGTCAGTTGACACCCACAAATATACAGACTTGTGATTTTTCCGCTAATTTAAATCATTTGAAAAAATCATTATAGAATCAATTATTCTTTTGTTGTTACAAGTTATTTATTTCTTTAAGCATGCTTAGTAGGTATGCAAATCATTTTCTTTTATTAAAATGTTTAAATCCAATAGGACACAGAAGCAAACTTTTAAAACTGACACATCGAGTCAGGTTAAATATTAACTCGATGATTATTTTCGTGTGCCAATAATCATTTTCGTGTTTAAATCCAATAGGATACAGAACTACAGAAGCAACCTTTAAAACTGACACATCGACTATGGTTAAATATTAACTCGATGATATCTTATTAGGGATGAAGTTTGTGTCCCAATACGGCAATACCGATCACTGTTAATGTAAACTAGCATTTATACCCATACATTACATCACATAATGTTTTATATCAACATCTACCGTTTACCAACACAAACGCATATAAACATTAATACTTTGTTATAAGCATCATCTAATTTTTTTATATTACATCTTATCCATCACATCGATCATCATACTCATTCAATTTTAGAAAAGCTAAGTATTTAGAATATAATAAAGGGTTATTGCATAAAAACATCATACTTATTATTTTGTCATTATACGTGCGATATTTTATTTTCTCATTTTGATACTAAACTCAATTCGTCTATCGTGTGCTCTGACTTGCTTAACTCATTGGAGCCGGTCAATTTAACGACCGTTAATTTTATTATTGCACCATTAGTCTTTTTCATGCGCTTTTAACGACCGCTTATTATATTATTGCACCGCTAGTCTTTTCAACCGCTTTTGCTGTGTTTTTTACCTGCTTTACACATTTTCTTTTGTTTTACACTTTTTGTTCGCTTTTGCACGCCGCTCATTTTACACGCTTTCATTCGTTTTCACGTTTACACGTTTCGTTCGTTTTGCACGTTTTAAATCTTTTTACGCTGTTCATTTTTTACGTTTTTGTTCGTTTTGCACGCCGTCCGCTTTACACGTTTTGCAAGTTTTACACGTTTAATTCATTTCGCTGTTTCACACGTTTTGTTCGTTTTCACGCTTTCATTCGTTTTACACGCCGTTTGTTTTGTATGTTTTACATGTTTCATTCGCCGCACGCCGCGATCGTCATTCGTTTTACACATTTCATTCGTTTTCATGCTTTTATGCTTGTTTACATGTTTTCGTTCGTTTTGCACGTTTTGTCATTTTACATATTTTTGTTCGTTTTGCACGTTTTTGTCATTCTTACACGTTTTTGTTCATTTTTGCATGTTTTTACATGTTATCGTTCATTTTTGCACGTCTTTGACCATTTTTACACGTATATAAACCAAAGAAAACGTATAAAATTAACAAAACCGTGTAAAATCGACGAAAACGGAAATAGGAAAGAAAATTTAAAACGAACAAAACGGTGTAAAATGAAACGTAAAACGAAGCGAAGCGCGCAAAACGAAAGAAAACGTGAAAAAGATGAAAACGCAAAGAAACATAAAAGTGTGCAAAACGAACAAAAATGTGTAAAACGCAAAACGAACGAAACATGTAAAACGGACGAAAACGCAAAACGAACGAAAACGTAAAACAAACGAAACCGTAAAATGAACGAAACGTAAAACGGATGAAAGCGCAAAACGAATGAAAACACCAAAACGTAAAACGAATGAAAACGCAGTAGAAAAGTACGAATTTGCAAAACGAATGAAATGTGTAAAACGGACTAAAGCGTGCAAAACGAACGAAAACGTAAAACAGATTTAAATGTGCAAAAGCGAACGAAACGTAGAACAGATTAAAACGTGAAAAAAACGAATCTAAACATGTAAAACGGACAAAGACGCAAAAACAGACGAAACATGTAAAACTAAAGTAAAAGGACCAATGGTGCAATAATATAATAAACGGTCAGAAAAACGGCAAAAAAGACTAACGGTGCAAGAATATAATAAACGGTCGTTAAAAGCGACGAAAAGGGCTAACGGTGCGATAATAAAATTAAAGGTCATTAACTTGACCGGCTCCAACGAGTTAAGCAAGTCACCAGACACACACAAGACAAATTCAAAGGTTAGTGTCAGTTGAGAAAAAAATACGCAACATAAAATGACAAAAGTGACAAGATGATTCCTTTTTCTGCAAATAACCCTATTATAAAACAAAAATAATAAAACATAATGAAATATAAATCGAAACCTAGACTATTCCCTGACAACGGCGCCAAAAACTTGATGCGGATAATTGTAAACACACTAAGTTTTACAATCCTCCTAGTCAGATTACTTAACCATTGTAGTGTATTATAGGCAAGACATGGGAGATTGATAGAGAATAGCGAGGTAGGCTCAAAATGTACGTCGAATTAAGTCTAAGGGTTGAGGGAAGATTGTTTTTTATCCGTTTATATTTAATTAGAAGTAAGTAAAATCTCCGGTTTGAAGGAGTTTGGTTTTTAACAACTAATTAAACTAAAAGTAAACTAAATGCAAGGAAAAGTAAATTTGGTGGAAACTCGTATAAGAAAATAAACGTGCTCACTTAATCATGCATTACTCCTTAGTTGAATTCTCTAACTTATTGCCCTATCACCCTCGTTATTGTAATGTGTAAGTATTCCCCTAATTCATTAACGGGTTGGTCAAGTCTGCTATCTACGTGAAAACCTAGGCGGGTGTTACCTGCAGACATGTTCCCTCCCAATAGTAAATTCACGCGCACTAAATACTTAAGATGAAAATCCACCGGTCAACTATAGTCGAGGTATCCTCTACTTCTAATCACGCTTCACTAGACGCCTAACTGTGGTACTGAATACAACTAGTTTTCTAATGCCTAACGCGCACACCACTAACAAGAAGCAATAATAATAGAGATCACAACTAAGTTTCATGCAATCATAAGCAAACACAATATAGTTAAGCCTAACATGTTAAATCGAAGAGAAGAAAGACAAATAATCACTCAAACACATACATATATTGTAATGATTAATAATTGAATAACTTATCTTCAAGAAAACTTGGAGTTATGAATGGCAAAATAGCCCTACAAAAACTGATGAAAATCGTCAATGGTTTGTCCTCCATAAGTTGCATACAAGTTCCACACTGAATGAAAATAATACGAAAATATAGATTTACATTTGTGACGGCGTCACTTGTTAAGTGTGATGTTGTCAGCTCGATGTCTTCTAGCGTTTCGTTATTGCACCGACTTAGTTTTGACAGCGTCGTGTTAAAGTTGTGACACCGTCAGCCTTCATAAAATTTGGTCTTTACATCGTCATCTTGAGTCCATCTCTAGACTCTGTATGGTCACCGTGTTCAGGTGACGACATCACCTATTAGGTTGTGACACCTTCACGGGCCCTTCTCGTGACGGTTTTTCCCGGTGTTGTCGTTTTCTTCGTTTTCCCATCCAATCGAGCTCAAAACGCTATGATCACTTCATACACTTTCAAATTTCCAATGAGTTCATCTGTCAAGTGTAGTCAAATCTTTAGATTCTTCAATAGTGGTGGCTTTCGGTCTCCATTTTGGATGAAGTGCCCTAAGAAACTTACTAAATAGTTTTTGCTAGAAAACTTTGATCAAGTGCTTTTAGATTAGTAACAATTGTATTAAACGTAGCAAAGCCACTATCAATAGATTCATCCTCGCTAACCGAGAATTTCATATTATTGAACAAGTAGATCGATGTTGTTGTCTTTGATTTGGCTATTATCTTGATGTGTGATTAACAAATGATTTTCAAATTACTTTTGCCGCTTTCACACATGAAAATTCTTTCATACTCTTTCTTAAGCAAAGCATTGTAAATATGCTGACAATATCTCCTAAATCTTTAATCCAGGCTAGTATGCTTAGACTCAATTTTCGTAATACTATTTGATCCCCGTATATTTTAAAATGACAAAGGACTAGAAGGTTTAAGTAGTTCAAGCATTCTGACTTGCAAATTCTGGAGCATGTTTTTCAGTTTTAGCCCATTTGGACCCGTTTGAATATATATTTACGCGCTAAATAAACCAAGAAGATAAAAAATACACCCTAAATTGGCCCAGGTTTGTCCTCGATCAGCAATGACTACGAAAAGCCCAAGTGAAATAGCATCAATCGAATACACAGAAGCTGTGCGAAACAATAAAAACTTTTACCTATTACTAATTATAACAGGTATGTAATGGGTAAAACACATTTAACGCTTACATTTCCTAAATTGTTTAATTATGAACAAGTATATAATTTTTTATCTTAAGACTCAATTTTGCATCATATTTGATACTCTGTGTACATTAAAGTAAAGGACTAAATGGTTTGAGTGGTTGACCCAACCCGATCTCACACATTTTGACCTGCAAATTCTTGAGCAGGTATTTCAGTTTTAGCCCGTTTAGACCCATTTGAAAATATTGTTCCGCCCTCTAAAGAAACACAAAAGATAACCAAAATCCCCCAAAGTCGGCAAACTCCGTCTACGGGCAAAAATGCATATATATCCCTCCCAAAGTGAATAATTGCATATATATCCTTTGTATAAGTTTTTTATGCACATTTTACAATGGTTTTTATGCATGCTTTGGATATATATGCAATTTCATTTTCTAGGATATATACGCAAAGCCCATTGTCTACGATCAACAATAAGGACAAAAAGTCCAAGTGAAATAGCATCAATAGATTTCATAGAAGCTGTGCAAAATAAGCATCCCGAAAACTAATAAAAGGCGACTAGCTAAATACATAAAGAAAAGAGTAAAGGACATATACAATTATAAAGTTAAGAAAAATAGGAAGAAATTACATCAGAGATTTATGTTAAAAGACTATACATCCCGAAAACTAATCAAGCTCAATCACTAGGCATGATGGTTATAGCTTTTCTCTTTTCTTTTCCCTTCTCCATTTTCTTCCTCAAACTGTTAACCTTCTGTCATGACTATCGTCTTCTGCAACTTTGTTCCACCACCGAGTTGTAGACGCTGTCAATCATTCTGCAGAATTAACATTTTATCAACAGCAACACCGACTTAAAAGCCACCTGATTAAACAACACCAGGCAGAATTCTTGGGGACAAAACCCAAACGTACCAGACCACATTTGACTTGGTAATATTGTCCTGTCACTGGTGTGGATGTATATCATTGGTGTTTCACACTCTCATTTTCTCTCTGTTCTTTTTAATTAACCTATGATATCTAGCCACCTTAAATTTGTGATTTTTTTTTTTTTTTTTCCTTTTGTGAAGTGCGTGTAAGCATAGCATGTCACATACAGAAAACTAAACGAGCATAAATGACACCTTCAAGACAAGCTCTATTGTAGTTGTAGTTGTAGTTGCTATAGAAAAACTCATGCCCGCCACATACAGTGTGTCGAATGTGATTCTTCGTGCCTTTTATTAGACCTGTAGATTTAAGAATGCAAGAATAATATCATTAATAACAGTGCTAATGGCTTGACGTCGGAATGCGCAAGTTATGTAGAGCTTGGAAGGTTACCTTCGCAAATCTTCTTTAGAGACTTTCTGAGCCAAGGGCATATGATTTCAGCAACTTGCTTCACTTCTATAAACAAGTTTAGGATTGTGATCCTCAAGAACTACAATCAATAGTGACATCCTAACCTATACAAACACAAAGAGGCAAGGACCACAAACACATAACACATGGATTTGAAAAGTTTCTTCAAGATGAAAGGTACGTGAAGCCAGGTAGAAAGAAAAACAAAGAAGGGCGATTGAAAACTTCAATAATAATGCTATGGGAAATTAATATGTGTATACTACAATAAGCTAATGATGTATATTTATATGTTACATATCTTGACCGTTACCTAATGGTCAAATTTCAAATGTAAATACTCATAAATGAACAAGGAGAATTCGACCGTTAACAAACGGCCATATTTCAAATGCATACCACATTAAAAAAAAATAGTAATGACACGACGAAAGTATGATAGTTGGCCAATGGTCACAACTCACAATAATAATCACTACTTTGAGATAGAATCATAGAACACTCCTCAAAATTACTACCCAGTATCAAATTTCGTTATCATAGAGCCAACAAGTGGCTGCTGCAGATTTAATTAGAGGCATTTGATCCACCAAAGCTTGTTTTAAGCTATGTAACTAAAACGATAGTATGATAATTTTCAGAGTAACTGATATCAGCATTAAGAATCGAATCCAATCACAGCATAAGAACTAGAGGTGGCAAAATGGGTAAATTAGATAACAGGTCTGTTGATAACTAGAGGTTAAACACGCCCATTTCAGATTCTAAGTCTAACTTCCAGATTATTTAAGCTATACAATATTCAATTTTAATTTCTATATTTTTTTGTCCATACAAGAGCTATGTATGGGTGAAAAGCATTAAACACTTGCAACAACTCCTAAATCTTCTAATTCCAACAAAGTATAATTATTATGTTAAATTTCTGTAATCTTAATACTAGATATTCAGGTATTTTAAACTCAAAGGATTAAATGGTCGACCGAATCCGATTCCGACACATTTTGACCTGCAATTCTTGAGTTGTTTTTTTAATAGTAGCCCGTTTAGGCCTGTTTGGATCAATAGCTGAAGAAATACAAAACGTGCAGTTGTCACAAGACACGTTAACAAAAAAGAGTGGGGCAATGGTCGACCCAATCCGATCCAGCGCATTTTGACCTGCAATTCTTGAGCATGCTGTTTTAGTTGCAGCCCCGTTTAGGCAAAATTTGGATCAATAGCTGGTAGAAATACGAAAAGGTGCAGTTGCCACACAAGCCGCACGTTAATAGAAACGAATCATAGAATAACTGCAAGTTGAAACTAGAGTGAGGCAAAATGAGTGCATTGGGTAGTAGGCCAAACATTATTTGCAACTGTAAAACTTATTTTGCGTCACCATGCTTACAACTTACAAGTTCTTAAAGCAACAATTAAATAAAAAATAGACAAAAAAGTGCTAGCGGGTCAAACCAGCTCAATCCGACCCGTTTTGACTAGCAAATTCTTACACGCTTATTTTAGCATTAGCTGATTTCGCCTGTTTGGATATCTGTTTGACCAAACATACCCGAAAGATTACCATAGAACCAAAGTAGACCAGATTTTTTCTATTTAGCCAAAATTTCCCCTTCTAGTTGGAACATATCGATGAAACCGTAACTTATCTTTAAGTTTGAATTTTATTTCAACCCAAATATTAGATCCTAATCAAAGACCATAATAAAGAATGATGGATATGCTCTTACTTCGATTGCCAAAGACATCATAAACTTAGACTTTTATAGCATCATCCTAAATATTATTCTATACATTGTAAGCATTAAAGAACTTTATAAACAAAGTTTACTGACCTTCCATCATGATCATCATCTTCATCCGATTCCATCTTGAATTAGCGCCACCGGAGAAAAAGACTGATTCCCGCCTTCTATTTTTCAGAATAACTTTCGATTCCTTCACCAAATTAATATACTTTTTCCTTACTTCAGCAAGAGGGTGAGCCTCTATAGCAGTCTCATCACAACACGCCTTTAATATCGCAGTGCACGATTATTCCTCAAAGATAAATAAAACACATGCGGATGCCTCTCAAACGCCTTATGAACCTTTTGTGGCAATCCCAAATACTTCCGTAAGCACAAAACCCTCTTCCTCTCAACCGAATGTTCAACAAACAAACTAAGCAACTCATGAAGCAAACCAACAACCCGTTTTTCAGCCACATCACTATCTGGGTACAAATCCAGACATTTCTCATATGGTGAAACATAAGGAAGTTTCTGAAATCCATCCAACCAATCCAAAATCTTCGTCCTTAACCTCAAACCTTTAGACGGAAACAACGGAATCGAAATAGCGTCCATTTCTCCACCATTGTAAACTCCACTTCTCAACGCATTCTTTTGAATCACAGATATAATCTTTTCTCTTTTCGAAACCGCTAACCCCTTCAACCCGTCACCCATTTCCACAATCTGAAAACACTCACCTAAACCCCCTTCCACATTACGCAAATAATCACCCGGCAACCCCAAGTACCACAACATACCTTTGATCACCTTCAAAGGCAACCTATTCTCAACGCTCATAAGTATAAACTTCACCAATCTTTGTTCCAAATCATCCTTAAAATCCCTATAAACACATTGTTCTTCATCATTGCTTAACGGCTTGGGGTTAACCTAAACCAAGGTAAATTATACTCGGGTCCCGTAAACTCTTCAAAAGCAGACGGGTACATTCTAAGAAACTTTGCAACCTTAAAGGGTATATCAAATTGTAAGCCTTTTTTCGAAACCTCCGAGATTGGTATGCAACCTTGTGGTGAGGCAACGATACAGTTCTTGAGGGCAATTACAGGTTTCAATTTTAACGAGTTGTGGATTGAGTCAATTGTATCAAAGTATGAATCTTTTTTCCATTTCATGTAAACATTTGTGTAGTTGTGTTTCTGGGTGTGTTGGGAATTTAGTTTTTGTTCATTTAAGAGCCTAAAAAAGGGGGGTTTGGAAAAAAATGTAACGAGTTGTCTAAGTTTTCGATGATGAGAAATCATTGTTGGTGATGTTACGAGTACAAGGTAGAGGTTGAAAAATACTTTATGATAAATCCCTAACAATGAAAAGAAGAATCAAGTTCAAATTGAGCTCGGTGTAGATAATCTTGAAGTGGGCGCGCCAATCAACTTCGCGAAAAATGAGAGGGCTTTACCTGGTTTGAGCCTGTGTCGCGGCAGGTTCAAACGACATGTATTAGCCGGTCAAGATGCCGAAAACCATGATTAAAAAAAATGAAGAAAGTTATAAAAACCTTGTTATTGCAATGATTCGATATTAATAAAATTGACACTAACTAATGCTCTGCTATTATAGGAAATGATAACAGGAGGCTGAATTATCACTAGCTAGTAGCTAAATGTTGATATTGATTTTTACCAAGTTCCTATTCTTACCGATGAAGAAGAACCAGAGGAGAGGAGAGGGATGCTCAGCTAGGGTTTGGATAATTGAAAATGTGACTTGCACGTGATGTGTTCTCGTTTTATACGATCTTTGATAAAACAAAGGGGCATGTTTGGTTCTTTGGAATGGGAGCAAGAGAAGGGTCGTTGGTCGGTGGACAGGGATTTAAAAGCATAAAGGCGGGTGAGTAGCGACTTAGATCCTTAGTAGATAAAAAGTTAAGGTGATTGTGGTCGTTGGATTTCATTCGATAGTTTAAATCAAAAACTTATTTCGACTTGGTAATTATTGGATCAAATCCAACGACTCATAATTCATTTCTCGACTCTGCTCAGTTATAACACAACTGAGATGATCTTGCTCCGTGAGTAGATATTTGTCGTTCAGGAAGTTGGATGTTTGATTTTTAATATGTTTTGTAAATAGAGTTAAAATATAATTTGGGATAGAAAAGAGAAAATGAAAGTAAATATTGTATGATTGTAATAAATGTGTTTGGTTTATATGTTATGATATAAATTGGGATTAGAAATATTTATTATATATGAATAAAACTAGTAGAATAAGGAGAGAACCCGTCTACATCTTTTATATAATAAAATAAAATTTCAAGTGGCGGCTTTTGTATTTATTTCTTATTAAGTAATAATTTTTTAATTTATTTTTATTTTATTTTTTTGGATTTTGAAACCTAATTATTTCCTAATTTGTCTAAAATATTAGGAAACCCCATTTTGTAATCACATGCAAAAAAGCGAAAATACACATAGGCCTCAATGCTATTTTTTATAATTGCAATCGAAAAATGTAATTTAGAAAGAAAAAAGACTCTTATTTCAGTCATCACCAACACATTCATCGCTACATTCCCTTTTCATAAGCTTTCCTTCCAAAGAAAACAACGACCAACAAAAAAAAATAAGTGAACATCCTACAATATGATTAATTCGGTATGTTTCATATCAATGCATTCGTGTTTTATTTATCATATCCTAATTGATTTAGGGTTTTGTAAAAATTTTTGGTAAATATTAGATCTTTATGAAAACGTAAATGAATTTTAATCGGTTTGTGGTTGTTTGCTATAAAGATGTGTGCTTTTTGTGGGTTTGATTGTTTCCATGGTTAATTAACATCCCATGTTGCTCTTAGACAATTGTTTGATGGATATACTTGAAGACCGAATGAAATTTAGTTTAACCTCTATAGAGTTTAAGAATCATGAATACACCCGCTACTTGTTAAGATTATACTTTTCTTTATGTTGGAGTTGTCTATCTTGATGTTGATACAATCGTGGTCAAGAATATTGATTTTTATTCAAGTGTGGAAAATTTCGTGCAAACTTGCAAGCATACTCAACTTAGGTGTTATGGTAGTTGAACCTTTCAAGAACTATTTAACGACATGGTGCTAACGTGACCACATTGAACTCATAGACCGGAGGTACATCTCTCTTGTGATCTATCACATCTTAGTCTATTATGTTTACCACTTGAAACAGTTATACATAATAACTTTAAGTTTGCTTATCAGAAAACAAAAATTACCACATTTAATTATTTTGCATGGCTATAACGTGTGTTCACACACTTTTGATGGGCTGCATGGAAGTTTGTCTAGGAAGTACTTAGGCGAATTATAAGTTCTCAGTCCTGATTGATATATAAAGTAAGTTTCATTGTTAATTGCTTTTGAATCTTGATAACTTTGTTACTGTTGCAGGGTGCGTGCTCGGTGTTTACCACGCCTAAACTCCAAGAAATAAGTACAACTTCTATTGAAATTATTTCATATATAACTGAAGATCTCATCGCTCCACATGTAAGCAATATTTTCTTAAATGTTTTGTTTGTTATGAGTCAATCCAATTATCAAAAATACCATCTTGGTTAAGTTTTCCATAAACAATCATTATTATTGCAACATTGCTAATTCTAAACAAAGCCAAGAACTTTCCACTTCAATTAATAACTACGGTGACATTTTCTCTCGCTATGAAGTTTACACTAACTACATACAATAAAATGTAAATTCTCTTATATGCAGCCATTAAACTTTGATGTGTATGAAGATGTACAAACAATTACGACTGTAAACATATACATAAAAAAAAGGACCACGAAATTTTTATCAATTAACTTCTCGTGGAACTTGATGGGTAACTCTCAGAGCTCTTCACACAAATCGATCCATACCTAAAACTCCCCAACGAAATTGTTTCGTGGAACTTAGGCTACTACAAAGGCTGTTAGCGTCTGATCCAAATGATCGACCAACTGCAGAACATGTGTTATATGTCCATTTAGAGGGAGTTTGCATAAATCTCCTATTTACTTCCAATAAGCTATTAAATACTAATCACAGAGAGAATGTCGGGGTTACTATGTGGACCTATAAGGTGTAGGCACTAGTGGCATATGAATATTTTGAGTGCTATTTATAACACATGTAATACATATTAAATTCAAGGTTTCTTTAACTCTATTATTGTTTGCACAAATCCTCATACTTTGGGCGTATTTTGACCATATCCCTTAACTAATTACCACTCTACAACTATTAGCATTTCACCTAAAATGAATGAATATATCGAACGTTACCCAAAATGAATGAATAGATCAAAGTTCTGATCGAAAATGAATGAAAATAATAGTTATTGTTTTGAAGATTAATCTAAAATTGTATGCCCGTGTGAACAAAGTAGAGGCAAGACGACTCAACAAAATTGTTAATGATGTGGAAAATGTAGGGGTGAATACGTTTCCTTTTAAAACTTAAAACCTTGTGTATCAAACAACCGATCAAGTGTGACGCAATATGAAAAGTGTCACTTATAGATCTATAATAACTAGGGATAATATTAAGTAGATCACCACACATTCATAACATAAGTATCATGCCACAACACAAACATAGTCAACATAACATAAGCAACAAGCCACACAAACATAAACATAATGCAAAGATACAGGTAAAGTGATAAATGCAAAACTAAACGTAAAGAATTAAGTGAAAGAAAGTGCAAACCAGACACGATGATTTATAGTGGTTCGGTCATGAAGCTCCTCTTTGCCCTACTTCACTCCCCGAGTACCCAAATCGAGAGCTACTTCACTAATCAACAAGCTCCCTTCTTGGCAGAGAAAACCATACAACGTCGCTTACAATATTTTCCGACACTAAGCTAGATGTCGAGTTCTTCTTCAGGTACAACCAAACCCGTTTTATTTTATGGCCCAACATAACAAACCTTGTGTTTTGAGGCCTAAACACATAAACCGCGTCGCTTACATTGTTTTTAAACATTAAGCTAAATGTTGAGTACTAATCTGGCTAGTACCAATCTCACTCATGATCTACCGATCATCACAAATCACACAAGCTATAGGATCCACATGATCTACACTCGATCTACCCGATCTACTCAAGATCTACCCGATCTACTCACGATCTACCCGATCAACATGAACCTATACATGATCTACATGATTAACTCAATCTACACGATCTACATGATCAATCTAAGTATGATGACAAGAACTTGATGTACGATGACATACAAGAATTACGCAAACAAGTGTTACGAGTGCACTAAACTATAACTACAACACTTTGTATCTTTGTGATACGATGTGTTCTTCTCTTGTACTAGTAGATGAATGAAGGTGATAACTTGAATGGATGATTGGATCACTCTTAAACAAAGATAAACTAAATACAAGATCAAAGAAAGTGGATTGGAGTGCGTGGATAAAGAACAAAAATTTTTGTGTGAAAAATCTTGTCAAAATGTGTAAAATGGTCCACTATTTATAGAGGCTGAGAAAACTAGCCATTATAAACAGACGACACCACTAAATTTAACGGTGTCGTTGGGTATTTAGTGGTACCGTCCTAGACAAAAAAGCTCCCCTTTTTTGTTTTTAGTGATGAAGGTTTATTTAGGGATATTTGGAGCTGTTTTGAGGGGAAAAATAGTTGTTGGGATTCTTAAACTTATTTTTCCAAATAAAACATTTCTTTTTAATTTCTTTGATCATCCGCCAAGTTTAAATTTGTTTGTTCATACCTTGGGTGATTTATGTCGGAATGGAAATCTACGACTGTGTTGAAGCATACTTGAGACTTCGAGAGATGTTGATGTAAGTATGCATTGATGATTTGTGTTTACAAGTAAATTGCACATTTTACGTTATGCATTCCAAGTTACATGTTTGTCATTATTAAAACCGAAGAAGCCGTTTAGTTTAAAGATCGTAATATTTGCACTAACAAATGTATATAGTAGTTACTTACACTATGTATGTGTCTTTCGCATGGATGTCGTATGTATTGGTAATTACTTAGACCAAGTATTGAAGTGTATCTCACATGGTTTTCATTAAATTGGGAATGTAAGTGTATAACCTTCTTTTCAAAAAAAGTATTTAAATGGTTTGTACCCATATACTTGTGAATGAGCTGATTTAGGTTATGTTTTATTTCTAACAGGAAAAATGATCATCTTTAAGCGAAAAAATATTGCAGTGCTTCTCAGCAGAGTAATCGTTTCAGTTTTTGCATCTGTAGTCTTATCATCTCTCAAACTTATGACTGAAATATGGCTCAACACAAAAAAAATTATAAATTTTCAAGGTATGCAGTTGTTGATCTGATGGGTGTAAATGAGTGGTTGTTGCTTAAGTTCCAATAGGTATCACCTTATGCATCTTACTTTCCTATTTCATTTAATGTTACCATTCGTTGCATCTCATTAATTTGGCTACATTTAGCAATTTGTCTTGGAAACTACTTTTAGTGGTCATTTGGAATTTTTATTGAAATTTCGTATAACGATCGCTTCAGATTAGTTATTAGAATGAATACTTTAAGGGTTTGTTTGGGATCGTATTAGATTAGTATTTTGTTCATTATTAGTAATCATATTAGTAGTATTATCAGTACCCATTTTACAACCCGCTTGACCATTTTAAGGATTATATGTGTGTTATAAAACAAGAATCTAACCCTAAAATAATTCATATCTTTGGTAACTATATTTTATAGCGTCACGATGATGAGTTCATTGCTAAATCTTTAAGTACGCAGAACACGAAACTAAAACCCTTTGAAGTTGTGAATTTTAGTCATAGTTTAGTCAAAGCAATGTTAAATATGTAGATAAAGACAGTTAGGAAAAAATATCCGACACTGAAACAAAAGGAGGCTCAAGTGCAACACCCAATATGGAATATGATAAACAAGGATATAAAGTTCCAGGTCCTAGCAGAGTAGCAGTGGATATGATTATTCAGCACGCTTACCCTTCAATTTTATCATTACTATAATGAAAGCAGTACTGATATGAGGACACTAATCAAGGCGAGTTTTATAATTTTCAACTCTTATTAGTTTTTACAAATCTTCATCGTTTTGCATACTATCAATAGTGAAACAACGTTTCAATAACTGAATTTATTATACCAATTTAGGTTACCATTGTGATTTCTTTTGCCTGATTTATGTGCAATTATAAACTTATTTGTTGAATTGCTTACATTGTAAACTACTTGATTTGATTATTTTATCTTTATATATGCGGTGAGATGATCATGGGATGCATATATAAAACACGGAGGTAGGAGGACAGTGTCTTTAGTGTAAAAGGAATTCAATATTTAGTGCAAATTCGGGATGACAAAGCGAAGCGGGATGAGTAGAGCAAGTAGTATAATCTTTCTATAATTAAAAACTTGAACCTATTTATAATAATTCAAAACTAAAACCAAACTCTTGATAATTATTTGTAATTAGTTGATGTTGCGCTTTTGTATTGTTGCCACTCTTGATTAGTTGACTTAGAAAGTATTTAAAATCTACCTAAAATGCAACTAGGAGCTTGAACCCTTGTGTGAAGACGGTTAAACTTTAGTCAACATCCTCCAATGAGAAACAGTCCACAACTAGTTGTCCTAACTTTATATGAAGATGAAAGATTCGAGTTAAAGTGGTCTAAAACTTTGACAATTATATGAGTTTGTTTAATGTATAAACAACCATTGAAACAATTTGTGCAAAACTAGAAAGGGGTTGTATAGTTTTGCCGATTTTAAATTAGTTTCAAAACTTTAGATTCGATCTTATGTGAATTCGTATGGATGGATAGAAAGTATAAATCAATAAGCAATATGCGTAATGAAAGCAAGTAAAGTAAAGGATAGAAATGACTCAACCGATTTATAGTGGTTCGCTACAAGGACACCTTCCTTGCCTACTCACTCCCCGAGTCACCTACTCGAGATTTCAAGCACTATGTCAACAAGCTCCTTCAACTCAAGTGAGAAGCCTCACAACGTCGCTTACACTTTTAGGTACAAAGCTAAATACCGAGTCCTTAACACGGAGGACCAAAAGAACACAACTATAACACAACAACTATGTGAAATATGAAATACAAGATCTTGCTACAGAAATCTTGTGGAGGAACAAATCAATCAAGGACCCCTTGCTTGGATGACTTGTAGTATCTCGTGATCTCGCCTTTGAGAAGGACCTATATGAGAATCACAACAAAAGAAAGAAGAACTACTATATAGATCAAGAGATCTGAGATTAGTAGAGAGAAGTAATCTATGAGAGAGTTTGTAAAAACAGGGGTGAGGAACAATGAAGAAATGGCTCACTATTTATAGCCAAAAATGTCTATTGTTCTCCGGATCCCACGGATCCCTTGCTTGAGGGACCCATCCAGTGTTATTCCAGGGATCCGCCAGACGCTCCTCCCTATTTGGGTTATGGGTCATGAATCATGGGTCATGGACCTTGGGTCATGGGTATCCAAATAGATACAATGTATCTAGACATTGGATCATGGGTATAGATCATGGGTTATGGATTTGCTCCATGGGTATGGGTCATGGGTTATGAATTTTTCCCATCCTAATAAACTATTACAACAAATGAATTATTATAACAATTTATGTTAAATGACTATATGTAAGTGCTTTACAAAAATAACATGTATCCTTATAATTTTACTTATGATAACTTTATATTTGTTATCAACAAAACACAAGAGATCGCTAAATATGAATAAGCGTTTTACGATTTATTTGTATTAACAATCTTCCCTTTTGTTGATGACAAAACATAATGTTATGATGAGTAAAACTTAAGATTAGATGTATGTTTTGAAAGCATATATAAGTTTTACTTCTTCTCCCCCTTTTTGTCGAAACAAAAAGCAAACCTAACGAAGAAATAAAGTGTGGAAAAAAAAAGTATAATCCACGAAGCATTAACTTCCCCCTTGACGGTAGCTCCCCCTAGAATAGGGCGTCAAGTGAGAAAATATAATACCTACGAAAATAATTTTAGTAGTAACATGTAATATAATCTTGTAATTGACGAGAAACAAGATGGAGAACCAAGGTATGTAAACAAATCCTTGTAATAAAATGACAAAGTGTAGTGGTATATAGGCCACATACAAAAATGTAAAAACTAAGAACAAGGTATGTTTTTTAAAATGACTCAAAAGAAAAAAAAATAGAGAAAATAGTAATATCATTCTCTCCATGCTTGCATAAGGTTAATTATGGAAGTTTTGGTGAGTGATGATGTTGATGCGATCAAGGATGTGGTTAAGTATGAATCGCATCTCGTCCCTTATTTCCATTGCAAGTTCCCTAGTGGATTGGCAATGTTCATAATGTAAATGATGTGGGTATTGTGTGTAGATGGTTTCCAGGTAAGTTTGATTTGTGGAAGGCGGAATATGTGGTGGAAAAGTTGGAAAATATGGATCAAAGTCCATTATGTTGGTGAGTGGTGGAATATAAGAACCTAGATGTTGTTGTAAGATAATGGGAGCTAAAGGTGGTGAAGTTGCAAGATCTTTATAAAGTGTGTTTGGAGATGTTGGTGGCGTTAAAAAGATTAGTTCTTTTGGGTTGGAAGTTTGTTGAAATGATGTGGGTGGTGGACTAGACAAGGGTAGTGGGATTGTTTTCGGAGTCTTAAGGAGTTCTGATAGGGTGATTTTAGGTGGAGACTTGATAGGTGATGGTGGTGATATACTTGTTGGAGATGATGAAGGTGCTACTATGGAATCATTTGGTGGTGAATGAGTAGTTGGTGATGAACTTTTTGACAATGGTTTTGCTAAACAACAAGGCCGGATGCTAATCCGTGCGGTTTTTCTAGATTTGGGTGGTGGCACTACGGAAGGTGGTAGGATGAAGTTTTGGATTTCTTGAAAGGAATTGTTTTGACTAGGTGGTTCATCAATGTTGGAAGATCTTTTGGAAGACATGATGATGATTTTTTATGAGGTTGAGAGTGATGGATATGCAAGCATTTTGGGAACCTTATTTATAGAGAAAATAGTGCATTGTAATGAATGCTAAACCCAAAATATGGAATAAAATATAATGATTAGATATGAGTTTAAGGCATGTGATCATGAGAACACAAGCATTAAGTAACATACTCATTAGTGAAAGAGCTAAAATGATGAAAATATGAAGGTTTATAGCCAAAGTGAGAAAAATAGAAGAGAAATTTAGCTTCTGTCCCACGGATCCGTTCCTTTAGGGAACCGTCGAGCGTAAATGCTAGGATCCGTGGTACTGGTGACTTAGGCAACTCAAATTTTTCCTTTTGGAAACATTGGTGCCTAGTGTGTGCCTATATGCAAACCATTTGGAGTTGCGGTTATCTCGACTCCTAAAAAGAAAAGAAAATAAACTAAGAAGTGAAAAAGCATATTATTGTGTGAGATAACCCGAGTGATCCTTAATTCATTGTTGCTTAAATGAATGTACCCGAAAACACATATTAGTTATGTGTTCCCTTTAGCATTCAAAAGACATGAAATGCAATGAAAAATGGGTTTTTACTTTGTATTAATAATGAAAGACAATATACCTTGAGTTTTGAAAATCCCATATTGTTTGTGAGTTGTGTGTGAAATAGAGATCATAGACTCGGAAAAGAAGGTAAGGCTAACATTTACATACCTTGTAGAATTGAGAAACAAATTACGCATTTATTGTTCCATGAGACCAAGACCAAGGCGAAGCAAGTTGAATTGTTCCCGCTTCAACGGTTTTGTGAGGACGTCGGCTATGTTGTCTTCGGATGATACCTTCTCAATAGAAATGTTCCCTTTTAGAAGATTATCTCTTAAGAAGTGATGACGGATCTCTATTTGCTTTGTGCGAGAATGCAACACCGGATTCTTGCTTAAGTCAATAGCACCTTTGTTGTCGTATAAAATGGCTATGTCACTTAGATGAATGTCGTAGCCAACTAACGCTTGTTTCATCCATAGTGCTTGTTGGCATGCTTTGTCCGCGGAGACATATTCGGCTTCGGTTGTTGATATGGCCAATGTCGTTTGCTTCTTCGAGAACCAAGATGTTAAACAACATCCCATAAAAGTACATACACCACTTGTACTCTTTCGGTCAACATAATCACCTACATGGTCATAATCCGCATATACAATAGTTTCTACCCCCTTCCCTTAGGATACCATAATCCCAATTGAGTCATACCCTTGATGTATCTAAATATTCTTTTGACGGCTTCTAGATGTGATGTTTTAGGATCTTCTTGAAACCTAGCACATAGACAAACACTAAACATGATATCCGCCTGACTAGTCGTAAGATAGAGAAGACTACCAATCATGCCACGGTATTTTGTGTTATCAACGGATTCACCGTCTTCGTCTTTTGTAAGTTTAGTATCGGACGACATAGGTATTCTTATGGGTTTTGACTCTTCTAAACCGAATTTCTTTAACATTTCTATGTATTTGGATTGGTTAAAGAAGATACCATCTTCTAGTTGTTTGATTTGTAGACCAAGAAAGAAACTTAGTTCTCCCATCATACTCATTTCAAACTCATCATGCATGATTTTTGAGAAATCATCACACATGTTGTTAGGATTTAGTAAATCCAGTTATTGAAGAGTCGGTCACCTCAGGTATATGTAATCGTTAGTAAGCTCGTAGTCGTAGATTATTATTAGTTAAGTAGTATTTAGTTTAAGTATCACCGTGGAGGACGGACGGGTCTTTACCCACTGTATGCCTGATCCACAGCCCGATAGGTGGCGATTTATGTAATGACTATAAATACTCTCTACCTCCCAAGGTAGAGAGTTGGAGCTCATAATAAGATTTTTCTTTCTCTCACTAAAGTTCCCAAGTCTCTAACTTTCTCTCTCTAGAACTCATCTTGTACGCCTACTTTGGTTATGGTTTGATGTGTATGTGAAATCCATTATACTACAAATGGTATCAAGAGCCATGGTTTGATCATCTCTTACATATTCTTGGATTTCTAGTGGTTTTTAGATGGTTTTAGAGTTTGAAAAAGTTTAGTGGTTTTTGCATCATTTGGATCATTTCTAGTGTTAAAGTTTGAATCTTGGGTGTATTTTTGTGTTTAGAAGCATTGTATGTGCTTGGGTTTTGATTTGGTAAGCTTTAATCATCGTGGTTGGGTTGGTTTTGGATTGAAAAGTGGTATTTGTGAGATTTTCTAGCTAGCGACTTGAGCCACGGATTCTTTTTCTAGCTAGCGACTTGCTTTGTAAGTTGTTAGCGAGTTGTAGTTTAAGTTCTTAGCGACTTGAGCTTAGCGACTTGCCTATTGAGACAAGCCGACAAACAGTACACTTAGTGGATTCTCCACTACGAGTAGCGACTTGGTGAAAGTTAGCGACTTGTACTTAAGTTTGTTAGCGATTTGGTGTTAGCGATTTGGTGCTTAGCAAGTTGCTATTTAGCGACTTGATAACTTAGCGACTTGGTTCTTAGCGAGTTGTTCTTTAGCGACTTGACTGTGTCTTAGCGACTTGGCATTATAGCGACTTGCTATTTAGCAACTTGGTGGTTAGCGACTTGCTTCAAGATTTCTTAGCGACTTGGTTGATTTTTGCCGGTGTACGGTTTCTCTTGATTTAGTAAAATCCGTGAAAGAATCTATTTCCGGTTTAATCATAGAGTTATAAAATCCGTGTAATCTGTTAACATGTCTACCAACGTACCTACAATCATCTCCACTGCTGTCGAGGATGTTCAAGCGGTGGTTCGAGATACTCGTCCACCCATGCTTGATGTAACCGACTACGACTCTTAGGCTCAAAGAATCGATTGTCTTGTCTTGGAAAGGAAAATGGGTCAACATTCTCAAATCGATTGATGAAAGACCTTATCGATTGAGACTACAAGAGACTTAATTGATACATCCGCAGATGGAACAATGATCTATGGAATAGATGGACCAAAGACATATGATGAGCTCGATGATAAGGAGAAAAGAGATTCGATGTCGATATCGTGGCTTCTAACATCATACTTCAAGGTCTTCCAAAAGATATCTACAAGTCGATCAATCACAACACGAAGCCAAGGCGTGTGGGATAATGTCAAGATGCTTCTCTCAAGTTCGAACTTACTATGGAAGATAGAGAATCACAACTCTATGATGAATTTGAGCACTTCAAGATGAAACCGGATGAGAGTGTCTATGAGTATTACGTGAGATTCCACAAGCTTGTGAATGATATGAGAAACATCGAATGACTATGCCAAACATTCAATGAACTCAAAGTTTGTGAACAACATGAATCCCGAATGGCACAAGTTTGTCACCTCTGTGAAGCTAACCAAAGGATTGAAGAATACAAACTATGAGCAAATGTATGCAGTCCTTCTCCAGAATGAGAGACATGCTATGTTTGAAAAAAGAATTCTGGAACAGTTCAAAACCAACCAGGGAGACATAAGCTCATCAAATGATTCAACTGCCTTCTACTCAAACATTGGAATTACCACCAAAGCATCTCAAGTTATACCCATGGGTAATGGTAATCACAAACTCATTCCCGATCCAATGTTCAAACAAGTCGATCTTCGATGCACACGTGGAAACTTCATTAATCAACTGGCTCTCATGATTAGTCAAAACATGAACTCTCCCACACACCAACAACAACCTCATAACAACATCTAATCTACACAATCAGGCCATCGTCGAGATGGGAAGGTTATGGTACAACCGGTTCAAGAAAGGCAGATGAACAAGGAAGAGGTAGAGTTGATAGAGGGTATGTGGCAAATCGAATAGGCAAGGAATGGAAATCAAGGACAATTAAAGCCGATCAAGTGTTACAAGCTGTGGTGGTGAGGACATATTGCAAGGAACCTGCACATCGCCAAAATGCCCTCAGAATGCCGAGTACTTGAGGATAAGATGTTGCTAGTGCAAGCTCGGGACAATGGAGCGACTTTGGATGAAGAAGAGTTACTATTTCTTCTTGAAGGAATGCCAAGACATATGATGTCGATGTTGATGAACAACCAATTCGTGAGATAGGTCATAATCACCGTAATGCCTTTCAAGTAGGCGATTGTGATGCATTTGACTGCGATGTAGATGAAGAACCTCTTGCTCAAACAATCTTCATGGCTAGCATCTCACCTATGGTTTCTCCAAAGGTCTCTCCTCCATAACAAATGGTCCATCCAAAGACAAAATCATTTCGAGGTATTAAAACTATATGATAATATTGATGAGCGAAGATGCATAATGAAGTACAATCTCTTGAAACTTATGAATCGAGATATTGATGATGAGGGTAATAGCAATATTGTCCCATATGATCAATATGTGAAGCAAAGTGAAAGTAAGGTTGTACCAAGTAATGCATCCTCTGCGATCAATGATGACTATGTTTTTGATGAATTCACGCATGTGCCCCGATGATTCTCATTGTCTCCGAACTAAATGCCTATAAAGAACGTGTTGCTATTTATGAACAACGAGCTAAGTTTGAGTTAACAACTTCGTAGCGGGAGATGGATGACCAAATGCGCACAACTATTAGACAAAGTAAGTTTAGAGAAGTATTAAAACAAGAGTTAAACTCCTTACAAGAAAAGCTTTCTAAAGCGCTAAGCAAAAACAAGAACTTCAAGAAAATTTTAAAATGCTTAAGCAAGAATTAGGTGCTAAGGAATCAAAACTTTTGAATGATTTTCTAACCTAAAACCTTGAAAACAAGCTCGAAAATAAGTTGTACGTATAAGGAAATACCATTTAGATCGCTCACTTAATCACTAAGCACGTAGTTTTAAGTGATAAGCATAGTACTCCTTGTTGAGGAACCAAATCCAGAGATCATTAAAAAGGCTAGAAGTGCTCATAAGGTAATTTATGATGACAATGAAATCCTTAAGCCTAGACAGAAACCTAGTTGTACTGAGTGCACTTGAGAAGATAAGAAATCGATGAAGTCACTAGGAGAAGATGAACAAGAAACTAGATGATCCTAAATGTAAAGAGAAGAAAATATCTATCATACCCATGATTACAAAAGGAGAATTGGATTTCCTTGAACATGTTTAAGCCTCAAGCGTTGTTAACTCCGAACAAGTGTTACGGAAAAGGATTTAGATAAGCAAAAGCAGAGAATCTTGTTGTTACAAACCTCCCTTAGGAAAATGCCTTGACATCGTGTATCCTCCAAATACACCAATGCATCTAGTTCCTAGAACTATTGCCACTAAAAGCAAGACCTTAATCAGTCAATATGTCATATTTCAATTATTTGTTGATTTTGAGAAAACTTGTAAGAAAATGATCACACCCAGGATAATCAAGGGGAAAGGGTTTTGAGCAAACTAAAGAATGCTATTTAATCGAGGTCATGCCTTTCTTTAAACAATTAAAAGGTCAATTTGAGAGTCTTAAAAGGGATGGACTTAGATATTAAAGAAATGGAAAAGGAATTTGATGCGATGATTGTTGAGGTTAGTGACTATGAGCGAGAACTAAAATAAAATGAGATTAAGAGGAAGAACTTGCATACCTTGAATGAGAATCTTATTTATGAATGTATTGCTCAAGATGTGTTTTACATGCTACAAATTGTTCCATTAATGCTTCTCAATTTCATGAACTATCTTTGCTCGAAGTCTCCCATGATCGTGTCATTTAGCTTGAAAAACTAACTCTAAACCGCATAATAAGGTTGAACAGATGATCATGATAACCGGTAAAACAATTTTCTAAATTGGAAGTTGAGCATCTTGCTTTGCAATTAAAATATCAACATCTAAAAGAAAATGTTAAAACCTCAAATATCAAGACATCCTTGGATGTTCTGAATTTGATGCGCTTTTGAAATTAGCAAACGTGATGAACATATTCGAGCTCATTGTAACACGATCGAAAGTTGAAAGCCCAAATTTCTCAATTAAAGGGTGAAATAAACAATGTGATTGGCTCCCAAATGCCTCCTCCTTTAGATTCTCGGAATTCTCAAAATTTTCATCTTCAAAACTTGGTTAATGCTTTACAAAAGGAAAATGAGAGTTTTCTAGAAGAAAATGAAAAGGTTAAACGTCATTTCAATGAGTTATTTGTGTCAATAAAAGTCACCGTAATAAAATAATGAACAAATAACCCGTTGCAAAAGGAAATTGAGAATCGAAGAGTCGTGTAAAAGGAAAATGCCAATGACCAATGGGGAGAATGGTGCATCAAAGGTGCATGTGTGTAATAAATATGCTTTGTCTGTGAAATATGTTCCTCCTCATCTTAGGAATAACAAACTTACCATTCAAACATATTTCTCATACCTTAAGGATAGTCTAGAATGTCTCCGTGAGATAGTAGAAGAGGATAAGTTAGAGAAACCACTTGATAATGCAATTGGCCATGCATGCTTATATGCCAAACGATCTCAAGAACTTCTAGAATGCTTAATTACAATATGCCCTAAATCCCTAGGTGAGCAAGTCAATCCCTTGATACCCTGTTCTATGCCTAAAGCCAAGTATACAAGTCATTCAACCTCCAGTGTTAAGAAAGTAAACCTCAGTGTGCCTTTGAATAATTCACATCCCAGCACATCAAAACAGGAAAGGCAACAAGTAGCAAAACCAACTAATGTTCCCATTCCCTCTACAGGAGTAATCAGTGACATTAAAGCGAGCATGTCAAAGTCTCAAGGCAATACAAGGAATGATAGGACCTCGCAACCTAAGAATGTGCATTGGAAGAAAGTAGAAGATCACTGTAGGGAGAATTTGAATAAAACGAATCGTGTTGATTCTAGTGTTAGCTCTAAGCGTACTGTAATTAATGCGAATTCTACTACTTTTGGAAAAACATGTAATGATGATTGCGTGGTTTCTGTTACTAATCTTGAATGTGGTATGAATGATTTGTCTAATGCTATCAAATGTCCACTTAAAATTGTTAATGCTAAAAATCATGCTAAAAGGCTAAAAGGTAAAGACGTAAGAAAGTTAGAAAACAATTGGAAACCCACAGGAAGAACATTTAGTAAGATAGGTTATCAATGGATACCTTTTGGTCATAAGATTAATCGTTACGCCTCAACTGATAAGACAATGCCCTAGAAAATGGATGCCTCACTGGTAAAACTATTCCCTTAAGAAGTGAACATACTTTGAATAGGTCAATATGACACCAAAGATCGCATCTATCCCTAATGATTCCATTGCTTATATTTCGATGTGGGTGTTCCAATCATCATTACTAACCAAATGGAACCCATTCTTGCATAGGGATCCCAATTATCCGATTATCCATTCTTGTCGTGTTCAACCGCAGATCGCTCAAATCGATTACTGTGGTACCGGACTCAAGCCGTTCCAAGCATATGTTGGAGACGGTCGCGCTCATGAACTTCATGAGTAAATTCATCGGGACGATTAGATTCGGGAACGACCATTTTGGAGCTATTATGGGTTATGGAGATTATGTGGTTGGTAAAAGTGTAATTTGTGGTATATTATGTGGAGGGTCGTGGTCATAATTTGTTCTCTGCTGGTCAATTTCGTGATTCCGATCTAGAAGTGGCTTTTAGAAAACATACTTGCTTCGTTAGAGAACTTGATGGTGTGGAATTATTAAGAGGTACTGAGGTTCAAACCTATACACCATCTCTATCGATGACATGATGAAGTCTTCTCCAATCGCTTCTTCGTCAAAGGCTTCTAAAACAAAGTCTTGGTTATGGCATCGCCGTCTCAATCACTTGAACTTCGGCACCATAAACAATCTTTCCGTAAAGGATCTTGTCGAGGCTTACCCAAATTAAAATATGAAAAGATCATCTTTGTTCACCACAATTGGGAAAAAGCACAAATATGCCCACAAACTCGTAATGGAAGTTCTTCATACCCTTCATATGGATCATGCGGACCAATGAGAGTGCAAACGATAAATGGGAAGAAATACATTCTAGTAGTTGTTGATGACTACTCTTGATTTACTTGGGTAAAGTTTTTGAGGACAAAGGATGAAACTCCGGATGTCATCATCAAACTAATCAAAGCGACTGTGAGTTCGACTCAACAATACTGATGTAATTGTTCGAACAAACAATGGCATGAGTTTGTTAACAAACACTTAATTCAGCTTTATGAAAGTGTTGAATCGGTCATCAAAGAAGTGTTCCACGAACTCCTCAACAGAGCGGTGTAGTTGAAAGACGAAATCGAACTCTTGTAGAAGCCGCAAGAACAATGCTAATTTATTCAAAGGTTCCTATGTTTCTATGGGTGAAGCCATTGCCACCGCCATACACCCAAAATCGTTCCCTTATACACACCTCTCATGGAAAAACTCCATATGAACTTGTTCATAAATGAAAGCCTGATCTCTCCTACCTTCGTGTGTTTGGTGCCTTGTGCTATCCAACGAATGACGGTCAAGACTTAGGAAAATTAAGAGCAAAGGCAGATATTGGAGTTTTTGTTGGTTATGCACCAAACAAGAAGGGTTACAGAATCTACAACAAGAGAACCCGAAATATCATGGAAACAATTCACGTTACGTTCGATGAGTCGACCGGTCAAATGGCTCTGGACAATCCAGCCTGGACCCGCACTTCAAAACAGTCCCATTGGTTCGTCCTTGTACCAAATTCCTCTCAAAGAACTCCATATGTACCTCCAATCAAGATGATTTGAAGAAATTGTTTGATCCGATGTTTGATGAACACTATAAGCCAAGTGCTAATGATCTCATCAATTCCTACACAGAGGATGCTCATATCCACGTGAATGAAGTCAATCCTTCAGATCTCAATATCACTAAGTCAAGAAGTATGTCGTTGATCACTCTGTCTCATCAACAAATCATCAATCTTCAAATGTACATCATGGAACTGTTTCGGCTTCAATGATGAAGTTAATCCCTTTACTACCCCGAAGATGCTACATTTGAAAACATATTTGCTCCCGAATCATCATTAGAACCATCTTCATCGGGAGACATCGACTCTGCTACTTCAGTTCCACAACAACAACCACATGAACACCTCGGAAAATGGACACATGATCATCCATCGGACAACATCATTGGAAACCTCTCGTCCAATATCCACAAGGAAACAACTTTCAACCGATGCCTAATGGTGCTTCTTCAACTCCGTACTCTAAGATCGAACCTAAAGACGTTAAAACCGCTATGAATGAAGATAAGCGGTTCAATGCCATGCAAGAAGAAATTCATGAGTTTGATCGATTAGATGTATGGGAATTAGTACTGCTCCGGATCGTGCTATGATCATTGCTCTTAAGTGGATCTTCAAAGTGAAGCTTGATGAGCATGGAGATGTTCTGAAAAATAAGGCTAGATTAGTTGCAAAAGGATATCGTCAAGAGGAAGGTATTGACTTTGAGGAATCTTTTGCTCCTGTTGCTCGTATCGAAGCTATCAGAATCTTCTTGGCTAATGCGGCTAGTAAAAACATGGTGGTATATCAGATGGATGTGAAAACCGCATTTCTTAATGGTGATTTGAAAGAGGTAGTTTACGTCCACCACTAGAGGGTTTTGTGAATCCAGAGCATCCTACTCATGTCTATCTCTTGAAAAGGCCCTTTATGGTTTGAAGCAAGCTCCTAGAGCATGGTATGATACTCATCAAAGTTTCTTCTATCTCTGGATTCAAAGAAAGGAGCATTGATCCTACATTGTTCACCGAAGTCAGCAAACATTTAATTCACATTCAAATTTATGTTGATGATATCATCTTTGCCTCGATCGACCCCAATGAGTGTGTACTTGTTTTCAAAAGAAATGGGTTCAAAATTTCAAATGTCAATGATGGGACAAATGTCATTTTTTGGGATTACAAATTTCACAAAGTCCAAGAGGCATTTTTATAAATCAATCTAAATATGCTAATGAGATTTTAAAGAAATTTGGATTCGATTCTAGTGACCCTGTTGACACTCCATGATTGAATGCACTAAACTAGATGAGGACCACTCGGGATCATGGTAGATCAAACGAAATATCATAGTATGATTGGATCCTCGATGTACCTCACGGCTAGTAGACCGGACATCTTGTTCATTGTTTGCATGTGTGTTAGATACCAGCTAAGCCTACTAAAAGCACCTTGAAGCGGTTAAACGGATCTTCGGTATCTCCAATGAACCATCAATATGGGACTTTGGTACCAAGGACACCGTATGTCACTAACGACCTATGCGATGCCGATCATGCGGGATGTCAAGATACTCGTCAAGTACGTCGGAGGTGCTCATTTTTGGGTGATAAGCTTGTGAGTCTGGTGTTCAAAGAAGCAAATGAGTACTTCTATTTCCTACAGAGGTGAGTACATAGCCATGTCATCTTGTTGTGCTCAAATCCTATGGACGAGATCCCAATTATCGACTATCGCTTTGAATTCAACAAAATCCTCATCTTGTGATAATAAAGTGCTATTGCTCTCTTATGCAACAACGTACAACACTCAAGAGCAAAGCACATCGACATTCGACATCATTTCATCAGGGATCAAGTTGAAAATGGTGTGGTGGAACTTTACTTTGTGAGGACGGAATACCAGTTAGCAGACATGTTCACCAAAGCTCTTCCTAGAGAACGTTTTTAGTTTATTCTTCCACGACTTGGTCTTAAGTGCCTACAACCGGAAACACTCAAACGTCTTCAAGAGGAAGAAGAGGAGTAAAAGGTTTCCTTCATCTATCTTTTGTAAATATTTATTGAAACACAAAATACAAAATTATAAAACCTTCAAAAATCAAATAGAAAAATATAAAACTTTCAAAATCCATAAAATTTGAAAATTCAAAAATCATCAAAAAATCGTCATTTTGTCATGTTTTCTCGATTCGATAAATATCTACGGTCTTGATCTTTGTCATTCAAAGAATGACATGGGACTTTAGATGTTGTTCAATTTTCTTTAAAAAAAAAAAAAAAATCAAAAATAAATCAAAAATAAAAATAATCAAAAATATTTTTGGGAGAAAGAGAAAAAATGGTTTATTGCCATTTCAGCAGAACTCCGCTTTTCAAAGAAAAACAGAGCCATGCTTTATCTTGGTTTTCAAATCTAATGCTCGATTCTTTAAACAAATCCTTACTATCTAATGAAAACTAATTGCTTTGAAAATAACTAGGACTCTATTTTTGGAAATCATTTGGACTTAAAGTGTGTCAAAATATCTATCTCTCAATCAACAACTTAGGTCATTGATTGAGGGGAGAATGATTTCAATTAAATTAAAAGTTATGTGTCATTCAATTGTTTTCAAAAGATAATCATGCATGTTTAATCAATGGAGTCCAAAGTCTCAAAATCGATCCTTATCGCTTAAAACGATTTCATAATCAAGTCACAATTCTCCTTAAAGCTTTCCAAATCAATTTAAATCTCAGAGATCATAATTCTCAAATGATTTGATAATTGTGATCGGGAGAACTTGTGATTTAAATTGGATTTAATCTGATAATTGGTAAATGGTTTTTAAGGATGTACAAGCTCTCCTTCCCACATGTGCCAAACTATTTCAAATTTTCCATGCACGGGGTGAGGGGAGCATCTATCTTAAACCACAAAGATCCGAAACGTGATCAATTTGTTTCAATGTGCGATCTGTTCCTCTTGTATGTGCAAAACTCTTTCAAACCTCAAGGCATATATTAAGGGGGAGCAAGCTTATGAAAACCTCATCCTCCCTTATATGCTTTATCTACTTGTTTTGATCAGGGAAGTAATGTTGATATCTTTTAGAAAATGGTAATCAAAGAAGTTAATTCTTTCTCTTGCCTCCATGTGCAAAACGATTTCACTTGATGAACATGTTTAGGGGGAGCTCTTGTTCTAAAAATATCAAAAACAATTCAGGTACAAAATGCTTTGATAATATATCATAAGTATCTGGATTATTTTCAAATGGTTTTCAATTGGTTCCAATGGCATATGAACAATACCAAATAGACCGACCAACTTTACTTTATGTATGGTGATATAAGGATGATAAGGTTAGGTATTTGTTCCCATGATCCGCTGAACCGGAGGGATCTACCGAGGACAATCCACTAGATAGTGTAGAAGTCCTTAGGTATATTGAAAAAGGAGAAAAGTGAGATATGGGAAGAGTGCGGATCGAGATTGAGCTAGTCTTGGAATAAACCCAACAAGGTTCTAGCTATGAAGTCTCGGTAAGCTTGAAGGGGTTGAAGAATGAAAAGAATTGAATGAGAAATGGGTGAAAATAAATAGCCTCCAATTATTCAACCTTAGAAATGATACGGGTTCAATTCATATACACTGGTGGTTACCAAGGTAACATCGGTATTGAAGACAAGACGTCATGGACCCAGTGACGCGCTGCACTTCAACTTCCCAAACTACTCAAGTTCCTCTTAAACCAACATTATCTATTGACTCTCTCTTAGAGATTGTTGATATTGAAGAAGGAGACCCTCTCCCTAGTCTCCGATACAGGATCCAAATATGCACAAATTGAGTCTATAGCCACGAGATCATCAATAAATCTCATTAGAACACTTTCAATGAAGACTCTCTGTTTCACACAATGTGGAAAGAGATTATATCTTGAGTCCTACGCATTATCCTTGTGGTATTGCTGAACATCCGAGTGATATGCAAACATATTCACAATGAAGATGGAAAGCCTTCGAGCCAACATCAAACAAGCTCTGGTAGGTGGCATGTGAGGGCTATTCAATAGATCAACCATGTGACAACCGAAGAAACAATGGGGCGATTCAATCTTTTGAATCAATCTCAGTTCGAGGATATGGATTGATGGATACCTTTGAAAAACTTGTCGTTGTGCTTAAAACTCTTTTCTTTAGCACATCGACCGTACTTATATTTCAAATCAAAGGTGTTTATGATTGATAATTGATTTTCATTAAAACCTTCGTTGTATTGTAAAACAATTTCTATTGAGCGATACACGATTGTTTTTCAAATCTCTTTTATCAATCGGTGAATCTCAATTATTTGGTTCACCCACTCCGTGTTGTCTTCTTTGAGACGTTCGGTTTGAGAACGGCTAGAGCATTGCGAAACCCCGTCAAGGAGATTCTTGAATTATACACGATCACAAAAAGACTTGTCGCGATCAACGGGAACCGTGGGCGTGTACCTCAATTCAACGAAAGTGATCAAAGACACTTCGTGCGCTTTATTGCTAACTATTGTATGCGTGCGCCCGACGTTTGCGGTGATCCGAATGATGCGGTCAATCCATAGCGCATGCTCACACTACATTCACTTCTAAAGAAATCATGATTAGTGCATCAATGACTCGATATTTTCACTCCATGCTTCGCTTACCGCCAATATCATGAATCAATAAAAGCTTCCGCTACTCGATGAGAATACATCATGATCCGTAATGTGAGCATGTCGGTCCGTATGTCACAACATCACATAATACCAACACCACAATGGATGAGTTAGAGATTAATGTTTCTCGATGATCTCAAAACTGGCTCAAAACTCATTATCACGTGGATCAGTAAAAAGACCTCCACTTGGTTTATTTAAACATGCAATGTGAAGAATCAATGACTACGAGCTTCAGAGCAAAGTTATACATCAAGAATGCAAGAACAATTTTATATGTAATATCTGTTTGTATTCAATGTAATTTTAAGATGTGTTTGAGGTGACCTCCCTTAGGGGGAGATTGTTAGGATTTAGTAAATCCATTTATTGAAGAGTCGGTCACCTCAGGTATATGTAATCGTTAGTAAGCTCGTAGTCGAGATTATTATTAGTTAAGTAGTATTTAGTTTAAGTATCACCGTGGAGGACGGACGGTCTTTACCCATCGTATGCCCGATCCATGGCCCGATAGGTGGCGATTTATGTAATGACTATAAATACTCTACCTCCCAAGGTAGAGTTGGACTCATAATAAGATTTTTCTTTCTCTCACTAAAGTTCCCAAGTCTCTAACTTTCTCTCTCTAGAACTCATCTTGTACGCCTACTTTGGTTATGGTTTGATGTGTATGTGAAATCCATTATACTACACATGTCTTGACAAGTCGATCCGAATATAATATCGTTCACGTATATTTAAAC
This sequence comes from Chrysanthemum lavandulifolium, assembly GCA_022545495.1. Lineage (NCBI taxonomy): Eukaryota > Viridiplantae > Streptophyta > Magnoliopsida > Asterales > Asteraceae > Chrysanthemum > Chrysanthemum lavandulifolium. The sequence goes on along the minus strand of CM040241.1, from coordinate 145,263,854 downwards.
AATAATTATATGTGATTCCTTTTAGTGAAAAGTGTATTATCAACTAACCCCATGGTGTAGTTGTTTTTGATTAAAAATGATTTGAGTCTATCATACCAAGATTTTGGGGCTTTTTTAAGACCGTAAAGAGCTTTCTTTAGTTTATACATGTGTTTAGGTTTTTCGAAATCGATAAAGTCCGGAGGTTGAGCTACATAGACTTCTTCATTAATAAAGCCATTTAGAAAAGCACTTTTAACATCCATTTGAAAAAGCTTAAGATCATTAGCACAAGCATAAGCAAGAAGTATTCTTATAGACTCTAATCTAGCCACGGGATCATAGATCTCATCAAAGTCTATGCCTTCTTGTTGATTATACCCTTGGGCAACGAGTCTAGCTTTGTTTCTAGACACTACACCGTTTGCATCTAACTTGTTTTTATATACCCATTTAGTTCCGATTATGGTTTGGTTATTAGGTGGAGGGACAAGTGTCCAAACATCGTTAGAAACAACATAGCCATTACTCAACTTTCATCTTTTATGGCTTCTGGCATATTTTTAGGTTCTATGGTTGAGACAAAACAAAATAAACTACTTTGGTTTTGGACTTGAGATCTTAAGGTTCTTTCATTTAACTTTCCTATGACCTTATCTACCGGGAGGATCTTTAGACTCTTTAATAATGATGATTTCATTGTTTAATGGTTCATCTTATTTGTTTATATTTTTTCCTTGATTTCTATGGCTTCACTTTCAATTATCTCGTCATCGACAAGAGGTTGGGTAGGTTTAGGTGGACTTTCATCAAATTTTACGTTTAATGACTCTTCAACCTTCATTGTTTCTTTATTTAATATAACATAAGCTTTACTATTAGGAGAGTAACCTAAGAAGATACCTTCGGTTGATTTAGGATCAAATTTAGTTAGGTAATATTTAGTGTTAAGTAAGAAACATTTGCTACCAAAGACTCCAAGATGTTCTAACGTAGGCTTTTGCCTCAAGTAACTCGTATGGAGTTTTACCTAAGAATGGTCTAATTAGGACTCGATTAAGTATGTAGGTTGATGTATCAACGGCATTGCACCAAATTTTTGAGGAATAGATTGCTCATTAATCATGGTGCGACTCATTTCTTGTAGGGTTCTATTTTTCCTTTCAACCGCCCTATTTGATTGTGGAGCGAGGAGCCGAGAAATTGTGAGTAATACCATTAGCATCACAAAGCTCCAAATTGCGCTCAAAGATCAAATTCCTACCATGATCCGTTCTAATAGACACTATAGGACTTCCTAATTGTCTTTGGATTTTCTTACTTAATATTTCAAAGTAATCGAACGTTTCAGTTTTATTCTTTAAAAATTTAGTCCATGTGTACCTAGAGTAATCATCCACTATAACCAAAGTATAGTAGTTACCTCCATAACTTTGAATAGCGGATGGGCCAAATAAATCCACGTGAAGTAGTTCTAGACACTTAGTAGTAGAGACCATATTTTTAGCTTTGTGACTAGCATGAACTTGCTTTCCTATGTTACAAGCATCACAAAAATGATGTTCGTATTTTAATTTTGGTAGATCTCTTACTAGTTCTTTAGATGATAGCGGTTGAAGAAGTCGCATATTGGCATGACCCAATCTTCGATGCCATAAGGTCGAAGTATTATCCATAGAAGTAAGACAAAGTTTGTCTTTAGATTCATTACCGATTTTAATGACATAGACTCCATGTTTTCTAATGCCTCTTCCTATAGTAATACCGTTTTTCAATATTTTACAACTGGTTTCACTAAAAAGTACGTTGCATTTTTTATCACATATTTGTTCTATACTTAGAAGGTTGAAGTTTAGGTTTTCTACGTGACACACATCGTTAATGGTTAAAGATTTGTGAGAAATTGTACCTTTACCGATTATTTTGCTCTTTCTATTACTAAATACCACATTCCCTCCATTGAAGGATTCGTATGTGGAAAACAAGTCTTTGTTACCGGTTATGTGCCTCGTGCATCCGCTATCCTTGATCCATTCATCCGGATCTAGGTCGACCTTTAAGCACACCTAAGAAAACAATTAACTCAAAAGTTTGGTCCCCATTTGTTCATGGGTTCATTAGTGTTATACATTTCATTCATTTTAGGCATATATGGAAAAGGTGAGAACGCATTCCATGGTGTAAAGTTTTGAAATGGAAAGCCGTTTTGTACATTAGGATTCCATCCCATTTTATGGTGGTTACTTCTTGGATAAACATTATTAGGTCTCCTTATAAATGTGTTTGGTTTTGAAAACGATGTACCTTTGTTTCTCATAATACTTTGATTTTGTTTTAATGGAGGTGGTTGCCTAACAGTTATGTGGGTTGGTTTCTTCTTGTTAACGATAATAAAGTCGGTTCTAGATGAAGTAGCTACATTATTTCTACTGTTTGCTGGTACATACCCACGGATCCCTAGTTTTACACTAGACGGTTCCCTTTTCAAGGGATCCGTGGGATCCGTGACTACAGTAGCTTGTTTTTCAATTGCGTTGACGAATTATGTTTTTTTATTCTTGCTAGTTGATGCATTAAGTTGCTGAATACCTAAACCCTTTTGATTGTTTCCTGTTTTAACACTATCTAGTATTATATCTAGAGTATTAGTACTCATTCTAGCATGGAATCAAGATTATCAACTAACGTTTGAAGTTGAACACAAAGCTCACATTCCCCATCTACTTTCTTCCCTTTTTCTAAACGTTTTTATTTGTCTTTTAACTCAATGACTTCCTTTTCTAAACATTCATTTTTGTTTTTCAAAATCTTATTTTTGTTAATTACTTTTAGACTAATTTTGCAAAGTTTATCATATTCACTATGCAATGATTCATCATCTAATGATGGGCTACTATAATAGAGAGATTCGGGACATACCTCGTTTGAGTCATTTTCCATGAGACAAATTTCTTCATTCTCCTCCTCACTCATTCCCCACGAACCACTTACTTAACGCCTTTTTTCATCACGTTTGGGACACTCACTAATGAAGTGATTAGGGTCCCACATTTAAAACATGCGCTCATCCCTTGCTTTCTTGTCGTCCTTGCCTTTTGGAACCCCTTCTTGTCGTCATATGGTTGCTTGACATATCTTCTTTCTTCTAAAGAACTTCTTGAAATCTCTTACGCCATGACATATTCTTCGTCATCACTCTCCGAAAAGAGTTTTCTTCATCGCTGAGACCTTCTTGGCTTTTAAGGCAAGAGATTTGTCTTTCTTTCTTTTCTTTTGAGGCTTCGAATCTTTAGCGAGGACAAGCTCATAGACCTTTAGATTGCCTATGAGTTCGCCGAGGGTGAGGATTGATAAGTCTTTTGATTCATCGATGGCCGTCACCTTTGATCTCCACTGGATGGAAGTGCCTTAGATATCTCGACATGATTACGACTAGAAAGACTCATCAAGTTCTTGCAATGTGTAACACCCCCAAAATACCGCAGCGGAAGATTGTGTCACTAGGGTGCTACTTCATAATACAAAGTACAAGTTATAGAAAACAACCTCTAAATGAGACGTTTTGAAAAGTTACCATTCGATTAATGAAATCAGAGTTATAAACAATGAGATTCCAAAGTATGATACATAAGTGTTTACAAAATGTTTTGAATGGTAAATGATAAAAGCGTAAGTCTTCAAAATATGTCATGCGACTCTATGCTTCAAACTCTAGCTATCGCCTTATGACCTGAGATAAACATGCTAAAAAGTGTCAACACAATGGTTGGTGAGTTCATAGAGTTTTGTTAAATTGTAAAGCCTTTAAAGAATATTCACACATCAAAGGTATTGTAAATCCACTCAGTTCCAAGTCCCGCCCATACAAGACTTGCAACCTGTGTATTTACAACCCACTCCTAAAATATAGTTTGCACAATACACCGGATTATATTCACCCAAGGTCATGAATCTGGTACACAAAGGCGGGGGCATCTTTCCAAATAGTACTATATTACTTCCAAGGTCATGAATCTGGTACACATGGTCGGGGGCATATACCCGATTTATAGTACTATCAATATCTCTTCGATAGTATAGAGTATTGTATACGTATGTAAATACAAATCTTTTATTTAAATTAAGCAAGTAAAGTATTTCCAATCATGTATAACGCAATCAAGTATAATGTAATCATATATAAATACAATCAAGTATACTGCAATCAAATGCAATCAAGTATAAATGTTTTGAGTATTTGTAAAAGTAAAAGCAAGTAGTTGAGCATATATCTCCCCAAAAGAGTTTATAAAGTAATTAAATGAGTAAAAGTGGGCCTACGAACTCACCTTAATAAAGGTGATATCAAATGTATAACGAATCGATGGATAAGCCGAGAAACCTATACGCGCAACCTAAAATATGTTGTTGTGTCTTAGGTTCTAAAATAAAGATGTGAATGTATAAAAATGCTTATATATTCATTACATCAATTATGCTTGGATACTTAACATTTGTGAAGTCGTATAAGTGTTTACGTTTCGTTTATTTAAGTTTTCCCCATCTAAATCTACCCGTTATATCTAAACCGTAAATGATCACGACTCGGTTTTTATGTCCTCAGAAAGGTAATTAAATGTACTAAACAGATTAGTGGGTCCTACTTCCCCAGAAATTATTTAACTAATGTGAAATTACCAATTTACCCTTGAATGTACTAGTTATTTCAATCAGCAGCAAAGTGTCTCACGTTTTTTTTTGTCATAAGTCGAGTTCTATAACTCCGTTTAATGCACGGCTAGTGGCCACGTTCAAGTTAGGGTATTAGCTAACACTTTTATTTTTTGATCAACAAGGGGTTATATGAAAATTTTATGATTTTTAGCCGTTTAAAATCTGTTACTTAGTTTTGGACACGTTTTGCCGTTTTGGCTCTAGTTTATTCATCGGGATGAGTTATGGCATGAGCCACCCGGAGAAACGACCACAAAACATCGATATATAATCCTATGTTATTACCTAAGTTTCTCAGTTCATGAATATTTCCCGGTAACTACGTTTACAGCCCCTGCCCAGTTTCTATTTTGCAAAACTGGTCCTATCGACGCTTTCTAGTGTTTTAGTTCAATTATCCAAGCACAATCAACCATAATAAGCATATAAAACATATTACATATATGAAATACTAGTATTTACTGAAATCAAAGGTAAGAATAGGAGTTTGCTTACAATCCTCGTGATGAAATTTAACTAGAACCATGAACAATAACACTAAATTCTAAACCCTTTCAACCAAAGTCCCTAGCTTCCAAACTAGTATGTATTATAATGGGTAATACAATTGGGTAGAAACTTAAGTATTTGACCCATTGACCAAATACATTAAATGTAGTTGGGTACAACCCAAAGCCCATGACCCATAACCATGGAACTTGACCCATAACCCATTGCATGACATCATACTTAAGTCATATATGGATGATATCCATGACCCATGGTTTTAACCCATGACCCATGGTTTTAATTCATGAACCTTGAACTAGATGCATTGCATCTTGTAGATACATTGTATCTACTTGGATACCCATGATCCATAACCCATGACCCATGACCCAAAACCCATGGGCAAGGGGCCCCACGGATCCCAGTAAGATTACTGGACGGATCCTCAGTGAGGGATCCGTGGGATCCGTGGAACAAGAGCTCATTTTCTCTTTATAAATAGTGAGCCATTTCTTCATTGTTTCTTACCCTTTCTCACATATTTTCTCTTTGAGTTATAAACTCTCTAACCTCATATCCAAGTGATCTATGTATGTAGTTTTTTTTTGTGTGATTCTCTAGGTTCCTCTTAAAGGCGAGATCACCACTTTTTAAAGTCGAGCAAGCTCAAGTCCATGAGTTGCCATGCTTCGTTATCATCAAGACTACTGAGGTTCTCTTGTTGATAGTTCTCTTCTTTCTTATAAGAAGTGTAGTGTTGAAGACATTAGTGAAAGATGTCTAAAAGAGTCAAGACGAAGACATTAGTGAAAGGTGTTGAACGTCCGTATTTAAAGCACTAGTGAAGGGTGCTTAGAAGTCAAGGCTAACGGCATTAGTGAAAGGTGCCTAGAAGTCAAGTCACAAGGCATTAGTGAAGGGTGCCTTGAGATCGAGTCAAAGGCATTAGTGAAAGATGCCTAAGGTGTACATTCGATATGGTGTGATTCGATGTACAAGATTGATTAGTATTAGGTCAAAGGATATTGATATCCTTGTTGATATTGTTATAAGGAGTAGATCTCATTTGGGGTTAGTTGTTGAGGTAGTGTTGGGTAGTAGTTCCTCCATTGTAATGGAACCCTGCATCAGCCTAGTACCGGATAAAGGGTAGGCGACGAGTGGTAGGTTTGGTTCTACCTTGTGGAAGAACCCGATATCTAGCCTGTGCGGATAAAGAGTAGGCGACGTTGTGAAGGCTTCTCCGCCATAAGGAGTTGGTGTCGTGTAGTGATTACAAACTCGAGTAGGTGACTGGGAATGGAGTAGGCAAGGAAGGTGTCCTTGTAGCCGAACCACTATAAATACTCGCGTTGTGATTTTGTGCTTCTTACTCCTTATCTTTTCATTACATACTTATATATGCTTGTCTATCAACATCCAACACACATGTTTAAATAGATTGACATAAGTCGATTTAAATAGTTTAAAACCAAGTTTTAATTGGTAAAACTATTCAACCCCCCTTCTAGTTTTCCACAATTGACATCAGAGCTTCGTTACCAAGTTTCTTAAAGTATATTGTACTTTAAAAAAACTTGATACGATCCGTGTATAATTGAAAACTACAAGGAAGGTCTTTTACAAAAACAAACACTATGTTTTTAAAACACTTTGTTTGGATGTTGATTAGATGACAACATTTTTTTTACTTACTATTTATTTAATTGCACTAACCTTCTTTGTCATGTTGCTTAGTTAAAGCTCATACCTACCAAGCCATAGGAATTGCTTGGTAACAAGAATACCTTCCCTAAGATGGTATCTTAAACACGAAGGAACCGAAATTGTCTACTGACATTTGTTGTGTCATTTGTAAAGACATTCCTAAGTGCATTAGAGGTATGATTTTCCACTTATCTCTAAATAACATTATCTTAATAACTAAGTGTGCTTACATAGGAATTTATATGATTATTTTTTGTGCATATTCATATATTACACGTAGCTTCGTTAGGAAACTTTTCTCGCATACGTGCTGTTCTTTCGTTTGAAGTCAAGGTTTATAAAATTTGTGTTTTATTTCATTTAATCCAAAAATCATATCTTTCTAATAAGAAAACAAAATACAAATCTCAAAAATTCCTCCTTCCCCATAAATCTCCCTCCGACGTCTACTCCACCAAATCCTCACTTTTTTAAATCTTCCACTTTCAAAAATTACCTCTCATTCAAAACTTCATCTTCCTCCTCATCTCATCTCATCTCAAACCAAACCAAGAAGGTTCTTCATCAACATGGTTTACATCGCCCCTCGTACTCATCGCCTTAACACTCATCGCTCTCGTGTTCCCTATGATGAAGTTCTCGTATGGAGACATATACTTTGTGTTGTTAATCTACATTAGGGTTATATACCCAATCATTTGTATCGTTCTTAGCATTGAAATGAAATATTACTAATGTTCTAGTCTATCTAGTTAATTTTTCATAACGTGTTTGTCATTTCTTTTGCTTTATACCTTTCATATTTTTTTTATATATGTTAGAAACCGATAATGCATGCTAAAAGTAAATGTAGGCTAATATACATATCTTGGTATAAAACTATAAGATGTAAAAACCTATGCTTTTATCAAAACTTTTTTTTGTTACTACAGATCCACGGATCCCTGTAGGTATACTAGCCTGATCCCTTATGGAAGGGAACCGTGAGAACCGTCCTTCTGGATAACAGCTTTTCATGCAAAATAAAAACCGTTTTCCTCCTAAAAGAAATATTCCACTAGAATGTCAAACATTAAGTAAGTTAATTATCATTGTTAATAAACATCTAGTAAAAACGTTAGGTAATCATTGTTTTACCTATAATACGTCTCATCTTATTAACTCTTCACTTCTATAGGTCTCGTTATGTCGCATGAGTATGAGTTCGATTTTTCACTCACTTGTGTCTACACCCCTAACATCTCTCTTGAGCCCAACACACCTGGCAATCATGTCTATGGGTTCAATAATCTCGAAACCTGTCACTTCCATGAAGGACGTATTGTGGACACTCCTCTACAATACGAAGAAGGCATCAATACCTCCTTCTGAACCATAGGACTAGAATGTCTTCTCGAAATTAACGAGAAAATATGCCCGAGGTTTGTATTGGAATTCTTCCGTCAAGTTGAACTCGTTCAGAACGAGGATCGCTCTCTATCTCTTTGGTTTTGGATCAAAACCAAAAGTTTGTTCTAACCCTTGGGCAATTTGTTCACATCCTCCAAATTCCAAATCATGGACAATGCCTTCCTTCAAGATTGGTCTCTTGATTCTCTCTTCAACTTTCGTGAAGAAAATATTCCATATTGTTCACACATACCTTCCCCAAGACTTGACTCGCATAATATGCAAACCTCGACCCTATTACTCTGATCCAAACATTATCTATACATGGGATATCCGAGAAGAGTACAAGGCTCTCGCACTCATCCTACGTGAAAATGTTTGGAGTTTTAGGGGAAATCGAGAAATCCTTCCCGCTTGTTATGCTCACATAATGAATTGTTTGCTAACACAACAACCATAAAATCTCGCCTACTTCTTCGCAAGGCGAATTGTAAATCTTCAAGGCTCCAAGAATAAACTAATCCCTTATGGAATGTTCTTGACATGCCTTTATCATCACATCATGTACTTCCACCCTCAATTTCAAAGTCCGTTGTACGTACTTGTGAACAAGATGATGGAACCTCTAAACACATCTCTCATGAAGACTTTCTTCATCCCTGAATCGACAAACACTCATCAACCATTTGATGATCCATCTAGCGAAAACGCTCAAGAAACTTAGTTTTTTTTTTAAAATAGGATCGATCCTTAGTATTCATGCTTTATCAATGTAATGGTTTTTCTTTCATAAAACATCTTACATTTGATATCTATACTATATTAGTGTTAGAACTTCTTACAAAACACTAAACTTTGAGATATGGTGCCTTGTAAAACCCTTGCATACCTGTTGTAAAGGTTCTGTTTAGCAGAGAAACGGATCCCAAAGTTTGTGCTAGACGGATCCATACTCTTAGGGAACCGTGGGATCCGGCAAACAAAAATGCAGTTGAAATCATTATATTTCAAAACATATCTTTAGATCACTTCACACTAAGCTAAACATAGTGCCTTAGGACCAATTTAGTCCTTATCAAGCTGAGTAAAAGTGTCATACTCACGCATAACTCATTTAGATCACACTCAAGGTGCTTGTAGATCTATCGTTTCACCAAAACTCATTACTCTTCCGCTCTTAGGCTCACACATCATTCCTCACATGATTATACATCTAGCTTTAGAAATCTTTCAATTTTAGCAAATTGATTTTTGTCATCTTTACCTCAAAATGGATCAGATTCTAGGTTTTCCATTTTCTATAACCTTTAAGATACTTTTCAAAATGGTATCTTAAGTTACTATCTGGTCTCTAGGACCTTTTAGCTCCATTTGACACTCTGAAGTCTTTAGTGTCATCTTTGTTCATTCATTGGTACTCATTAAAGTTTCAATTTCTTCCATAAAAAGCAATCATTAGCTACATCACTCATTGCCCTTGAACATTTAAGTACTCTTTTCATTTAAGATACTTAGGAGGACTGAAACACTCAAGATAGTATAGGCTTTAGACCTTAGAAACATCATTTTACCCTTTCCTAGTCACGAGAGCCGGATCCCTAGGATTAGCCTGACGGATCCTCAAAGGAGGGCAAGTGGGATCCGTGTGATGATTCATGTCAACTCTAGCTAAAACAATTATTTCAAGCTCATCTTGCTAACTTGAACACTCCATCTCATCTTAATTAAGCTCCTAGATCAGTACAACTCTGAAGTTGACTCTTGTGCATGCTAATTATCACATTCCAAGGAATTTTAGTGGCTTAAGTCTTGAATGCACTTGCCAAATCCTTTGCTTTATAAATCACATTGTTAGGACTCCTAAAGTCATCATCTTCATCCTCATTTTTAGCACTTGGAAACCTTTACAAACCTCTTTGAATCATCTCATCATGAGGAAAGCTCCTAGTGGTAACTCATCCACCAAAGGACCACCCAAGAAAATTGCTCGTGTTGTACACGAAATTTCCTCAACCGAATCATCTCCGGTTAAATCCACAAATGCTAGGATTTCTCCTCCACCAACTCAACCAATCAAACCAATCCCTAAAAGGATAGTTCCCACAAAACTACCAATGCCAAACACCACCATACCTCCTAAACCAAACAATCCCATTTCCACTAAACCATCACCATTGGTGCCTAGAGCTCTATCATTTACCACTCCACTCTCATCACCACATCTCTACAATCTAGAGGATTTACCTCCTAGGCCATCTCATCCTCCACCACCGGCAACGTTCTCCTCATTAGGAGGAATAGTGGAACAAAATCAAGGTGTTGAGTCAACACTAGCTCCGGCTTCCTTTTCTCCGTCACCATCAAATAATCCCTTTTGGATTATGAGAAATCATCAAAGTCAACCACCCGACCACATGGAAGTTGACACCTCTCTACCACCACCATCATTCTCGGTCGAGCCATCTTTGAATGCGCCTCCGCCAATCCCTCTCTCGTTTAAGGCTCCTCAACCCGCTTCACTTGATCCTTCACATCAAGCAATTTCCTTTCTTCCATCACCACTACCTAGCCATGACAAAGATTGTTATCATTGTCAACATGTTGAAAGTTTGATACATGAAGTACGTGAAGATCAACGTTTCATGTTTTATCACCTCATCGAACGTTTCGACGAGATTAAACCTAAACAAACTTGAGCTAGAGGATTCTAGTGGTGTCCTAGTATCAAGCGCGACTTAGATAGTCTAGAAATTCAAAGTCATGTAGTGCTCTTTTTCTTAGTTTTTAGAGTCATGTACATCATATCTCTAGTTTTATTAAATGAAATTACATGATATTTGTTATATTGTTCTGAGTATATGATTATTGGTCTAATACATATCTCATTTTGATGCCAACATCTTTTGGTACATCACATTTGTTGTATTTTAGTTACAGACAGACGGATCCCTACGTTTTGCCTAGACGGATCCCTCCAAGGAGAGAACCGTGGGATCCGTGCAACAGAAGACTAGTTTTCTAATAACTTGAGTCTTATTTGCAGGAAATTATGCACTATATACTTGTCTTCTAACCTTTGTTTTGTAGATTTTCAATTTACACGTGAAGACTTTGACACCCTAAGCTAGGGGGACCTTTATGTCAAAGCATTACATTGCAAAATCACTTGCAATATTAGGATTACATTTCATGACGCTCCTTTGCAAAGTTGCAATCATCAAGGGGGACCATATTCGTCACACAGACGAAATATTTTGCAAAATTAGTTGCAAATGAACTAATTTAGTAATTTTTTTTTACTTGACGCCCTCACAAAGGGATGGACTCGTCAAGGGGGAGTTACGACGAGAACTCTTCCCGTCACTTGCTCTCTATTTTTTTTTCTTTCACATGTTTTTCTTAAAACAATGTGTTAGTTCCTTTCCAAAGCTCTTTTTGTTTCGACAAAAAGGGGGAGAAAGAAAGTAAAAACTACAAATTCAAATCCTTACGAATTTTAGTTTTTCCTTAAAATAATTTTATGTTTTGTCATCAAACAAAAGGGGGAGATTGTTAATACAAATAATCCATAAAAAAGTTTATTTATATTTTACGATCTTCTAATGTTTTGTCGATAACAAACGTAAAATCATTTTAACGAAACAAATAAAATACGTAAATGGTTTGAGCCAATAATTTTCTAACACACTTACGTTTTCACATAAAACACTAAAACAAGTATAAGTGATTAATAATACATATATACAACAACTAGTGTTTACATATTGGGTGAATATATACATAACTAGTATGCATTATAATGGGTAATACAATTGGGTAGAAACTTAAGTATTTGACCCATTGACCAAATACATTGAATGTAGTTGGGTACAACCCAAAGCCCATGACCCATACCCATGGAACTTGACCCATAACCCATTGCATGACATCATGCTTAAGTCATATATGGATGATATCCATGACCCATGGTTTAATCCATGACCTATGGTTTTAATTCATGAACCATGGACTAGATGCATTGCATCTTGTAGATACATTGTATCTACTTGGATACCCATGATCCATAACCCATGTCCCATGACCCAAAACCCATGGGCAAAGGAGCTTCCACGGATCCCCAATATTACCTTTGGACGGATCCTCAGTGAGGGATCCGTGGGATCCGTGGAACAGTAGCCATTTTCTCTATAAATAGTGAGCCATTTCTTCATTGTTTCTTACCCCTTTCTCCCATATTTTCTCTTTGAGTTATAAACTCTCTAACCTCATATCCAAGTGATCTATGTATGTAGTTTTGTTTTTGTGTGATTCTCTAGGTTCCTCTTAAAGGCGAGATCACCACTTTTTGAAGTCGAGCAAGCTCAAGTCCATGAGTTGCCATGCTTCATTATCATCAAGACTACTAAGGTTCTCTTGTTGATAGTTATCTTCTTTCTCATAAGAAGTGTAGTGTTGAAGACATTAGTGAAAGATGTCTAAAAGAGTCAAGACAAAGACATTAGTGAAAGGTGTTGAACGTCCGTATTGAAAGCACTACTGAAGGGTGCTCAGAAGTCAAGGCTAACGGCATTAGTGAAAGGTGCCTAGAAGTCAAGTCACAAGGCATTAGTGAATGGTGCCTTGAGATCGAGTCAAATGCATTAGTGAAAGATGCCTAAGGTGTACATTCGATATGGTGTACATTCGATATGGTGTGATTCGATGTACAAGATATATTAGTATTGGGTCAAAGGATATTGATATCCTTGTTGATATTGTTATAAGGAGTAGATCTCCTTTGGGGTTAGTTGTTGATGTAGTGTTGGGTAGTAGTTCCTCCATTGTAATGGAACTCGGTATCTAGCCTAGTACCGGATAAAGGGTAGGCGACGTAGTGATAGGTTTGGTTCTGCCTTGTGGAAGAACCCGTTATCTAGCCTTGTACCGGATAAAGAGTAGGCGACATTGTGAAGGTTTCTCCGCCATAAGGAGTTGGTGTCGTGTAGTGATTACAAACTCTCGAGTAGGTGACTCGGGGAGTGGAGTAGGGCAAGGAAGGTGTCCTTGTAGCCGAACCACTATAAATACTCGTGTTGTAGTTTTGTGTTTCTTACTCCTTATCTTTTCATTACATACTTATATATGCTTGTCTATCAACATCCAACACACATGTTTAAATAGATTGACATAAGTCGATCTAAATAGTTTAAAACCAAGTTTTAATTGGTAAAACTATTCAACCCCCTTCTAGTTTTCCACAGTTTATTATATTTCAATTAAAAATCCAAGTATTCTAGTTTATAAAGGTTTCCAAAAATTGTTAAATAATGGGTCTAACAAGATTTTGAATATATAAAATTGTTATCCAAGATTTTGAATATCTGAATTATAAAAACTTAGCTAAATAATGGGTCTAACATAAAACCGTCGTCGCAAAATTCGGATATCTAAACTTGTGATATCATTAGTTATTGACAAGTCTCTTAAATTATTTTAGTTGACAACAAAAAATTATTGCAAAAAATGTCTCATTTCATATATTCGCTTATGGCAAAAAAATAAAAATAAATAATAAAATAAAATAATCGTATTTTCTTATCTTTATCTTTTTGATAACTTTGTTTAAATTCATGCAGTAACTGTTTGCGAAAGTGATTTCAAACTTGTAGAAAATATGACCCTCCAATGAAGAAACCAAAAATCGAACAACAAAAAACCAAAAACCGAAAAAACAAACCGAACTTTGGTGTGTGGTTTGGTTTTAAAAAACTTGAAACCAAACTTTTAGTTCGAGATTTGATTTTAGAAAAAAAAATAAAAAAAAAAAAAAAAAAAGGCTCCATACTCACCCTACAGTTATGAAATGGGCGAATATGTCATCAAGAGGCCATTATTAGTTCGTGTGATCTAAAAGAGATACCATATTATGACAGAGTTATAACAAGAACATATTTGAAGTGCTATACTAAGTTGCACAAACCATATTGCAAAGTAAAAACGATCCGGATTCTACACAGGATCTTTTCAAGCTTAAGATCTTATAGGATCCCGATTTTGACCATACGATCTTAAGATATAATCCGATCCGATCATACTTTTTTCGGATTATAACCTAAAAAACTACAAATTCATGAGTTGTTTTTTTGTAGAATTCAAAAAACAACATGTTAATCTTTTAAAACATTTCATAATAATAATTAATGACAATATTTCAATGAAACATTCATAGTATTTTGTGTTTAAAATGTATAATAATTTGTAAATTTGTATGATATTACAAAAAATATTAAAAAATAACATTAGAGTAGGATCTTAAGATCCCGATTCAATTTTACGATCATGATCTTCCAAAAACAAAAACGATTTTTGGTAGAATTACGATCTTGAAAACCTTGGCACAAACTATAACACTCTGTTCGCCAGTTGATTTTTTGACAGAAAGGAAAGGAAAAGGGAAGAAACACCAAAAAGGTTGTGTTCGTGAGTTATTTTTGGGAAGGAAAGTGGGGAGAAAAGAAGTGATAAGGAAGGAAAGTGTGTGTGTTTTTTGTTAACATCATCTTCCGCCCAGATTTGGGAAGAACTTGTTTCCCTTCCTTTCTTCTTCTCTTCTTTTCTTTTCTTTTCTTTTAATGAGATCTAGAGAACACAGTGTAAGGCAATGAATGAAGAAAACAGTCGACACAAAATTTCATCTTTCAGATAGTGAAAGTTCCTTTATTATCCAAAATTAAAATATCCATTTTTGAAGACCACACATAAGCCAAAATTATAATCATATTTTTTTTTTTTTGAACTGAAAAATTATAATCATATGGTACTGGATGATAGGTGGTGATTAGTGGGGTCCAAAAACTAATTTATTGACACTTCTAAGTCTGCCCAAAACAAAACAGATAAGTTTTGCTTACGTGAAAGCAAAGACAAAAAATAGCATTAAACCAATTAACAAATAGTCAAAGAACAATACCAAATTTTCCCACCTCAACATTATTTCTTTACTTTCACTCTTTACTCCAGTTATATTAAAGCCACAATCTTCATGTCATTATTCTAACTCTTTGTGTCTTTCATTACTGTTGGAGTAAGATTTTTTTTTTAATCTATTTTCTTACATTGTACTTGTTTTCAATGATGTTTGATCATATATCATTTGACTTTGTTTTAATGTTCTTTGATCAGTTAATCCTATGATTGTTTGTTTGCATATTAGTTGCTCTTTCTGGGTTGACTTGAGTTTTTATGGGTAAACTGAGGGATACTTTTGACTTTTTGTGAGAGTTTAGTTTGAATTTCTGTTTTGTTAGTTACTTTTTGCCCCCAACTTGAGAAAACTTGCTAACAGGGCAAAAAGGTAAATCTTCAAGGTTTCATTGGTTAGATGTATGGTTTACTGGTTTAGAGTCAAGTATATTATGAAATTAATGTTAAAACAAATAAAAAGTTTTTGTCTTTTGGATCATGATCAAAGGTACAAATAAACAAAAAAACGTATAAAGAATAAAAGAAATGTTGCATTTTCCAGCAAGCTACTTAGAATGTTTGCATAAAATAAACAAAAGATTTTTTTATTTTTTTTTAATCCAAAACTTGGTTAACCTTTCTATTTTGCACCTATTGAAGCAACATTTACTCTGTATTTTTTTTTTAATTCATAATTATAAAGATCGCCTTTCAGCTAATCCAGAAGGTGTAGTGGGTTGAGATTTCTATACAATGTATCAAAACTTAATTGTAAGATGCTTTGGGAAAAAGTATTCATTCTTATGGATGACATTTAACTTAAGTTTCTATGAGATGTTTTTTCAAATATTTCCAAGGAACAAATACTATACAACATATTGACTAAAAGCATTTCACGGCAACCCAATTGACCGATTGGAATATTTATCCGTTTAGACGTGTGACTCATCCCGGCCTAAATGCAATCGAGTTGGATGTTTCAAAAATAAAGTGCAAATGAGTTGGGTATTTATCTTGTTCTAATGTTTCATTTTGTTATGACAGGACACTAGATATATTCAAAAGTGTCGCTAGGAGAAGTAATGGGTTCAAGCAGTGATCTTCAAGCTCTCATAATTGTGCTTCTTATTGGCTTTTCTTCTGTCATTCAATGTACTTCAACTTTGCTGGATATAAATGCAATGCTTCTCGTAAATGCGTCTCAAGGATCCAGTAGGAAGATGCCAGAAAATCTATTTGGTGTTGCCTTTGAGGTACACATTTGCATTATGGAGTTCTTATCATGTCAATGTAGAACATATTTACTTTAATTTAATGTTCTAATACTTCTTTGCTTATGTATATTGATCATGAATTTCGTTTTTTAGGAGATCAACCATGCTGGTGCAGGAGGGTTATGGGGAGAGTTGGTAAATAACAGAGGTAATTGTTTGAACTAATCTCCTTTGAATGAATATACTCCGTAGTTAAGTAGTCAATACTATGCTTTTTTTAATAATACTCAAAACTGGGGGAAAAAAAATAAAAAATAAAAAAATAAAAGAGGAAAAAAAGAAATGAAAGTGAAACACACGGTAAATTTTGACTTTTGAATCTAATTCACATCAAATCGGAAAATATAAGGCAAGAAGACTAAGCCGATTTCTAACTAACTGTAGTATTCAACACAATATGAACACCATAGTAGAACGTTAATGTTGCGTGTGATCTATGAATGGGTATTCGAACCTTTAATATCCCAGAACTTGTGAGCTAATTACTTCTATATTGAAAGGGAAGGTGCTTTTTGACCATGTTATAAAGTTTGCACAAGCACCTATTTGTATCCCTTTGTTTGGTTGACATTGCATCTCTTTCGTTTTGGATGTCCAAGGAGCACTCCAATGTTTCACATTTTGTTTTTAATGTTTTCATGTAAAAACTACCAATAATCGCAAATTAATTGATAGTAGTAGTTTTGGTCGTATGGTCTATACATGATTCTTCTATATAGTCTTCAATGAAGGGTATTAAAGACAGTTAGATTGTCAAAAGAATCATAAATATTGTGAAGATCAAATATGGGAGTATATGTTATGAACTTCTTGTTAACAATCAGTTTTTGTTATAAAGTTGACTACTGTCAACTTCTAAAGTATAATTACAGTCAGATTTACAGTCAGACGGGATTCGTTCTCTACTTTAGTTTGGAAAAAACTTGAGAACCAATAAATGATTACCGTTGAATCTCCTTACCAAAATGATGTATTCAATCAACGACTGTGTAAATAGGTTTCGAATCTGGTGGATTACATTCTCCTTCATATATTAATCCTTGGTCGGTTATTGGGAACTACTCTGTGGTAAGACTAGTGACTGACCTTTCATCATGCTTCAAGAGAAATCCTGTCGCACTTCGAATGGAGGTGCTTTGTGGCGGCGAGGGGGTTAATGCTTGTCCAGATGGAGGAGTTGGTGTATATAATCCTGGATACTGGGGAATGGTAAGAATTACAACTAGAGGTAGAAAAATGGGCAGGGCGTGCAGGTTAGATAATTGGTCAATACGGGTTATTGTTGAAAAGATTATTTTGGTTCGGGTCAGGGTTTGTTGGTTGACCCAAGATACTTTTATAAAGATAGTTAGTGGCAAAATTAAATTTTTTAATAGAAGGGTTTAGAAGGTTTTATGCATTAAAATATCACACTTAGCCACTTAAGGATAGAAAATTTGCTCAATATCAATAGCTTCTTACTGGTACTAATTAAATGTTTGCTACTCTTATGTGTCCTTTTTTTGTCGCAGAATATTGAACAAGGGAAAACCTATAAGTTAGTTCTGTATATCCGTTCAGTAGATTCAATAGATGTGACAGTGTCATTAACCGACTCAACTGGAGTGCAAACATTGGCAACTGCTAACATTATGTGAGTCAATATAAGATTATAATGGACCAACCTTATACAAATTATAAAGAAGGATTACTAAGACTTTTATTATGGTGTTTGAAGAGATACTGATGTTTCAAACTGGAAAAAGATAGAAATTGCGTTGGAAGCAATAGCAACGAATCATAATTCTAGACTGCAGTTGACAACCAGCAGAAAAGGAGTTGTATGGTTTGATCAAGTTTCTCTGATGCCCACCGATACATTCATGGTACTGTTCCTCATATTTAGTCCAATTTAAATGCAAAATAGTTGATATTGTTTATATTGGCTAATGTTGATTTTCTAGTCTTTTAATTTTAAGTTTTGACTTCGAGATCAGGCTACAAGTTGTAAATAAAAATCTATCATAGTACACATGTTATGACATTTTAGATTTAGCTGGCTAAAGTCATAGATACGTAGATACCATTTATCATATATTCTCTTAACACGATGATAAAGCACATTGAGATACACCATTGAAATAATTATGTTTTTTTATACCAGGGGCATGGTTACCGAAATGATCTTTTTAAATTGGTTGCAGATTTAAAGCCCGGGTTTCTCAGGTTTCCAGGTAAATATAATTTGTGTTGCCAAAAGTTAATTTTCATCTTTGGCTACTTTTGCTCTGGCAGTAGACCCTTTTAAACAAATCTGTCTCACATAGATTGTATTTTAATATTTATATGCGATTTTACACACGACAAATTGATTTAGTCGTATATATTTGTTAAATTGTGATATTATCAGCAGCCTTTGGTCGTACGATATTATGCTAACATCTGTAAACAATCATCCAAATCCATTATTTGAATCGATGCCTAAATCGACACTCTGGACATTTTCACATCTCAGATATGGCAAAATGGCCTGTCTGCATGTTGGCGTGGCTCAAAACGTGTAATTTTGGCCCAGGTCGAGTTGCATTGACAAAAATATTGTTTGTCCATATTATTTTGAATTTCCTTATAAGTATATAATTCTTATAAATTATTTCAAAAGTATTAGTCGTTTGTTTTTTCAGAGCTTTTACCTCTTCATCTGCAAACCATGTCTGCAGAAGAAGAGGTACATTTAAGCTCTTCATCTGCAAGAAGAAGACCGTTTGTTTTTTTTGCTATTGAAGTACTTCTTTCATTTTTCCTCTTATGTCTGCATTGGTGTAGAGGAAAGAAGTGGAAAAAGACCTAAATTATGTCTCGCATCTGTGAAGAGGAAAGAAGTGATTCTAACCTCTTATGTCCGAAAAAACAAACGTCTTCAAGCCTAATGTCTGCGCTACCTGCAGACAAAGAGAAAGAAGAGCTTCTTTGAAAAAACAAACGAAGCCCCCAAAATATTAATATGATTGTTTTGCAAAAATTGGCTCAAAAGGATGTACGCATTAAAAGTACAAGCGTATCTAACTATTTTTTCACTAGGCCAGATTGAACTATTAGAGAACAAACATAACAAAAATCGACCCATTCATAAGTACTTAGGTTGAAATTGCCACCTCTATAAAAACTTTAATAGTGATCATCATCTGTGATATTACATAGGTGGCAGTTTTGTTGAAGGAAAATCTTTAATAAATGCATATTGGTGGAAGAGTACTGTGGGACCCTGGGAAGAGAGACCGGGACATTTGGGTGATATATGGTCTTATTGGACTGACGATGGACTTGGGTACTTTGAATTTCTTCAGGTGACATGATCTATGTTCATTACACACACTTCATTTTTTTTTTAATTAAATTGTATCTATAATTATCGTATAATTTGGCTTCTTCAGCTAGCAGAGGACTTAGGCGCATCACCAATATGGGTGGTGAACAGTGGTACTGTGAACTTCTGTCAATATAGTATTTATATATTACTGATCATTCATGACGGCCTTTAATCGTCTTCTTTTCTGTAATCTTAAGGATTCAGCCAAGAAGATGCAGTAAGTCCGCCCAACATTGGATTTTTGGTACAGGTATGTTATTGCCCTTTTTCTGACCACTCGTTTCATATGTTATTCATATATAATATCACACAAACTATATGGGTGAGCCTTGGATCAACCGATCAACCTTTAAGGTTACTCCTCTAGCTTTTGGTGTTAACTACAAGCAGCCACTTTGACCCATTTATGTATAAGTCGCTCAATTCGGGATATACTTTATCTGTAGCAAGTCAAAAGAGTAAAATCGGAAAACAAAAAGTTTAGCTTATAAAGGAAATTAGTCAAACGGGTCAAAAGATTGCCCAAAGTGTATTCGTAATGCATAAACCTCATTAATCCATTTATTTTCAGAAACTTATATTATAATTATAATATTACTAATTGCATCTGACACAAACTTTTGGACATAAAGTTTTTCAAGTTAACTGTTAAGTCAACCCATTTTGACCCATACCAAAAACAAAAAACCAATGTTGATGTGAATTCATTCTGAGCATTTACCTAGCCCTCGTCCATTTTTCAGTTTCCTTTAGGACCAAATTTATTATATTTTGCTTTTCAGGATGTCCTTGATGGTATTGAGTTTGCTAGAGGTGATCCAAGTTCAACATGGGGGTCTGTTCGAGCTGATATGGGACACACACAACCATTCGACTTGAAACATATTGCTATTGGGAACCAAGATTGTTGGCACGGAAATTACCGTGGTATGCATATCTATGTACTTTCTTTGTTTTAGTTGTGCTGTTGTGCATACTCATGATACTGGTCAAACTGAACCCATTTTTCATAAGGTTAGTAATAAATACGTACATTAAGACTTATAAATAGCAAAAACAATAAAGGTGGCAAAATGGGCGGGCTGGGTAATTGTTTGAAACAGGTCATGTTTTGGTGCAGGCTGACCCGGAACATCATTTGTCCAAAACATTTTAACATTATATTCACCCATAAACCCTCAAACTTGTTAAATATTCGATTTATGCTTATGAGCTTACCATCAAAATGTTGACTAGTGTTGACCTTTTTTACATGGTGTTGACCTTTTTTACATGGTGTTGACAAAATGGTTACTTCATATCAATGTTCAGCTTTATCTTAAATCAGAACTTTAACACGGATTGAGGGTTTTTATTTTTTTTAGTTTGTTGAAATGGTGGGTAGTTACCTGAACTATTGATAGAAATAAACATACTTGCTTTCTTTATGTTGTTAATCCAAAATATACAAAAATATTATCTAAAACATGCTTATATTCCCATCTTTCCCAGCAAACTACCTTAAGTTCTATGCTGCAATAAAAAAAGCTTATCCGGACATCAAAGTGATCTCTAACTGTGATGGATCAAACTCACAGTTAGACCATCCAGCAGAACTGTATGATTATCACGTAAGCTTCTTTGTTGGACTATATTGTACTCTTGATAGGAGATTGTAATCTAAAATTGGACTTGCTAACGCAATTTTTTTTTTTTTTTTTTTTTGTTAGGCTTATGCTGATGCAAATTCAATGTTTTCTATGGGTCATAAGTTTGATCGTACATCACGCAATGGTCCAAAGGTTTGTACAGTTGAACTGATTGGAAGTCTTTTCTATGTGTTATGCACTTATTGATTTTTGCAGATATTTCACATAATGTTGTAATACTCATTGATTTTTAGGCATTTGTAAGTGAGTATGCTGTGAGTTACAATAATGCTCCTCGAGGCAATCTTTTGATAGCATTAGCAGAAGCTGGATTTCTTATTGGCATTGAAAAGAACAGGTCAGTTGCTCTTCCAAAATTGCATGAGTTTGTAGAGTTTTATATGCTTTTAAGTGAAAAAAATAAAGTGTGTTGACTCTTTAAAAATGAATTAGTTTTATCATAAATTATCTGGTAATCTATTTATATGGTTCCAGTTTTCTCAATGTATTAATGATATGGTCACGGTTTATCGGTTGAGATCTTCCTATTTTTCTATTAAATCCAGTTTTGAAGTCTTTTCATTGTAGTTCTTGCCTGTCTGTTTCAAAAAATTTCTAACAATTATGCTTCACAAACGCGAAAAAAAAAAATGTGAGTTACAAAAAGTATCCCTATTTGGTTATTTATTTATTTACTTATTTATTTGTTTTAAACTCTGTTATAAAAAAAGAAAAACAAGGCAAAAGGCATTACTACAACAAGACTGACATACAAAGTGCACCAAAATTTGATCATAGTTATACAAAACATAATTGTTCACAAACATAATTTGCGAACAGTTCTACTATAATCAAATTAAATATAGAACAGAGTGTAGGCGTACTTTGTATTTTATTCTTGGTACATCAATGCACCTTTGTTTTGGATATGGCAATGTGGTTCTGAAATATGATTCTTGTATCTCAGTCTTGTTAGCGTGCTAATGTGGTTCTTGGTGCAGTGATGTTGTGGATATGGCAAGCAAGGCACCTTTGTTGCTCAATGCCAATACGAATGGGTACGATTTTTTCCTTAAGAATTTTTTTATTGACTATGTGAGAACTTATAGTAAGATAAATTATTCTCTATTCCAGGTTTACACCAGATGCAATAGTGTTTGATAGTTATCGGACATATGGAACACCAAGTTATTGGATGCAACACTTTTTCTCAAAGTCAAATGGCGCAACACTTCTTAATTCAACCCTCAAAACCAATTCATCAAATTCACTTATAGCATCGAGTATTTGGATATACAACCAGGTGGATAACACAAACTATTTGAGAGCAAAGGTAAAACATACACTTTTTCCCCTGACCTGATATTTGTGAAGATTGAATAAGTACAATCTAATCTATTAGTCGAATGTTTGAACATATTGAATTTAGGAAACAAATTGGATCCAGTTGCATAAAGATAGGTAGACTTTAGTTATATCTATCTAATGTGTTAAATGGGTAAAATAGAAGAAACTAGCTGAAAAGAAATGGATCGATCGCATGACCTCCTACATTGTTTTAAGAAAAAGAAGAAAAAAAAGATTATTACTTTAGTTAAATAGTCTATGTACCATATCGATACATTGATGTTTCATAAAATAAAACTTGAGAGTAGATATGAAGGGGGATCAAGTATCTCTTAATATTAAGTGATGGAATAAACAGTGAATCTTGTGGATGACAGTTATTAGCATCAACGAACGGTGATGATAAATTTCATAGTTATGAAGCCTTATAAAATTGTAATTTCAGGTAGTAAACTATGGGAGTAACAAGGTGAATTTAAAGATAGCTTTTGAAGGGTTGGATCCTCAGTTAATAGACTATTCTAAGTCATCAAAGACTGTGCTCTCCTCCACGAATGTTAACGATGAAAATTCTTTCCAAAATCCGACCAAGGTTAGTTACCTTCATACATTTGTATTATTATGTCATTTCTTCTATACTAGCGGTATCTCAGTTTCTAAAACAGTTAGAATATACCTTTGAATAAAGTCTGAGGAATTTGGTTCACGAGTCTCAGATAATTTCAGTTCAAATATTTGTATCTTTATCTTTGGATTTGTGATAAATGAACACTTTAAAAGCTAGTACCAGGCTGGTAATTTTCCTTGCTTATTCCATGCAGGTGTATCCGGTCAAGAGCCCACTCAAGAAAAGTAAGAATGGCATCAATGTCATACTCTCTCCGAATTCTTTGTCTTGTTTTGATTTGCTAATAATGTCCAAAAGTATTGTACAGATTAATGCAATAAACGATAGGCCTTATACATCAGTGATCTGAAACCGTATATTATTAGAAAATGAAATGTATTTGTGAACAGCACAATGGCTATATATATAACTAGAAGGTACCACAAGAATGCATGCATGCAGACCACGACTATAATACGATTGGAATAAATGAAATAAAGTTAAAACAGAAAATTTGAATTAAAATAAAATAAACCAACTAAAAATATAAAACTAAAACTCATAAAAATATATTAAAATTATTGTTGAATTAAAGAAAGATAAAATTTTGAAAATATGGTAAATTAGATTATAATATAAATAAGTAGATAAAAATATATTTTAATTGAAAATAAAGATGAATTTTTAATAAATGCGACATACGCTATTTTATAATCGGAGCCCTTATCTTAATTTTTGGTGGTTAGGAGTTAGAGAAATAGTTGTTAGAAGGCCGAATATAAGGTTTGTTACACGCCATCTCACGACGGCTCCTTATCTTAATTTTAAGCTTCTAAAATTTAGAGCTTAATTTAAGTTCTTCTAATTTTGTATGCCTAAACGCATTATAAAGTAAGATAGATAAATAAAAGTATGTCTTTGTCAATCTTATATGTGGTTGTCATTTTATTTATTTATTTATTTTTTCCGGATAAAGGTTCCGTATGAGCTCGACTCATAACTTTTCTTATTTATATTAGGATGACCTTATGATTCCTTCCGTGAAGCTTATAATTAGTCATGTATAAAAAAACCCGAAACCGAAATCGAAACAAAAAAAACCCAAACTCGAAACCGGTCAACACCGGTGTTTGACTAAAACCAGTTTGATTTTCCTTAAAACCGTCGGTTTCAAACCGGCTTGAATATATTACTGTTGAAACCGGTTTGGTTAATGTTTCAAGGAACCGGTTTGAAACCGGTTTTTCAGTATATCTTTTTCAGCTTTCTGCCATTTTTTTTGCCAATTATGCACTTGTTTGTTACCCTTTTTTTTTAATTACTATTTTGCCATCCTAAGTTTATTATAAATAGGTACGTTGAGTTTGGTTTAGTCACAACACTCAAACACTCTCAAAACACTCTTGAAACACTCAAAACGTGAAAAAAATGCCCACTAAACGCTCAAATGGCAACTCAATCTTCTTCAACTTCCGCTGGTGTTGGTTCTACAAATACACCAACGATTGTTGAAGTTTTAGAAACAACCCGAAAAAAGGACGTTTGGTGTAATTTCAACGTCGTGAAGTTGTCGGATGGGCAAATTAAGGCTCATTGTAAACATTGCGGTAAGTTTTTGAAACATGAATCCAACTCGACGTTGAAGATGCATACCGAAAAGTATTGCGAAGGACTCAAATCCGTTCCAGAAGCGGGTCAAGCATCTATGTCACGAGAGGGGGTATTTTTGCATACGAGGCAGAGCGGTGTCAACAACAATCTGCAAGCTTTGTGATTTAAGAAGGTTTGTCGTTCAACCACTTCGACAATACTCGATTAACTAAGGTGATTCAAAATATTCTTCAACCGCGATATAATCAAGTAAGTCGTGCTAATCTTAGACGTGATTGTATTAAAATATGCAAAAATGCTAAAAAAAACTACTAAAAGTTTTGAAAATAAAAATACATGTGTAAATTAACAACCGATGTTTTGGTCGGCTCCTCATGGTTTGCCCGGTTCATACCTTTGTTTTACTGGGAATTGGGTTGATCCCGTAACGTGGCAAATGATGAAGCGTACGATTGCTTTTGAAAACTTTGATTATCCTCACACACTTCAAAATTTATTTCATATGTTACGAGATGCAATAAAAGAGTATATATTACAAGAACAGATTTTTTCAATCTCATTTGATAAAGCGGGTAATAATACAAACGCCGTCAAAAAACTAATACTAAAATTCCAACCACCTTCGGCCTTTTTTGTCATAGTCGATGTGTTGCACACATCATAAACTTGGTTGTGCAAGACGGACTAGCGGTACAAGAAATAAGTTGGATAAAAACCGCTTTTAAAACTAATGTACAAGATATATTTTGTTCGGGTAAAGCTAGATGTAAACATTATATGAGATTGTGACGGATTCCATTTTTTTAACCCCTAATTGGGAGGTTCCTACAAGATGAAATTTGACTTATAAACTGTTTTTATATGGTTCATGTAACACCCCCAAAATCAGTTTAGCAGCGGAAGTCTACTGAAGGTGTTACTTCATAGTTCAAAGTTCCAGTCATAGAAAACGACTTTTGATCGCCTGAAATGCATGAGAAAAACGGGTCAAACACACGTTTTAAATAATATGAAAGTCTTTTTAGAGGAAGAGTTCAGATATATTTTCACAATAAAGTTAAGTCCAAAGTTTTGAGAATGTCCAAAGGCAAAGGCTCATCAAACCATCCAGCTTGCAAATCCCGCCCATACAAGACTTGCAACCTATGTTTTCACAAACCATTGCGAATCGATAGCACAATTTATGGTCAACACACATGGTCATATTAAATAATAACGCCTCATACATAATAAAGTTATGCGGCAAAGCCCCAAAATAAATAATATGCATTCAGTGAGATGGGAAAGAGAGGTTGGCCGACCTCTAATAGCGTTATCCATATTACCTCTCGCCCACACAAGGAGGCCGCACGAACGGTACATATAAATTGGAGTGCGAACAGCAAACCAATTGTGGACTTACAATGCGAATGCACTCTTTGTAACGGTCCATCATAACAACTATTATATATTATCACATAGTGACTGCTCCGAACATGGGAGACTCGGCACCGCTCCGAATAGGGGAGACTTTAGGATGCTCCAAACATAGGAGACTTTAGGTCAAGGTCTGCACCAAACAAGGGAGACTTTAGGTTGCTCCGAACATGGGAGACTTTACGCTGCTCCGAACATGGGAGACTTTATGCCAAGGACGTACGGTCCATTAGATTCAAACAAGTCATAAGTTCATAATTAAGTCCAAGAGTCTAAGTAAATTTCAAAGGTTCAAGTCAAGTTATAAGGTCAAGACAAGTCAAACGAGTTCAAAATATGTCAAAAGGATTCAAATAGTTCATAATATAGTGCAAACAATATAGCTTAAATTTAGGTTCATGCACTCCACCCCAAAATGATTAAAATAATTAAAAAGAGGGTTC
This sequence comes from Chrysanthemum lavandulifolium, assembly GCA_022545495.1. NCBI lineage: Eukaryota > Viridiplantae > Streptophyta > Magnoliopsida > Asterales > Asteraceae > Chrysanthemum > Chrysanthemum lavandulifolium. The sequence continues at coordinate 145,236,960 of CM040241.1, read as the reverse complement.
GTGAGTACTCACTGTAATGATTAGCAGCGGATTAGAATGATATAACGTAGATCAAGAAGCCGCAAGCTTCTAACGACGACCTAAAAATTAAATAGTCGCGTCTTAGATATATAACGAGAAAGTACAAAATAACTTTTATGAAAGTAGTTATATACTTTTGACATTGTACATATTTTTGTAGGTTTACAAAAATATATGAGTTGGATTTTTATCAAAAATATTAACAAGCCTTAAGTCATCTTAAGGTCGGGCAAAGATCCAATCTAATGAACAAGTCTCAAAAACAAGTTTCGGGTCATCAAACCCAAGCTAGTCGTGAGGCTAGACTATGGTTAAACAACTTTGGGACATCAACCAAGGCCATAGCCATGGCTATATCTAAGTTAGAAGACCTTGAGACAGCAGCTGTGGCTTAACCTTGGCTTTTTTTTGGCTTTGTTTCCGGTCTACATCAGGTTCTGTTAGTTTTGAGCAACTTTTATGTTTTACACTTTTGCTGATTCGGACCAGAAAACGGTCAAAATCTCGTTTTAAAATCGTATCAGCAAGCTTTTGTTCCAGTACCATATTTTCATCTAGTAAAACTTAACTAAGCATAACTTTTTAACCACATGTCCTTCTTAAGTGATTCAAAAGCCCAAATTCATATTTTTATATTCTCTACCTTTCTCTTAAGTTTTCTCAAAACCAAGGTCCAAAATCTACTTATATCACTAGTCTAATTACAAGTATATACTTATATTTCATTGCAGAAAGTTTGGCTGCACATTCAGTCCCGCCAAAACGACCATAAGTTGACTTCTACAACTTTTGTTGACACCCGGCTTTCGCCAAACTTCAAGTTTAGGTCTTAACTACATTTCATAAAACTAGGCCAACTACCAGAAATGACCAGAACCATGATCTTTGTTTTCAAATGAAATCTGGTGTGCAGATTTTGACATGTTTTGCGATTTTGGCTCTCATTTACTCATCGGGATGAGTTATGAGGTGTGCCACCCGGCGAAACGACCGTAAGACATAGCTCTACAAGCCTATCTTATTGAATTAACCTCAAAGTTTACTGAGATGATCAGTTTAATAAATCTTTAGGACTGTTGCAGAATTCAAACTCATAAAACTTACCTAATTGTTTAAACCTTGTGTACAATGTCAAATACATATATAATCTTACAAATATCATAAAAATAAATATGGTCCAGAGTTTAATTACAACCATATTGAATAATAATGAAAAGTAAAAACAAATCTTACAATGATTTGGTAGGAAAACAACAAGAATCACAACTACAAATCAACACTTAATCACCTCTACTCTTCAACCCTTGTCTTGAACCTTTTCACCATATGATTATAACCTTTATTAATCACCCAATAACCCTATTATATTCAGCCCTTAAACCCTTGTATATCTCCAAGAAAACCCTTTCAAAATAACCCTTTGTCAAACCTTCCAAGAAGGATCCAAGAATGATGAGATTAATGAAGTCTAAGATGAAATGAACCAAGTACAAGCTATAGGGACTTATGATCTTCAATCCAAGATCAATATACTTTGTAAAATTTGAAAGAAAATGGTGTTTGGAGCTGTGGTGAGTCGTTCACAATGGTGGAGAAAACAATGAAATGGTGAAATGATGATAGTAGCTAGTTTATGGAGGTGCTAGTAGGAGGTGTCAAGTTATAAGACATTATGTCTTATTTTTAAGTCACATAGTCTTATGACTATGCACATGAGGTGGGGTGGTGCCTTCTTGTTAGCTTGGTAGGTAACTTCAAGGTGAAGCAAAGTTTCTACGGAATATAGTTTGGTCCCGATAATTACTAATGTTAAGCCGTTAAGTCCTAAAACTTAAAATCGGGTAACATAAGAATGTAATACTTATAAAAATATTAAAACTTATCAATATACTATATATTAGTATATTAGATGCGTGATAAGTTTAATGGTGTGCATATACGCTGTTAAAATATAATAACGTTAGTTCAGATACGCATAATACGTAAAAAGTACAAAAGTTACGTAAATAGTAAAATGTCTACGTAAAAATGATAAAGTGGCAATAGTTCATATATAATATGACAATTACAGAAAATAAAGTGTATAAAACACCTAGACTAACCATAGTCCAGTGTTGGTTACGAGTTAAGTGTACGCGATTGAACTTACATAATTACTTATAAAAGTAATATTACTTAAAATTAAAATAATAATAGTCAAATTATAGTCTCAAATGTACGAGTTGCTACACTCTCTACCCGTCAAAGGAATTCAGTCCCTGAATTCAATTTGTTCGTTCTACAAATGTACATTCTCATGGTTAGATATGATGGGCAAACTTTCCCATTCTCGAGCATAGCGCTCAAAAGACCTTTGGGTAGCTGATTCTAACATAATCCCACAATTGTTTTTTAAAATGAACTGTCATGAGATTAATTTGAATAGGTTGAGTAACAACTTGATTCTAGTTTGATTTTCGCAAATCATCAAACAAGAACTGTCACTAAATCAAGCTAGAAAACAAGTTGTCAAAAAGAAAGATTTCACATCTTTGAAGGAGGTCTTTTGAAAGATTGGCTCGATTATGGAATTGCTTAAACCAATCAAATCAACGAATAGTGGTGGCTTAGAATAGCGAGAAGGCTAGAAATACAACTAAGTCTTATGACATTAGGTCTCACATTAATCAATGTCATTAACTTGATAAGTAACAAAAGTAAATTCTGCACACGAATCAAATGGTACTAAAGTAAAAGGATTGTTCAGAAAGAATGTGCACAATACATTGTTGGTGTCCAAATGAAAGATTACTCAGGCTGCTCTTAAAGTAGTGTAGTAACGTTTGAATGAAAAATCCAATGGAGGTCAAAGTCTTAACGAAAGGATCAGGAGTCGAACTAGGATTTTGGTGTTGTGGTTAAAGCTTGTATGATAAGGGGTATACCGTTAAAGTTATAATTATGACAACTTCATCCGTACACGTCCTACTAAGTATGATGAGATAGATAGTTCAATTATAAGAATCAAGTGACCAAATTTAAACGGAGTAAGCATTGTCCATTCTTGAGCTAATTCAATTAAAATATTAAGCTAAGTAGCAACTTTAAATTAATCTCACAACTCATCAAACAAGAACTGTCATGAAATTAAGTTAAGAGTTGTTAAGAAGCTTTAACATTTTTGAAAATTTAGTTAAAGTTTGAGGGTTGCTCAAGAATGATCGAATCGATATTTGTTGTATAGGTTGATGAGATCAGTGGGGAAAGTCAAGGGTATTGTCAAAGTAAATGAGTCGTTTTGAAGAAAATCAATATAGATGATGAGAAGAAGTTCTATCCAAGAGGTTAGATAAATAGGCTTAGAAGAAAGTTTTCAAGATTTTCGGAGCGATACAGTAAATCAGTTCTAATATATGTAAAGAACTTTTATTAGTTAAAGATGTTTAGTAGACATCAATTGTCTAGCGAGTAAGGAAGGATTAGTCGTTTCATCTCCGATCTTCATTAAAATTTTAATATAGTTTGCAAGAGACGCAGTATCCAAAAGTTTTGTCTGTTTTTGGCGAAGTAGTCAATAGCCTAAAAAGAAATACAAGTTCCAGAGATATAAACGGAAAACGACAATACACTAGAATAACGCTCAGAGCACATGGATTATCACAAACAACGTCATGAAAAATTCAACCAATGCTGTCGCTAAAGCCGGATATCATGTCGTCCTGAATTATAGTATGTAGATTCCAATGGTCATAAGGAATGGAAAGGCGATGCCTAGTAAGTCGTTCCCAGGGGTTCAGAGGTTCTGACCCTCGGGATCTGTCGCAAGTACGGGCATTGATGAGAAAGTGGATATAAAACGATATTCGGTGAAGATTTGGTAGGACTCTAAATTGTAAGTACGTAATTGGAACAGAAGATATAATAAGACTTATCGTACCAAAAATAGGACAAGGCATGTCGTGACAAAAGTACTTAGTAACTATAGCCTAATCCATACATAGTGTAACAAAACGAGGCAAGTATGACAGGAACAAAGCATGCTTAATGCTAAAGATAGATGTCTAACTACAGGGTTCAATGCACATCATGTTAAATCAAAGCACTTAAGTTCAAGCTCATATATTTTTCTAAAGGCAAAAAGTCTTAGCACATAGAATGTCTAGCAACATAGTAATAAATGCAAAAAACACGTAACGCAGATGCACACATAAACTAATGCATTCTCAGGTGATCTAAACTATGACTTCAACCAAACATGATCTAAGGTAACTACCCCCATCATTCCATGATTCCTCCTGAATTAAGCATAGTTGATCAGGCTACGCAAAATTTAGGAACAATGATGGAATGCTCGAGCTAATTGACTCGTACCATGTTTGGGGTTTTATGAAATTTTAGTCTGGTTATAGTTGAGGTTTTTATTTTAGAAAAACCGGCATTCTCTTTAACCTTTAGCTCTGATACCAATCTGTAACACCTCCAAAATCAGTTTAGCAGCGGAAGTCAACTGAAGGTGTTACTTCTTAGTTCAAAGTTCCAGTCATAGAAAACGACCTTTGATCACCTGAAATGCATGAGAAAAATGGTTGAACTATGAAAATAGTTGGTGAGTACACACGTTTTAAATAATATGAAAGTCTTTTTAGAGGAAGAGTTTAGATATATTTTCACAATAAAGTTAAGTCCAAAGGTTTTGAGAAATGTCCAAAGGCAAAGGCTCATTAAACCATCCAGCTTGCAAATCCCGCCCATACAAGACTTGCAACCTATGTTTTCACAAACCATTGCGAATCGATAGCACAATTTATGGTCAACACACATGGTCATATTAAATAATAATGCCTCATACATAATAAAGTTATGCGGCAAAGCCCCAAAATAAATAATATGCATTCCAGAGCGGGGAAGAGAGGTTGGCCGACCTCAATAGCGCTTATCCATATTATCTACCGCCCACACAAGGAGGCCGCACGATCGGTACGTATAAATTGGAGTCGAACAGCAAACCAATCAGGGACTTACAATGCGAATGCACTGTTTGTACGAACAGTCCATCATAACAACTATTATATATTATCACATAGTGACTGCTCCGAACATGGGAGACTCGACACCGCTCCGAATAAGGGAGACTTTAGGATGCTCCAAACATAGGAGACTTTAGGTCAAGGTCTGCTCCGAACAAGGGAGACTTTAGGCTGCTCCGAACATTGGAGACTTTATGTTGCCCCGAACATGGGAGACTTTATGTGAAGGACGTACGGTCCATTAGATTCAAACAAGTCATAAGTTCATAATTAAGTCCAAGAGTCTAAGTAAAGTTCAAAGGTTCAAGTCAAGTTATAAGGTCAATACAAGTCAAATGAGTTCAAAATATGTCAAAAGGATTCAAATAGTTCATAATATAGTGCAACCAATATAGCTTAAATTTAGGTTCATGCACTCCACCCCAAAATGATTAAAATAATTAAAAGGGGTTTCGTGAGTACTCACTGTAATGATTAGCAGTGGATTAGAATGATATAACGTAGATCAAGAAGCCGCGAGCTTCTAACAACAACCTAAAAATTAAATAGTCGCATCTTAGATATATAACGAGAAAGTACAAAATAACTGTTATGAAAGTAGTTATATACTTTTGACATTGTACATATTTTTGTAGGTTTACAAAAATATATGAGTTGGATTTTTATCAAAAATATTAACAAGCCTTAAGTCATCTTAAGGTTGGGCAAAGATCCAATCTAATGAATAAGTCTCAAAAACAAGTTTCGGGTCATCAAACCTAAGCTAGTCGTGCGGCTAGACTATGGTTAAACAACTTTGGGACATCAACCAAGGCCATAGCCATGGCTATATCTAAGTTAGAAGACCTTGAGACAGCAGCTGTGGCTTAACCTTGGCTTTGTTTTGGCCTCGAAGTATCAAAATACCACTAAGGTTTCTTAGCCATGGTTGTTTTCTAGTCTACAATAGGGTTGGTTAATTCTGAGAAACTTTTGTGTTTTACACCTTTGCTGATTCGGACCAGAAAAGGGTCAAAATCTCGTTTTAAAATCGTATCAGCAAGCTTTTGTTCCAGTACCATATTTTCATCTAGTAAAACTTAACTAAGCATAACTTTTTAACCACATGTCTTTTTTAAGTGATTCAAAAGCCCAAATTCATATTTTTATATTCTCTACCTGTCTCTTAAGTTTTCTCAAGACCAAGGTCCAAAATCTACTTATATCACTAGTCTAATTACAAGTATATACTTATATTTCATTGCAGAAAGTTTGGCTGCACATTCAGTCCCGCCAAAACGACCATAAGTTGAGTTCTACAACTTTTTTTGACGCCCGGCTTTCCCCAAAATTCAATTTTAGGTTATAACTACATTTCATAAAACTAGGCCAACTACCAAAAATGATCAGAACCATGATCGGTTTTTTCAAATGAAATCTGGTATGCAGATTTTGACATGTTTCGCCATTTTGGCTCTCATTTACTCATCAGGATGAGTTATGAGGTGTGCCACCCGGCGAAACGACCGTAAGACATAGCTCTACAAGCCTATCTTATTGAATTAATCTCAAAGTTTACTGAGATGATCAGTTTAATCAATCTTTGGTACTGTTGCAGAATTCAAACTCATAAAACTTACCTAAGGCTTGTTTTCATTGTTTAAACCTTGTGTACAATGTCAAATACATATATAATCTTACAAATATCATAAAAATAAATATGGTCCAGAGTTTAATTACAACCATATTGAATAATAATAAAAAGTAAACACAAATCTTATGTTGGAAAATTTAGTGCACTTGTGGGATTAGTTTACACCTTGTAATGGGTTAGGAGGTGCAGATGTACACCCATAAGGTCCATAAACACCTTGACTCTAATAGTGGTTTGTATTGGAAGTGCTTGGTGAAAGTCTTGTTGTGGTTACCATCGATTATCGGTGTTTCCACCGAAGCAAGACTTCCTTTGGATCGATGTTTCCACCGGTGGTGTTTCCACCGTGGTGTTTCACCAAGTAGTGTTTACACTCAAGCGGTGGTGTTTCCACCGGGCGGTGTAACCACCGATAGCACTATGAAAGTAATCGATGATAGTACCGCTTGTAACGGCTTTGATCTATTCAAGTGGCGGTTTAAACCGCATTATGACCACGCTTAATTGGTCATGTAACCACTAACTGACTATAATGGGGATAATTATGAGGCTATTAATGGGCCGATTAATACTCATAATTCCATTGACTAGCTGAGAGTATTCTCCTATAAATAGGAGATTTGTTTGTGCATGATAGATACACAGAAACCGATAAACACTTATAAGCGCAAGGGTTATTGAATTGTGCATAATTCTATAACTGCATTTGGTCTTATCCCAAGTAGATATTCGTGTAACCCATGCATTAGGGTCGAATAGTTTACTTTGGAAAGTGATCACACGATTCCAAGTGATATCCGGTAACCACCTAGTGGTATTTGTTAATGTTGAATTGCTATTTGTTTCTGCTGAAGTTGATTATCTAACCCTGCTACTGGGCTCACCACACCAACATCTTACAAGAAGGATCCAAGAATGATGAGATTAATGAAGTCTAAGATGAAATGAACCAAGTACAAGCTATAGGGACTTATGATCTTCAATCCAAGATCAATATACTTGGTAAAATTTGAAAGAAAATGGTGTTTGGAGCTGTCGTGAGTCGTTCACAATGGCGGAGAAAACAATGAAATGGTGAAATGATGATAGTAGCTAGTTTATGGAGGTGCTAGGAGGAGGTGTCAAGTTATAAGACATTATGTCTTATTTTTAAGACACATAGTCTTATGACTATGCACATGAGGTGCCACCTCAAGCATGAGGTGGGGTGGTGCCTTCTTGTTAGCTTGGGAGGTAACTTCAAGGTGAAGCAAAGTTTCTACGGAATATAGTTTGGTCCCGATAATTACTAATGTTAAGCCGTTAAGTCCTAAAACTTAAAACCGGGTAACATAAGAATGTAATACTTATAAAAATATTAAAACTTATCAATATACTCTATATTAGTATATTAGATGCATGATAAGTTTAATGGCGTGCGTATACGCTGTTAAAATATAATAACGTTAGTTCAGATATGCGTAATACGTAAAAGTATAAAAGTTACGTAAATAGTAAAATGTTTACGTAAAAATGATAAAGTGGCAATAGTTCATATATAATATTAGAATTAGAGAAAATAAAGTGTATAAAACACCTAGACTAACCATAGTCTAGTGTTGGTTGCGAGTTAAGTGTACACGATTGAACTTACGTAATTACTTATAAAAGTAATATTACTTAAAATTAAAATAATAATAAGTCAAAATAATAGTCAAATTATAGTCTAAAATGTACGAGTTGCTGAGTTCACATATATATATATATATATATATATATATATATATATATATATATATATATATATATATATATATATATATATATATATATATATATATATATATATATATATATATAGAGGATGGTTATTGTAGAATGTAGATTAATGTAAAAGGATAAGAAGGAATTTAAGCCTTTGGATATAACTAGTCAAAAATATCAATGAATGAGATTAATAATGGTGTTTAAGTGAATATTTGAAAGTTAATATCATTACTCTTCATTAATAAAGGGCAAATGTGGCAAAATATAAAAGTAACTGTTTGACTAATTTTACAAAGGTCGTGTTTTTCATTTTCAAATTGCCGTACATTTAATTATCTTATTAATGGTGCTACTCTATTTTTTTAATTAATTGTGAGTGGTCCCATCAATGGCGCTGCCATCCGGCAATCGTTGTAATGATATTAACTTTCAATGTACCTGTTCCTTGTTTGCAAAAGTTGGTGGGACCAGTCCTTCAACGTGCCATTTAATTAATTGTGAGTGGTCCCATTGATGCGCGATCGCTTCGTCATCCTAGTTCTTGGTTCTTAATAAGTTCCGGGTTGCTGATCCCATCTGACTCACAGCCTATCGACGAAAGTGAGGAAGATGAGAGGCGCACCAATGTCCACACTAGACTTGCTAGCCGCAGAGTACAAGATAGACTGGGGGAGCGATATTCCCCAAGTGAAAGTCCCCCAAGCACAAATTCTGAGGACAATCGGCGCAAACGCCGAAGGAGAGAACTATCTTCTAGTAATTCCTCGGACAACGAGGACAGTGAGGCGGACATTGGAAATCCGGAAGAAAAAATCGTGACCAAGAAGAGGAGGATATGTCTCCCATGGCGCCGTCAGAAGGTAGACGCGTTCACTAGACGCATCAGTGATTTCTCAGAGAACAAAAAGAGGCGCATGCCTACTAATGTTAAAACCTATGATGGAGCAGGTGACCCATCATGTCCCCCCAGTCTAGTATGCGCAGTGCGTCACTACGGATGCTAGACTAATTAGCGTAGGCCATGAAAAAAAACAAAGCGTAGCAAAGAAGCTAAAGAAATATCCTCTTGATACATTGTATCTAGCCGTAATAAAGAAAACAGGCACCTCGTAAATCGGGGGAAAGTTTACTGCACCCATGTCCCATCAAACAATCCCAACCACACATTTAGAGTTGGTGGGATCCACGTGTCGAGCATCGCGTGGAGGAAGAAGATTATATAACCCCTTCACTTCATTTTCACCGTTTCTACACATAGTAAAAAAAACGCTATCCGCCATTATTAAAGCTTCAAACACTTCCAAGCCTTCATACCGAAATATCCCTAGGTAACTGCGCCTGCGCCTTTGTTATTTATTATAAACAATACCATGGTTAAGGAGTTATCGGAATTTACGTCAGACATAACGGAAGAGGAGCTTCAACAGTTTGCATCTGATTATTATATCCCCAGCGCAGTACATCCGGAAGTTCCGGCTGCGAATGCATCAATAGCGGATTTCCCCGATGGGAAGATTGGGTATACACGCGATTCTTTGAATTCGCAAATCAGCGCATACCCCTATCGTTATTCTTAAGTGACGTGTTGAATTATTACCGATTCATTTGTCCCACCTGACTTTGTATAGGTGCAAAGAAAATTAATTAATTTCGAGTGAACCGCCACTTATTGGCCATTAACCCCACAATCCACTGTTCGGGCGTTTACCACACCACGTGGTCAAACGGGTGGGTTTCGCTAAGCGCCTGGTTACTCCAATGTTATACGGAAAAGTTAGACGCGCCGTAAATTGAGGAAACCTTTTTCTGGATTGACAACGCTTGTTTTTCATCTCATTTCGATTTTTACGCTAAGGGGACACTGCCAAAGGATTAGCGCCCCCTCCCTGGATCATATAATGCAGAGGATGCGGAAACAATAAATGCGAACCGCATCCCTATAAGCTCCTACCCCGAGGAGTTCTTGGTGCATATTGGCCTGAGCCACAACTATTTTGGCAGCTCAGAAGAAGTACCTATCTTCTTAGGCGCCGATGGTCAGGGTGGGTGCTCATGCTTTCGTACCCCGTTGAATTACATTAATGTAAGTTATTCACTGTTTGTTCTTCATACTTGTCGTGAATTGTGTGTACTTCTTTGTTGTTGCTCAGAGATGGACCTGCTCGCGTTGCACCGACAAAGCCTATTGATGTAAAGGTGGGAACTCGACCCAGGAGGAGGAAGAGCCCGTGCTTGTTCATGGCGGGCCGGGCGACCTAGTGTTGGACTTAGGCGAGGCGGGGAAAGTTCATCCGTTGCACTCCAAGCAACACCTTTACAGAGTATGCCTAGTACGACAGTACCTGCACCTCCCGTGCAACCTGCGCCCATAGCGGCGGAGCATGTGGAGGAAATAAAGAGAAGAAGAGAGTCCAGAGTTGGAGCGCAAAGGAAGCGCTGTGATGATGGCGCGCCACTCTCGGAAGAAGCGCCGGTTATTTTAGTGTGGAGTCATCTTCTAGTGATGTTGCGTCGCGCCCACCATCACCGACACATCCATTCTGCGTAAGTATCCTTGCAAGATTATGTATCAAAATGCCTCCGGATATCACCGAATAACCGTGATTTTCTCATCATGTTTGTAGGTTTGAACAATCGCAGAGTCGCCCCAATCAAGTCCATTCGTCTTTGATATATCGGGGCGAAGAGCCAAGCGAACTCGAGACCTCCGGGATGCGCCCACGGACAACCGGTCGATGATCCGTCTCACTTGCTTGCGGTTAAAGTTAAAGTACTGGCGAGACTAGCCAAGGTGCGGAAAAGACCAACGAATTGCGCTGCTTGAGGCGCAATTGGCTAGTGCTAAGGGTGAAGCGGAGACTATGGGGTCGTATGCTAAGAAACTCGCCGAGGATAAAATGGCGCTGATGTGTCAAATAAATCAAGAGCGTGTAGAGGCCGCGGGCTATAAGTCTGCTTGTCATTGGGCTATGAAATACTTGGAGAATGGTAAAGACGCACTGACCTCCCAGCTTGAAGACTTTGGCGCTACTGTGAAAAGTGCCCTTGAAACTCAGGAGGAGAAGTTGCGCAAACTAAGCCTAGAGTACGACGAGGAGTTATATCCTCAACTTCTATCGACCATTGCTGAGCGCAGATGGCTCATAAGCCATGGGCTCCGTCTTGTTGCGTTAAGTACCCTAGAGTCGCAAGAGGTTGTTGACTCCTTCGGGGATGTAGTGAAGTGCGCGCTGGAACGTGGTAAGTCAGAAGCCATTGAGAAGCTGCAAGAGGCCGAGCTTCTAAAGGTACCCGTTGAGCAGGTACCTAATTATGACGCGAAGGCTTATGATAATCTGGTCGCTGCCATGAAGAAGATGAGGGACTTGGAACTCCCCAAAATTGCTGAACTGGAACGTGATCAGGACTATCCGATAATTGTAATTTTTGCAGGTCTGACTCTAGCCCGTCATCTCGGTGGAGAAGCCGTTGCGCAGCCAGATTATTATCTTAGACCTGATGCATCCCAACTGCACGTTCCTATATTCGCGCCCTGTGGATATCCCCGAATCCCTTTGTCTTGGAAAGGGAAGTCCCTGAAGGAAGTTTTGAAGCGCATGCGACGAGGCTTGCTCAAAGAAAGGTGTTAAGGGCAAGGCTGTTATGTGTGGTGTTGGCGCGGCGCACCTCCCTCGGTCTGACGGGGTGCCCGTGAGTGTTGCCACTGTGGCTCGTCGAGATGCGGATTTGTTGCAGGAGCTGAATAGGCTTGGGAATGCTACTAGCCCCATGGGTAGTTCATCCTTGAAACGTAGTCATAGTTTTTAGAGTGTCTCTTGTGTTGTAACTACCTTTGAGAAAGAACTCGTAGTTATGAAATAAATCTCCTTTTGTTAAGTGTTTGTGAATATATTTTTGCAATTCGTGATGTACACACTTATCTGTTTGTCTTTGCGTAAAAGAAGTATTTGTTGTTACCTGTATATGCAAGTGTGAATAATACAAGAAATCCATAATCATGTATGAAGATCCTAAGATACTAAAAAATGTCAAGTATCATCATAATCGTGTATGTTAATGATATGCAGCGTACTGTAAATACAAAATTAAGGAATCAAGTGTCTTGGTTCCAAAGTTGTTAAACGTGCACATGTGCGTTTTTGCGCATCCATCGTGGGGTGCGCACAAAGCTTATTCCAACGTCTTGAGAACAAGGTGTTTAACAAGGATACGTGATCCGGGCGATGGGTTTGCAACCTCTTAATCAACAAGTTGTTTATTATGTTAACTTATCCTTTACCATCGTGGGTTTATATATTGCATGCACGCCATGTAGGCAAAAATAAAAAGTTGTTAAGACATACAAGATATGGAAGTAACAAATTGAAATGTGTCATGAGTTAGCTAGAAACCGCAACGCTTTTATTAATACTTGCAAGTGTTTGTGAGAAAATAAAACATAATACTAAGGAAATAAATAAAAAATACATAGTTGTCTATTGAGTACTCTAGTAAAATGCCTGAGCGTCTGTGCGCTTGGCCGTAGCCATTCCTATAGGTAGCATCTCTTGAGGTTGCAGATGTTCCATGCGTGGCAATTCACGACCATCCAAGCCCGTAGCTTGTACGCACTGTTCCTAGTGCTTCAGTAACCTCATAGGGTCCCTCCCACTTCGGTCCAAGCTTACCTGTATCTTCTGCGTGGCTTGCATCATTAGTGCGATAGACGAAGTCACCTGGTCTGAATGAGACACCTCTTACCTTAGCGTCATAGTATCCCTTCATTCTTGACTTTGATTTTTCTTCACGTATAGCTGCGCGTTCACGCCTTTCTTCCAGCAGATCTAGGTCAATACGCCGATCGTCGTCATTAGTTGCCACATTTATTTCAGCAGTGCGGATGGTTGGCATACCGATCTCGGCTGGTATGATGGCTTCTGTCCCGTAGACTAGAGAAAAGGGGGTATCTCCTGTGCTGGTTTTGCTTGAGGTGCGATGCGCCAACAAAACATGTGATAGCTCTTCCACCCATCTCCCTTTGTGCTTGTCCAGGCGTGTTTTAATTCCTTCGCCTAAGCTTCGATTCGCCCGTTCCACTAGGCCGCTGGTTTGTGGGTGTTTAACCGACGCAGTCTTGTGTAATGCTTAGTTCTCTCACCGGTCCTTGAAGGGGTTGTCACGCGAATTGTTTTCCGTTATCCGAGATGATTTCCCAGAAGACCAAACGGCATACAATGTTATCCCATACGAAGCGCTTCACCGGTTGCGATGATTGTTACCACCGCCTTTGCTTCAATCCACTTGGTGAAGTAGTCTATGGCGACTATGAGGAATTTTAATCCCCACCGCGACGGTGAAAAGGGCTGCGATGTCAATACCCCACTTGTAGAATGGCCATGGTGATGTTATTGGTGTTAGCTCATGCCGTGGTTGGCCCGGGATGGGCCTATGCACTTGGCAATCGTTACACTTCCTTATTAAGTCCCGCGCATCTCGGTGCATGGTAGGCCAGTAGTATCCTGATCTCATGGCGCGTGCCACAACGGATCGTGGTCCTGAGTGCATACTGCATGAACCTTCATGGATCTTTCACAGCACATAATTCGCCTGTAATGGGCCTACACGGCGGAGCCATGGTTGCAGGAAGGAGCGTCGGTACAGTATGTTGTCTCGGATTTCAAATCTCTGCGCTGTGCGCCGTATCCTGCGAGCTTCCTTCTGCTCCTGGGGTAACATTCCTTTGTTCAGGAAGTTCGTTATTGGTGTCATCCATGTAGGACCGTCCTCCCCATGATCGTGAGACTTCCATATCCGAGATTGACTTGCTTTTCGGTGTTTCTACTAGAACTTGCTTTGATAGTGTGCAAAGCTTGTCGAGGCAATCTTGCTTAGTGCATCCGCCTTGCGGTTTTCCCTCTAGGAACCTCGCTTGATGGTGAACTGTCAAAACCTTTGATCAGTGTCTTGGTCTTGTCAAGATACTGGATCATATTATCCTCCTTAGCCACGTATTCGCCTAACACGTGGTTGGACACTAGCCGGGAATCCATGTTTGCTTCTAGGTTATGTACACCCATTCGAGCTGCAATGCGTAGTCCAACAAGTAGAGCTTCGTACTCTGCCTCGTTGTTTGTCGCTGTAAATTCAAAGCGCAGTGCGTAAGTGAATTCCATTCCTCGGATTTGTAAGGATAAGGCCCGCTCTCGAACCATCAATGCATGAGGATCCATCGTAAACAAGATCCATGGATCATGTCGTTCCGCCTTATTTGGTGTGGGTACCTCATCGGTGTCCGGCTTTTCAATGATGAAATCGCGAATCGTCCTTTAATTGCCGCGTGGTGCTGTAAGAGATGTTGTGTTCGCCAACAATACACTCCACACGGAGTCGGCACGATCGCGGGGTTTAGAGATAATCTGCTTGATTGGTTGATCGGTGATTACCGCTATTGGGTGCGCTCGAAATACCTACGTAGCGCTTAGCGACAAACACCAATGCAAGAACTAATTTTTCCATGGCGGTATAGTTCATCTCCGTCTTCTTTAGCGCTTTGCTTACAAAGTAGATAGGAGTTTGTCACCGAATCCCTATCTCGTTAGTAGCCATGTTGCTACCGATTGCTCCATCGGATAAGTACATGATTAGTTCTTCCCGGTCGAGGTGCAACGAGCGTTGGGAGCGTTGCGGATGTCGTTTAAGTGAGTGAAGGCTTTCACGCCTCCGTAGTCCACTTGAAATCACCCTTCTTATACACTTCTTGAGTGTTTTGAAAAGTGGTAATGATTTTTCTACCGATTTGGATAGGAACCTCGTTTAGCCACCAACTTCCGTTGAGATTGGACTTCCTTCAACGTGCACGGTGAAGGAAGTTCGATGACCGCTTTTGTCTTTTCTGGACACGGTTTTATACCGTCGGGTTCAATCAGGTATCCAAGGAACATGCCTTCAGTAGCGCCGAATGTGCACTCTTTGGGATTCAGCTTCATGTTGATCTCTCGTAGAGTTTGAAACGTCTCCTCAATGTCGCGTATTAGCTCATCTTCAGTATGGCTCTTGATGACTAGATCATCGACATAGACTTCTAGGTTGCGGCCCACCTGTTTTTCGAAAGCGTTATCTACCAACCGCTGATAGGTGGCACCCGCGTTCTTCAAGCCAAAGGGCATTTTGTGTAACAAGAACTCCTTGGCACTGTGGAAGGCCGTCTTTTCCTCGTCCTCTATAGCCATCTCGAATTTGATGGTACCCTTTGTACGCATCTAGAAACACTTCAATGGGTACCCGCACGAGACTCTATTTTCCGTCTATCTCGTAATGGATAGCGATCGTGGCACGCTTTGTTAAGATCAAGAAAGTCAACACACATTCGCCACTACCATCGCTCTTTTGACCATTATCGGGTTAGAAAGCGATCATGGTAATAGACTTCACGATAATTCTGCATCGACCAGCTTGTGTATCGGGATCGCTTGCCGCTCTTGGGCTCGCCACGCTCTTCCGGCGGATGGCGAGTACCCTTGCTCGGATTCGCAGCTTGTGTTCGTGATTGAGCGGTACTCGATCATGTGTTTCGGCCCCATGCAAAATGTCTAAGTTCTTTTGCAAGAGCGCACACACGGTGATTCGCCGTTGTCCGATAGTGACCCTCCGATGGCTATTTCGCTCGGGTAGTTTGGGTGAATCGCTACTTTGGTTGGAATTACGGTCGTCCACGTGTTGGGGTTGGTGCCGCTCGCATGCAATCGTGTTGCATTCTCTATGTAATGCAGATGGCGTTGTAAAGAGTAACAATACCACCTTCCTTTGGAATTTAAGCATCCCATGCTATTGTTGATGGCTTGCTCATAAAGTCGATATTCCGGTCTCCCAATAATGCCATTGTATGGCGAGGAGATTTAATCACCATAAATTCCATCCAGCCGTATGGAGTGTTCTTCGTTTCCAATGTCGACAGTAATCTTATTTGCCCCATAGGCCATATCTTCTCACTGTAAACCAGTCAGCAGCTGCTCGACCGGGGTTAGCGGTTGCGTATTCGGATCGTAGTCGTTTGAAACAGTGCTCATACATGATGTCGTGCGAAGCTCCACCATCAACATACATGCGGTGGATGTTGTGACCCCGCGCTTATCTCTATAGTAAGTGGTTCCACCACTGCGTTGTTCGTTAAGGTGGGAACGAGATTTCCTTTCCACGTGAAAATCACGCTTACCTTCGCTTTGTGACCACCGCCATGATTGTATCATGTAAATGGTGTCGGGCTTGTCTTTAGGTGTTTCTTTCTTATTGCCACTCTTTTGTTTGTCCTTCCTTCCTTGATATTCTTGACCGGATGGTCCAATCTACCCTCTTTGACCATCTTGTCAATGAGTTGGCATGATTGGACACATTCGTTAGTGGTGTGGCCCTTCCGCGTGGTAATCACAAGATCCACTCCCTACGCCGATCCTCTAGAGTGCGCATTTGCGGTGGTCTCGGGAAGTTAGCACCTTCTATTGCGAGTATTTCCTTTGGCGATTTGGTAGCGGGGTGTATTTGTCATTGTCGCGTCCATTCCCTTGGTTGCGATAGTTCTGTTACGGTTACTATTCGCCTCGTGGATTGTCTCCCGTGTTGTTCTGTGACCGGTAGTTTGAATAGCTTCTCTTGCTATCCGCCGCGCAGCCTTCTCCTTGTACAAAGGACCGTGCGCTTATAACCTCATCGAAGGATTGGGGAATCTGTCATTCAATCTTTTAATAAGTTCCGGTTCTTGATCCCATTCATGAACCACGAAATTTTGAGTACTTGGGCATGCTTTGACTTGCATGCACTCATCCTGAAGCGCCCATAAAAGCGCTTGTGGATTCCCTTGGTACTGTTTGACTCTAGCGAGTTCAATGGGGTTTTAGCGCACTTTTTCGTTGAGTAAAGTTTAGTGAATGCCTTCCTCAACTCTTCAAAGCCATTGATGCTTCGCGTGGAAGCTTGTTGAACCGAGTTCGCGCATTTCCACGATGTGGAATTGAACATGTGACACCATACGAGGTTGTGGCGGTTTTCAATGGTTGCGGTGATTCAAAATTTTTAGGTGATCGCGTGGTCACTGCTCCATCATAGGTTTTAACATTAGTAGGCATGCGCCTCTTTTTGTTCTCGAGAAATCACCGATCGTCTAGTGAACGCGTCTACCTTCCGCGAGCGCCATGGGAGAGACATATCCTCCTCTTCTTGGTCACGGTTTTTCTTCGGATTTCCAATGTCCGGTCTCATCGTCCTCGTTGTGCGAGGAATTACTAGAAGATAGTTCTCTCCTTCGGCGTTTGCGCCGATTGTCCTCAGAATTTGTGCTTGGGGGACTTTCACTTGGGGAATATCGCTCCCCAAGTCTATCTTGTACTCTGCGGCTACCAAGTCTAGTGTGGACATTGGTGCGCCTCTCATCTTCCTCACTTTCGTCGATAGGCTTTGAGTCAGATGTATCATCTTCCTCGACTTTCCTTCCGATTCTATTGAACACTGGGGGTCGGCTATTATCCTTCCCGCGTTTCTCCTTCTGACGACGCGGTGGAGATGTCTCATACCCCGGGCCAAAGTCAAGCCAAGCATGCAGACTCCGACCTGGTCTTTTCTTTTCTTCCTCTTGCATGAGGATAGCTAGGGCTTCGTAGTTTTGAGAGACAAAACTACTTGGCTCTAATTCCGAACGACCCCTACAGGGCGTGGGTATCCGTTTCTATCAACACGCCTTGTTCTTGTCAAAGTGCGTCGGGTGCTTTTGTGAAGTTAGCTAGCACCGATTGGAGTGGAGTAAAGGAGAGCGCAGCGGATCTCCGCTTGGTGGTGGTAGTTGTTTCTGGGTTGTTCAGAGTGGTTCCACGGAGGAAGGCGAATCTGCCCGATCCACGATTTTTAGCAAGACCGGTTGTTCCAGATCCGCTTGATTTGTCACGTGCGTCTTCTTTCCGAAGAAAGTCGATTGCGATCGCCTCGTCATCCTAGTTCTTGGTTCTTAGTGGTGGTCCCGGATGTTGATGCATAATCCGCGGACTAGATTCAACGACTCTCCTGGCGTTAGTCGTCTTCTCGAGCCCTAAGTAGACTGTCGCCGTAGCCCGGGTCCACCTCCGACGGTCAAGTTAGTATCGTGATGTAGCCAATATATCTTAGGGTTAGAGATAACCTACGTGTGTATATATAGGCATGCATTAGGTTTTAGGCGTAGAGTGGGCGATCCGCCGGCCTGACCCATTCTGGCCCGGTCGGACCATACGTCCACAAGCCCCCAAGTTTAGTATGAGATAGCGCATGGCTATGTTATACTAAACTTAAGTTCTGTTCATGGCGCGTGGGTGAAAGTGGATCCCGCATCTTCGCATCACGGGTGAGGCGTACCTTTTGTACCGATGGCGGCGCAACATGGTGCGACGAAGGCGTGCTTCGTGCAGTGCTGCTACGTGCGTGACAAAGAGGTGCGGCGGCGTAAGACGCTGGCTTCAGCAGGGTTGTCTACCGGCGCGACAAAGAGGTGCGACGAAGGCGTGTTCAGAGTGGCGGTGATCGCAGGCGCGACAAAGGGTGCGACGGAAGACGTGCTTCGCGCATTACATCCGTCTTACGACTAACAGAGGGCGTCTCCCTGCGGCAAAGATGCGTGCGAATATTTGAATCCGTCTTTGTACCGATCTTGCATTCGCTTCCAAATATACTGCGCGATGCGACGGAAGCGATGGTAGTATATACCGGTAGCCCCAAGTTTGATGGTGCTACTGGGTGTAGGAGCATTAAACTTATTTAATCTGCGAAAAACACGAATGCAAGATTAAAAGTATATGCAGCGAATCATGACATATAAAACCTAATGAATTGAAACAATAGGCAAGCACATAGCATGAATAATATATAGCACATACGAAAAGTGGCGATGCGCACCCGTCGTGGGATGCGTACCGACGAAATAATTAATTGTGTGTGTGTTTTTTTTTATGTATAAAATAAAATTGAATGGATGTACCGTGACCGCGACTAATAGACGCAGATGGATTTATCGTAACCGCATAGACTCGAGCGTTTGTGGATGATCGCAGATGTTTATACCACGGCCTTTGTCCAAAGGCGCATCATGGCGATTGACTAGCATCGTGGTGTTCGCGTCGCGCGTTCTGCGAAGATGTCGACGCACGCGCCTAATGCGGGTAGATGTATCACACTGCGTTGTTCGGCCGAACAAAGCGTACCAACCGTAAAAACAGTATCTGCGCGAATTAATTCGCGGCTAAAAAATAGCTCCGATCATGCGGATATTTTCTTAGGTCCAATCGTGCGGACTAAAATATAAAATAGGTCCGATCGTGCGGACTTTATCATAATCTTATGTAAAGGAAATCATGAATCGTATACATGTTATATTAGATGTTGGTTCACGTGAAGTAAACAACTAATAATGATAATTATAATATTATAAAAATAATAACATCATGATAATGTATATTTTATTAACAAGTTGTACGCATCATGATAATTACAAAAAGTAAATACATGATAATATTTTTATAATTATCACGGATGGTTTTGCGTGAAGCGATATACCACAAAGGTTTACGAGCTATTATCTCGTTAATAAAATATTCGTGACTAAATTATGCGCATCGAATAAAGGTTTTAGAGTTACCGACTTTAGAAATTGATTCTGCTTTTGGTAATATGAGAACACGAAACATAGTTTATTCGTGGTCCCACGGATGGCGCCAACTTGTTGATGCATAATCGGCGGACTAGATTCAATGACTCTCCTTGGCGTTAGTCGTCTTCTCGAGCCCTAAGTAGACTGTCAACAAAGAGAACCCGTTAGGAGTGGACCCGAGGCCGTAGCCGGGGTCCACCTCCGACAGTCAAGTTAGTGTCGGCGTGATGTAGCCAATATATCTTAGGGTTAGAGATAACCTACATGTGTATATATAGGCATGCATTAGGTTTTAGGCGTAGAGTGGGCGCATCTGCGGACCGACCCATTCTGGCCCGATCCGGACCATCGTCCACAGTTTTATAACACACAAACTTTTTGATTGCTATCTAATGACACATCAATTTTCTAAAACATTTGTAGTCACATTAAAATTCTTATTACATAATAGTGGCACACTAAATCTTTTGACACATTTGTAGTATGCGCCAAATTTCTGACACATCTGATGACCCATAAAATTTAGTATATTTGTAATGACACACAATATTTATCACACTAATTCTTTTGATATATATGTAGTGACATACTAAATATTAATAATGACACACTAATTTTTATAACACATATTTAATAACAAACTATGTTTTTGACACACTAAGTATTATAATACATTTCTAATGACACGCTAAATAAATTTTTGACACAAAATCTTGTGACATGAAAACCTCTATATGAAATTACACACAAAACACATGACATGGAACCTCTATACGGTTTGTTACATTAAATTACACAAAGCAATTAAAGGTGATGTTAATAGGATGCTAACAAGGCTTAAATGAGCAATTAAAATAGAATGGTCAAATGTCTATAATACCCTTATTAATAAAATGACATATGTTACAATTTTAACCATTTTTATCCTTTTTACCAAAAGATACTTTTATTTGATCCAACCTCTATATATATATATATATATATATAGGGTGAGGTTCTTTCGAACCAAATAAATTGAGAACCATCATCAACCAATCGATTTTTTGGATATTAATTTTATTATTTAATTCAAAAGGGTATAATGGTAAAATTACTTTTTATTTTATTTTTGAATTTTTTAATAAAAACTTTTTTAGTTCCTAATTTTTTTATTATTATTATTATTATTATATATATATATATATATATATATATATATTATTTACATTATACCTTTTTAAAAAACATTATGTGCACATGTGTTTTGTAAAAAAAAGATTAACTACTAACTACATTATGACAATTGTATTTTTCGTTTATGCATAGGTGTATTGTATTTGCACATGTATCTTTAAGAAATATTACATAAATATAAATACAAACAACAAAACTTTATTAATATATTTATGCAATTTCAAAATTTACAAATTGTATTACTCTAGTTATACGGTATTCGGTTTCATCACTCGACATCATGATTGGTCTTATGCACATGTATTTTATTGTTGTGCAAATGTATCTTCAAGTTATTCTCCAACGGACAAGTGTTCTTCGTAAGGGTGCTGTTCACATTAGGCATGCACAATTACTTTTTGTATATGTGTTTTGTTGCAAGCGTCATTGTTCTTCTCCACTAGACAAATTTTCTTGATTTTTTACGCAATATAGAATATAGTTACAATCTGTTGTTAGATACATCTAATGGAATGATCTTGATAAATGAGAAATATTATATATGTTTGACTACATCTAATATCCTAAACCTATACTTTTTGCACATGTATTTTCATTTAATTTATACCAACTATAAAACAAATATGCATCCCTTTGAAGACAAATATGCATCCTCTTTAAAACATATATGTAAACAAACATGGCGGGATCTTGATAAATGAGAAATATTATATATGTTTGACTACATCTAATATCCTAAACTTATGCTTTTGCACATGTATTTCCAACCATTGTGCACATGTATTTTCATTGAATTTATACCAACTATAAAACAAATATGCATCCACTTTGAAAACAAATAAGTACACCATTAAATCAAAACTAAACACAAAACATCCTTATATTAGAACCAAAACATATATGCACTTTCAATACATTAAAACAACAAAACTATAAAACACATATGCACAAAAAGATTAAATTCACCGAAACTATAAAATGTAAGTAACTAATGTTACTTAAGTGTTTTAGAAAATGGTTTGGTTTTATGTAAACTTATTAACTAAACATGTTTAAGGTTTATTAGTTTAGTGAAATGAGTCGATAAAATTTTGGCTCAAAGATTTACGTATTTTATTTATTTCATTAAAATGATTTTACGTTTGTTATCGACAAAACATTTGAAGATCGTAAAATATAAATAAACGTTTTAGGGCTTATTTGTATTAACAATCTCCCTTTTTGTTGATGACAAAATAATTTAAGTAAATTGATAAAATTGTAAGTTTTGAATTTGAACTCTTTTGTCCCTTTTTGTCGAAACAAAAGAGTGTCGAGAAGAAACTAGCCGAATGTAAGTTTTAGAAAAATAAGTGAAAGAAGGATGTAAGGTGAAGTAAAGAAGGTAAAGAAGTGCCTAGTTGCTCCTCCTTGACGATTGCTCCCCTTGTTGAGGCGTCAAGTAATTAGGAAGACTAAGTCGTGAGCATTGCAAGTTTTGCAATGGTTTTGCTTGAATAAGCCCCCCTTTATTGAGGGCTTCATGTACTCTAGTGTGTTTTGAAAATCTACAAAACAAAGGTTAGTATGCAAGTATATGTGATATCTTTTCACGGACATGAGTTGAGTCGAAGGTTAAATTAGTTTTTGATTGCCACGATCCATGGGATCCTTATCGAAGAGATTCACCGGTATTTTTGGGATTTTTGATTTGATGAAACAAAGTAAATATAAGAATAAAACAAAGGGACTAAAAGTGACAAAGATGAAACCTATTGTAACACCCTCGGTTTTGAATAGCGTGAAGCTAATCGAGGATATTACTTATTAGCACAAAGTACACATTCTTGGAGTGACGACTCTAAATGAGGCGTTTTAAAATACATTATCATTGAATTTATTCATAAATATTTTAAGTAGAGGTCCCATAATGTACATAATAAGTTTAAAAGTTTTTTGAATGATAATATGCATAGTCTTCAAAATGCCTATTCCGTGTGCCTTCATTCGTGCGGACATATCTTACGGACACGAGATAAAACATGCGAAAAGTCAACACAATGGTTGAGTGAATTCATAGTTTTGAAAAGCGATTAGTGGACAATAGTTTGTAGTATAATTGCAATGTGTACAATTATCTTCTTGATAGTTATTATTGCTCTAAGCTCATGGAACTCACATTATTGTTGTATATATATCACGGACGATATATATAAATATATAAGTAACTTGCCCGGGTAGGTATTTTGCCATATACCTAGGTAATTCAAATAAAGTGCGTTTGGTTACCGATCCGGCTAACACAAGCGGGATTCGTCAATCCCGATAGGCCTATCCACAATATTTGCGCTCACTCCCGGTGATTAGTGGTCCATGATGTTGGGGACTTTTGGCATAAACAACTTAGGCATGCAATAATACTGATCAAGGCATTCGGTTTGCAAGTAATTGTCCATAATAAAACATTTTAGCATGTATCTCCCCAAGTAGTTTATAAAGCAGTTAAACAAAAGTTGGGGCTATGAACTCACCGTGGTTATCGGTAGTAGTTTATAGCAACAACGATGTATGTCGAGGCTGCGATCTTTAGTGATTACCTACGAAAGTATAATAATTATGTTTTAGTATAGTTTTCAATATAAGTGTACAAGTATATGTAATTTGTTGGCTTATGATGTTGTACATGGATATTAAGTTAAGGTATCCCTTAAGTGTTTGTTTGGCTTATAGCCTTTTATAAATGACCTCGTACCACCGTTCGGGCTATCAAAATCAAGAGGTCGTGTAGTAATCATACGAGGAGCAGGACACTTTAAATCGTAAATCCACAACTCGTCGATCGATACCCGAAGAGGCCTCTTTATGATAATGAAATTCCCTACTATTGTAGTACTTATCATTTATAAGTAAGTATTTGTGAGACAAATGTTGTATAAAACATGTGTCGTGTTTCGTCAAAGACTATTATTGAACTTATGTGATAGTGTTATGAGTTGTGTGTCGTGAAATAGTTTAGCGTAACATTTATCATGTGTAAGTGTTATTCACTCAATGAGTGTTGTGATAATTGCGTGTCATATTATGATGTTGTGGAATATAAAGGTTTCAAAATAGTTTTAGATTAATAAGTTCATGGTTTTAAATAAGAGTTAAAACTTGTGAAAATGGTATTTATATAGTTTATATGTCATATAGTCATTTATCTAGTTTTGTCAAAGTCTAGTCAAGTTTCATCTAATGAACAAGTTTTTGAAACAATTTTCGGGTTAACAAACCCAAACTAGCCGTGCGGCTAAGTTATGATTAAACAACTTTGAAACAACAATCATGGTCGTATCTAGTGGTTATATTTAAGTTAAAATAGCTTGAGACATCAGCTTTGACTTAACATTTGCTTTGTTTTGGTCTCAAAGAATCAAAATACAACTAAGCTTCCTTAACCATGGTTGTTTTCTAGTCAACAACAGGTCCGTTTAGTATTTGCCGTTTTTAAGATTTTCCGTTCACTTTCTGCTTATGTGCACCTGAGTTTTTGTAGAAAAATCATTCTGAGCAACTTTCGTGTTTTACACTTTTTCTGATTCGGACCAGAAAAGGGTTAAAATCGCGTTTCAAAATCGTTTCAGAAGACTTTTGACTCAATATCAAATTTTCATCTAGCCATCTTCTTTTAACCATAACTTTTTATCTATAAGTCCATTTCAAGTGATTCAAAAGCTCAAATTCTAGTTTTTACTTCCTCTAACAACTTCTTAAACTTAATCAAGTCCAAAGTTTATGATTTTTATGTTAAAACTCATGATAACTCACTAGTTTCTTACTAGTTGTCTTAATGAGTTTCTACACTAGTTTTTACCCATCAATTTTATGTACAACATCAAGCAAGCCTTATTACATGTACTACTTATATCAAATTACATCAAATAATTATAAATATCATTACAACCATATTGAATGACAAGAAATTTAAACAACTTCTTACAAGACTTAGGTTGAATGGTTACAAGAACAATCAAGCCTAAACCCTTTCAATCTTCAATCCTTGTCTTCAACCTCTTAACCCAAGCTTACAAACCCTTTTACCCTTGTAATAAACCCTTTTACTTCAGCCCCTTATGCCTTGAATATCTTCTAATTCACCCTTGAAATCAACAAAACAACCCTAGGATCATGTAGGAACCAACTCTAGCTCCATCTTCTTAGTAATTCTTGAAGTACAAAACAAAGTATGGATTGGTGTTTTGGTGTTTGATAGTGGACGACAAGGAGGAGACCAAGAGAGATTTTGTGTGATTTTGCATGTAAATTGATAAGAATGAGGTGATATGGTTTAAGTGGGGACAAAAGGTTGAGGTGAGTAAGAGTGCATGGTGTGAGGAAAGGCCACATGGCTTGTGATGAAGCTATCAAATGCCACCTCACTCTTGAGGTGGTAGTTTGTGTGTGTTTTGTGATAACATTTAGTTTTAGGGTATAGTTTGGTCCGGTAATTACTAATGTTAAGCCCTTAAGTCACGAAACTTAAAACCGGAGTAACGTAAAATGTAATACTTCCAAAATGTTAAAACTTATCAACATACTCCAACTAGGTATATTAAAAGTATGATAAGTCTAATATGGTGTTTCTATGTTGTTAAAACCTAATAACGTGGGTTCGAGACGCGCGTATTATGTAAAGGTAAAATGTTTACCTAAAATTGGTAAAGTGGCAATAATTCATATGAATTATGACTAGTGGTGAAACTAAAGTATTTTTGAACACATAGACTTTTCCTAGTCTTGTGTTGGTTGTGAGGATAATTCACACTATTTAATTTTGAGATTACTTATATAAATAATTAAAAGTAATTTATATAACGTAAAATAGTAAAATATAGACACGAAATATGCGAGGTGCTACTGACCTTCCCCATTACGAAATCATGTCCTCATGATTTAGTTTGATGTACCGAGAAGAGATGCGGATATTTCTGTCGCATTTGGTCATCTCTTTCCCAGGTGTATTCAGGCCCTCGGCGAGAAATCCAATGTACTTTGACGATGGGGATTCGGCTTTGTTTCAATTATTTGACCTCACGGTCCATTATTTCAATAGGTTCCTTAATAAAATGTAGCTTGTCATCGAGCTTAATCTCGTCTAGTGGAACGACAAGGCTTTCATCGGATAGACATTTCTTAAGGCTTGACACGTTAAAGTGTTATGGATTCCACTCAATTCCTGAGGTAGCTCGAGTTTGTATGCTACCGGACCAACTCTTGCTAGGACTCTGAATGGTCCAATATATCGTGGACTTAGTTTCCCACGTTTTCCAAAATGGATTCGCCTTTCAAGGCGAGACTTTCAACATAACCCTATCTCAATTTGAAATTCCAAGGGTTTTCGCCTAGTGTCGGTAGTAACTTTTACGGCGATCTCTAGCGACTTGTAGTGCGCTACGATCGAATAATCTTTTCGGTTGTGTCCGTACAATTTACGGGCGGTGAGTTGAACATCGCCAACCTCATTCCGACATACGGAGATCGACACTTTCGACCATACAATGCTTCATACGGTGATGATTTAAGGCGGAATGATAGCTATTGTTGTAAGAGAATTCGACTAATGGTAAATGATAGTCCCAACTTTTACCAAAATCGATAATACAAGCTCTTAGCATATCTTCCAAGGTTTGTATGGTTCTTCGCTTTGACCGTCGGTTTGCGGATGATAGGCGATACTCATGTCTAGTTTAGTTCAAAAGCTTTTAAAGTGATTGCCAAAATTTGAAGTAAATCTGCTATCTCTATATCGAGATAATCGAAATTGGTACACCGTGTCTAGAAACTATTTCTTTGATGTACAACTTGGTCGGTGATCCATATCATAAGTTTCTTTGATTGGAATAAAATGAGCGATTTTGTTAAGCGGTCCACAATTACCCAAATGGCGTCATAACCGCTCGGTGTTACAGGTAGTTTAGTAACAAAATCCATCGTGATTCTTTCCCATTTCCACATAGGAATCTCGGGTTGTTGTAGTAATCGATGGTTTTGACACTCGGCCTTGACCTTAGAACATGTTAAGCACTTACCAACATATTTGGCAATATCGGCCTTCATGTTAGGCCACCAATATAGCTTTTGAGATCATGATACATTTTGTCGGACCCCGGATGAATGGAGTACTTTGACTTATGCGATTCATGCATAATCAAATCTCGTACACCTCCATAGAGTGGTATCCAACTTCATCTTTGAAGCATAACGTTCCATCGAGCGCTTTACAAAACCGTTTTGTTCTCTAACATACCGTAGAGATTCTCTTTGGGTCGGTTTTCTTCTTTGATAGCTTCGGTTTGTGTTGCAAGGATTTGTGAGGGTAGTGGTGATCGATCATCATTCCCAGCGATCTAACCTTTAGAGGTTTGAGTCGTTCTTTTCTACTAAGAGCATCGCCACGACGTTTGCTTTACCGGGTGATAGCGAATTTCACGATCGTAATCACTAAGTAATTCTAACCGGCGTTGTCTCATGTTTAGATCTTTCGATCCGAATGTGTTGCAAGCTTTTGTGATTGTGTATACTATACACTTTGTGCCGTAGAGATAATGTCTCCAGTTCGAAGAGCAAAAGCAGTGACCCTAACTCTAAGTCATGAGTGGTGTAGTTTTTCTCGTGCTTTTAAGTTGTCGAGGCGTAGCTATCACCTTCATCTTTGCATTAACACTGCTCCCAAACCTTTATCTGAAGCATCACGGTACACAACAAAGTCTTCGTTGCCTTGAGTGCGCTAAGATAGGTGCCTTTGCACAATTTCTCCTTTAGAAATTGAAACGCTTCTTCTTCTTTTTTGCCCCAATCGAATTTCACATTCTTTTGAGTCAATTTAGTTAAAGGCTTTGCTATCTTGGAAAAACCTTCAATGAATCTACGGTAATATCCAGCAAGTCCTAAAATTGGCGTATTTCCGTTGGATTTGTAAGGCAGCCCAAGTCTTTATGGACTCTATCTTGGCGGGATCACATGAATTCCATGACTATCAATTCGTGGCCCAAGAATTGTACACTTGAGATCCAAAATTCACATTTTGAGAATTTAGCGTACAACTTCTCATTCTTGAGTAACTCTAGGATCGACTTGAGATGTCTTTCATGTTCTTCTTTACTCTTAGAGTAAATTAGAATATCATCTATGAACACAATCACAAACTTATCCAAATATGGTCTACACACTCGATTCATGAGATCCATGAATCTTCTTTGGAGCATTAGTTAAACCAAATGGCATAACTTGAAACTCATAGTGACCATATCGAGTCACGAATGCCGTTTTGGAATATCCTCTTCTCGAACTCTAAGTTGGTGATATCACGATCGCAAATCGATCTTGGAGTATACGCTTGAACCTTGGAGTTGATCGAAAGATCATCGATTCTTGGAAGTGGGTATCGGTTCTTTCTGATTAGTTTATTTAACTCCACGTAATCAATACACATTACGAAGGATCCATCCTTCTTTTTAACGAATAGAACTGGAGCTCCCCATGGTGATGAACTTGGTCGAATAAAACCTTTATCCGTAAGTTCTTGCAATTGGTTAGATAACTCTTGCAATTCTGAAGGGGCTAAGCGATAGGGTGCTCGAGCAATTGGTGCGGCACCTGGCACCAATTCGATTTGGAACTCCACTTGTCTAGGTGGTGGAAGTCCGGGTAAGTCTTTAGGAAAGACTTTAGGATAATCACGTACAATAGGTACGTCTTCGAGTCGCTTCTCCTCTAAATTTTTCTCCGTTACGTGGGCTAAGAAGACATAACATCCCTTCTTGATGTACTTTTGAGTTTTAATGCAAGAAATGATGTTCAGGCGAGTTCCACTTTGATCCCCTCGGATAACCAAGGTTTCATTATCGATAGGAATATGTACAACTTTCTCGCCACAGATGATATTTGCATTTTGTTGCGATAACCATTCCATACCAATTATAGCGTCGAAACTTCCGAGTTCTATTGGCATGAGGTCTATTTCGAATGGATGACCTAAAAAGTTTAGTGTATAATTTTGAAGTACAGTGTTGGTGGTTACAAGATTCCCATTTGCTAACTCAATGGTAAAGGCGGTGTCTAACGTAGTGGGTGCAATATCATGTAAAGATGCAAATGCAGTATATATAAAACTTTTATCAGCACCGAATCAAATAAGATTTTAGCATAATGGTTATTGGTAGAAAGCGTGCCGTAACCACATTCGGATCTGCTTGTGCATCTTTATCACCCAATACATCGCCCTACCACGAGCTACACCTTCTTGTTGACCATTGTTTGGGGACATTGTCTCTTGATGTGTCCACGTTCTCCACACCCAAAACAAGTCAATCTTGGTTGGGTGTTGGCACGATGTGAGAGCCCCTTCTCTCTGCAGTCCTTGGTTTGATGCCCTGTCTTTTGACAATTCTTGCATCTAACGGTGCAAGGGCCTTCATGATGTAACTTGCATCTGTAACACAAAGGAGCATTTCCTTGATAACCTCCTCCTTCAGCTGGTGCAACAGCAGCAGCAACGGTACCTCTGGCATTTTCTTGCCTACGGTTTTGCTGGTTGTGGTGGTTTGTG
Source organism: Chrysanthemum lavandulifolium (assembly GCA_022545495.1). Lineage (NCBI taxonomy): Eukaryota > Viridiplantae > Streptophyta > Magnoliopsida > Asterales > Asteraceae > Chrysanthemum > Chrysanthemum lavandulifolium. The sequence continues at coordinate 145,207,171 of CM040241.1, read as the reverse complement.
TTTCGGTTTTGTTGGTTGGGATTGTTGTTGTTACCCCTTCGGCTATCATTCCACCTTCTCTTGTTGTTGTTGTGGGTATTGTTATTGGGATGGTTGTTGTTGTTATTGTTGCGGTTGAGGTTAATGTCATGAATCGAGCAGTTCTGCTCTAACCGCTTGATCCATCGATCTGAGCCATTCCCATTGCATCATCTATCGTTTTGGATCAAATGAGGTCACATTTCCTGTATAGGTTGTGGAAGTCCCCATGTACCTCTCCGGTAATTTCTCATTGGTTGGAACCATTGTTGGGCATAAGATTGCCAATTCATTGAATCGACGATTGTATGTGGTGATATCGGTGCCCTTAACTATGTGGTTCGAATTCAATTCAACACGTACCTCGTTACGAGGACAATATTGTTTGATCATCATTGTTTTGAGTTCGACCGGAAATTTTGTAGGCATTTGCAATGCCAATTGGTTGAACTACATAATTCCACCAGGATAATGCTTCATCCATTAAAGTCTTGGTGGCGTATTTGACCTTGCGGTCTTGATGGTGTTCTTGATCGGGAATCTGATTCGGATCTCTCAAACCATCGGGTTAACCCTCTGACTCCTTCAATGCCTTTAAAATTTGTAGGTTGGCATTTCATGAATTATCTTGTATGAGCGACCCTTTGGCATTGGTTCGACATTTATTCTTCGGCACCAATAGTTGGTCCGTAGCATTAGAACCTCCGCTCAACATTAGTTGCGCGCCCTAGCGATTGCAAGTGCCTCGGCAACAGCGGCGGTTTTGCGGCTTGATGACCTCGGTGATCGTGGCGGCATTTGTAGTTGCGGTTGCCGCTCGACTCTAAGTCGGCGACCACTTTATCGGCAACCATTTTATCAATAGCGACTTTGCTTTTCGTTTTAGGTGGCATGATTCTATCAATTAAACAAGAGATGTGGTATAAGTATGATGTTGGATAATAAGCACGATTATAGAAATGATAGAAGAACAACGTTGGAAATTAAATCACAACACAAGGCGAGATAAATTTATACAACAAAAGTTACATTCATATATAGTTAATCCATTATATCGAGTTACAAAATCGAAACCCGTGACGGGTTTCTTCAAAATTCTTGTGAAACTATCAGTCAGTAATTACATTGTTCACTAGCTATTACGTAATCTACTAAGTCTTCTAACTATTATAACAACACTAGTCTTTCAAGAGTCAGGAGATTGATGCGGCTCGGGCTGATCATTATTCCGTGAGCAGCCAACACATCAATGGCGTCAGTAGGGCGAAACTCCCTAGAGCCCCTCAGTTCTTGATACATGGCTTGCATTTCTGCTCGTACGGTATAAAGATCGATCTCGAGCCTATAACGATCGGTTTGAGCAATTTCTAACTTGGTTTCCGCTGAAGCTACGCGGCGTTTCAACTCTTTAATTTGCTCACCGTCTTCATCTTGTGCTTTATCCATACGTGTCACTTTGTTCTTGACCACTAGAAAACCTGTTATAGGATCCAAGACAATGTCTTCCACACGTGTAAGGCCATCTCGGATATCACTCATATCCAGGATTGCCAGATCAGTTCGTTTTCGGGCATTAACGGTTTCAACTCTTATTGAAGAGATTTCCGTTTCACGACGATGCATTGCCCTTGTCAGAAAGTGGACATGATTTTGAAGTGCCGTGACATCTTGTCGTAGGCATCCCATTTCATACCTTGGGAAATTTGGAAAAGTATTAGATGGTCCTCCGACTTCGTAAGTAGAGGAAGGGCCCCCAATGATGTAAGGCCTTCCCCAGTAGCGGGAGTAACCGAAACAGGAATTTAAGAGTTTGCTGGAGTAGATGGTGACACTGGTGATGGTGGAGGTGGAGATCCGTTGAGTATGACATCCGCTTGAAGAGGGTCTTCCTCTTCTTCATCATCATCAGAAATCACATCCATGTCATCATCATCATCATTTAAGATCATATTTTCATCTTCTTCTGGATCTTCGTCCGGATCATCCTCGGGTTCATTTTCATCAGCTAAATCTTCATATGGTTCCTCATACTCGTCATCCCCATAGTCCACAATATCAAGATAATCATCATCTTGATCCGGGGGATTTTGTGCTTGGATGGGAGCCGGAAGTACTTGCTCTTGTTGAGCTGGTATAGCTTGATTTGGAATAACAAGATCGTGATCTAGGGATGGTGGTACAGACATAATGTCTGCATAAGAGTATCCATGTTCAGAGTTAGTTAAACGTTCATAGCAATTTAAACAGTGATATGTCAAATAGTGGGCATGGCACACGGAATATGAAGACTATAATGAGTGAATCGGTAGATAGTAGTTATAGTCTAGGTGTATAATGCACCCTGGTTCTCTATAACTGTAGCTCTGATACCAATCTGTAACACCCTCAGTTTTGAATAGCAGCGGAAGCTAATCGAGGATATTACTTATTAGCACAAAGTACACATTACAGAAAACGACTCTAAATGAGACGTTTTAAAATACATTATCATTGAATTTATTCATAATATCGAGTAGAGGTCCCATAATGTACATAATAAGTTTAAAAGTTTTTGAATGATAATATGCATAGTCTTCAAAATGCCTATTCCGTGTGCCTTCATTCGCGTGCGGACATATCTTACGGACACGAGATAAAACATGCGAAAAGTCAACACAATGGTTGAGTGAATTCATAGTTTTGAAAGCGATGGTGGACAATAGTTTGTAGTATAATTGCAATGTGTACAATTATCTTCTTGATAGTTATTATTGCTCTTAGCTCATGGAACTCATATATATATTGTATATATATCACGGACGATATATATAAATATATAAGTAACTTGCCCGGGTAGGTATTTTGCCATATACCTAGGTAATTCAAATAAAGTGCGTTTGGTTACCGATCCGGCTAACACAAGCGGGATTCGTCAATCCCGATAGGCCTATCCACAATATTTGCGCTCACTCCCGGTGATTAGTGGTCCATGATGTTGGGGACTTTTGGCATAAACAACTTAGGCATGCAATAATCTGATCAAGGCATTCGGTTTGCAAGTAATTGTCCATAATAAAACATTTTAGCATGTATCTCCCCAGTAGTTTATAAAGCAGTTAAACAAAAGTTGGGGCTATGAACTCACCGTAGTTATCGGTAGTTTATAGCAACAACAATGTATGTCGAGACTGCGATCTTTAGTGATTACCTACGAAAGTATAATAATTATGTTTTAGTATAGTTTTCAATATAAGTGTACAAGTATATGTAATTTGTTGGCTTATGATGTTGTACATGGATATTAAGTTAAGGTATCCCTTAAGTGTTGGTTTGGCTTATAGCCTTTTTATAAATGACCTCGTACCACCGTTCGGGCTATCAAAATCAAGAGGTTGTGTAGTAATCGCACGAGGAGCCAGGACATTTTAAATCGTAAATCCACAACTCGTCGATACGATACCCCGAAGAGGCCTCTTTATGATAATGAAATTCCCTACTATTGTAGTACTTATCATTTATAAGTAAGTATTTGATGAGACAAATGTTGTATAAAACATGTGTCGTGTTTCGTCAAAGACTATTATTGAACTTGTGTGATAGTGTTATGAGTTGTGTGTCGTGAAATAGTTTAGCGTAACATTTATCATGTGTAAGTGTTATTCACTCAATGAGTGTTGTGATTACGGCGTGTCATATTATGATGTTGTGGAATATAAAGGTTTCAAAAATAGTTTTTAGATTAATAAGTTCATGGTTTTAAATAAGAGTTAAGACTTGTGAAAATGGTATTTATATAGTTTATATGTTATATAGTCATTTATCTAGTTTTGTCAAAGTCTAGTCAAGTTTCATCTAATGAACAAGTTTTTGAAACAATTTTCGGGTTAACAAACCCAAACTAGCCGTGCGGCTAAGTTACGATTAAACAACTTTGAAACAATAATCATGGTCATATCTAGTGGTTATATTTAAGTTAAAATAGCTTGAGACATCAGTCTTGACTTAACCTTGGATTTGTTTTGGTCTCAAAGAATCAAAATACAACTAAGTTTCCTTAACCATGGTTGTTTTCTAGTCAACAACATGTCCGTTTAGTATTTTTTGTTTTAGGATTTTTCGTTCACTTTACGCTTATGTGCCTTTGATTTTTGTAGAAAAAATCATTCGAGCAACTTTCGTGTTTTACACTTTTCTTGATTCGGACGAAAAGGGTTAAAATCGCGTTTTAAAATCGTTTTGAAGACTTTTGACTCAATATCAAATTTTCATCTAGTCATCTTCTTTTAACCATAACTTTTTATCTATAAGTCCATTTCAAGTGATTCAAAAGCTCAAATTCTAGTTTTTACTTCCTCTAACAACTTCTTAAACTTAATCAAGTCCAAAGTTTATGATTTTTATGTTAAAACTCATGATAACTCACTAGTTTCTTACTAGTTGTCTTAATGAGTTTCTACACTAGTTTTTACCCATCAATTTTATGTACAACATCAAGCAAGCCTTATTACATGTACTACTTATATCAAATTACATCAAATAATTATAAATATCATTACAACCATATTGAATGACAAGAAATTTAAACAAACTTCTTACAAGACTTAGGTTGAGTAGTTACAAGAACAATCAAGCCTAAACCCTTTCAATCTTCAACCCTTGTCTTCAACCTCTTAACCCAAGCTTACAAACCCTTTTACCCTTGTAATAAACCCTTTTACTTCAGCCCCTTATGCCTTGAATATCTTCTAATTCACCCTTGAAATCAACAAAACAACCCTAGGATCATGTAGGAATCAACTCTAGCTCCATCTTCTTAGTAATTCTTGAAGTACAAAACAAAGTATGGATTGCTATTTTGGTGTTGGAAGTGGTCGGCAAAGAGAAGGCCAAGAGGGGGTTTGTGTGTGATTTTGCATGTGAAATTGATAAGAATGATGTGATATTGTTTAGTGGGGGATAAAAGGTTGAGGTGAGTAAGAGTGAAGGTGTGAGGAAAGGCCACATGGCTTGTGATGAAGCCTTTACACACCACCTCACTCTTGAGGTGGTAGTGTGTGTGTATTTTTGGATAACATTTAGTTTATAAGGTATAGTTTGGTCCCGGTAATTACTAATGTTAAGCCCTTAAGTCACGAAACTTAAAATCGGGTAACGTAAAAATGTAATACTTCCAAAAATGTTAAAACTTATCAACATACTCCAACTAGGTATATTAAAAGTATGATAAGTCTAATATGGTGTTTCTATGTTGTTAAAATTAGAGAGCTGGGGTTCAACAATAACATAGATAATATAGTATGATATGCGGCGGAACAAACAACATGTTATTGACACAAAGTTTTCATTAATAACACTCTCAGCAATCTAGTGAATCAGTCTAGAATGGATACTCAACGATAACGAGGATCAAATCGCGGGGCTACCACCAATCACTAGCCGACTTTATTTTGGAAGACATATGTAAAAACCTGTAACCTTTATCTCTTTATAAAGTAGAGATTAGGGTTTACAAAAGACTACTAAAGACTAATAAATAAATTCTTCATGGAGGGTATTTTGAGGCATTAGAGGATTCGATTAACATTATGATATTGGTTTGTGGTGGTCGAGATCTTAGTTGCATATGTTCCCTATTTGTATGATAAAAAAAGGGGGAGAGATGTTATGGTGCGTGTCATGGATTAAGGGGAAGACAAGGAAGAAAAGATTTGTTTCATTCAGGGAGATGTTTACATCTCAACTTCTTTACTTCGTCTAGCGAAGTTCGTACACGACTTTGTTTGTTTTGTCATCATCAAATAGGGGAAGATTGTTGGGATTCTTGATTTGATGAGACAAAGTAAAAATAAGAATGCAACAAAGGAACTAAAAGTGACAAAGATAAAACCTACAAAAAGATTGAGGGACTTTCTTAAAAATGAAGAATTTATTTATTAGTCCTTAGTAGTCTTTTGTAAACCCTAATCTCTACTTTATAAAGAGATAAAGGTTATAGGTTTTTACATATTGATGGATCTAAACACACACCTTGTGTTAGTGATACTTTGAGTTATATTAATAAGCACGCGGAATATACTTAGTAATACTTAGAAGATGGATTATATGATGTAATGTAAGTGAGCAGTTTAACACAAAGCTCAATATTATTAAGAATAATCTGGTGATCTTGCTTATCACTAGGGTTACACTTTGAAGCTTACTTGAGTTCTTCGTACTCTAAACAATGACCTAGGATCTCCTTTTATAGCACAAGGAGTCCTTTACAAGATAAGTATAATGCTAACTATATACAATATACACAAGATATTATATATACTTATCAATACATGGATACATAACAATTATTCTAATAGCGGTGGTAATATATGTACTAGCGGTGGTAATATGTTTCCACTTGCTAATGCATTCTTCAATGATGCCTTCCATAAGCTTATCGTTGGTAATGTTAGTATTATTCCCAACAATCCTCCCTAAACTTATGATTTCTCGCAAATCAATAAGTTTCTTCAATCTACATCTTACGTAAGGATTGGGGAATTCGATCAAACACTTCACTTTCTTTTAAATCACGAATAGCTCTTGAACATTGATCTTGAAGCCTATGTAACAATGCTCGACCTTCTCATTATCTTCATGAACTCTTATTGTTGTACACAACATGACGGTGAGAGTTCCACTATGAGTGGGTATTCTTTCTCGACAAACATAAATGCATCCACTCCATCATTGTAGAAACATGATAAACTTCACATGAATCATAATAAAACCACTTAGTACGGGACATGAACATGAGAACTTCCGAAATCATCATTAGTATCTGGTTCATAGAGCCTTCTTAGATTAACCCATAAGCGCATTTCCTTCATATCTTTAAGATTTTCGACATCAAACCTTTCTTGAACTAATCTCACAAAGTATCCGGATCATGTTTGTCACATGCTTTGATGGGCTCTTCAAAGCAGAATGAATGATGAAGTTTCACCACCTAGCCTGTAATCTTCCATGTTGGAGCAAAATTACTAGCGATAAATACTTCCCAATCAATAATAGGATGTCGACTTGCGGTGGGTCGGGATAAAATCTTCTTCTTCAATTAAAATCATTCCGGTCATCATTCTTGATGAATTTCTCAGATTGAACTTCTTGTTCTTGACAAATTTTGTCTTCTTAAATATACGAGGTTCACTATCTTTGGCCTTTCTCTTCAGATGAGGATATCTTCTTTCTTCTTCTTCAGAGTTCATAGGAATAAAGTCTTGATCTTGCCTTTTAACTCTGTAGTAGATTCCTTCAACCTTATCATCAGGCATTCCTTTGAACCGATGTCTTTTCCAGCCACCAACACTGCAACAATAATCTTTCATCATTGAAATAACATATGCCTTGGTTGGTTGTCTTGGTTTCTTTTGACCCTTTCTGACTGAAACAATTGCATCTTGAAGTGCTTGACTATTCTTCATTTGAATGAAGTCCTTTAACTGTGTTGTTCTTTGTTCTTCAGTTAAAGACTTATCTGCAACTAGGTCAATTGCCTTCTTCTTAACTATTGGATCATTAGCAATCAAGAAATCAATTTCTTCTTCTGTAGGTACATAAGAAAAATCTGGAGTCTTTTCTTTGAAAATTGTAGGTGGAACAGTAGAAATTGGATTTACATCCATTGGATCAGTGGTTTCCATTCTGTCCAGCCTTTTAGCCTCCATGAAGTCTACAATTTCTAGTTCATCTAGCTTTTTCTTGTTTGCAACTTCATCTTCTCCAATTTTTCTAGCAACTTCAGCATCATGAGCAATCTGAGCTTGTTCTCTCTTTGAAATCTTTCTTGTTGGTTGCTCTTTACCTTTTTCTTTCATCTGATTTTCAAATTCTTCACCTGCAGTGGTAATATCTTGTCCAACAGTGGGAACTCTTGGCTCTGCAGTGGAAATTGTATCAGTGGTAATATTTGCGATTCTTGATTCAGCGATGAGTGAAAGATGCTTGTTCTGGTTGCTGTTGAGGAACTTCTTCTTGAATATTAACTTCCTCAGTACCTTTACTTGATCCAAAATCAAAACCTGCACCTGAAACACCTTCATCTCCAAAATCAATTCTCCTCCCTTTGGTTTCTACATCAGTTTTCCTCCCCTGTTTGGGAGAATTTCCCAAATCTTCACTAAATGCTTCTGAATCACCATCATGAGGTGAGGATGGAGAAGATATCACTATCTTTGCAGTTTTCCTTTGCTTCAACCCCTGCAACTCTTTCTTCAAATTCTGAATCTCTTCCTTCAGTTGTGTAACATCCTTGGCATGTTGCTCCTTTACTTGTGCCAAGTCTTTCTCCAGAGATTCAACCTGCTTGGATAATTTGGTACATAGTTTCATCAATTCCATAGGTTGCCCAACGCCTCAACACTTCCAAGTGTGTGACTGTTGGGAGAGGTGAATCATAGGGCATTGGCTCAGATTCCTCCTAGTTGGACTAGGTTAAAGCACTGGAACCACCACCGCTTGTTCCTAAACCAAAGGATCGGGGACATCTTTGTGTTGTAATGGGAGGAGTTGGCTATTTTGCCTCCTCTCATGGGTGTGGCTGTTGGAGTGTAGTTAATATTTGGGCTGTGATTGTGGGTGTGTGATGAGATACAAGCGGGATTGTGGTATCTTCACCTGCAGTGAAATCTTTGCAAGCATTTGAGGAAAAAGAGGTTTAACAACCCTATTACCATCCTTATCCATGTTTTGAAAACTTTAGGCTTAAGGCAACGGATTTTATAAACTCTTGTATGGGGTTGCGGTTGAAATTCATTTAACCTTGCTTGCACAAACCTTGGATACATCAAAATTTTGTGGAACTCTTTACATTGCCTTGTATACTTGTAAAATATATTTAGACCAATTAAAAATCTTATCGTAGCTAGACAAACCAAAGGGTAAGCCATTGTTGAACTGAATTGTTCATAAGATGTTTTCTTAGGACCAAGGAAATGTAAAAGAGTATGTATTAAAAATCTCCAATGAGGACAGAAACCACTCTTTTTGAAATTAGCCTTTTTGTCAGTGGTATCATACCCCATGGTTGAAAGATTTTCATGAATATCTGGCATGGGTAATGTGATTATACCATTGAGATCATCCAATTGGAGAATTCTCCTCAAGGATGACTCAGTAACATCAATAGTTACCCCATCCACTGTGGCTCTAAGAGCATCCACTGTTTCATCAGTATCTCTATTTTCAATGGTTATGGACGGAACAGAGTTCCAAAACTGTTTGATTTGAGAGATATAGATTGTGGGATTGAGTAATAAAACATACCTTATATGAGTAGGATTTAGGAAATCCACAATCTGATGAAAAACAGGGCCACTCTTTTCGTTTGACTTTTCCAAATAGGCCACTTGGTTGTGCTCATCTGCAAATGTGATTGGTGCCATAGTATCTTTTGATGAAAAATATATTGTGACAGTATGAATTGTATAAAGAACTCGCCAATTAAGAGAGAAGATATATACTTGTAGGGTTTAAGAGTTTTGCGTAAGAAAGATTATCTAAGAAAAGATTTATCTCAAGAGGATAAATTGCAAATAGGAAAGTAGATAATCTTCTAAAAGTTACCCTATATATATGGAAAGCAATTTCTCTTCAACGGCTAGTAAAAATTTATTCTTGACACAACAGTTATAACTGCTAGATCAACATTGGTAAAAATAACTTTGTCGGTGGAAGCGTGAACTAGCGATGTTAATTTTCACAAAAATTTTCAAAAGCGATGATAAGAAAAACATAAGAAAATTTGTTGCTCTTATCATAGTTTTAGCAAACTATCACTATCAACGGTTTGATATGTCTTTACCATGAGCCGTTTGCTATGGACTAGCCTACTCTTAATCATAAAGAATATGGTGAGTTGATAACCATATAGTTTTGGTAAACTATCAACCATAAGCGGTTTGTTTAGTCTTTACCGATGTCGTTTGCTCGGACTAGTTGATTCTTGTGTGGATTAGACATGGTGAATCAATAACCATTTGTTGTGTGTCTCAGTTACACACCTTTAATGATCAACTCCCATCCAAGATTGGTTATGTACCTGCAAGTGTTAGTATAATTTAAAGAATATGAATAACCAACTTGCTTTTACCAATGTTACTTTTAACCAAGCCACTATCTAAAAATATATACCCAAAGTCAACCCGATAATATCTATATTTACTTCTCAACCTACCAAAATAGGGAAAAATAAATATATCCTTTAATGAACCCTTATAATCGACTTTGCCTATATAAAGAGGCTCGGCACATCATAAGTCTTTATCAAAACACATTCTAAGTCACAAAATCCCTAAACATCACCATGAGCAATCCTTCCAACATCATTGACATCTCCTTTAATTCTGAGACAGAGATTGTGATCGCTTCTGAGTCATCTTCAGAGGCCTCAGGGTGGCAATCCTTCCAACATCATTGACATCTTCTTTCCCTTGCCCTCATAGTCATGATTATTCTTCTGTACTCTCTTCCTCTTGTTTTCAAAGGTTGACTGCATTCTTGGACAAGCAATACCAAGAACTTGTAGGGGAGGCCTTGGCAGTCTTGCATGCTTCTCTGGTATGGATATCTGCTTCATGTTTGAGAGAGCTATTTTCAATGCTTTTGTAAGAGCCCTTGGCAACTTCTTGGACAAGGAATAGGTATCATCATCAGCATCATCATCTGATAAACTGGAGTAGAACTCAAGAGAAGGTGCAGGTCTGGCAATAGGTGCAGGATTGGCAGTCTTCTTTGCTGACTTCTGTGATCGCTTGTGAGTCATCTTGGTATTGCTTGTCCAAGAATGCAGTCAACCTTTGAAAACAAGAGGAAGAGAGTACATAAGAATAATCATGACTATGAGGGCAAGGGAAAGAAGCAAATGGAGTAGCTAGTGTAGGATGTGGTGGTGTAGGTTGTGTTAGGTATTTAACTATTATGTTTTGATGGTGGTTGTAAGCACTCTCAGTTGTAATGAACCTTTCTTATGGAATGATGTTTCTCTGTTTTACTTTTCCACTGTGAGAGTAACTTTTACCACTGCTTGCCTTTTTGTTTCCACTGTTAGCCTTATTTTCTGCATAAATATAAGTGGACAAGCAAAAATACAAGCACTAAACAGCAACACCTCCAATGTATACAAATAATCCTCCATACCTACATATCACAAACATAAACCAAACACTGAAAGCATTTTTAAGATTAACAGTGGTTAGAAAATAACTAGAAGTAGATGAAACAAAATTTCTGCTGGCAGTGGTTAAACCAGAACTAAACCACCCAGTCAACAAGTCAACTCCAAGTCATTAATCTGGCCACCAAAGTCAAAGACTTCATTTACTCCTCAACAACTTATACCTTCCTCACATTAACTTACTGAATCCAACTTAACTTTTATTTAAGAACCTATAACTCATAAACCACTCATATCATACATACCCCAAAGAAATTTTCTCTCTCAAAAACTTACTTTTCTCCAAAAATCACCATGATTCATTCAAACCCTATCAATCTCTCATCAGACAGCTCCTTTTCTGATAGTGTTTGGGATGATTTTGTTCTGAACAATCCAGGTAGAGTGGAGAAACAGGTGTTTGAAGAGGTTTCTTCAAGAAAGAGAACTCATTTGGCCATAAGCACTACCCCCTCAGTTGTTGGTCCATCATCACTCCAACTAATGCCACAGGATGCCATCATCAATGAGGATAGCTCAGATTCCATGTCAAGCTATATTTCTCCATATGAAAGCACAGATGATGAAACATCTGCAAGAGTCCTGAGTGTGCCTCCCCTTGCTCCAGTAATCCCTCCAGAAGAGCTGCAAGCACCACCTTCTCTACCATTTTTGACAGCACCACCATCAGAGGGTCCTTCATCATCTTCACCACCTGTTGAAGGAAAGGTGATTGGGCTAGCATGCCCCAAGGTGTGGAGGGTGATTGAAGGTCGAAGGGCGCCCAAAGTGATGCCAGAGTGGGCCTTTCCTAAGAAGCCTTAGGTGGTAGTTGGGGTTTAGGTTGGGGTAGGGATGGGGTAGGATGTGAAGCATGTGTCTTCATTGGCGGTGGTAGTATGATGTTTTCTGTTTTCCATTTATGTCTTGGTTGTTTGGCGATGGATGTAACCTCGCACTTTGTGTGCGGCTTTGTTTAATAATAATAAGAATCCATGTCTTTTGCTTTAAATTCCTTGCATCATCTTGGTTGTGATTTACTTCTTTTATCGAAAAAGCTCGTATTGTTTACAGTTTGATGACCCTTTACCGATAACTTTTCCATTAACTCCACCTCCAAAGTCGATAAATTGTCCATCATAGTGTTCAAATTTTGAGAGATAGGACTTGTTGCGGTCATGTGCCTTGAACATCCACTATCTGTAGCCTTGATCGATTTCTTTGTCCTTGGATGTTCTGTACATATAAGAAAGGAGTTAGTTTCCTTTGGAGACCCAAGCCATGATTGACTTGGATGCGCCTCGTGTATCAATATAGTTATATCTATCAAAGGTCATTGATACACCATTGGGATTGGTTGTTGAGGTAATTCCTTTGGGTTTCCATTCCCAACGTGATGAGGCCTTCATGACATTTCCCATGTTACCCCGGTCTTGTTTACAACCCTTGCGGTGGGAACTTTTGATTGAGCGATGGTAGCTGCTAGTTTAGTTTTAGGTACCCTTGTTGGTTATATTGAACCCTTTTACCAATAAAAGACCTTTTCCTGTTTGTGCTGATTTTGAAAAAGTTGTTTATGTTTTTGCACTTGTAACGGTGATTTAGGGTGGCGAGTGTTAACGATTTTAGCGATGGCAAAGTTTTAAGACCACTTCTTAGTTGAATTGCTCTTGGCATCATTTCTTTGTATGAATTAGGGTGTGTATTGTTTTGAAACCTGTTTGACTCAACCCTTTTATTCCCATGAACTTCCCTTCTCCCAACATGATAGTCACAATTAGCATGTAAATGATTAAAACTACCACAGATATGACATGCTTTATTGTTCATGACAAACTCACTACCTAGTTGTTGAGATTTAACATGATTCCAACTCCTCTGGTTACCCCTAGGAGCTGATGACTTGTTCCTATACATCTCAGCATACCTTACAGTTGATCTAGGTTTATTAGCTTGTTTCCTAGGTTCCTCTGTAATAGTATTTACAACTTGTGGGATGGAAGCCTCTACATTCTTTTTAACATTCTCATCAACAACAGATGAGTCACTAGCACTTTCAAAAACATCAGGTTCATGCTTAACCTCTTCCTCACTTTTCACAGATTTGAGAGGACCATATTCACGAATAAGTTCCTGAAATTCTTCTAGGCTGTATGAGCTAAATCTATGCCACGAGGTGATGGAACACCTCTTAGTGGTGGAGGAGCGATTGTAACCCATACCGGACTTAACTTTACTAGTAATTTGAGCATTCCAAATTTTATCAATTGACTTAGACTGATAATAACAAGTGTCAAAGATAAATTGACATTCTCATTTATCTTTTTAAGTTTTTAAAATCTTCTTTTAATGCCTCATTCACTCTTGTCTTATGATCTAACTCTCTTCTAAGAACAATCATATCATCATTATATTTTGACTCATTTCTCTATAATGCTCTAGTTGTTTTTCTAATACGATATGCCTCTTCTAAGATTTGACACGGTATAATTAGCGACAAACAACTACGTTCTTTGGTTTTCATAAGATCCATTAAGCCTTTCACATTCTCTAGAAGCCCTACATGTTTTAGAACAACTTTCAAAGTTTTGTACCTCAGTCGAGAAAGCCATGAGAGCATGTTACGTAGACACAAGAGCGGCATCTGAAGGTTGTTCCTCTTGTTCATCAGCCATGAAACTCCAATCATAGCTTACACCATCAATTGCCAACATTGCCTTTGGTTCTTCCACAATTGGTTCTTTCTTTTGCTTGTACCAAGTAGACCTATTGTCCTGCTTCCTTGGTCTTCTGCATTCTCTAGCAAAATGCCCCAACTTGTGACAGTTGAAACACTCTACTTTCTTTTTATCGAACCTGCGGTTTCTCCACCATTGATGTAAATTGGCTTGCCGATCTTCTTGTAGAATTTCCTAGCCCTCATGCTAAGGAGAGCTATTTGCCATTTATGTCCATCTCTTCCAAGTCATCTTCATCAATTTGCTCTATGTCTTCATGAGTCAATATAGATCCATTAACTTGAGTGGAGATAAAAGCATAAAAGGTAGGATCTCCAATACCAACAACCTTCTTCTTTGAACTGCGGTGGTAACACTAGCATTACCGATGAAGCTGTAGAACCCGGCGATGGCAAAATCATCCTTGTCATCTTGAGAATCATCAACATCAGCGAGGTTGACAACAATGCTAAGTTGCTAGAGCTTGTACCAAGTTTCCACCTTCTTCAATCTTTGTTCAATAAGTTTGAAGTTGTTGTAAAGATCATTGAGCTTCATAGTTTCAATTTACGGTTTATTTTCCCGACTGTAACATTAGTGTGAAACTCGAAGGCAAACTTCTTAGAAACTTCAAATTGAGGTCTTCCTTTTCTACCTCAATTCCAAACACGATCGGTTGTGTGACAATCTTACGAAGTTTGGTGAAGATCTTGTCAAGTGAGTCATTGCTTGAAGCGGAGAAGTTTTCATAACTTTGCTTCAACAATGTCTTTGAGTCTTCTTTGTAGCATCATTGCCACCAAACACCGAGCAAATCTCTTCAAAAGTTCTTTTGTAGTCTTGAATTTCTTGAAAGCAATGATCCGGTCTTTAGGAAGAGTCATTAGTAACAAACTTCGGCCTTGGGCCATTCTTCTTCTTTGCTCTTTCATCATTAGTCTCGGTCTGTAAACTGTACAACCCGTGTCACCAACTTTCTCGGTCTTCTTCACGGACTTGAAGGAATCACCGATTAAGATGATTTCCCATAAGCATAGTCTTCTATGAGAAAGTATTGCTCAATCATTATCCTCTACATCTCAAACTCATTAAGTTTGAGCTTAGGAAGCCCTGGTTGTTTTCCATCTCCATTGATTTGAGTGAGTTGGTTAAGCTTATTCCTTGGATCTTCTAAATCAAAGTATCAGAACCTTCGCTCTGATACCACTTGATGGATCTAAACACACACCTTGTGTTAGTGATACTTTAAGTTACATTAATAAGCACGTGGAATATACTTAGTAATACTTAGAAGATGGATTATATGATGCAATGTAAGTGAGAACAGTTTAACACAAAGCTCTAATATTATTAAGAATAATACGAGTGATCTTGCTTATCACTAGGGTTACACCTTGAAGCTTACGTGAGTTCTTCGTACTCTAAACAATGACCTAGGATCTCCTTTTATAGCACAAGGAGTCCTTTACAAGATAAGTATAATGCTAACTATATAGAATATACACAAGATCTTTTCTATACTTATCAATACACGGATACATAACAATTATTCTAATAGCAGCGATAATATATGTACTAGCAGTGGTAATGTGTTTCCACTGCTAATGCATTCTTCAGCAGTGCCTTCCACAAGCTTATCAGTGGTAACTGTTAGTATTATTCCCAACACATATGTCTTTCAAAATGTAGTCGACTAGTGTGATTGGTGTAGCCCCAAGGATCTTTGATCCGTGTTATTGTTAAGTAACCGTTCTAGAATTGATCAACTAGAAGTGGGGCTTGGAGTGTGTCACACCCCAAATTACTGTTTTGCGGTGGAATGGAATTCTGGGATTGATCATCATAGCATCACAATCACGGTTATATTGAAGGACCTAAAGTGTCGTTTGGAAAACACATCGTTTGATTTAATAAAACAATCGAGTTTACAAAGTGTAGGTCCCAAATGAAAATCAACTCGTGCTGAAATAAATTTGATACAAGTCAAACGATGTTTTAAAGTATATAAATCTTGTGTGAGGCAGCGTCGTCATCGCGACTCTATGATATGTCCACATGCATGCCATGAAGTGAATGCCTTAGATACGAGATAAAACATGCTAAAAGTGTCAACACAAAGGTTGAGTGAGTTCATAGAGTTTGTGTTGAAATGTAAAGCCTTTCAAAATCGTTTATGCAAACAAAGGCATTGTAAATCCACCCGTTCAAGTTCGCCCATACAAAACTTGCAACTTTGTGTGTTCACAACCTTTGCCAAAATGTGTATAGTTTATGTTCAAACACTAGATGTCAAATGAATTCACAATAGTACCTAACTCGACGTAGAACTATAACACTTAATCAATAGGACTAGACTCAATGTATCGATAGTCAAGCGATTTAGAACATTATCGACGATGTATCGGTAGTCAAGCGACATAGAACTTTATCTGACGATGTATCGATAGTCAAGCGACATAGAACTTTATACGACGATGTATCGATGGTCAAGCGACATAGAACTTTATCTGACGATGTATCGATAGTCAACCGACATAGAACTTTATCGACGATGTATCGGTGGTCAGCCGACATAGAACTTTATCTGACGTAGAACTATACCAAACAAACAAGAACAACTAATATAGTACAACATTCAGTTTGAAACAATGATGATCATGATAGAAGTTATCCTTAAAAAGATAAAGTACTTGTGAAAAATAGTTAAGCATGTATCTCCCCCAAAATAGTTCAAAACAATTGAAAATGGGGCTATGAAAACTCACTTGATGAATTGGTATGATGACAAAAGTGAGTACACCGAGATGTAGCGTGATACTTTAACCTTGACCTATTATGAATGATATGATACGTAATGAGTTATGATGTAATGTTATGTATGCATTTCGTATGTTATTTATACCATTTGTGAGTTTTGAAAATAATACTTATCGTCGAAAAATACTCTTTTGACGTCTTGACCATTCTTAAATTACTTTACAAATATTTACGTCAAAATGTCATCCTACAATAGTTTCTTAATGGTTTATTGCGAAATTATAACTTTTAGTAAGTAAAATAATGTCGTTGGAAATTTCATGAAAGTGACTAAAATGGCCTCGAAAAGCTAGTCGTAAAATGGTGTACTTGAACGTTAGGAAACGAACTCAACGGTTTTGGAAAGCTTGTATCAAAATCTCAAAGTTTTGGCATTTAAGTTTTTATCCTAGAGGTCTTGTTCATAAAGAAAAACATAGGTTAAGTAGGGTGATTTTGTCCAAATGTGGTTTAAAAAGTGAGTTTCGGCAAAGTTTAAGCAACCGTAAATAATTTATTACAACTCCGTTATACAAACGGTTGGTCGTTTTGGAAAATATGCTTGATGATCTAAATTTTATTAGAAGACATCTCGTTACAAAAGTTCTCGTCTCGTTAAACATAGCCTTCAACATGGTCGTTTTGTTTACCGTAACACTTGACAAATAAAAATAATATAGTTTTCTAAAAGTAAAGTTACGGCAACTTCATAAAAGCGTGTATATTTTAGTCGTTACAAATCCGTTTTCTACGTATTATCGTCCTTAGCTTCGTATCAAAGTATACTAATATATTTTTGATAAGTCGAAATAATTTATAAAGCTTAAGACTGCTTTTGACTCGTACAAAACAAAAATAGTTTGTTGAAATTTCGGAAATATATATTTAGTCGTCAAACTTGAAAATTCATAACTTCTTCGTTATAGCTCCGTTTTAATCCGTTCAAGCGCCACGGATTCGTTTTAAAGTATATTTTCTAAATATCTAGGCAAAATTTCATGTCTCTGTCGGATTTTCCGAAATACAAAATAAGATCAGACCCTTTTTAATACTTGTCGAAAATAGTTTTTCTCGTACTAAACCTATTCCAATTCCTTCAAAACAACTCCAAAGCTATTCTAATCCTACCATACACCTTCTTAGGGTGTCATGGGTTCCTAAACATCATCAAGACCAATATATAACAAGGGATAAATTATAGGATGACTTATATGTATAAAACTCTAAAAACAATGTAAAAATGGTATAAATAACAATAAGTCTTGCATGCTTGCTAGGAAAATGATGAAATACATATGAAATGAAAATGAAAGATATAAAATGAAAGTGATATGCTTACAAGCTACTTGATGAGGTGATTAGAACAAGGATTAACCTAACACCCTAGGTTTTTATTTCAAAACCTTTAATAAGAGTATAACTAGATTGTATAATACTTGATAATGGAAATTTTTGATGAAATCTCTTCACCCCTCTAGGATGGCCGGTTCTTGAAGAGGCAAACAAGAGGAGAGAAATATCTTGACTTCACTTGAATTATTTTGGTTGAAATGAATGAAAGAGAGTTTGAGTGTAGAACTAAATATGTAAGAAGAATTTTTTTACCAACTATTAATTGCCCCATCCCCCTTGGTCGGCCAAGGGGGCATATATATCAATAATATATATATATATATATTTTTTTTATTTATTGTGTAAATAATTGTGTAAGTAAAGATAGGTAAGTACAAATATGTTGTAACTTGTATACATTTGTGAAATTTGGGTAGTGTTGTCTAAAAATAACTTTTAATGGATCCAAGTAAAATATATTGAGGTCATAAAAATTGTAAAAATATATTTCTTGCAAAATTTGAGTGATATAATAATTATCGTGTAGTTTTTAAGAAAAGCGTCGTAATAATATAAATTTAACGATTTATATACAAAATAAATTCAAAACACTAGGTAAACTCAAAATATTGTTTTTATAAACTAAATGTAAGTATAAAAATATATCGGGATCATTTTTGAAAGTATCGGATTAAAAGTTCAAAATAATAACTTACGCGATAGCGTTTATTTAATATGAAATTTACGCGTTTAAGGTGAAATGCAAAATCATGAATGAACTAACATGATGAAAATGATGTTAATGAAATGTAGACTAAACTTAGTCTATATGAAATGTCCGTGATGATATGATCATGAATTAGCCGCTAAACCATTAAGGTTACGCAATTTGGAACACATGAAACCTAGTTTACGATAGATGATGAAATTGTGAAGCATGAATTGTTTTGAGAAATGACCTGAAATTACGAGTTGTCACAGAGTGTTATTAATAAAAAACTTTGTGTCAATAACATAGTTGTTTGTTATATTCTGCTGTGTATCATACTATATTGTCTATGTTATTTTTGAACCCTAGTGCTCTAAACTATCCATGGAGTCTAACAAACTCCACATGTATATTTCAAGGGATCTGGGGTACCTGCAGCTTGTTAACAGCAGAAAAAGCAAGAACATGGTATGAAAGTCCATGAAACCAAGTTATAATCACACCAACATGTTCACATAAGCAAGAAGTATATTTTCATGTAGAATGAATAAAACAAGAGAAATGATACACACATAGGTCAAATCTCTAAAACTAAGAAAATGATCTAACATGTAAAAGAAAAATCCTAAAGACATAGTATAGGCCTAAGACTAGAGGAGGAAGACCACGTGTGCTTGCACTTCAAGGTTTCTAGGGTGGTTAGATTTGTTGACGTCATCAAGACGTTCAAGGAGATAGTAGAACATGAAACGTACTTCAACACATAGTTCATGAACTAAAGTTTGGACATGTTGACAATGATAATAAGTATCATCATGACTTGGTTGTTGTGATGTTGGTCCTAAGAGAGAAATGTTTGAGGTTGGTGGAACTAAGTTAGGAGTTTGTAGAGGTATGTTTGATGTAGATGGTTGTGGATGCACAATTGAAGGTGAAGGCATATATGTAGGTGGAGGAGGTAAAGATGGGTCAACATCCATATCGTCTGGTTGTAGTGGTTGAGATCTTCTCATTACCTAAAATGGGCCATTTGAGGGTGGAGGAGATGAAAGCATGTTTGCTATTGGTGGTGACACATTGATTTGAACACTTAAGCTGTGAGAAGAAGGTTGTTGGGTAGTTATTTTCTCAATGGATGAGAATGTAAGCAATGATGGTGGATTAGAAGGTCTATGAGGTAAGTCCTCTAAAGAGTTCATGTATAAATGTGATTAAGAATGAGGTTTAATGAAAGAGAGAAGTCGAGGTTCAAGAGGTGAGACACGTGTGGGTTGAGTTGAGATAGGAGTTTGAGTGTTTGGTAATATAGGTTTACTAAAAGATGGTGTTGGTTCAAGAGATGAAAGTTATGGTGATGCTGGTTTGGTGGAAGCAAGTTGTGGTGGAGTTGTTTCAAGAGATGGAGGAGTTTGGATATAGTTAGAGAAAGGTGTTCTAGTAGAAGGTGTTTTGATGGATGAGGATTCGGTTGAGGATATTTCATACACAATACATGCGGTTTTTCTTGGAGGGCTTCTAGTGGATGATCTTGCACTTGGTGCCTTAGCCATGTTGAGATGTGAGGTTAAGACTGAATGTTTTACTACTAAGAAGAGAAGTTTGAGGTATGGATTAGAAGCACAAACACAAGTGGTTTAAGTAGTGAAGGATCATGCAAAGATATTAAAGCCTAAACCATTAGAATCCTTTAAAATGCAATGATTTGCATGCATAAAGGTCAACTACAGGGATACAATCTTCTAGGAAGGTTATTAAAGGCAATGTGGAGTGTTGGAGTGGGTAAAGTTGAGTTTTGGAAGACTACAAGTACTCATATTTGTCTATGTTTACCCGGATCCACTGGATCCCTTTCAAAAGGGATCCGGTTAACAAAATGGATGAGAGGGGAAAATGATTAGGATCTAGCAATTGTAGCCCTATGTTTCTTGTTATAATGATTATGAGAGAGTGTTTTAAAT
This sequence comes from Chrysanthemum lavandulifolium, assembly GCA_022545495.1. Classification (NCBI taxonomy): domain Eukaryota; kingdom Viridiplantae; phylum Streptophyta; class Magnoliopsida; order Asterales; family Asteraceae; genus Chrysanthemum; species Chrysanthemum lavandulifolium. The sequence goes on along the minus strand of CM040241.1, from coordinate 145,186,474 downwards.
GAATAAATCCTGAGTGGTTTAAGACTAATGATGAGACGTTGACATTAATGGACTTTAGTGAGAAGAAAGGAGGTTAAAGAAGACCAATAAGAGATTAAGGGTGAAGATAATCATATCACTAGGTGTAAAATGATTGTAGGATTCAGGGAAAAGTGAAACGGAAAATTTAGAAATCCTTTAAAAATTATAAGAATTAAAAGTCTGGTTTTAGAGCATTTTGAGGGCAAAATGGGTAAAGTAAAATTGTGAAAAATAAAATTAAAAAGAAAAAATGTGGATTAGGTTCAGAGAAAGATGATGAAAGAAACGAAACGAAAAAGTGGTGAGTATTTTAGAAATGATAAATCTTAAACATCCAGAAGAGTCCTAAGTCATTTCAAAGAGAATAAGAAGATTACTAATACCAAGGATATCTCAAATGTGCCTAATAGGGCATAAGCAACTAGTGTAATAAGGTTTGGAAGCTTGAAAGAGATGAGAAGTGATATATTTATATCTCAGTTTTCTCGGATCCGCCAGATCTTTTATAAAAGGGATCCGACCCGTTATACCTAAAGTATCCGGCATCTGAGACAAATTTCTTCACAGTGGGCTCATAACATCATGCACACTTATCGAATTTCAAATCAACCAACAAATATACATGTATACAAGTCAAGTAAGGCAATTAGAGCATGTAAGATACACATATAAGCACTCAAATGAAATTAAGCTCAATATTTGATATATGATCAAATATGACAATCATTCATTGACACAATAAGCATGATTACAATACAAAATAAATAGCCATAAATGTTTTCAAGATATTCATATGTGACCAAATCACAATTTTCATTGTCAATCTCTTCATTTTTTCTTCATTCCCATGTTTTTGAGGAAATGAGCGAGACACTTGAACATTCCCTTTGTTTGCTTGAATTCTTCGGTTTCTTTGGGAAGTTTGGGAAGTTGTTCTAGGTATGAGATGAGATCAAGATGATAGTTTGAGACGGGATCATTTTCATCGACTTCAACTTCGTCTGTGGAGTCTGAGAGAGGACGAGGTCTTTTGCCTTTGATCATAAATCTCTTGGCATGGCCTTCGGTGAGAGGTACGATGATATGGTTTACAAGCAAATGATCATCAATGTTTGGAGAAGGTAGCATTGTACTAACATGTCTAAAGAGACGTGTGAGAAGCATACCATAGGGAAGAACCATTATGTCGGTTTTGAAGACACTAACCATTCTTTTGGCGATGTAGTATGCAAGGTTGAAGGGTTTTTGATGGATGAGGCAAAAGATCATCTGGACAAGACAAGAATTAGGATGGTCTTTGTTTCCGACCAAGAAAATGACATTATCCCTAAGAGTTTTCTCCCACTTTTTGTAAGATGGAAGTATTTCAAAGAGTTCCATTTGAAAGGGATCACGGTTGATGACTTCTTTGTTGCGGGTTATTCAAGTGGGTTCGACTCTTTTGATAAAGACGGAGTCTCGCACTAGAATGGGATCATCAAGAGGAGTGCGATAGGTATGGTGAGAATCTAAGGTGAGGTGTTGATTAGCGATGGACCAATTGCTTGAATACATATAAACGGCTTCGCAAGGAATGCGTAAAACTTTAGAAAACACGGTGAGGGGTAGGATGATGGTTTGATTATTTATGATGAAGGAGAGAGAAATGGTTTCATCATAGTTTTGGATAATCCGAACACTTTTGTAAAATTCAAAAATGAACACCGGACAAATTTGTTCATTGATTTTGAGAAGACAATCAAAATTAATTGTGGAGAAGACTTGAGGAATGTTAGTATCCGCAAGGAAAGAATCCTCAATGGAACGTCCCACATGAATAAGACGTTTTTGGAGCATTTTAAATATTTTACGGTCATCGGAAGAGAGATTGTCTTTCCGGTGGTATCTAGGAATATAATGGATGGTGTCATGATGGTCTTGTTGAGTGAAGTTAGGCATTTTTTAACCGAGAAAACAATATTACATAATTAGGCATGTAAGATACTTGATTAAGAGGTGATTTGTGCGAGAATGTGTATGAGTGAGCATTTTAGTTATAGATGTTTTCTATGCTTGTTATAGATATTTTATTAACAATGCTAGACATTCTTATTATAACAAAAAAAAATTCATATGAGATTTTGTGAAGACATATTAGATGTTTAAAGAGGGATACAATTTTTTAAGGAAATCCTTGATATCATTGGAATGGTTCAATTAGCTTAAACCCATTTGAATCAATTCGATACACAAAGCCCTAGAGTTAAATTGAAAAAAGATTAAAAGAATCAATGTAATCACTTACAAGGATGATTAGTAGATTGAGATTGAGGCAGATGAAACCCTAGGGTGAGAGGATTTTTGATTTTAGTCATTTTTGGAATGAAGGGGAGGGTAAAAAGAAACTGTTTGTTTAAAATTCTCAAGCTGATGTCTGATGTCCCGGTTCCACCAGATCCTTTTTGTAAAGTCCCATTTAAGCCTACTAGGATCATAGAAACCTCAAAGATTAGCAATGCACAGCGGAATAATAACAATAAGAACAATGATGTTTCAAAAAGTTTTCTTTTGTTCAATATAATAAACTACTATTTGTGTATATACACACACTTTTCTAGACGACTCTCATAGGAGTTCTAGTATTTCTTTATATTAACTACCATATGGCTAATACCCTTTATATAGAGGGTTTACAATAAAATCCTAGAGTGCATAGAAATCTAACTAAGAAGATAATAACAAATCTTCTAAATCTTCTATCTTTAAGGAGATATTTCAGCTTTTAATTCTTCCATATGTAAATTACCAAAGCTGTCACATTAAGCCCTTGTATTTTTGTAATCATCAAATTATAATTCCCAACAATCTTCCCCTATTTGATATTACAAAACTATCTTCAATGCTTCCCCTTAACTTGAACATGTCACCACATAATAATCATCTGCAAACCTGTAATCTTGTTCCCCTTTTGTAATCATCGAATAGGGGTCTTCTTGTATGCAACTTGAATGACACTTCCCTTACGTGATGCATGTAGATGGCTTTATGTAGTAATTCGATGAAGAAAATTAAGTATCACCAACTTGATCTTTCAAGTAGAACAACCCGAACTTGAGTCTTATGTCTTGTACTAACCAAATGACTATGAACTCATACGAAGCTATATGAGTAGACCTCGATCTCTTGATAAAATCCTCATCTTCAATGAGACCTTGAGCACTACAGCGTAACTCCTTTAAGTGATAGCAAACTCTACTTGCTAGATTTACAAGTCTTAGCCACAACATGAGCGTCTGAACAAGTTACCTCCTACTAAAGGTATAATAAAGAAAATCCACTTCATCATCAAATAGGTCCTTTCTTCGTAATCACATCTTCAAATAATCAATGAAAAATATCTAAGTACAATAACATCATCCTCTCTTATGTATTGTTGCCTCACACCGGCGATTCTACCGTATTCCTCATACATATCGTTGCCTCAAATGATTTTATGAACACCAAGGATACACTTGTCACATAATTGATTAAAAAGCCATTGCACCAAATACAATTCATAAATAGCCATCATCGTTAGGGATCCAAAAATATGTGTCTTGAGCCAAAAAAAAATAATTACTAGGGTTCATCATTGAATAAAAATTCAACTCACCAAGACTAGTAATCAACCAACGATATTAACCGGACGACGAATTAATTTCCAACGGCGATATTAACTTGTATCTTGCTAGAATTAACATCTTCACCCATCAAGTATTAACATGATCCGACTTAATGCGGTACCGAATTAATGTACCAACAACCGATATTAACCAAAAAGTAAGCGATGTAATAAACCATGTATAATCGATGCAGTTGTGAAATAAAACCATTCTTTGTCCCCAATTATGATAAACACGCGCCAATTAATAATAATCATCCATGTATCGACCGTGTTAAGTTTGAGAAATACCAGCAGAACTAATCATGAGGAATCAAGTATTAAATTAATACGGTCAACAAACATTGATAAGTAAATCAATACCACCGACCCACGATTAAAGGCGCCAATCATAACTCTCGGTGATACTAACAGAGATGAATATGTAGTGCAAACATCCACGTGCTCTATGACAATCGATTATAGCCACCAAATCAACCAATCAATTATAAAATATATGAGGCCGGCATTGGCGTGAGAAAAGCCGTATAAAAACAAAACAATGAATGTTTTTCGCATACAATGACCGATACTATAGCGAAGTATTAATTCGCATGACCAGACTTAATAAGAATATTGGGACCGATAATAACCGCAATCGAGCAGTATTGTGTGGAACACCGATACACACCTTCGATCCGATTATATAAACAATTTACATCCATCGTCCGATTCAAGGCCCACCATCCAATTCAATGACTAATACCACAAAACAATGATCATGTAGAATAACCAATAAAAACAAAATGATCATACCTCAAAACTTTTCAAAGCGACACATTGACAATAAACTTTTCTTCATAAACAAGACATCAAAACCTTGTTGATCCTAGATATCGAGAGCCACACTGCGATACCAATTGTAAAGTCCGTTTAAGCCCATCTAGGATTATAGAAACATCAAAGATTAACAATGCACAGCGGAATAATAACAATAAAAACAATGATGTTTCACAAGGTTTTCTTTTATTCACTATAATAAACTACTATTTGTGTACACACACACTTTTCTAGACAACTCTCATAGGAGTTCTAGTATTTCTTTATATTAACTACCATACGGCTAATACCCTTTATATAGAGGGTTTACAATAAACCCTAGAGTGCATAGAAAGCTAACTAAAAGATAATAACAAATCTTCTAAATCTTCTATCTTTAAGGAGATATTCGACTTTTAATTCTTCCATATGTAAATTACCAAAGTCATCACATTAAGCCCTTGTAGTTTTGTAATCATCAAATTATAATTTCCAACACTTTTCAAAAGGGATCCGGCTAGTTATAGCGTATGGATCCGAGAATACGATTGACGGATGGAAATTAAGAGTGTTTAATTTTTGACACTAGTTCTTTTAATTGCTTATTTTAAGGTGGATTATGACTAATGATTTTAAATAATTAAAATGTTAGTTTTGAGGGTTGATAATGAAGGTTTAGACAAGATTATTAGATGAGAGAGTTGAAGATGCGGAAAGTATGATATGAAATACCATTCTGTTGATTTGAGAAGTAGATATACATGAAAATAGTTAAATCATTGCGATGGTTTTGAGATGGGAATAGATGAGTATCACGAGTGTGGTTGAGATGATGATTAAGGCGTGGAAAACTTTTCCTTGTGTCAACTTAACTTTTCATTGAACAACGAATATAAATGAATTTTGTTTAAGAGAAAGGATTGTTGGAATACTATTCACGATGGTTTGAAGAATGTGAAAATTTATGAAGAAATACTTTTAAAAATTTTGATTTAGTGTCTAACACATACTTTACTAATATTTAGATAATCACAAACTATTATCAACTAAGAATGTTTTAGAGAAAAGATCAAGTAGGAGTTCACATAAGACATAAACACACCACGGACAAAAACACTTCTTTAAAAGAATAGAAAAGGCGTACCTTTGCCACATAATCTTGGAGGGTATATGTACTCCTAGATGAGAAATACTTCATGAGCTTTTAAAGAGCTTCCTAACATGAAGATATCTTATGGAAGGAATGTTAGAACCATTTAGATATTATAACTTAACCATATCTAAACACAAAGGTTTTATCATTTTGTAAAAATAAGTTGTATGCCAATTTTGCAAAAATTTTTCCTTCTTTGTAGTTTTCAAACATACACGGACCGTTTCAAGTTTTCAAAGTATAATATACTTTAAGAAACATAGTATGAAGCTACGATGCCAATTGTAGAAAACTAGAAGGGGATTGAATAGTTTACCGATTAAAACTTTTTAAAACTTTTAGATTGACTTATGTCAATCTAGTTTTAACGTGTTAGATATTTATAGTGAAAAGCATATAAAACTAAACTACGGAAGAGGATGAAAGACATAACCACAACACAAGTATTTATAGTGGTTTGGCTACAAGCACTCCTTCCTTACCCTACTCCACTCCCGGTACCCAACTTGAGAGTTTCGTAAGCACTACACAACACAAGCTCCTTTCATCGACGGAGAAGCCTTGGCGTCGCTTACACTTTATCGGTACAAAGCTAAATACCGGGTTCTTTACAAGGTAGAACCAAACCTTTGTCGCCTACACTTTATCGGTACAAGGCTGAACCTTTGGGTTCCATTAACAATGGAGGAACCACAACCCAATCAACACCTACTTAGCACAACACATCAAAGGACCAACATCCTTACTTACACGACTACTACAACACTTCTAAAACACACTTGATAAGGAAGAATAACAAGACACACTTTAGTGATCTGTGGAGATGAAGAATCCAAGAAACTCATGTCTTGAGCTTGCAAGTCTTGAGAGGTTATGATCTCGCCTTTAAGATGAACCTAGAGAATCACAAAGAGAAACTACATAGAAAGATCCTTAGATCTAAGGTTAGAGATTTTAGAACATAGAAAGTATGTCTAAAAGGTGTAAAGAGCAAGAGAGAAATGACTCACTATTTATAGGCAAATTGTCCTTTGTTCACCGGATCCGCGAATCCCTTACAAAGGGATCGGCGATGTAATCAATGGATCCGGGATGCGAGTAAACCGATCGAGTTTTGGGTTACAAACCGGGTTATGGGTTATGATCCATGGATAGATGATGTCATGCCTAATGTCAAAGACATCTTGGGTCATAGGTCATAGACTTTGGGTTATGGGTTATGTACTTTGGGTCATGGGTCATGGGTTTTACCTTGATGTCATGCATGATGTCATGCAATAGGTCATGGGTTATGGATCAAGCTCCATGGGTTATGGGTTATGGACTTGGTTTTGGGTCATGGATAGTCCAAGTCTTTACTAATGTTACTTAAGTGTAAGTAACTAATGTTACTTACGTGTTTTTATAAAATGGTTTTGGTTTTATATAAACTTATTAACTAAACATGTTTAAGGTTTATTTGTTTAGTGAAATGAGTTAGTAAACTTTTGGCTCAAAGCTTTACGTATTTTATTTATTTCGCTAAAATGATTTTACGTTTGTTATCGACAAAACATTAGAAGATCGTAAAATATAAATAAACGTTTTTACGGCTTATTTGTATTAACAAAATTTATACCCAAATTTAATTGGGGATATCTTATTCAACAACCTAATCATCATCGTGTTCGTTAACATTGATTGAGGAGAATCAAACAATAAAGATTAGTGTTAGTCATCAAGTTATTATATATCCAACATGTTAGTTTTCCTTTTTATTTTTATTTGATGAATTGTACCCATTTGCATGTTGTATGTGATTAATTGTACCCAATTTTATACTCCATGTTTTTTGTTTGATTGATGAATTGTACACATTTATTTGTAGTATGTAATCATTATAAGTAATTGTTATTTAGTAATTAATCGTTATAAGTAATTGTTATTTAGTAAAAATCTTGATATAGTGCAACAAATTTTCAAATATTGTGATAATGTGATAATGTAGGGAGCTGTTTGCGGAATGGGAGATTACTTACGACGTTTTGTTGATTCGATACACAAAGACTATAGCATGAAAATCTACACACCCTTAAACAACTACTTTCTTTTAGTGTTTATTGAAAATGTAGGTGAATAGTGCAAACAAAAATGATTTACTTTTGTAAGTGTTACAAGTCTTGATTCATCTTAATGTTCAACATAAATCACTTCATGTAAAAAAAGTTAATCTTTTATGTTTTCTTGGGAGACCACATGCAATAATATTTAGATGTAAGGTATCAAATAAAGCACTCCAAATACTTCTTTGCTTATGGTAGACTTCGTTTATATTCTTTTTCCATTAAGGTTTTATGACTATTTTTTGTATGCTCTACCACAGTAGTTAATTATAAGCTTCACAGATTGAGCTAAGTATCTACAAATTGAGTTCATAACTAAATAATCATGAGGTTGTATTGAACATCTCTTACCAATTTATAGGTTGTTTGTATGCATGGCCAAAAACTTATTGATTATGAATGTTCATATATAGGAATATCTGACTAAGTTATTAATTTGCTAACAAATATTGAGCGAATCGGTGGAAAACATTGTTCAATAAATCCAAGTGAGAAGCTTGAGTGGATAAAAAGGATGTTATCTAGGAGTAGGTTGAATTGGGAGCATTGCTTCTACAAAAGTATTTTGTCCCAGCGTTGTATTTGGAGTATAAGAGGTTAGTAACCAAATCAACAACAAAAAATGTTTACAATATAACAACTGAAATCAAAGCAATTTGAACATTTGATTCGATTATAAACTAAGATTTGAACCTATGTTATAAATTAAAACCACAAAATATGAAATCTAAAACCAAAGTTATAAAATTTCGCTCACTAAACTCAATTGAGAATATCACACATTAATAGTTGATTTGAACCTATGCTATGTCTTTTAAATATTTACGAAATTGGAAAGTTTATAGGATGAACGAAATTAATTAAAAGATTTGGAAAAGAGAGCTAGTCTCCCATGTATCCGTAACTCTCGGCACTTTCTACTTCTTCCTATCCCTCATTTAAACTAAACCGTATGTCACATTTTGCACTTCACAATAAACCCTAAAATCTAAAAAAACAAAAGTGGCGGCATTCTTGTTCTCTACAAGATCCAAAGAAGAACGAAGGTCCTAGCTAAAGGGTTAGCAGATTCGTGGGTGATCAAGGTAGTGTGAATCAATTGTGGTTCTTGGTTGGGCTGGTCGTGAGGTTGAATCCGAGAGTCTGGGGTTTTGTTCATTTATTCTAGTTTCATCCATCCTAATCCGTTCTAAGGTACCCATATATCCATTATATACGACTTTAACTATGTCTAAACTCATCAGATCATGTTTTCTCTTCATTAGCATAACTTGTTTTGGGTGCTAGCTGTTGAACCTAAGACCTTGATAGATCTTTGAGCACTCGTAGATCGTTAGTAATGCTTATGTAATCACAAACACACTAATAGACAATCTCTGTCACTTGTATTCTAGAGCGAAAATTAAACACAAGTAAGAATAATAATAATTAAGAATACTTTGATCCTCTATGGATCTTTGAATATCACTAAAACTTGTTTTTCAAACTCGTACCTAATTCATCTAATGTGTTCCTTTTATAGACAAGGAACCCTAAACCGTTTCCCAAGAAACGTATAAACATAAAACTAAAGAAGATATACATTATCACTTCATAATAAAGCTCATGCATATCCTAACTAATTATAAAATACGCGGAATATCTATATCCGCATAAACAAACTATGCGGTTTCTCTACTTCCTCATAATCTCTTCTTCAGCATAATCCTTGCACTTCAGCAGATTCTTCAGCAGAATTCTTACTTAGTAGAATTCCCAACAATCCTCCCCTAATCTTGAATTTGACATGGGTAAGTTCAAGATTCTTGATAGATCTTTAACACTTGAACAAGAGGATTGTATACTGAACATCAATGAGAAAGAACCAAAACAATCACATCTCTATGATGACAAAACTTTTAAACCCGGATCTTTGCGGCAACAAATGACAAAATGTACATCAAAACATATCGGTGTCATAGTATTCTCATCACATCCGGTGTGTTAACTCTGTGAGAGGTGAATCATTGAAAATAATGGATTTGATCTCTCTAACCAATAGCCATTACTCTTGGAGTAGCCAAATGTTTAAGTTCGAAAACTATGGTACATCTGATAACCATTGATTTTTAGCAAATCGTGACTATGAACGGATTTGAGATGTCTTTACCTGTAGCCGTTTGCTCAGGACTAGTCAATTCTTAGGGGAAAGAATCACCTTTGATGAATTGTGAACCCAATATGGTATTCCACTGCCTTTACCACAAGCCATATACTTGTGGGCTAGCCAATTCTTAGATTCCAAAAAGGAATAAACCATGGTGAATTGATGACCATACAACCCTCAGCAATGAAGCATGGGTAAGTTGCAAACCCTATGATTTTGAGCAAACCATTACAGCTATCAACAAATTTGATGTGTCTTTACCAAAGTTGTACCCTTTGGACTAGCCAACCCTTTGATGTACACAAGGCACAGCTGGTGAATTGATAACCAACAACAAAGTAATGTACAACAACCCTGCAAGAAAAGTTAGACAAACAAAGAATATACATGTTTTTTTTTTTTTTTTTTTTTTTAACTAAGAAAACAAAGAAAGAAAGAAATAATACAAGATACCGTAATCAAGAAGATTCTTGATGTTGCGGTTGAGTCTTAATCAATCCAACCAATTGTTCGACATGGAGCATATCATTCCCCACTGGATCAGGAGGAACTTCCAATTTCTTTTTAAGCATTCGTTGCATCAATTTCACAGACAAAGGATAAAGCTTATCAGAGAACATACACACAGTCATCCCACACTTTGTCTCCACCACATGCACACTTGGGATAGGATAAAATCTCCAAGTCTCAACCTTCCACTTATGTGAATCCTTCCAAATAGAATACCCTTTACCATTTGGAGATTGAGAGTTAAAAAGGACTTGAAGATCTCCCAATAAGTACAACCCAGACCCTTGTGGAGTATGAGTATCATAATACTGTGTGACAAGGCCATGGAGAGTAATTAAATCTTGCCTATCCACCATATGAAGTATGTCCTTTAAGAAGGTAAACTTCATAGAAGAATTATCCAACCTAAAGATGGTGTTAAGCTGTTCATCAGTCAATGTCCATGAAGTCAACACACCATGAGACCCCTCAAGAAAATGTTCAGAAGATCTCTCTTTAATGAATGTTGAATCAGCAGCCTTTAGATCCAAAGAACGACCCATGTGAGACTGTGTCCCAGCTGATCTCACAGATCTCCTTAGAGCAATATGGCTCCTTTTAGACATCTTTTTCCCCCTCCTACCTGGTATATAAATCCCCATAGAAACAGAAGATGGTACCTTCTCAGAGAAACCAAGGACATCTTTAGTAGGAATGGAAGAAGTAGAAGTATAAGGAATTGGAACAGCACCACGCAATGCATACAATTTCTCAAGCACCTCTCTGCCCTTTTTAGCTTTGGCAGCTGCTACTTCAGCTTTCCTAACCATATCTGCTCCTTCTTTATCAACAGATGCGACATGTGGAATAGGAGCAGTCATGCCCTTTGAATCCAGAGATGGATTAGCCACACTAGGTAATGCTTCAGAAGAAACAACAAGAGGTTCAGCAGAGTGACCTATAGCTTCAGTAGATGCCGCAGCAGAAACAACATGAGAGCTCTTCTTTGGTGTAACATCATCAAAAGAATCCACAATCTTAACTTTCTTGATTCTCTTGGCCTTTGGAGCATCTGCACTATCAGCAATTCTTTTCAAGGGAGAAATTGGGGTAATGTGATTCATAGTCTTATTTATGGCGAGTAAGACATCATCGGATAAAGCCGGACTTGCTTCTTTGTCAAACAGTTGATAGAAGTTAGTACTCGATTATAAACCACATTCCGCATATAGGCTTTCTTTTGAGCTGCAGTTGGTTGTCTCTCCCTCTTATCTTTAGCTTTTTGTGCAGCAATAGCTTTTCTCTTTGCAGCTGCAGTTAGCTTCTTTTGTTCCCCAAGAGCCATCATTTGTGCAGCAAAGTTGTCACTATCAAAAGCAGCACCGAAGATACTTTGGGCAAGAGTAGGATTTGATGCAGCTTGAAGAGTGTAAGTATCCCATTGCTCATCAGTAAACTGAGTGGATTGTTCATCCAATTCTCTTTGTCTTTCATGAGGCAAATTGGAATTAAACTGTTCTGAAAGCTTTTTAGCCAATGCATGACTCTTCTTCAAATCTGCATACTCTGCTAGCAATCTTGTTTGCTCTAGCCTTTCTTGGTCACTCACAAGATCTGAACCAAGCTCCTCATCAATCATAACTCCTGTCCCTTTATCAGCAGTCTCATGAGCAGAATCAGCATAAGGAGTATCAACAATGGGAACTTCAGAAGAAACACCCATGGAAGCATCAGAAGTAAATTGTTGAGGAGTGTCTTCAACAAGAGTAGAAGAGACATCAGCATTAGGATCCAAGTTAAAACTTCTTCCAGCAATAAATACTTCATGATGATCTGCTGAAGGTGGAGGAAAAGGCTATTCTTGCATAGATGAAACTTGACCATGTTCAGAAGAAACATCCACCATGTGAGCATCATCAATACCATGATCATCAGCAGTTGCAAAATTGGCAACACTTGGCACCTTTGATGATTTAGTGGAATCCTTGCTCAAATACTGTCTTCTCCTTCTTCTAGTGAACAGAATAGGTTCCTTTTTCTTTGAAGATTCAGCAACAATTGGAGAAGAAGCATGAGTCTTTTGAGCCACATCAGCCAAGATTTCAAGAGAATCCAAATGAGTTTCCTCTTGCTCTTCATCAGAAGAAACCACAAACCTCCTTTTGCTATTTTGCCCAAGTTGTTCCTCTAGATCCTGAACCTTTCTATTCAATTCCACAATCTCACCACCAAGTGAAGATTTAGTCTCAGCAAGCTCCTTTTTTTAAATCAGCAACCTCTTCCACATACCTGTTCAGTAGAGCATATACAGATGTAAGTGTAATAGAGTCCTCAGTTCCACCAGCAGATTGCTCAATGGTAATGGGAGCTTCATTGGACCTTTCAGGAGAAATATGGACATGCTCAAGAATAGGAGAGCTTTCAACAAATGTCTCTCTAACAGGACTAGGTGTGGGCATTCTATAAAATTCAGGCTCAAACTCATCAGGAGTAACATGAGTGGGTGGTAGACTAGGACTAGGTGTGGGTAAAGGTGTAGGTGGAGGTTGGTCGGGAGAAACATGTGATGCTTGGAAGTTATGGAAGGGCCTCATCAATGGCGGCGATGGATTACCATCGGCGGCAACATTAGTAGAGGGTGGAACACCGACAACATTACCCTCATCGCCAGCCACATCGCCTTATGGCAACATAGCTTCTAGCAAAGGATGATGTGCCCCAACATAATGAGTCTTCATTGAAGCAAATAATTTAGCACTTAGAGCTCTATGGGACAAAAGACTCTATCTTGGGTTGATATGTCTAAAATCATTTGTAAAACACAGGATACATAAGAAACTTATGCTTTTCTTTTGAACATTTTCAACCATATTATCAAAATATATTTAGAAAAATTATAAGTTAAACCACATGAAAGACATACAATACCACAACCCAATTGGGTAGAAATTGGTCCCATCCGCGACTTATTACTTATGCATCAAGTAAAGTGTGTACCAAAACCTCCACATGGGGCAAAGCTTGTTTTGTGCCACATATCATTTTAGTACTACGATAACCCGACTCTTAACCCGGCAAGTATCACCCGGTATTCTTGTGATAAACCCCATCTTCATCATCAAGCGAAGTTGTCTCTAATCAACTCCTCGGTCACAACATACATTCCATCAATCATAGCTGCAATCTCTGTATCACTTCGTTTCGTAGCAGATGCCCAAAATTGTTGAACCAACGATTCATATATCACATTTGGAGAGTTCGTTAGAGCATAATGAATCTTGGATCGTTTCAAGAAATCCACCATTGGTTCATAGAGTTCATGTCCCTTTGCTTTTCCCAGAAAAGCAACCTTGTTATGATCTTTCTTAAATTGAAGTGCCATGTGAGAAATTGTGAGAATATGTTATAATTCACGCAACTGGAGGTGTGTTTAAATCGAATAGAGAGGGAATCAGTTAATTTTGAGCGAAGATATGCGAGATAGGTTATTAATAAAAGTTACCCAATTATAGTCAAAAATATCGGAAGAAATCGTTGACCATATCTGATGTGTAAAGTAACTTCAACCAAATTCAATTTCAAAATTAACACTTCAGCAGAAAGGATGGTCGATCTGCTGAAGGAGGTCAATCAGCAGAAACTACTTAAGTGACTAAGTATCTTCAGTAAATATCTTGAGTTTTACTGTGCCACCCAACTCGCATTAATTATCATTAAGCCTTGACTTCGCTTATAAGATATCCTAAATTCACAACAAACACATATCATTTAACCCCAATTTACTCTAAAAACCCTAATTTCTCAAAATTACCACAATCAGCAGCTACAACCATGTCTACCAAACCAGAAGTCATAGATCTAACCTCCTCATCATCATCCTCATCATCCAGTGATGATTCACACCCATTATTTCGATATCCTTATCAAGATGAGCCTCGACCTTCAAAGTCCCCATTTCTCCCTTCTTCTGAAGATGATAGTATAGTGAATCCAAGTGATTCATCTAGGGGTTCTGATGACTCCACAGAGCGTCTAGAGCCAATCTTCAATAGGTTGGTGAGAGAGGAAGAGGAGAGGACATCAGCAGGTGTAGATAAGCCCCAACCTTCACAACCCTAACCCCAACTAAGGCCACGTGCCAGAAATCCACCACTCCCAAAGACAAGGGAGGTGGGGATTGGTCTTCCTGCTCCAGAATCTGGTGCATCATTCCATGGAAGCAAGGGAAAAAGGAAGGTGGAGTAGAAGATGCTCTATGGTGGAACGAGTAGATGGAACAACTGAAGACTTCTCATATCACAAATGCATCCATCGTCGTTTTCATCAATCCATCTTCAGCTTCTTCATCGTACTGGTCATGCATATCCACCAGCTTTTGTAATAGATGATAGGAACTAGTATCTGTTTGGTAGATCTTGTATAGGAATGATCTTGTATTTCATTTGAAGTTGATTGTAAGCTGTAAAGTGTTTCTTGAATGAATGATCAACATGTCTTTTATCTCTCAATCATTTGCACTTAATCTGTACTTTAGTACTTTCCTTCAGTAGAAACAAACTTTAAGCTTCCATGACCATATTCCCATTTAATCAAACTTGTTGAACTCTAATGAAAATATTAGCAACTGCTCATAAATGCATTCTGCAAAATAGACACAAAGCAGCAAACACACCAAACCAAAACAAACAAAACTGAAAGAACATTAGCAGGTTAGGGTTAGCAAACAAAAAGATAACCAAATATCTACAAAGTTTACAAAATATATACAACTAAAATCCTCCCCTGAGGCCTATGCCTCCCCTCAAACTTTGCAGTTAAGGGTTAACCATCCCAATATGGACAACTAGGTGTTGAAACCTGGGTCCATCAAAAGCTTTAGTCAACAAATCTGCCACATTCTCATCTGTATGAATCTTAACCACCTTTATCAAATGTTTTTCATATGCATCTCTTATAAATTGGTGCCTGATCTCAATATGCTTAGTTATATTATGAAAAACTGGATTTTTAACTATGCATATGGTACTTTGATTATCAATATAGATTACAATAGTTTGTTTCTTGCATTGCCAAGAAATCAATCTTCTACCAAGAAATTGGCAACCTCCAGTAGTGGATCTCCTATCCAGATTCGCACCAGCATAATCACTATCACTATATGCTTCCAACACAAAAGAAGACTCTTTTGGGTACCACGAGACCTAACTTGGGTTGGCCTTTCGGATACTTAAAGATCTTTTGACCGCATTCAAGTTGGAAGTAAGTGGAGTGACGATGTCTAGAACAAGCACTTCTGACAAAGGTAATATCGGGCCTAGAAGCGTTAAATACATTAATGAACCAATCATAGATACGTATAAGTGAACATTCACGGTGGATCGGTTCAAAATTGTTCTTTGGTTTTGGAGCTTCATAAGGTGTAGTGGCGGTTCGACATTTTCCATATCAAACTTCTTCAAAATGTCTCTCACATATTTATCGACTAATAAAAATACCATCGGGTTTTTGCTTAACTTGTAAACCCAAAAGAAAGTAAGCTCCCATAGCACTCATCCGAAACTCTCCTTCATCAACTCTTCAAACTCCCCACACCAAGCTTCTTTAGTGGAGCCAAAGATAATGTCATCCACATAAACTTGCACAAGAATGATGTCTCTATTATTCTTCTTTAGGAAGAGTGTTTTGTCAATGGCACCTCTTCGTAACCATGCTTCAAAGAAATGCGAAAGCCTAGCATACCAAGCTACGGGTGCTTGATGGAGTCCATAGAGATTTTACAACCTTGTAAACATGTTGTGGATGATCCGGGTCTTCAAAGCCTTTGGGTTAAGTGACATATACCTCTTCTTCTATCTCACCATACAGAAAAGCACCTTTCACATCCATCTGATAAACCATGAATCCCATATAGGATGCATAGGCCAAGAATATTCTAATGGCCTCAAATCTAGCTACAGGTGCAAAAACTTCATCATAATCAATTCCTTCCTCTTGCCTGAACCCCTGAGCCACTAATCTTGCTTTGTTTTTAACCACAATACCCCTTGCATATCTTTTATTCTTCAAGATCCATTTTGTCCCAATTGCAAACTTCCCATCAGGTAGTGGTACCAAAATCCAAACCTGCTGATTTTTGAATTGTTGCATCTCATCTTGCATTGCTTCAAGCCAACTTAAATCTTCAAGAGCTTGAGTAACATTGGTTGGTTCCACTTGAGAAAGGAAGCAAGCAAACAGACAATGCTTAAAGTCTGTGTGATTGTCCCTTTGCTGGTTTGAGACATAGGAAAGAAAAGCAACTTGACCATACTTAGAACTTGACACAGTACCTCTAGTTCGAACAGGTGCTTGAGGATCACCAATAATATTTGATTGAGGATGAGCATTGTTGATCCTTTTTGTAGCAGAGGGGTTGACATCAATTGTGGTGTCAAGATTGTTCATGGTTGGTTCAAAATCACTGTCATAGGAAGGTGAGGTGAAGATTCCATCTTTGGGTTGATGATTACCAAGATCTGAAGGACTTGGAAATCGTGTATATGGTTCTTCAAAGTCTGTGGACACACTAGTAGTAGTTGGAGTAGATCTGAGGTCAGGCAGATTTGGTGATATCGGGAGAAGCAGGAGAACGTCAGGAGAAATAAGGTTTCCACTGAATGCGTCTTTTGCAAACTCCCCACCAAGCCTCTCAGCTTCAAGATTGGCTGCATACTCTTGTTTCTTGAGCCTAGCAAGATCCTCTGCATAGTGTGACTCATCTTCATGCTCCTCAGAAGTTACTTTAGAAGGATCACCTGCAAAATGGTTAGGAGAGAAGGAAGGTACAAGAATTGGTTGCTCATCATGATCAGACTCACTCTCTGAGTCATCATCTAGGGTACATGCATTGTCAGTGGGAGACTCTTGTGTACCTGCAGATTGGTTAGCAACATGTCTAGTATAACCCAAGTAATCAGTTAAGTAATCCAAGTCAAAGGACCAAACATGACCTTGACCTTGAACATTGGGCTTATCTTCTAGGTATCTCAGGTTAAGTGTCTCCTCAATCTTTCTAGCATTCAAATTATATACCTATAAGCCTCACTATGAGTGAATAGCCCACAATATACCCTCATCGACTTTCTCATCAAATTTCCCCAATGGATCATGGTGTTCAAAATGGTCACTTGACATCCAAACGGTTTGAGGTAATGTATAGCAGAACCTTCCGGTGAGAATTTTATAAGGTGTCTTAAAATGAGGTCTAGTAATGGATACCATGTTTAGTACATAGCAAGCCGTGCTAAGCTTGCTTGATCCGAACATAGTGGGTAATTTAGAGTCTGCAAGCATGGATCTTCTTGCCTCTATTAAGGTCCTATTCTTTCTTTTAGCTACCCCATTTTGTTGTGGGGTTCTTGGAGTGCTATAGTCCCTTTTTATTCCTTTAGACTTACAGAGTTCTATTAATACATCATTCTTGAACTTTGTCCCATTATCACACCGAATTCCTTTAACCTTTTTGTTCAATTGGTTTTCAACAAGGGTAATAAACTCTTTAAAACTTGAGATGTTTCATCTTTAGACCTCAAAAGAATACCCAAAAACCCGCTATAGTCATCGGTGATTACCAGCGTAAATACTTGTGATCAATACTCGACTTGGGTTGGACCAAAGATCCATATCACGACAAGCGAAGAGGTTCTATGATAGTGCTTACAGTTGTAATGGCTTTGTATGAGGCTTTGTGTTGCTTTCCTTTGTTGCGAGCAACACAATTGTGTTCATTGGTGAAGACTTTGGAAGGAAGTCCTTCAACAAGACCCATTTAGAAAGCTTGTTAATGGTCTTGAAGTTCACATGAGCCATCCTTCTATGCCATTTGTAGACTCATCCGAGGATGCTTTAGCCACCAAACATGTTAGGTCACATACGGTTGAACATCATTCAAATTGAATGTGTATAAGTTATGGCTTCTGGAACTCTCGTGAGAATGGATGTATCTTTTGGAAGTGTGAAGTCTTTAGAGAGCACAATACATTCATCCTTACAAAATAATACTTTGTTCTTGGTGTCACAAATTTGTGATCTTGAGATCAAGTTGAAATGTTGAGTTCCTTTACATAGTACACATTCTCAAAATCCAAATGAGGTGTTCGAATGGTGCCTTTCACGTGATTCTACTATCTCCTCCACCAAAAGTCACTGCCTCCTCCTTCTATGGGTACAAATTATGCATCTTTTCTTTGTTTCGACATGCTTCGGAACAACCACTATCCACTATGCCAACATCTTTACTCCTCGGGGATGATCCTACAACAACAACAAAAAATATATACAAAATATTAGTATACTATGGAGACTCAAGTCATTCACGACTTGAGCACATATGGATCATAAGATTTAGGCCATGTAGAAGTAAAGATCCACCATTGTTCTTGGACCTCCATTGAAAATTAGGTCCCTTTTAGTCCTAAAACAACTTTGAGGGCTTCACGTGGTATCCTATATCCCTTGCCAACATACA
Organism: Chrysanthemum lavandulifolium; assembly: GCA_022545495.1. Taxonomy (NCBI): domain Eukaryota; kingdom Viridiplantae; phylum Streptophyta; class Magnoliopsida; order Asterales; family Asteraceae; genus Chrysanthemum; species Chrysanthemum lavandulifolium. Next base: position 145,167,619 of record CM040241.1, on the reverse strand, counting down.
TTGTGTCAAAACATCCGGGCCAATAACCATTTTGAAAATATACTTGTTGGTCTCACATATGGTCGAACAACAGATCGCCCCATTTTGAACATTGTTTATCGGTGAATTTTGTTTATAAGTGGCTTGTGGAACAAAAGATGGAATATCATTAACATTTTCCACATTGGTCTAGATTTCTTTTGATTAGCACATACACCCATTCTTTGCTCATGAAAATTACAATCCTTAATCAAATGAAATTTACTTCCACAAACAAAACAAGTCTTCCTTTTAGAAGATTTATTCAAAATGAAAGAAGTTTCATCACAAGCAAAAGCATTCAAACCACAAACATGAGCAATTGTTTTTAACGTAATTATTGTTTTGCAAAGAATTAAAAACAAGTCTTGAGAAGAAACTGTCTTGAAGTTGATTCCTCGTGACAACTCTAAAAGGCTTGTAGGGAGTCTTGGGTGTAGGCTTGGGTGAGGTCTAGGGAAGGTCGACTTTTCATTTGAATCACACATGGTAGAAGTAGTAGACCCTTGGTCGGAGGACTTGTCCTTGTCGGCAAGAGACAAAGTCGGTAGATGAAGAATCAAGGTGCAGCAAGTCTCTTGACTTTTGCCATAAAGATGGTGTGATCCATCAAAGTCAACTGTGATGGAAAGGTTAATGGGCATATGTTCTCTTCTAATAGGTCCAGTCTGACATGTAATACACCTTCTTTTACAAAATTAGCTAATTACTTTGGTGTAGATTTCGCATATCATTCCTAGCTTCTAAGCCAACATACTTCTTAAAACCTAAAGCTCTTGTTGAGTTAGGAGATTGATTGCTATAGATGAAGCTAGCTAAATTGTTACGAGATATTAACCATTCTTTATGTCTAGCTACTTCCTCATCTAGTTTCTTTATCGACTTGGTTTTTCGAAACTACATCGACTTTTTCTTTCTCGATGCGTTTAAATCAATTTAGCAAATTCTAAATCACCTTCTAACACCCTTATCTTTTCATCATAAGCTAGTTGATTCTTACGAAACCAAACTTTTGTCTTTCTAATGTTTTTAAAGCATGTTTATAAGCCTCAACTTTGACATAACATTCATTATATTTAGGTTTCAATTCATCATAGGCTTCCTTAAGTTCATTATATCTTTCACTACAACTAAACACACAATTATGTACGAGATGCCCATTAAGGCAATTTGATCATGCTTATCCTCTCAATGCGACTTGCCGACAATCTAATATTCTCGAACCAGAGCTTCATCATTCGAGGCTCATGCACCTTCCGGTTGACATGGTCATCTAGAGTGGCCATAGCGGTTGAGGATCGACTTTGGAATTTCCGACTTCTTCGATAGGAAGAATACTAACCTCATCACTAGTCTTCCTATCCTTGCATTCTCTTGAAGTAACCCATCGACCACAAGTATAGCACTTGACTTTCCTTCATCAAATCTTCTTGGATCTCTTCCACGAAACCAAACTTTCTCCCGACTTACGCTCAAACCTCTTGATGTCCATCGAAGCATTGCCGGTTGCCACTTCAAGTTCATCTCTTCCATATCAAGTGGATCCACCGTTCAAAATCCTCAAGGCTAGTTCTTTGCGGGTGTCATGTCGGCAACAAAAGAGTGAAGTACATCTTCCAATACACCTTTGGATGTAGGTTGAGAATTTGATGGAGTGGTAATGTAGGATGATGATCTTGAGAAACCGGACTTGGAGCATAAGTCATCTTTGAGGAGGCCCCGACAAATAATGTGTGACTAGGGTGGATGAGCGAAAGGGACTTCGACATCGGGCTCAAGAGATTTAAGTCATTGAATAGTTCATCAAAAGTGGCGGATCTATTCCACCTTTAGCTTTGAGTGCAATGCTTACTTGCAACCAAGATGGAGGTAAAGACCGTAAGAACTTTGAATTGCAATCATCATTGTGCGCCGGCCTTGGTGGTTCAATTGACTCAAAATCTTATGAAACTGTCATACCCTTGTGAATACCTTCTTCCTCAGAGATTTGGAATTCTTGAAACTGTTGTTTCAACATAGATTTCCTCATTCTCGTTGACTCCTCGTTCCCACCAAACCTAGCCTTGATAGCCATCCAGATGTCCTTAGCATCCTGCATGTAGTGAAAGTCACCCATGTGATCATCAGGAATAGCCTGAAGGAGAATAGTTCTAACTTTTTTCTCTCTCTGAACAGCCAATATCTCTTCAGCAGTTTTGGGACCCACTATGGTAACTTTACCATCCGGATCTGTGACATGCCTCTTCAAACTGTTACCCTTCTTCACAACTTCCCAAAGATTCCAATCAATATTGGAGATCCATTTTGCATCTTCATAGCCCACAAATCATACTCCTCCTTCTTTAGGTAGGGAACTTTGCATTCTTTGTTTGAGAGATTGAGTTGTTGCGAGATGTGTTGTTTGATTGTTGGTGACTTCAATTTCATCGTCGATCGGGCATGGTGAATGTTGTTTTGGTTGTGAGGTGTAAAAAGCGAATGTTCTTAGTATCACGAGACTCTCAGAGGCTCGATACCAGTGTTGAACCTAAGACCTTGATAGATCTTTGAGCACTCGTAGATCGTTAGTAATGCTTATGTAATCACAAACACACTAATAGACAATCTACATCACTTGTATTCTAGGCGAATTTAAACACAAGTAAGAACAATAATAACTAAGAATACTTTGATCCTCATGGATCTTTGAATATCACTAAAACTTGTTTTTCAAACTCGTACCTAATTCATACTAATGTGTTCCTTTTATAGGCAAGGAACCCTAAACCGTTTCCCAAAAAATGTATAAACATAAAACTAAAGAAGATATACATTATCACTTCCTAATAAAGCTCATGCATATCCTAACTAATTATAAAATACGCGGAATATCTATATCCGTAGAAACAAACTACGCGGTTTCTCTACTTCCGCAGAATCTCTTCTTCAGCAGAATCCTTGCACTTCAGCAGATTCTTCAGCAAAATTCTTACTTAGTAGAATTCCCAACACTAGCTGATAACCTACAAATCGTACATACATAAAAGATTACACATGAAACGTTATGAAGAAAACCTGATTAAACCTTTCGACCTATGTTCTTTTAACTCAGCCTTTGACAACGCTCAAATTGTACATGTTTTCAGTAGCGCTATTCATGCTTTTATATATGTTATTTGGTTATATCCATATGCTTTTAGTACTTAATCGTATCAAAGAACGTTCGTCTAGTGTATGTAACCAAGTGCAGGGAAATGGAAGGAAAAATAAAAGAATGTTAGATAAATGAAGATCCGTATTCATACAAGGAGATTCTCGTTTCATGGAGGCATTTCAAGCACAATGGTTCAACATTCCAAGTGTCAAAGCAATGAAAAAAGATCAACTTTGGATGAAGAACCAAGAACTACAAACTAGAATCGAACAAATCAAGCAAGTCATCTGCTGGAGAAGACCAGCCGATCGGTTGCCACCCGTAACCGATTCGATTGGAGGTTAGTAAAGAAGACCAGCTGATCGATTGCCACCCGCAACCGATTCGGCTGGAAAAACTTGTTTGCCATTTCTTCATCACTAAGACTCCTCACTTGTATCCAAACGATTCTAGGTCCTTCCTTGGGGTATTCTAGTCTCTTCCAAACTCCTTGGAGGCCAAGCTTAGCATTTATAACCCTAGGCCTTGAGATTAGTATAAATAAAGCCTTTTGTGAGCATTTTAAAACACACACTACAATACAAGATATCTACTCATCAAATCATTCTCAAATAGCTCTCAAATTCGTCATTAGAAGTCCATGAAAGTTTGGAGGTCCAAGTAGTCAACATTTGATAGTCAAACCCATAAGAAGTCAACACCAATACTTTGGGAAACATTATTCAATCATTGTAATCTTATTCCAATTATTGTAAGACTCTTAATCATATTTTCTAATATTCAAAGTTCTGAGTTTATGTTCATGTTTGCTATGAGTGGCTAGTTCCTTTATGTACTTGCTTAAACAATGTTAATTATCTAATGATTAGTTTATGATTGTGTTAACATGTTTTAATTCAATTTCAAGTCAATTCTAAGATTCAATTGTGCTTAAGTTTTATAGTGACATTTGTTAATCAAGATTGGCTAGTTGTTAGTAATTTTAAAGGGTCGAAAGGATTTATTGTTATTCAACTAGTTACAATCATTTGTCAATGAATGATTGTTTTTACCCATTATTTTTGGTCAAACAAAGAAACTCAAGTGTGGTTGTAATAAGAATACTTTTTGATTATCAAATTGGATTGATTGAAAACACATCAAAGGTCGTAAGATTAGTTGTTTACAATCAATTGTGACCCTTTGTCTATAATCGGTTACCTTTTGTATTGACCATTTCTTAAGCAAATTTGATAAGCCAAATGGATGTTTTTGTGTTTAAGTTTATGAATATAAACTTATGAAACTTGAATTGATCTTGAATTGATTGGTTAAACTTAATGCTTGTTTTTATAAACTAAAATCTTGATGAAGGTTTAACTTGTAAGAATAATAGATTAGTATACCAACTAATTATCATAACCAACATGTTAAGAAGAGGTTAACACAATCATACTTTTTAAAGGATAAGAAACTAGTTTAAGCAAGTGTAGTTTAATCATCTGAGTTTCATTATCTCAATTTTCGTTATTATTTACTTTTGGATTGCTATAGCAGATTTTATACTTGTTTCTTGATTCACTCACAAATCCCTGCGAACGATCCCGACTTACCATCATAATCCCGCTATAACGGACGAGTTCACTTGCTCATATGTGTTATTGGTAGAATTTGTAAATCACCTTTTATAAATTTAAAACATGTACACACGTAGCACATCAAGTTTTTGGCTTCGCTGCCAGGGATTTTGATTGTGTTTCAACAAGTTTTAAAAATCCACGTCAGGCGATCCATTCCAAAAAAAAAATTACGAGTCGAGCAACCGATCGGTTTAGACCTAAACCAGACCAAGATTTCATCCAACCGATCGGTCGTCATTCGCAACGATTAGGTTCATCCCTTTTGTTTGAAATATGTTTCCCTTTATTTGCTCGTTTGTTTAACCATTGTCTGGATTCTCTAGGTAGTTGTATGAACACTCGTACAACTAGAGTAGAACCAATTTCACCTCTTACCAATCCCGAACGTTTGATCTGAAAAACAAGAAGAACACCTTTTCCATGCGAGCGTGAACACTCGTACAACTAGAGTAGAACCAATTTTGTTTATATATGTTCACTGAGCGTTAACTCAGCCGCGTTTTATTTTCCATGCGACAAGTATTTAGCTCGGAGCAGGGCTATGGGATTTGACAGTAGGAGTGGAAGACCTACCTTAGCTGTGACAACCGGCAATTAGGGAGTCTATTTTAGGTAACCGCATTACGTTAAACGAAACCGAGTTTTGCCTTTATAAATATTTTTATCGACCATGACTTGATTTGATATCGTTTATTGGCTTTTATGATTTATTTTATTATCGTATGAGTTATCGTGTGAGTTTTAACTCTTTTTGTTAGGCACTATGTGATTCGGCACAATAAAAGCCTAAAACAAGAAATAACGTAACTTTTAAACCGTAACTCGAAACTTGGCAAATAAATAGTCAAAACTCGTGGAAAAACATAAATAAACATAATAGAAAGTCGAAGGAACGTCGTGGGACACTCGTAGGACAATATATGAGCTCGGGATTGGGTAAACGGTATAGTTTATGAAAAATTACGGCTTCGGACCCTTCCTTTTGTGAAATCCGGCGCCCCCTCCTCCCCATACCATTTTTATTTTGGTCCCTCTTGTCCATGTATACAGTATATATAGCCCCTCCCTACCTCATTTTACCACTTTACTTCTCTCACTAAAAACACACATACATTACTTTCTCTATCTAGTCTCTCTCTCCTCCACCAAAACAAACCCTAACCCTAATATTAACACCATAGCCGCCGGCCACCTTCCGACCATTTTCCGGCCACTCTCCGGCGAGTGGTATCTCACCTCCACCACCATTTTGTAGATCTCTCTTTCCTTTTTCCATCTACATTTATATCTCCTATAGAAGCTTCAATAACACCTCCAAATCATACAAAAACGATTCGTGATTCTAGGGTTTTCATTAAATCTTGTAGATCGGGTTGAGAAAAGGTAAATGGAACATGGGTCAAGCTCGTTTGAGCTATGAGAGGTCACGTACAACCCTTCTAGGGCTCTTACAAGGCTCAACCTTGTTGGGTTTTGTGCGAAACATGGGTCTAAAACTAATTTACATCTAATAAAACATGTAGCTAGTGATTTGGTGTCGTGTGTTGTATCATATTGTTGGGTTTTTGCATTTTAGGCATAGTTTCATATGATGAGTTTAGATTAGTTAGTGGGTTTGATGTTTGGATGATGATTGGAGGTTGATTGATTGTGTTTGGTTATAGTAGAAGCCATTTGGGAGCGTTTGGTTGTGTAGTTTGGGGCGTACAAGCCACAAGACCCACGATGGGTCGTGGTGTGGTGGTGTACGAGACCCTCATGGACCACGGGTCCGGGTCGGATTGTTGTGGTATCTTGTTGGTTGTTGTTGTTGTTGTTGGTGTTTGAATGAGACGCGTGGAGCCGAAAAGCTTCTAGAGCTTGTTTGGTTCACGTGGTCTTAACCGTGACCGTGTCATGACCATTAGGGTCATAACATTGGTTAAGGGTATATTTGGTAGATTGATTGGTTGGCGAGATTGATTTGGGTTGATTTGAGATTGAGCTGCGCTATTGTCATTATGTACTTGGACTTATAATATAAATTGTCAACTTTGAGCAACGTCGGTGTTACTTTGACTTTTTAGTCATAGTTGACCCCGACAACGCCGTAACATGGACTTTAGTATATTTTGGATTATAGATTGATTAAAAGCGAGAAGTCGTGACTCGTGCTTGTAGACTCGAAAGCTAATAACGATATGAAACTAATATTGAAATTGATGAAAATATATATATATATATATATATATATATATATATATATATATATATATATATATATATATATATATATATATATATATACATGTAAAAATCAGCCCAGCGGCCGATTAATCCCGCATAATCGTTGATCGCTCACTAAGTGTAACACCCCAACCCGGCAAGGGTAGAAGTGTCACGATACGGTGTCATATCGAACATACAAATGAAATCTTTACAAGCGGAAACCTTAAAATGAAGTATCAAAACATATACACAATTGATGACAAGAAAAATACAATATCGGAATGAATTAAAATCCCAAAACAAAAGTTCTTCAAAATAAGTCTCAAAGTAATAAGGTGCTAGGGTTGGTCCACTCGGATACTCTAACTCACCCATCGCATGACCCATCTTCAAACCTAAAAACTGCAGAGCAGAAAAGAAATGCGGTGAGCTTAAAAAGCCCAGTGAATGATATAACAAAACAAAAGCGTAAATGAGAAATGAAACAAAGGAACAATAGCAAGGTTGCAGCGGAAGAAAACAATGAGTCAATGAAGATCCCGCGAACACAATTATACGGATATCCGGCAAGAACAACGATCAAGGAGAACACGAAGCAACGCATCCATGACATATATATAATCACATATAAGCAAGCAGACATACAAGCACGAAACCAAATCAAGAATACGGGACGTCGCATCCACTCAACATAAGAATAGCACGCATTCGGATCGAAATCATAATATAAATAAGCCAACAAGAAAACTAAAAGCAAGCGGAAGCAATTAATTAGGAAGTGAGCATGGCAATCACACAGTTAAAAAGCCTTAGATGAAAACATAACAAGTATCGTGAATGTGGAAGTACTAATGATCAAAACATGGCGATACACATAACAAGTAGGAATACAATATGAGCATTATAATTGAATGAATTAGAGACATAGCAAGGCAATTAAACAAGTTAATAAGCCAAACATCATAAGTTGAACCATTTACCCAAATCAATCTGTAGCATAGATGAAGTGTAAACATGGCGGTCAACAATAAGCGAGATAAGGATACAACGGATGGTCAAAGTCCATGAGATTAACCGAACGAAGTATATATAATGAACAGACAAAATTATCGATTACACATTAGCATAGTCACCACACAGATCAAAGAGGTCACATAACGGTAAGATAACATATAATCAGATGACAACATGTGATCCACATATAAACATATTAATCATATCGTAGCATGGTAACCGGTAGTCACATAAACATGTAAAAGCATAAACAAATTCAATAATCATGTAATAACTCGATGCGTGAATGGAACCATAGTCCAAAATAACGGAATGAAAGTGTGATGATCAATGCAATGGAATGTATATATCTTGGTAGTAGAGTGAGTCATATAAGGATTGAGTAGTGAACAATTAACACATAATATGGTGCGTTGAAATCTGAAAATACGGTATAGGCATATCAAAAGTGTAAGGGTTGTCAAATCTACCACGAGCCCGTAAACATATCATATCATATCATAAGTAGCCATTGTATTCGGAGGGTGACCTCGAATACCATATATAATAGGAGGTGAGACCTCGGTAACCAATGGAGTAGCTAGCTCCCAGAGGCGTGAAGACGCGCGTATTGCGACATCATTCACCGGACAAATCATATCATAGCATAACATATCATATACTGAACAAATTTAGGATGCATCCATACGCCCTGCAGACAGATAGTGGCCATACAAAGATATATCGAGCTCATAATCAGATAACAGAAAGGGACGGTGTAGAACATCACTCAACCACACTAGAGTCATGCCATTGGTGCATCAATGACACGACCATGTTACCTTCATGGCTAGGGAAACATATTTGGCTCGGGTATCAAACTGAAGGGTCAAAGCAAAGTCATAACATAAGGGTTCATATCAAAGGTTCAAATGTCAAAGGTTCATATCAGAGTTCCATAATCAGAGGTTCATATCAAAGGCTCATAATCAGAAGGTTCATAGTCAGAAGGTTCATAATCATAAGGTTCATAATCATAACAACGAATATCATAGCGAACAGAATCATACCAAAGGATCACAGTAAAGGAAATCATAGTAATGGAATATCATAATGAAAAGGGATAGAATATCTGTACCTTAACGCCAATGAAAGGAAAGCAAATGAATGAATGAACACAAGGAAACAACGCCACGTTTTCTTCAACGAATCTACACGGATCACATTTCGTATATTACTTATTAGCTCAGTTAAGTCATAACGGATTTGTTACTTATATGAATCGTATTAATATTTTTAGAGTTCTTAATCGTATTCTCATTTTTAGTAATGGACCGAATTAATATACTTTAGGGTAATAATCATTAATTAGCCAAACTTAAGGGTTACAAATGATAATGGCAAAATTAAATGTTTAATATGATAAATATCATATTTTAAGGCTTTATATGTCAATTTATAAAGTTCATGGTTTGCATGTGACATTTACCAAAGATTAAGGTTCGAAATGTAAGTAACTTAAATATATAAAATATAACCCAAGTGCATGTTCATATTTCATTTTCATATACAGATTGATGCTTCCTATTTCATTTTCATGTACATGCTCGATCAATATTCAAGCTCACTCGCGGTCCATATGACTAACATTTACGATCAAGTAAAAATATATTATGATTAACCCCCGGCTTGACTTCCCCGATGTACTTTCAAAACACTAAACGACACATACATAAATTCCGCGATGGCCTCGAAGTTACCTCTACGAGACCTTACATACATGTACCAAAATCCATAACAGTTTACTAAGGAGGTATAAAATCCCTTACTTTTACAATTTGACCAGACCATGCATGCAATCACCCACACGAAACACATATCCAAGATTTTATGAGGCGTAAGAAAGTGTTATACATATTCATTTTTAACGAGGGTTAACACAAGACTCATGGTATACCGGTTCATGCGACATGATTTACGTATCATTCATGTGATGTTTCTAACGTGACCTTCATGTAGCCATTTATCTTTTATGCGACATAGATAGCAGAGAATTTTATGTAAGTTTTATTCGTGTATAACATGCATGAATTCGAATAGTACCTCACCGGCGTAAATCAAAAGAGAAACAAAAGGAATGCGAGATGGGATGAGATGAGTTATATTTACCCTAGGCGTATGAGAGGAAGAATCAACGGAACCAAGCGAATCGAACCCACGTCCGTGCCAACACCAATACCACTCTTTGAACCTTGTAACTCACGATCAAACAGCCCCTTGATTCGAGAACTCACGACCACGACCCTTAAAACACCTCGCGAATCTTCTGGTTTGCTTTTGAGATCGAAAGCAGGAGAGGAACCAAGATCTTCCGTCACTTTTACTATTAGGGTTTTATGGTGAAAGAATTTTGTAAACGATGGTAACAATAAAAGAATGGGAAGGGTTACATGGGATTGGTTTCTTGAACAAGAGGAGAAAAACATGGGCCAAACTTAGTTGGGCTTTATTAAGTTATAATGCTCTTATAATTTGGTTTATGAATTTCGCCCATGCAAAGCTAAAGAAGACGTGTGATGAAATTTTTTAGACGGAAGGTGTATCTCGATCTCGTATATTTGGTTTGGTAATCATTTACAATCTAGGTTAAAATTACATTTAGTGAGCCTTGGCGTATTTTATAATTATTAATAAATTTTTTTAAGGGCAAAATAGTCTTTTTACGTGTTTTAGATTTTCGGGTTTTACACTAAGCGCCTTGATTTATCATAATCGGCCTATTTAATCGTTTTGGTCAAAGATCGCTTAAAAATCGGTCAACAAACCGATTAATCGGACAAAATCGAATAAAATCGGTCTAATCGGATTAATCGGACAAAATCACTTAAAAATCGGTCAACAAAATCGTTTAAAAATCGGACAAAATCACTTAAAAATTGGTCAACAAACCGATTAATCGGACAAAATCGGCCAAAGATCGCTTAAAAATGGTCAACAAACCGAGTAATATCTATGTTTGACTTTAAACTTTGAAGAATTATGTATTATGTTTATATTTGAACACTTGAAATATTTGAACTTTGATGCACTATGCTTATCTCATACATATAGTATAATATAATATCTAAAATTCTCCAAAGGTGAAGATCGGTGGGATCACCTCGTCTCATGCATCCTAAGGATGCCAACCAGATCTCCCCAAGGACCCGACCTCGTGCGATGAGCACCGTCCCAGCCGATGCTTATCGGAGGTGGGCTTTGAACCCCCGCCATTTTCTCCAATAAGCCCCTCACGACCGGTCAATCTGAGCATTTGCGGTGGGGGGATGGTACCAAATAATCTTTAGTGCCATGGAAGAGGTTTGAACCCGGGTCTATTGACCTAAGCCCAAAGCTCTTACCAATGGACTAAAGCATCATTGGTAATATAATATCTAAAATTACAATTTTGTGCATAAAAATTCCAATCCGATTAATCCCCGATTAATCCCCGCCTAACCGATTAATCGCTAGGCCCTACCCCACCGCCTCACTAGCGCCTAGCGATTTTACAACCTCTATATATATATATATATATATATATATATATATATATATATATATATATATATATATATATATATATATATATATATATATATATATATATATATATATGAAAATGTTAATAAACTATGAAACATAAATAATAAAAGGTTTTTATACCAAAATATCGATAACAAGACTTGTCTTGTTATTCATTATTTTAAATGGAATTAACGACTAAAATGGAAAGGTTTTCTAATTAAAAGTATTTAATGTTTCAAGTGCACGTTTATCGAAATGTGCCATTTATGAGCATTTGATACTAGTTTCAAGTATTTAATTTATTTACGTTTGTATGGGTTACGGATGACCAAACATTAATAGCATCGATCCACGTGGGTAGCGGACTTATTAGGTTGACGAATCTAATAAGAGCCCGCTAGGTACGTAGGATAACGTTATTAATGGATGAATTATCCTTATGACTCTTTAGGATGCGACCGGTTTATGGGATAATAAACGACACGAATAAATGATTGAGTTTATCGAGTTGACGAATTCGATAAGGTCTACTATTTATTCGAAACTTATTGGACTATGGAGCTTATCGCTTAGGCGTCTCATTGTGTTGCATTGAGTCGCATTGTGGTTATTTAAGTGCATTCATGATATCATATTGAGTCGATACACACACGACGATACCAAACGCTAGGACTAAGCGGTGAAACAAGACATTTTTGGAGATAAAGAAAAGGAATACATTGGGGTAGATAACGTTGATTTTCGAAAATATATATTAAAATTGGTTTACATTAATAGGTTGTGCCGAGTCGATAGTTGCTGAGCCGTGATTAGCTGTTATCTTCCTTACTAGTGTTTCTTTGTGCGTTGCTTGCTTAAGGTGAGTTTCATAGCTCCACTTTTATCTATGTTTTTAACTAATTTGGGGTGAGAATCATGCTACTCTTTTTGGACTTTTTAAACTATTTTGATTTGCTTATGCGCTTGACTGTGTAGATAGATATGTGGTAGATGTTGCCTTAGTCTAGGGTAGCAATCTTAATTGTTGTGATACTTGCCTAGCTAAGTATAGACTTCTACCTCGACCTAGTCCAGGGTTAGCAATCGTTCTAGAGTTTGCTACTCTGTTGTCTTTGGCTAGAAGTCATTGGGGCCCCAATATGACGTCGGGTATGGCATTGATGATATTGTGATTGTGATATTGGTATGTGATTGATGTGTATCTATCTTAGGTCTCGCATAGCAAATAAACTCCTACAAGTCCACTATTTTAAACTTGAATTTAAACCTATGAACTCACCAATATAGGCGACCTTTTAGCATGTCTTTCTCGGTATTTAAGTGATTTTTGAGTCGTGATTCGTGGAAGCTTGGCAAGGAGGCATGGTTCAAGGATCATAATCAAACTCGATAATTTATGGGGACCTATTTTTATAAATCATGTTTGGGCCTTTATTTACATTTTGGGATTATTGTTTTGGATAATTAAATTTGGGATTGGTTTTGAATGATAATATGACTATCTTGTTTGTTATACTTGTGTGAGATACCAATCGAATGTAACGCCTCGAAAACTTGATTAAGTCTTCCGCTGTACCGGGATTTGGGGGTGTTACATTAGTGAACCCTCATTATTGGACTTATGCATTTTAAACTATGTTTTGATTCAGTATTTGGAACTATTTCATTTCAATTACTTGTCATGTTTTGAACCATTTTGGGAATCATATGTTTTGTGACTTTTTCATGTTATTAATAAGAGACTTCCGCTTGCATTTTTATTAGTATGTTATGATATGACTCAATATTGTGACATTCGGACCCTTGCCGGGTTAGGGTGTTACATACAAAGTTTTGGATTATGTTTCATCTCTAATATTAGTCCCATGTCCTAGATACGAAAATGAAAGTACGTGGAAGAATCTTTCACGCAAGACAGTTTCGACTTTCGATTACTCACGAGGTAAGAGCCATCACAAGTCATATATTCATAGTGACCATCATGACTAAACTGTCTGTCATTTTAATTATATAAGTTCTTGTCATGATTAAACTATTTAGGGAGTGTTTGGATTGCTTAGATAATAGTGTTCCTAATTGGTATACATAAGTGGTGTTTAGAAATTTGTCTTTAATTTGTTTATATACTATGATTTAGGATTTTTTTTAATAAGTAATCCCAAACACCATTTTTATTATTGAGTTTAATCACATCACAGATGTTAACATGGAAGCTTTTGAGGCAACAAAATTTGTACATGCCATAATATTATAAACAAAACCAGATGTTGTTGCCAACAAAAGTTGTATACTCCAGATGTTGTACACCTCCCTGCTGCCTTCAGCTAGACCGAATGCTAACACATTGGATCTTTTTTCTCAGGTAATCTTATAAAGTCTTAAAAGCCTGTTTCCTCTAATTGTGATTAATAAATTTCTTACATTTGGTCAATAGGGTCTTCCTTATATGGGAGCTAATGCTCCTTCTGGTGCTCCAGGCAACCTCGATTTTTTCCTTAACAATCCATAGGTATTCACACATAAACACATATGAATATAACAATGTAAAATGCTCAGTTTACATAAATAAATATTAATCTATTCGTTTTATTCAGTTCCAAGAACTTCGAGCCATGTGTAGGCGAATCCACGAATCTTGCAGGTATACATGTCAATTGTTTTTGGTGCATACAACGCATACACACATGAGTTTATATGTTTATGCATGATGGTATCTTATTTAACATTGTGATGATAACAACCTATGCTTCAAGAGCTTGGAAAGCAAAATCTTCTCTTGCTGAGACTTATCTAGGAACATCGGCTTATTTTTGCCATGATTTAAGGTACCTAGATGGCTCTTATGCATGTAAAAATACGCGTGAAGTTCTAGAATATGAAATTGCGGCTACAGATCTTGATTTTATAGAGAGGCAACATTGACATTACTAAGGTATGTCATCCATAATCCTATCAACTTTTCATTAATTGATATTAAAATGGGTCATGTTAAACAACTTCTTTTGAATAATGTTTTGTGTAAACTTTGTAAGGTATTGATGACTTAGATGTTGGTAGAAAAAAATTTAGATTTTCAATAGAACTGATGACATGGTTATGAAATGTAGTTCTCTTAACTTAGTTTTGTCATCGAGTGAACATGTTTGTTAAGATAAGGTTTATTCATATAAGAGTGAATAACTAATTGTTTTAACAAGTGCCAAATTGTAAAGTGACATATCAATGTTCTGATACTGCTAATATTATTTGGACAAATGAAGGTAAGGATGGAAACAAGCCCGAAAAATGTTGGTGGTTTGCACGCAACGGTTGGGATCTTAACAGCTATAGGTGGAATGACATCACACGCAACAGTGGTAGCTCGGGGATGGGGAAAATGTTGTTTTTCTTGTTGTGTTGATATTTGTGTGAATGCATATACGAAGGTAAAATAATCACTTAAACTGGAGGGGTGTTTGTGACTGGTTTTTTAGAGTATATATTTTAGACTAAAATAATAGATAAGCAGTTCCAAACACTAGAAACTACTTATATGTTGCTAAATAACCAGATAAGCACATACATATGCAATATCAAACACCCTCTGATTGTTTTGGTAAATGTTAAACATCGTTAAAGTTGGTTACTTCTTAAATATATATTGAAGGACGTTTGTTTTAAAAAGTACAAAGTAAGAATATGTTATGGTTTAGCCTATCTTCATCTAAACATGTCAAAATCAGGGAAGCAAAGAGAAAAGAACATGAACCTCATATAGATACGTGTGGTTGTTGCCGTTATTCTACCTTTTGTATGCTTGGGGCTTTGATGGTATATAGAGAAAAGAAAACATAGACAAGGTGGTATAAAACACAAGTGATGTTATATCTACCATAAATTTGTATATTATCTTTGTTTTATGGTTTATTCATTATCATTGGTTGCAAAAAAGGATAAAGCAAAAGAGAGTTGAAAAATTCTTGAGCTAACAGCTTCTGAAATCTCTAAAGATGTACATCAGCTAGAAGGCAATGGTGACGATGAGCATGATTTATTATTGTTTAGCTTTGCCTCTTTCATGGTTGCCAAGCTTGGGCAAGGTAGCTTTGGACCTGTTTACATGGTTACTTTACTTACATATACTTCCAACCTATCTCATATATATGATAATGTTGACAAAATTAGTGATTTGTTTTACAGAATTCATGTAATAAATTTTTATATGTTGATAAGTAAAAAAATGATACGAAAATTAAATATGTAAACTGGAAATCAGTGATTTTGTTAAAAAAAAAAACACGTTTTATGTTGAGGAGTGATTTTAAATTTTGCTATATTATCTTTGATGCTTTAAAACTTTCAAACCTTAACTACAAAATTTCAAACTTCCCAAAATTATCACATTATCACAAATATATGTCCACCTTATTTAAATTTTTGTAATTCTATATCAGACATTTGCTAAATAATAATAACAAAAACGTAACATACTGTGTACAAATCATCAATAAAAAACAACATGAGGAAAAAGCATGGAGTAAAAAAGGGTAAATTAGTCACAAAAAACATACAAATGGGTATATTAATCATAGACAAAATACCAAAAAAATAAAAAAATGAGAAAATAACCTGTTTGATATTCAATAATTGTTAACGAACACTGATTAATCTTCATTGTTTGATTCCATGAACTTGTGATGATAATTAACTCCCTTAAATTAATTTTGCCTCCCCCCAACTTAAACAAATAATTGTTGGACGATTATTGATTTGAGGTTACTTTTTTAGGATTCGTTCGAACAAAAATGTAAGTGGATGATTTCATTCGATCGTGAATGATTTTATCATGATATATAAAATCAGGTGATTCATTGTTTGTAACGAACTATCGGTTGGGATTGATTTTTATTGTAACGATTATTATGTTTGTAACACTATTTTGTTGGATTGATTTCTAGAAGTAAGTTTTTCAATTGAGTAAGAAATTTGGGGGTTTCATTGTTTTTGTGATAACTATGTGGTTTGATCTACCGATATGATAGTGTGTTTTAGGATGTGTTATTTGTTTGAAATAAATGTTGGGACGACAAAATAAATATGGTCCGTTGGATCAAAATAAATAATATGTGTCATTATTCAGTATTTTTGGAGAGGGTTTGTTAGGAGAACTTTCTTTTATATAGATGAGGATTAGCAACTAAAATTTTAATAATTAACCCATCATTTTTTTTATAATTGTTTTTATAAAATTGACATATGTTTTTACCACATGTTATAAATTAGATGAAAATTTAATATTTTGGTCAAATTGAGCTTCATTTTGACTTTTATTGGTCAATCATATTATTCGATTTTGCAACATATCAAAAAAAGAGTAACCTGATTACTCAATTTTTTTAAATAAGATTGTTTTGGAAAAGTTGTTTTCGAAATTATATAATTTTTTTATATATAAAAGATATATAGCATAATGAATCATAAATCCCAATATATTATGCACAATAAGATTTAAATCAGTTCGTAATTCATAATGAATCTATTGTATAAATACACGAATCATCTATAGCTTCTACCCTATATAATAAATTTATAAGGTGCAATGTCCCTATCGCATGCTGTCGCCATAAAGTTTTTTTACCCATGACACCGCCAAACTGCACCTCTCCCGATGCCATAACCATAACCATGTTATACGTCCCACAACCAAGGCCACAACGGCCGTTATGAGTATTTTTCTTTTATTTTTTAAGTGAGCGACGTATTTTTGATAATGTATTATTGAAAAGACATAGTAAATCGCTCCATCCTAAAATTATTTATAAATCACCCACCTCTTCAAGACATATATAAACTGCGCACAAATAAAAAGAAATAAATAAAAATAATTTGGGGGGTTTTGTTGATCTTATTCGTCTGAAGCCCTAAATAAGTACAACTCAACTCAAACTCAGCTCTTCTTCTTCTTCTTCTTCACCTTACACAAACCTCATATTTTTATCCATCTGGTACGTCATTTAACTATCATCAAACCCTCATATTCATCATCTTTTTAGTTACGCTCACGATTAATACGCTCATATTTTATCTACTTACTATGAATGTCGTATTTTTTGCTACTTTATTGTAAAGTATAGTTTTTTAGGTTAAAGTTATGTGATTTTAGCATTGGAAGGTGTTTAGTGATGGAGAATATGTTTGGATTGATTTTTTAGGTTATCTGTAGTTGGAAAAGATAAAGTGTTCTAACTTGATTTAGTTTCGCTATCGAAAATGAAGATATTTGATATGGTTAAGTAATTAATTTATTGATAATAGTATAAAAAGGAAACGTTGCTTAGATATTATTTGGGGTTTTCGCAGAAGCATGTTAAAGATAAGCACTAAATAAGGGGTTGTTTGGATTAGCTTATTTTATTGGCTTACTGAAAATTGGAAAAGCTGAAAAGCTTACTTTTTTTGCTTATGAAGTTAGGTTTATGGCTTATTAAACCATTAAGTCAAATTGATAAGCTCATAAGACCAATAAAGTGTGTTTATTGGCTTTTCCAGTATTCGATAAGCCGATAAGTCCATAAGATAAGCTATTCCAAACACCCTCTTAGTGTTTGGATGTAGTTATGCTGTAAAAAAAAATGAAATTTGTAGATTATAAAATTGGAGACTGCTCATTTGCGTTATTGCGTATATCTAAAGGTTTTTAGCTTAGATAGGAGGTCTAGAGGTTATTAGTAGTAAGCAATTTCCAACTTCCAACCTGCGTATTGGAAACTGCATAAGCTGACACAAAATAAGCAGAAGCAGTTTGGATTACACCAAAACTTCAGACTGCTTTTTTGCTAAAAGATATGCAGGTAAGCACAGAAAATAAGCAATCCCAAACACCCTCTTAGGCCTTTAGGGAACAAGCGGGTTTGTAATGTTTTGGGGGTTACTCGTTGAATTTTTTATTCACGATTTTTAGTAGAATGTTGTAGGGCTTTTTGCTAATTATGTTCTAATGGTTTTATAGAATAAATTTTTTAATGTAATATGGTTGCTTAGGAAGCAATTTGATTCAACATGAGAGAAGTCTGATATGAGTTTGCAAGTTTTTATCTTGTGTGAACATTACCTTGTAGATGAGCTGTATAATGAGATTGTAGCTACGGTAGTGAATGGAAGATGTATAGACATTTTGGTTTTGGAGATAACTTACCAACATACATTTGCTGTTTAATGATTAGAAAAAATGGCAGGTTTCTGGAGCAAGCTTTAGTTTTCCTTTTTTATTCCCCGAATTTTGTTAGTGTACGGAATACGACTTGATTATGTGTATTTATAGTTGTTATGCTTTCATATTGGTAGTTGATTTTGGAATAACCAATCATAGTTGCTGTTCAATTTATTGCCACTTGACTGAGCTGCCGTTTGAGACATTAGTTAGTACACACACTCATGAGAGCTAACATGCTTTACTAGTTCTTTTACGAAGGCTTTAGCACACTAAGTATTAGCTCAATTATATAATGTTGTGAGCTAACTTATTTTCACTGTAACAGTAGCATTTGTATTTTCTTAACATGTAGACTAATTAGAGATGCTATTTATGAGATTGTGTTAAAAAGAAAACAAAAAGAACTTCTTTCTATTTCATAGGATTTTATCTAGTGTAGGATAATGCCAAACTTTTTTGTATGTATGCTCTTTTTTGGAACAAAAGTTAAAGAGGAATATAACACATCAAACTATAGGATTATGTGTGGATGTGGTTGCCACTTTTTCACTGGAACCCTTCTAATGTGGCATTGTGTTTGAAAAATCTAATTAGTAATTTTAATCAGAGGATTAAGATTTTGGAAGCTACGTTTTATGAAGAAAGTTGTGGAGCAGAGGGTTTCTAAAGGTAGGCTAGCAATGTTCTGGTTAAAGAAAGTATATCATGGGTTAAGATGCTGAGAGAGTGATTAGGTTTATTGAATGATACTTGGTCAAAAACGTTTCTCTTAGGTTTAGTTGCTTTTCAGCCTCCATATTTGGCCTCTGTGAGGCAATACAATCTGATTTTTGTAGTAGAATACTAGGAGTCTAGGAGAATGAAGTCTAGAAGTTTGTTTGAGGGCTATCATGTGTTGTAGCACGATGGAAGTTGGGCTAATGTGATATATTCCACTAGAATTGGTGTTTATGGTTTTGAAGCTAAGAACCTAAACTTTAAGCTTTACACGATCTTTAAAATATGTCCACACAATGAGGACTTGAAACAATCTGTGAATTGGAAAAAGGTTGGGTGGCACCTAATGGAGAAGCCGAGCTGTTAATTTTTTTATATGGGCTTGTGTCCAATAATCTTATGCTATGTCTGTTATGTGGATGAATTGAGATATTAATATAACTGCAAATTTGCAGTATTGACGAACCCTTACATCTCTTCTTAGCTCATTAATAATTGGTGTCTGCCTATCTGTTTGTTCCATTGTTGTCTTTTTTGGTTGCTGCAATTACAATATTTACTGTTTTGTTTATGATCTGCAGGGATTCTTGAATCTACTTACATAGCTTGCAGGATGAGTGATGATGTTTTTGATGGGAAAATGTTGTCCGACAAGCTGTTTAAACTCAACAGTTCTCAACAAAGTATAGAGTGTATCCTTTTTGGCAGGAAAATTCCTTTCATGTCTTTCGTAATTTATAGACAAACTTTGATGACCAATAATATAGTTACTCATCATTTAGTTAGAGACACCATCAGCTATAGTTTGTTAAATTTGATATTAATAATATGTCTCTAATCCAAAAATGTTTATATTTGGTCTAGATCTCACTCCTACAGGGTAGAACACGTAGCTCTAGCTGGATGTCCGTCTTAAGCCTATAATTATCAAATATCACATGCTTCGATTTATTTATTTATTATTATTATTATTTATTTTTTTATAATTTGCAAATTAGAAGATGAAACAAACTACTTTGGATCTTAGCACCCAAAAAGACAGCATTGATTGGACAAGGTCTTTTTCTTTTTGAATTCAAGTTGATATCTTCTTGAAACTGTAGATTCCATATACGTATCAGTATGTGATAACTGATAAGACTTACTTTTACAATGTCTTCAAGACTCAGGTTTTTTGGTCTTGAAGTTGACTACTCTTCTTGAACACTGACTCAGTTCCTTATTTAGGATTTTTAAGTCTGTGAATTTACTTTCTCCTAGTCTCCTAATGTGTACTTGTGTGTTCATATGATCGTGTGTCATGAAAGATATTTGTCAATTATGAGTATCTAACTTGGAATCACCCTCCAAATATTTGTCAGTAAAACCTCTATAAATTAATAGTGTTGGGACCGAGAAATTTTATTAATTTAGCGAGATATTATTATATCGATAAATTAATAATTTATTAATTTACAGAGGTTTTACGTTGACCATTAAATTTTCATGTCTAATATACTAGCTAGTTACAATGTACACTCATTAGAGACGAAAAATAAATTTGAAAAACAAGGTCCATTAACATTTTATTAATTCACATTCACACTTTATGAATAAATTAACACTTTTTGTTACAATACGAGAAAACAACGCACCGACTCTTTAGTGCAATAAGGAGATTTAAGATAAACTAAATATAGATTTGAAATTCAATAAAAAACAAGTGACTATGAATTTATTTTTTACTAAACAATCTTAGGATTTTGAGATGTATCACACCCACACACATATACATATATATATATGGAATTTTTAGTAATTATTAATTTATAGTTTCGTTGGGACTAATATATATACACTGGGGTTTCAAAAAAATTATTATCTTATTATTTTATCGATTGAGGTCCAAATTTGTACTGGTCCCAAGTTGGGACTAGACAAATTATTAATTTTATCGAGGTTATTAATTTATCGAGTATTAATTTATAGAGGTTTTACTGTATATATAACCATAACCTTCTTTGCTTTCATTCACCCTAAAACTTGTTTTCAAGGCATAAACTTTTCATTATGATTTGACTTCATAAATCGGAGTGTACAAAAACAAGTATAGGATGTTCCTAAGAGGTTGTAGATAAATCTGAAGTTTGGAAATTCCGAACAAGTAGAGGGTGGTGCGTTCAAGTACGCTGATTATTTATTTGTCACCATCCTATATCTAGGAGCAATTTTCAGATTATCTGTCTTATGATTTAAGGCGTGTTAGATATGTAAACTCTATTCAATTTGTAAGGGTAAAAATGCATTTTCACTATTGGTTTTATGTATTTTAGTTACTAGTTCTTTATTGTTAGAATAAAGGTTATTTTTTTCATATACCAATATACGTCTTTTGTTTTTGCTGTGCAAGTCAATGTTTTTTTAGTTACATCCGATACATTTTAAGGTGGGTTTGTTTACGGCGAGAATCAATTTTTAAGTGGTATACTGGCTGTCAAAAAATGATAATAATAATAATGCTCTATTTTATTTAGAAATGTTAAATTTACCCGTACGAGATGACCCGAATGATACACAAGGCCATTCTTTGATTGAGTCAAATATTTGTACAAAATTTTAATGACTAAATGGTACAACCAAAAAAGTGTTGATATTTTGTCAAAAAATTCTTTGTATAAATGGAATTCAAGTGAGGCTGTTAGGATGCACTAGGCATTTAGTTACGCTCTCCCTGATTCTTATTTCCTGCTCAATCCAAGAATTGTTGTCTTTCTCTCTTCTTTATTTCTATTTTGAAGAGAGTTAGCAGTTGATAATCACAGCAGCGTATATCTCTTTGTGGTATAATACATTTTATTTATTGCCTCTATGGTTTCCTTAACGCTAAATTAGCATTGTCTCGTTCATGTATTTCACACAGGAAGAAAGCCAAACAGATTGTTGAAATATGGCATAAATCATTTAAATCTGCCCAGCAGGCGCAGCATGTTTCTTTTCTGTATTTGGCCAATGATATATTGCAAAATAGTAGGCGAAAAGGCAATGAGTTTGTGAATGAATTTTGGAAGGTCATTCCTTCAACCCTCAAGCATGTTAATGAACATGGTGATGATAATGGAAAGAAAGCAGCATCAAGACTGGTAATTTCTTTTATTAGTTTATCTTATATGTCTTTAAGGTTCTATCGAGTTCAACTTTAGGTTTAGTCTCGTTTAGGTATTGTTTCTTTATTTCAATCGATGTTGTGGTTCCGGTGCCTGTTTACTTGTTTAGAATGTTTTCTTGTAGTGTTTTCTTCTTATATGGCACTTGTATCTTTTTGTCTCTTGCTAGTTTATAATAGAAAAATTTTCCGTTCAAAAAAAATGTTGAGCAAATACACCTCAATAGAAAGTGTTTGTAAATATTTAATTTATTTTGCGGTAACAGGTATAATATCTGTTACCTCTGTTCCTTGTCATATCTCATTCTTCTCCGCCACTCATTTCTTTGTGATTTTCGGCTGAATTTTCATTGATTTTCATACGGGGTCTCACTTAACTTTATCACGCGGCCTTGAAATTTTTTCATTGCCATACTAGATACGGCACTTATATCTATATGTATATGACTATCCGTCGTTTTAGTAGATTGTTGATATTACATTTTTTGAGTCTTGTTACTCTTTTCTTGTATAGTCAGGTCCATCTTGTTAATGTATGTCTACGGTGTGGTTTCTCTACATCTTAATGACCTTCATACTGCAAGCATTAACATTCATTCTGATATGAGAGTATTGATCTGGAACCTGCTTTCATCTTGATTGTCTCTTTTTAGTGATTGTAGACTCCTCATTTTGACTTGGTAATGAGTGGCTATTTCAATCCTTACCATCTTTCTCATACTTATTTATCCTTCCAAATATATGCATCTTTTTCCCAAAGGTATGTTGGAGAAATGAGACTCGTGGCCATATTTATCATCCTCCTGAATCTTGATATTGAGTTCATTGGGTGCAAGTAGCTGTAGACATTGCCTCTTTTTCTGAAAGTGTGGTTAGTGGCTATGAGTTATAGCTGGAATACAAGTGACCTCCTTTTATGACAACATGGTTTCTACAAGTACTGTGCTTGTTCATTCTCAGTTCATGATATTTGTTCAGCATATTTCATAATAATCTTATCAGTTGGGAGTGTCTCTGAAAAACTGAATTAGGACTTATTCGGGCTAGATGTCAAGATCCTGTGAAGGCAAAATTCTATGTTTGAGAAATTATAGTTATATTGTATGAGGTAGAAACACTTATAACCAGTATTTGACAAATACAGTGGTTTTTACAAACGTAAACTCTAGCATGTTGGTTAGTTAGTTACAGGGATTTTATACTTCGCCATTTAACACATGTGTTGTAAGGTTTTTATTTATTTTTTTATTTTTTCCCCCAACCTTTTGGCATGCTAAACACTATATATGTTACCACGTTCCAAGAGTATTATTGTCTGCTGCTGTAGCTTTATACAGTTTAAATAACTGTTGGTCCTTCTACTTTGCAAGGTTGGCATATGGGAGGACAGGAAGGTTTTCGGATCCCGCGGTCAGAACTTGAGAGAGGAAATGCTTGGTAAAAGTCCCCTCCCTCAATCGGCTACCAATGGAAAGACTTCATCTTCTACCCCGAACCCTAACCCTAACCCTATCAAGATAGTGAAGAGGGATTCTAACTCACTGAGACTTGTGAGTATCATACATCGCTTCATTTCTGATCCACCGTAAGATTTCTTTTGCTTCGTGTGATATCAAGATACGTAATTTGAACATCGTATACATTTTTGCATTCAGAAATTGGCTGTTGGTGGTGCTCCGGAAAAGATTATCACTGCTTTTCATTTGGTACATGATGAGAATACTACTGAAGATACCGCATTAAACAACTGTGAAGGTGCAGTTAACCGGTTTGGAGATTTGGAAAGAGAAATTGAAACTCAAGGTGAAGGGAATTTATCTTTTTGGCTATGTATTGGTGAATGATTCTTATATATCTTGGGCAGTGCTGTTCTTGCTTCTATTGTCACTCTTGAGTAACTTGATACTAGTTTGCGCAAATGATTCCGCCTTAAACATCAAAATACTCAGTGGAAAGTCTCAATAAGCAGCCATACAAACAATGGATCTTTAAAATGATGCTTATCGTGATACATTAGTCAAGTTATTTAAGATGCTCATATCTTCTACTCTTAACATTGTTAGCTCTAGCTACATACAGTGGACCAATACTTTTTTGGATGCATATTTGACAGTGTCCCATGTTTTATTTGTTTTGCCTTGTTCAGGAGTCCAACAAGGATCTTCATTGCTAGATGAAATCCAGGAGCAAGAAAATGTACTTCAAGAATGTGTCAACCAACTTGAAACTGCTGAAAGACTAGATCGTCTTGATTTCACAGCTAAAGAAGCACTCCAGGATCAGGTATGGTTTCATTACAAGTCTTCTTTAATTGTAGATGTAAAGATTGCCACAGCATACCATAGCATTGTACAATAAGAGGACATATTAAGACCAAATAAATATGATATATTGATGTCAAATTTAAAACTTGTGGCCTCTTTAACTCTTATTGCCGTTTAGTGATCTTATGCTGTGCGTGACAACTTTCTTTTTTGGTCATACAGGAATTGAGGCTAGATGTTATTCACAGTCAGTTGCAGGTACACACTTCCTCTCCCTATTTCTCTCTCAAACACACATACTTTTTTCTTTCCACGCTTCAGCTGTGTTCAAAATCTACCTTAAGTCTGTGACCATGTTCATCTTAGGGGGTGGCTTGGTAGGATGTTTTTGAGAGTGGGTAATGGTAAAGGTAATGAAAAATAATGCTTGGTGCTATATAATGGAATGACCCATTACCCAAGAATTGGGGAATGCTTTTTTCTCCCTTTCCCTTTCCCCACTATTATCATCATCCTTCCCTTTCCCTTTCCCAAGTTTGAACCAAGCACACCCTTAGATCTAATATGGTAATATCAAAAAGTTGCAAATGTTAGTGTGTGCGCAAAAGTAGCAACTTCTATTTTGTCTAGGGCGCAGATAGTCAGACTTTTTATGTTAGGCGCAGGACCTGGATTGTCTTAGCGTGCTCTAATGTTATATAACAATAAATGCTGCTACCATTATATAACATTAGAGCACGCTAAGACAATGGTAGTCTCTAAGAGCATCTCCAATGGGAGTTTATAGGGAGGTCCATGGTGACATGGATTGTGATAATATGGACTTTCTTTTGGGTAAAAGGATAATATGAACTTCCATTAGAGAAACAAGATTATATCCATATGGATCACACTCGTTTGATTAAACATATCACTAACGATCTGTATAAGGTATGAACAACTCGATTTATTCTAGCTCTCGCTAGCTATTTAATACATATTCTAATCGCCTTTCAAACAAGAGTTAAAACAACCCATATGTATTCGCTTCATCGCCGATCCAAGTTTTTGGTTTTATTATCATTTGTTTATGGTTGCGGTTTGTTTTGCTACTGGCCAAAAATCTCAGCATGATGCGCTATGCGATGCAAGGCCATAGGTGCATCCTGCGGATGAAAATGAAACGGCTTTTTAATGGCTATTTTGGTGGGTATTTTGACTATATATAATAGACCAAAGAGAAAATAAATAGCATCTCTAAACTTAAAAAGTCTTGATCTACCCCAAAAAAAAAAAACAATGATCTTTCTTTTCTCTTTCTATACTTTTTTTTTTTTTTTTACGTATCTATAAACACATGCTTTAGTTCTAACCTTTTTAGAAATATAGAGCAAATTCAGTCGTGATAACCATGCTAGTAGTTTAGAAGCATTAAGTTCAGTTGATAATAGTGTTAGATGATTTTGCAAGGTATTTTAGATGATACATGTACAAGCTAGAAAGTATTTTGTATCTTAGTTATGTATTTTGGGATATCTGGCGCATTGTATGTGTCGGCTGAACCATCTTTGCCTCAAAGCATGAGGCAAAGGTGATTGCAATCATTGCATCACATCACGTACACGAGGATCTTGGGTATCACAAAATACATGAAATCTAATTCGACTTCAAATTTATGTGCCATGTCATGCTTAAGCATCCAAGAAGTTGTGGTGATTCTAAGAATCACGATGCAAATAAAGAAAATGTGGATCACCGTGATTCTTAGGAAATCTGAAAATATATCAAAATCATGTAGTGCTTTTGAATTGCTAGTAAGAATACCATGTCTTAATTTGTTGCTTTGTCAAACAGCTTATCTAGTTTCTAAATGGAGAAACAGAAAGGAGGTAAAACATACCGTTGCTAATTTAGATCCCCCGCCAACTTAGCTCCAACTTCTAAGGTTCCAAGATGACATTTTCCTTTCTTTTTGGTCTTTATCCTTGGTCAAAATACCCATAAACGTGCTCATTTACTATTCTCCTATAAACCCATTTATACTAGATTATACATGCGGCATGCTAAAAAAGCGACAAAGCGGGCCTTGCATCATGAAATCTTCTTACCTTTTTTAACGGCTCGCCTTATGCCAAGGCGTCTTTTTAAAAAAAAAACAAGGTCTTGACGTTCTATTTAGAGTGTGAGTGTTAGCCTCGAAAGTGAAGCTTACGGAAATTGCATTAGCATCTCTTTGTTTACTTATACGCAGGGACTAGTTTAGTCATTATAATGTAATTTAGCGTATTTGTAACTATATATACCCCTCCTAGTCATAACTAGGAGGGTAAAGCTCATTCTTCCATCATTCTTTGTGTGTGTTTTTCTCTTTAATAAACACACATCTTTCCATTTTATCTATCTACCCTCTCTCTACATTTTACCATGTCTAACTTCTATTTTGAGCTTCCCCGACCACCCGAACGTGTTTAGGATCACGTGTTTGTGATGGTTTGTTTTTGAACAAACCGATTCAAATATGTTTTTAAAAATCAAAGACGCATGATTTAAAGTAAAAATGGCGAGTTCAATGCGAAGTTCGTCCTTTTCTTAATTTTTTTGCATTTTTGATAAAGGTTTCAAACTTTAAGGTGTATAAACCTTTCTAAGGTTAACATATCGCTAACCGCTCTATTAAGCATAAAGTTCAAGCTTTGATCGTGTTTTGGTATTAAAGTACACCAAATGGTTTTGGCTTATTTTAAGGTTTTTTTGGGTGAATGATTCATTTTTGTTGTAGTTTGGTGGACAAACATTGTTTAGCAATGAACTAAAGTTTTTGGTGTTAACGTTCAAATCTTTCGAAACCAAGCTCAAACTGGTCGTTGTTGCACTACTTATGAAAATAGCGAGGTTATCCTACTCATTATCTTGCTGAAAAAGTACTATATGTAATGCCCATCATTTTAGGATAGTACAACGAGATTGTATAGCGAGGTTCCATAGGAAGGCTCTATAATGAGGTTACTTAGTGAGGTTTCCGTATACCAAGCTTCTGTACAACGAGTTTAGGACCCATCTTTGGCGAGGTTACGATATGCCTATATAGCAAGTTGGTCATAAACATACGAAAGTTAGGTAGCACATCTAAATAGCGAGTTGGTCTCCTCCTCACGACGGGTTTGGTTTCAATGCTTATACGGCGTGTTGGGTCTAAACCGCTTAGCTTGTTGGAGGACCATGTTGTCGATGTCGAGCTACAAATTTGATAATGTGGCTTGAACTTGCAAGATTGGATGAGAAGTGTTAGAGCTTGCATGGTTAAAGGATGGTGAATATTGTGTTGCAACGTTTTGATCATATGTATATGATATGATATGTGTATGAAGATGGTCCGACATTAGTTGCACGTTTAGATCATATGTATATGATATGATATGTGCATGTTGCATGGTTTTTGGAAATCATGTATAGTTTGTCTCATGCATGCAATTTGTAAGGTTTACACGTTTGGCACAACTGTTTCAATGTGGGAGGAATATATGAGTTACACGTTTTGCTACAAAGGATAATTTTTAAGTATGGGTTTTGATGCATTTATCCGAACATTGGTTGATTCTACAAAGGATAATTATTAAGTATGGGTTTTGATGCATTTATCTGAACATTGGTTGATTCTATATCTTTTATCCTCTCAACTTTTTCTACATCCTTCACGTTCCTACCTTATCCACCTTCACCAATATCGGGGCAACAAATTCATCACACCCTATACTTTCCAAAATTCACCATCACCATTAGCGTTTCAAAGATTTCATCATACACATTTAACTAAAACCTTAAACCAAATTCCACCACAAATAAACTAACATCACAAATCAATCTCGTGAACGATCCTTATCTAGATCCGATTTTTACACGGCTAGAGTTGGTAATGCTTATCAATTATTACTACGGGGATTATTCTTTATTACTTGTTTGGGTTTGAAGTGACGTTTCACGGATGCGTGTACTTATTTCATCTTCTTCGCTTTCACAAAATCATATATATCACAAATCCATATATCACCCTCTTTAAACGAAGATGACTTGTTTGAACCATAATTCATAGCGATTTCTAGTTATACCTTATGTAAGGAGTTAAGTTGTGGTGCTCACAGTGTATAGCTATCACTTTAAAGAGTTGCGTTGTAGTGCTTGAGGATATGTCAAGAGTGATTGTGCTTATTATACTTTTGGTTGTGGGTATGGGGTTTACCGTTCTTAGTCAGAGTAGAGTACAAGGTTAAGTCACAAGTCTAGGGGATTTTACTTCATTCTCAAGTTCGTCATATCATGTTGTCTCCATATGTGGTTACTAGAGATAGCCGTCGGTTTTGATACGGGGGTTGGTGAAGAGTTAGACAAATAAAGGGTATTGTTAGAGATTGGGTTTATCGACATCTTCTCACGGGCTAGATGATTTATGATATGGTGCTTGTACACAATTTTATGCTGATTCCGATAAATCGCAACCATCATGGGGAGAGAAATGTGTACATCGGGGACGCACAACAAGTTCACGTGATCGAGTTTAATGATTTATCTCATAACCCCGGAAGAGGATCAGTGCTTCAACTTGTTACTTTGGTGTTATTGTTTCTTCTTCCGTATGATATATGTGTACATCATGGGCTGATATGACATGTAAGATAACTGGGATGCATTTAGGTGAGATGATGTTGATATGTTGTTCCCTCAAATGGACAACCATGAAGATACTTTAGTCAATAGTCTATTCTACTTACTCCGCTGCGTGTTAGAAAACTAAAGATGGGTTAGACATTTATCACAAGACTTCTTCAAATTTAGGGTTGTGGGGGAGAGGAATCAAGATAATGATGCACTAATTAGGGGAGAGTAATAAGTCATATTTAATCCTTAGATTTGCTTACTTTGTTCTTATACAAATAGAAAGATAGCAGCCGAGAAGATTCATGAAGTCATAAGACTATGAAGTCATTCTTAGAGTTGCTACGCTTATGATGTGTAGTTATATTTCCTTGTAGGGAACGTTGTAAGCAATTCCTGTATGACATCACTCGGGGATAGATTATTAGCCTCAAATGTGAAGCCATTTACGTTAATTGCATTAGCATCTTTGTTTACTTATACGCAGGGACTACTTTAGTCATTGTAGCATAGTTTAGCGTATTTGTAACTATATATACCCCTCCTAGTGACAACTAGGAGGGTGAAGCTCATTCTTGTATCTCTCTACCCTCTATCTACATTTTACCATGTCTAACTTCTATTTTGAGCTTCCCCGACCACCCGAACGTGTTTAGGATCATGTTACAGTGAGCTTTGTATTGTAGAATTTGTTTATCAGAAAAAACAGTTACCCAAAAAGGTTTCTTCTAGTCTCTCTTTGTAAATACATTATATATAAGTGTTTTTTCAAGGTTTTGTTAGCTTGACTAAGTATAAACTGTAGGCACTAAGACTGAATGGAGCTTGGAACTTTAGGTTCTTCTCTTTGGTTTTTCCAAAACTATTTTTACTTGATCAGAGGATCATTAGAGCTGCAACTAGCAAGATGCCGAGTAGTATTGAGATACCGGCAATTGACATACATTTGTTAGAGAAATGGTGGAGTACGAGATGAGATGGTGCTGATCTAGTGATTGTTTGCGTGGTAATCTGGAGAAAATTGATTTTTATTTTCAATCAGAATAGAGAAATGATTGAAATGAAAATCTAAATTTATTTGTAGTCAACACTGTTAACGATTCTTATGCTCATATTGGAGGTAGGGATTTCCTTCTATGGTGGAAAATAGTAATGTGATATTTCTAAGCTCTTTTAAACGTTTAAGATTTTGGAATCAAGTCATTAAACCACTCAATATTTTATTTTTTCACCTGCCTAAGGGTCATGTTAAATCTCCCGTATAAATTCGGAGATGGTGAGCAGCATACCAATGCCCTAAATGACAATATTCCTAATGTATTCTTGGACCTCATTGTATCTTGTAGTGCTGCTTAGGAATAAAAACTTGAGGACCAGAGTAAAGTGTGCCAGTTAAACTTTGCAAGAATCCTATGTGACACAATATGACATGAAAAAGTAGAACAAAAACAAAATATGGTGAATTGAAGCATAAATGCCTGATATCTTTATAGTAAATAGGGTTTTATGACAGTTAGGTTACCCAACTTTGCGACTTTGTTCGCCTAAGTTACCCAACTATTTTTTTGTTCAATTGGGTTACTGGAGTTTACGGGTTTGACATTTAGGTTACTCAAACCGTAAACGTGTTCATTCGTGTTACCCAAAAAAGGCAACCGGATATCCACTTAAGATGGTGTCCACGTAAGCTTTTGTGGGCCCCATTATCCAACTCGGATATCCACTTACCATTACTAAACAGATAGTTACTCAACTTTGCGATTTTATTCGCCTAAGCTATCAAGTTCTTTTTTGTTCAATTCGGTTACTAATATATATTTATTTACATGGCTAGACTCTCTCTTTGCTTGATCACAAAACTCATAGAATAGTTTAATTAGTTTAATTTATCGCTTTAGTAGTTATAATTAAATCAAATCAAAACCCTTTGAAACTTGTAAAAATCAAAAGTTGTTGTACGCTTTCATCCGCTTTTATACGCTTTCATACATTTTAAAAGAATAAGCGCTTTTTTTAAAAAAATAATTATAATAAAATTAAAATTACTTTTTTTTTAGTTTTATTATAAATTTTGATTTTTATAAAATTTAAAAAAAATAAAAGTAGTTTTTTAATTTATTACAATAAAATTAAATTTTTATTTTATTAAAAACTCAAACTCCCAAATACAAGAATATGATTATTCAAGATTCAAAGGGTTTTAGTTCTTCATGCTTAAAAAGAAAAAGTAGCTCATAACATCACAAGATCTCGTGATTGTTTAACTCATGGGAAATTATTAAAATAAAGGATACATGACTTATAGTTTTAGTGGTGAATTTCATTTTTATTTAAATGAATGAATACGGTTTATAGTTTATGAATGTTTAGTTTTTAATTTCATACGCTTACGCTTTTAATTATTTATGTAACATTTTAATTTATGATGTGGCGTCGATGTGTTTAGTGAGTGAGGATGTTTTCGTGTGACCGATAAAGATAACCTAAATTAACAAAGTTGCATAGTTCAAGAACCTAATTGAACAAATTCGCAAAGTTTAGTAACTTATTTGTATAAAAACTTTAGTAACGCCACCGCCAGTGGCTAGCAACCGGTATCAAAGGTTAAAAATAGATCGGTCCCTAATTTGTCCGGTAACGATAGTCCAGTAACCCAATTGAACAAAAAAATAGTTGGGTAACTTAGGCGAACAAAGTCGCAAAGTTGGGTAACCTAACTGTCATAAAACCCTAGTAAATACTAAATAGTTCATATCCTGTGAAAGAGGAGTATCAAACATTACCAAAAAGTAAAAAATAGAAGTCTAATTTTTCCTTAGGTGTGATAGCAAAATTAAAAAGGTGTTAGACAGTTAATGAAGGAACAAACAAAAAGAATATAGAACAGTAAAGGTTGATAAGAAAACAATAGAAAATTTCTGAGTTCCTTGTTTTTTGTTTGCATACGTATGGCAGAAACTAAGTGGAGATTTTATTGTTTATTAATATCATTGTTATTCAGCGTATCCCCAAAACCCTATTTTTATACGTACACGATTATTTTGTATCTACATATATGCTGCTAATGGGATTAATTGTTTAATACTAATATTAAGACTTATATGGCCGTTTCTCAAAGAGGCCACCTACTCAGGCCTTCCCGCCTAACGAAAAACTCTGCAAAGTCGTGCGCAGGGGCGGAACGTTGTGGGAGCTGGGTGTGGCGCGTGCCACACTCGATTTGAGTGAGAAGATATCGTGTAACACCAAATTTGGTGTGAAAAAGTCTTGTGAAGTGGTCCACACAAAAAAAATAACACCAAATTTGGAGTCTTGTTTGGAGAAGTTTTTTCCACCAAAACACCAAATTTGGTGTATTATAATTTGGAGCACTATTTCATAAAGTGACAGTGGAGAACTATATGTCCTTCCAAGGATAATATTTTTATGAAAGTTTATGGGTCCTGCCCTATGAATGATAGGCATGGTTTAGCTGGCTTGATATGGTTGTTGTTTGTATGTAATTGCTGTTCTAGAAGTAATATTCTTTGTCTAGACAATACCTTTGCGTTTACGTGTGATTTCATCAGTAAGTGATGTTTCTTGAAAGTTAATATCTGGAATTCTGGATACTCCCTTATCCCAAAATAATTCTCTTACACAAAATAAATACGTTGTTTAAGCAAATCATAATTGTAACAGCTTACTTTTTTGCAAAAATATAGTTTTGTCCTTAACTAATTATTTATTTTTCTGGTTGAGTTTGGTGATTTAAATCTAAGTTAGGGGTATTGTGGGAAACTTGTTACATTATACCATCCATTTTAAAAAGTGTACAATTAATTTGGGACAACTATAAAAGGAATATGTGGACAATAATATTGGGACCGAGGAGTTTAAATAATCAAAATCTGATGAGCTGTAATAAAACAGGCTATAGGAAAGGGCTTGTGGATGTAATTTGATGTAATTCTCAGATGATCAGTTAAAATTGTTTGCTAGTTGCTGATTATTTGAAGGAGCTAATAGAATCACCTACATTTGAAAAAGGAAAAAACCCTAAAGTTGCTGATCATTGTGCAGGTTGCTCGAAATCAAATTGACCATGCTGTAAAATTGAGGAAGAGACTGACATCACCTTCCCTTCCTGCTGGTGAAGCCCCAGCTGTTGAGAGTCTGCCTCAATCCATGTCTGTTGGAAGTACTACACATGTTAGTGAAGAAGAAAGTAAAAAGGCTGCTGCCGCTGCAATGGCGGCAAAACTTGCTGCTTCAACATCCTCTGCACAAATGCTTACATCTGTTCTTTCTTCTCTAGTTGCAGAAGAAGCCGCCTCAATCAGCAACGGCTTTAACTCATCTGTATTCGCCACCAATATATTCCCCCCCGAGAAAAGACCCAAGCTAGAAAACCCAATGTCAAATTCAGATATGAACAATTCTGATTATTTTACTTCAATGTCACAAGCCAACCAAACTACATTTCCACCACTACCACAAGCTCCACTACCACCATCCACAGTTGGCACAAATTCTCCCTCGAATCAGTTCGTTCAGACTTCTGGCGGCATGATGATGGGTGGTAATGGTATGCCCTTTGTATACGGTGCTAGCAGCCTACCGCCGCCGCCACCCTCAATGCCACATGTTGCAATGGGTATGATGCGGCCCGCCCATCCGCCACCTCAGCCGCAGCAACAGCTACAGCAGCAGCAACAACAGCTACAGCAGCAGCAACAGCAACAAACTACAAGTAGCGGATACTACAGGCCACCGGGTATTGGATTCTATGGGCAAAACCATCAGCCGACCCCACCAGCTGTGCCTCGCCAGTGATTTGTGGTTTTGTATATTAATAGGAATCTAGACGTGAATGAGCCGGTTCATTTCATCCTGACTTGCCTGTACTTTTTGTGTTGCAATGTACTGTTAAATTTCGGAGGTATAACTGCAAGTAAATTAAACGAGTCAACGATGGCTTATAAGGATGTATGTCTTACCTTTCATAAAATGATAGTACTTCCATTTCATGGAAGTTGTAGCCTATGTTATCATCTATTTTCATATTGTCATTTAGTGAAAACAAAATAATTTAACCTATGGATTTAAGAACAAATTTTATATCAAAGAGAAATGTTACAGGTTCTTTGTAAATCGGATACAAAAAAAGTGATGTTATTTGGTTAAAATCTCAAGACAAAAAAAGTCTTTTCCTCGAGTTATAAAGAGATTCTCATAACTTTTGGTAGTTATGAATTGAGTTTTGGCTACTTTTAGCCTTAGGTGAGAAAAAAGTAAAGAACATTTCACATTCACCAATTTAATGTTTTATGATACTTTTCTTAATAACTTTTTCTTGTATATATACCATGACTGCATTTTACACATTTTTTCATTGGTCTTGAAACCCAAAATCTAAGTAAATGCAAAACTAGTTTTCCTTACTGGGACGGTTAAGCAATCAAATCAAATGAAATAGTCTCAATTTGATTAAACGCTTGTCGAAAAGCAGAGATAACCAGTCACAATTTGATCTTGTTTTTTAATCTAATGGTAAAAAAATTGTCCTGACAGTTTCTCTCTTCACACAAAAATCAATCCACTTTTAATTGATGCTAAAGTTACTGCAGTTTAACAACAAACTAGTAATCAAAAGAGGACATTCCGATCACCCAACTATAATATTACCATTATGAAATGTGTATACATGCACTATACATAACCAAATGAAATTTTAAAAGACAAAAAATAGAGAATATCCTGATATGCGGACAATAATTAGGTTTCTTGAGTGGTTTGTGGAGTAGAAACAGTTTTTACTGGACATCTAGACGCATACATGCAGTGCCTGCATTTCCAACGCTCATCCTCGAGAGCAAAACTAGCTTCTCGTTCACCTTTCCAGAATTCAATACTATACCTGATTTGATGCATAACCCAATCATAATCGTATAAATACTCGTTCTCCCCTATCAGAGATTGATCTTGTTGGTACTCGTATCTGTCAACGATTAAAGGGTTAAGATTAAATCAATATAATTGGCCCATATAAAAGCTAAACCTATGATTTTTATGTGTCTTGCTAGTCTTTTGATACACATTTTATTTTCAGAAGGCACAAATGATTTACTTGATAACAGAATACATTTAATCAATGTACTTGTAACACATTGCACTTGTTTATTGATCAAAGATTTTGAAGAGCCACCAAAATACCTTAACAGAAGCTGGTCGCGAGGTTCGGGCAACATGGAACAGACATATTGGTATTTTCCTAATACGTCATTAAGGGTCTGCAAACACATCAAAGAACATAAATCATATCACATGAAGAAACATTTTTTTTCATGTATACCGGAGTGTGTAAGGACAATACATTTTTGATACACGAAAAGTGTGTCGGGTGGTTTAGTTAATAGGTCAAAAGGAGCAATTTATAGTGCGGGTCAAAATGTGTGGCCAACCCACAAACACATTTTTTATTTTCTTGAGTTTTATAAAATGAAAAGATAACGAGTTAATTATGTTAATAATCTAACTTTAGAAGATAAACAATTAATAACGTTTTATACATTTTCAATACACTTGAGGTGACTTTTGATGCGTTCAACCTGTTTTCATTTTGGCAGTAAAAAGAATTTAGTTTTACCCATTTGTCCCTATTACCCTCCTGAAAATACAGATAAGAAGAGAAGAAAAAAGAAATTACCCGTACAGGTGCACCCGCTTGAATTGCAAACTCTTGGATTTCTTTAGACAGAACATAATCAGGATTTAAAGAAAACAAGTGTAAGAAGTGTTGAGAAGGGAACGGTTGAGCAAGTAAATTGTCCCAAAGGTACTTGTAGCACATCAACTGAAGCCTTGCGTTTCTCTGTTGAGGTTCAGAAGGAAGATTGTTTTGTGAGCGGGTTTTGGTTTCAACTAATGTCGGACCATCTCCACTTTTCATCATCTGTATTTCATCAATAACTCCAACCACACATACACCTTCTGCAAACCCTATCCTGAAGATACAAGCATAGTGCAATCAATCACTTGGATTACAGATTCTAATTTTTCAGAATATAATGTCTGGAAAACTCCATTTGGAAGGTTGTATGCATTAAAACTACATTGTAGGTGACTTTCCACCTGTTCCAATTTTCAGTCAAGTTTTTCCATTATAGTCAACCCGTTTGAGATAAAACATAACCAAAAGTGACCCATTTATAAGCAAACGAGACAACATTGTAACCTCTAGGAATCTTACTAACAAAATAATAATGGATGGCGTGTAATAGTGACAAATAACAGATCAGCAATTCTAACTTTGAAAGACTACAAGGCAATATAACTGCTAAGAAATGAAAAATATGCACAAAAGAGCTATGTCTGCATTCTAAGTTCAATTTTTTACAACACAAAAAAAATAAAAATAAAAAAAAAAAATAAAAAAAAAATTGTTTAATGAGACTTACATTGGCAATTCGCGTGTTAACCCATCAAGAATTAACTGATTACTACCGTGTATGAAATTAATCATTTTCAAAGCCCAGTGTTCTTCAGCTGATCTTACCAATACCTCGACTCTTGTTATAACCTGTTAAAAATCATACTATAATATAATGCAAAAAAAAAATTCTTGTCATGACTATTTGAAAGACATGCTGATATCTAAGCTTTAAGGTACCTCTTCTTCAAGTACTGCATGACGAGCACTGCCAACTTTCATAGCTGTACTAGCTTTTGGCTTTCCACAAACAAGAAAGAACTCCTTTTGTTTCTCACACCATTCCTAACATGAAGAAATAAAACATTACAATCTATAACGAACTACTACAAAGATACAAACGTTTCACGAAATCACCAAATTTGGGTATAATTTGACATAAAAACACGTAAAGCAAGCAATGGGAAGACATGTAAGCTTTGTAAAAAGATAAACATAACCTATTGTATTACGAAAAATGCCAATGCGACAAGTAATTAAAAATTACTGTAATATACTACGTAGTAACTTTCATGCTAAACATTTTAAGATATTCCTAGTAAAGTAGACATAATGATTAAATATTCGGTTATTCCTATACCGTTACTGTCAACATGGGTCATTCTTCAATACGCAGACATTCTGGTTTGATTTTCTGATATTATGAACTAAAACTACTACACTCGTTTTCCTCCAAGTCCAAAACAAATCTCATAAAAATGACAGTTTAGCAACATTCTAAGGCAAAAGTTTCTTACTTTTTTAAACATCCTTGCATCAATAAATTCATTATTGTGGTTAAAATACATGATGTCAAGTCAAACATAATCTTTGTCTCGGAGAAAGGGCTGTTTAAGTAATGACGTCCAACATATAAACCCCAACCCGTATACATATAACCATTCCAATTAACAGGGTAACACGGTGCTATAAATTTTATTTCATCTTTCTCTTTTAACTTAAACAAGTTGTCTGCCCAGTTTAGACAGGCCTACCCATTACCACAGGCTAAATTTCGTGTAGGTAACATTTCCAATCATGTCGGAAATTGTCACCCCTACATTGCACACTTAAAGCATTAATCCTTTCAACTCATTCAGATTCTAACAAAAACTAATCTTAAATATTTACGCGCTAAGAAAATTACAATTCTTAAAATGAAACATAAACTACACAGGATAAATAATGAAATAACAACTCTTAATAATCCAAAAACTAAAAAAGGTAAATAATAATAATACCGAAGATGTAATATCAGTGACGAACAAGCCAGTTTTCTTCCTAAACCGTTGCAACAAATTCATATTTTTCAT
The DNA here is from genome assembly GCA_022545495.1 of Chrysanthemum lavandulifolium. Classification (NCBI taxonomy): domain Eukaryota; kingdom Viridiplantae; phylum Streptophyta; class Magnoliopsida; order Asterales; family Asteraceae; genus Chrysanthemum; species Chrysanthemum lavandulifolium. The sequence goes on along the minus strand of CM040241.1, from coordinate 145,129,374 downwards.
CTTCTTATTATTGTTCTTTCTAACACCATCTTCGATATCACCCAAACAGGTTGAAATATTATTATAATTTCGTTTGGTTTCAAAGGCTAAAGAGAAGGCGGCTTCTATTAGTGACATTTCTTCGTCGCTAACAATCTCTATTGGGATCTCTGTCGCTAATGATGACGATATTTGTGGGATTTCGTCGCTAAGCATTTTGGGTTGTTCAGGGGAGACAGAAATGGACCGTTGACAAGTTATTATGTACGGAGTATCTTATGTCTTCCAATGTAAGCTAACCCCAATTTTTTGGTATTTCAATTTTAAATTGTTTTCTTTTTCAACAAACACAAAGTTTAAATTTAAGAAAGAAAAAAAGAGACCACTATTTTTCAATAAATCAAATATCATCCCTGCTAACTAAACTCAATTTTAATTGGCTGAAAAAGAAAATAAAATTATTATATGATATTTCAAAATAAAAATGAGGATTATAATTTTAAGACGAAAAGAATACTATATTATAAATTATTTAAGACATTTATAAAATAGAAGGCATAAAAGATTAAGATTCAATACTTTTTTATAATGTCAAATTTTAATAAATACATCTATAATATCATTGGTTGCAACACTTTAAAGCACTTTTTACAAAATATATAAAAAAAAATACAAAGTAATTTAATATAAGGAAGAAAAAAAACGTCTTTAACAACAATTACCTAATAGATGTTGTTTTTAATACCCCTAATATGAAAAATACTTGTTATTATACATATTGTACAAACAAATAAAACACACAAAGCTTCATACAATTTACATGTGAACAAGCTGATGGTACATATGGTTTTAAAAAACGGATCAGACCAACGGGTTCGAAAACGATATTCTTAAATCTATAGAGTTTCAAATGCATACTAAATTATAATGTTCAAAAAATATTATTAAATCGCAACAGTGACTCGAGAACCAACATGTACACATTTTATAAATTTTTTGATAAAACTTACCGTATAAACTAAAATCCTTGTTTTATAAAAATCGGACGATTTTTTCAAAGCAAATGATGCAAAGTGCTAAGTGCTAATTATATATTTAATATTTATTATATATATTTGTATAAAATTATTATACTTTTTAAAGTAACACACATGACTTCTTGAATATATAGTTTTCTTTATCTTTATAAGATCTTTTTACTCAGATAATCCATCTATGTGGGATAAACATAACAAACATTGTTTTAGAGAATTAAATTTTCTTGTATAATGTAAATGATTTTAAAATTATTATGACGTTATTATTTAACGATAATCATGATTATCTCACCATCAGAAACCACTTTAACCTCATACCATTACAATATATCGGTTCTATGACAATCGGTAAAATTTCAAAATCTATTTTATACCACATCTTATTCATTTCCAAATTTTTATTAAATACGAGTATGTTTGGAATTATTTGGTTCAGAAGCGAGAGGTTAACTGTTAAGATGAGAGGTTATCTCGAGAAATAATATACGTTTATTTATTTAATTATGACGTTTTGAGCAAAGATAGTCGTGTAAATACTATTATTGAAAAAATAATTTTAAAAATATTGGCGCAAGTTTTAAAGTCCCGAGGAAGTTTCATCTAGCCTAAATGGGTCTCGGGGGTCGTTTTTATAAAAGTTGGAAGAAACTGCAAGTTTGGCCCTTGTAGTTAAATTTCACCTTCTTCATTTTGTAATAAGTATTCCCCTTCTTCATTTTGTAAACCATAAACCTAAATCTATTATTCTCTCCTTCTCTCTCATTTGCAGCCACCGGCGACCATAAAGCCGCCACCACCACCACACCACTAATCCACCATAATTTCCACCTTACTTTGAAGAAGACACACGTTTGAAGGTGTTTTTAGCCGCGTTCCATCTTGTTGCCGCCTCTCCTTTTTCATTTTATTTCATCTTGTTCGTTGGGTAAGTGTATAAAATGATTTGTGTAAAGTTTTATCACGTTTTCTTGGACACAAAAACCTCAAATGAATTTTTAACCTAAAAGGTTTAATAAAAACGACTCGTATAAATTTTCTTTGAATCGTTTTCTTTTGTAAATAAAACGTAAATAAAAAGATTAATAATATCATCAACTCATCAAGGTCATTCTTTTGATTCGTGTATCTCTTGGTGTTGAAAACCGTATGATCTAGCCTTGGTAAGGCTCGTTATTCTTTCGTTTAGTTTTGATTCGGTTTTGAGTTTGTTGTCACAACGGAGTTTTATTTTTGGCTCGTTCTTGGTTGTGTATGTGTTGCAACAGTTTGTAGTCCATCCGGATTGGACTTGAGTGATATTTATTACTTGTTCCGTTTTGATAACATTGAAACAATGGTGATATTGATGATCGGATTATTTTAGACTTGGAATATTATTGATGATATGTAATACTTGTAAAACGATTTATCTTGGTCATGATGTTTGAGCCATGTCGTGTGATAACTGAGACTTTGTAGTCTCGGCGTGGCCTTGACTTGCCTAAAGGGACTTGTTACAACTTGGACTTATGATTATTATGGACAAAATTGATAATATGTTGACTTGTTGACCCGAGGTTGTGGGAAATTGAAATTGACTCAGAACAGTTAATGACTCACGATGTATATATTCATTTAGACTTGACAAAAAGAAAAAGGAAATCAAATAGTATTTATTGAAAGTATTAAGTAACAAAATTTATTTTGTTAGTTGATATTTAAAAATGGCAAATAGTAAATGTAAAAAAGAGAAAGTATTTTAAAAAGGAAATAAAAAGGGAAGAACATGAGGGTTATTAAGCGTTTTGAGGCGCGTATATCGAGGGATACCATACTTGGGAAAGTATGGAATTTAATTATGGGATTATTGTTTAAGTTACGAATTAGGTGGCGTTAATATACCCGACCAACGTGGTTAACGGACTTATTGGGTTGACAAATTCAATAAAGGCCCGGTAAACGCGTTGAAGGAATTTATTAACGAGTAACCCATCCTTATGACGTACCATTTAATTGTGACATGTGGGTTTTAATTGGGACTAATAAATGAGACGAAGGGATCATTGAACTTATTGGGTTGACGAATCCAGTAAGGATCCAATCATACGTCCGAGTACCTTATTAAGCTTTTAGCTTGACCCGTTGACCTTTATTTATTTTGAGCTCGCCTTGTTATCGATTGGTAGTTGGAATTATCTTGGGATTGCAACATTTTTTGAGAATTGGATTATGTATTATTGATTGAACTTATTGGAGTATTGTTAAGCTTTGGACATCATGGACCTTTTGGGTACGATACGATATAGTACATTAGACTCGTAATGAATTTAATGTATTCGATTCATAGCGAACAAACAATAAGGAAGTAATGTCTAAATACTAATAATATAAATTCTACTTTCATTTATTAAAGAATTTAATTGGGAAATTGAAATTCAAATGAGTCATTTGACTTGGAAATGTTCAATAAGCGAATGGGTCATGCCCAAATTTCGCAAACTTTGTATACTTAGAATTATATTTTAAAATATATTATAAAAACCATAAGTTCAACGTTCATTTTATAATAGGCTTTAATTGGAGAACTAGGGTAAATATTGACGCTACCAATCGACTTATTTATTTGTTATGTTTGGTTTATTTGTTTGATTCATCTATGTTCCTCTATCTTTCTCGACTCGAGTCCTCGTCGACTTCTCTTTCGACTTCGATTGTCTATCCTTTTGGCGTGTGTATTCTTAAGTCCGTGTTTCCTAGTCGTACACGATTGATGATACCAAACTCTTTTAAAAGATTAAAATGAGATTATTTTGGAAAAAGGGAAATGGTTACATTTGGAAAACTCTTGCGCATTTGATTATTTTGTGAATATATTTTGAGATGAGTATTTATTATTAGGTCGTGTCGAGTCTGTTGTGCCGTGATATTCTTGTTGGTGTTGTGCTATTCTACCCTAGAGTTATTGTATTTGTGTTGCCTTGCTAAGGTGAGTTTCATAGCCTCACTTTTACTCGCATTACTTGTTTTATTAAATCTTGGGGTGAGAAAACATACAAAACATTTTGATTGGACCTGAAAGTGTTTTTGTGGATTATGGAAGTTATTACGCGGTTAGACTAAGGTAGTATCCCAAATTTCCCATTCATGAACCGTTAGTTCCTGTGGGAAACGCGAGTGTTATAGATAGATCTATCGGGGATGACGCCCCATCTAGAGTTGGTAGCGCCAACTGATCGGATGTATAGCATGTCGGATACGGTGGTTAGGGATAAACACCATTAGGGGCTTTTTTATATACTTGTATGTCGAGTGTCGGTTGCATGACTTAGCCTGCGTAATAGATAAATTGTATGCTGATGATATGGTCCAAATGGCTGTCTTACGATTAAACCTATGAACTCACCAGCTTTTTGCTGACTTTTAGCATGTTTTTCTCAGGTAATTGATGTGACTGGCTTTGCCCGTTTTGTTGGAAGGCGCTTGGCAGCTATGGCATGGTTATGGATTGATTTCACTCTGATACTTTTAGGGACCGTTTTATAAAGGGCAAATGATTGAAAAAAGTGTCATACTTGCCACTATTTCTTTTTGTGGGTAGCGAACAAAGTTTTTTGCTTTTGTGGGTAATTTTCTTTCAAATTTATCCCTTTTAGGGTATTTTGTGAAATTTTTGGACATTTTTGCCCCTCTTAGCTAATAGAATTTTTTTTTCTGAAGGGCAAAAATGTCACATATTACCCTAAAAAGGATGAATTTGAAAGAAGAGTACTCACAAAAGAAAAAAAAAATTGTTTGCTAACCAAAAAAGGAAATAGTGGCAAGTATGATACCTTTTTAAATCATTTACCCTTTTATAAACTACTTTTATGTGTCTATTTCTGCACTTTTAATAAATGTAAAATTTAATTACTATCTTTTGGCTATGTTTTCAAGTTATGGATGAGTTTATTCTGTTTTTCTATACTTGTGTTGTGTACCATTTCGTAGCATCTCAAAGTTGATAAAGTCTTCCGCTGAGCAAATTTTGGGGGTGTTACACCAACTCAGTATTATCACAACATCACGTGGATAATCTACAATTTTTATATGAAAAATATTGTTATTGCATAAAATTGTTCAAAACTAAAACTGTCATTATCCATAAATTTATTGTATCGTTAAATATAGAACTAAAAAAATCGCTAAATATTTTAATTGCATGATACCTGCCGCTGCAACGCGCGAGTCCCTGCTAGTCATATTAAATCTATGATGTTTTTATAATTTGAAAATTGTCACGCAAACCTTATGAGGAGAGATGACTTTACCTGACGTGGTTGTATGTAGTGGTGGATTAAATTTTTTTCAATTAGTCGGTTAAAATGTTGAACATGTTAAAAAAAGATTGTAGATGTTTATATCTAGAGTTAATTATATTTTTGTTAACCTTGTGATATTTTTTTTTTTATTTTTAACGACATTTTTAACCGTTTTAATTTATTATAAGTTTTTGGATTAGTTTAAGGTTGTGGCCTAGCCAATACTTAAACTAGATGTAATGGTGACCCCGAACATCATCATTAGTTCGATGCCACATCACTATTTCTTCAACTTTAATAAGTGAATGAACTTTTCTGTAACATCTGTAATTTCATTTTGGATATGGTTGACCGATAGAAAACTATTGAGAGCTATTTGAATACTTGACATTATATGTAATATTTAACAGGGCCCTATTTAATATAATACTTCCTCCGTCTTATAATTATTGTCCAGTGTTGACTTTTTAAGTATTTAGTTTTTAACTTTGACCTTAAATAATTTTATATTTTGTATATATTACTCGATGAAAAATATATGAATGAATTGAGTTTTAAATGTATTTTCAGTCCGTAGGAGCACCAGACGGTCCTTAGACTAGACTTATATCAACTGTATCTTTTATTTGTATCCCAGCCACGGGGTGTGTGGCCTTAATGAAGACACTTGTAGTATTTTGTTGAACAACAGTTGTAACAAGTTATTAACTATACTATGTGGTTATTGTTGTGCTATGTTATGATATCGGTTTATGGGGGCCGAGACTTTCAATCATATATCCATGTGTATTGTGATTGTATCCATGCATGTTGTGATTATATTTATGGTTGTCGTGATTTATTCTTATAATTGATTTATTCGTCGTGATTTGTTCTTGTCATGATTTTATACATGTCGTGGTTGTATGTATTCGTGTGATGGTCTTTACTACTTATGGATTCTCATGATTGTTACCTCTTGTGATTAGAAGAACAATGCCACCAAAGAAAGAAAGTATGAGTGCAGCTGCCATCGAACGACTTGTTGCTGAGAGTTGCTATTGCTATTGCTGACTATTAGACAAAACGCAACAGCGATAACGGTGGGTAAGCCAGTGGAACTGCTGTCAGAGTGGAGCCCACGATTCGTGGTTGCTCCTACAAGGAATTTATGAGTTGCAAACCCCAGAATTTCAGTGGCATAGAAGGAGCTGTCGGTTTAGCCTGATGGTTAGAGAAGCTGGAATCAGTCTTTCGCATGAGTAACTATGCGGAAGATTGTTAGGTTAAGTATGTTACATGCACCTTGCTGGATGGTGCCCTGTCATTGTGGAATGCATATGCACAGATAGTGAGACTTGATGTTGCGTTAGAAAAACCTTGGGTTGATTTCAAGGATATGATAATGGCTGAGTATTTTCTAAGGAATGAGGTTCAAAAGATGGAAGTTGAATTCTGGAATTTAGCTGTGAAAAGGGTTGACATTGCAGCATACACCAGACGTTACCATGAACTGGCAACTCTTTGCACGAAAATGGTTTCAACTACTCGCAAAGATGATCAAAAGGTACATCTAGGGGCTTCCACCCAATATCCATGGAAATGTAACCTCTTTTAAGTTGAGCACACTCGATGAGACAATCTGAATGTCTCACTATCTGATGGACTAAGTTATTCGAGCTAGGGTTGCTTGAGATATCAACAACAACCGGAACAACAACAACAACAAGATAAAGTGGGACAATAATCAGGAAGGAACTCCTGCACAACAACCCAACCAGAGACATGAGTTGTTAGGGCCTATGTTGCTGGCCCAACTGAGAGAAAGGGTTATGTTGGTACCCTTCAAAGTGTGACAAGTGTCAGCGTCACCACAACCTTAAACCTTGCCCAACCCAGTGTGGAAATTTCAAGAAGATCAGTCATTTGACCAAAGACTGGAGGTCTCATGCAGCAAATCAGGGAGCTCCAGGAACATGCTTTAGTTGTGGAGAGCGAGGACACTACAAGAATGAGTGTCCTAAACAGAACAACCGAAATGGAAACAATCAGGTTGGAGAAGCTCGAGGTAGAGTTTATGCTCTTGGAGGAGGAGAAGCTCGTCAGGACCTCAACGACGTCACGGGTGATGACAATGTTTAAGAATAGAACTACCCGCCTTAATGAAAACCGCAGTCTAATCCCTCCAGGGTTGTATTTCTATAGCATTCTACTTTAATTACTTTCTTGTGTAACCTCGTTGTATCACGTACATTTCTATCCAATGGATTCTCTATCTTTTATTATTTCCGCGTTATTACAACTCTCGTCCATTGCACTCTCTATTAAAATACCATCTTCTCAAGCGTTTTGCGAATAAATATTACTACTCTGTAATAAATTAATTTACATATATCCTATAAATTTTTTGAATAATATCCTATAGACTCTTACCATCTTATAAAATGTTTTGCTAAATACAGTATGAATCTATTCTGTTACCATCTTACAATCTAGTTTACTAACATCCTACAAACTATTTTTGCTATCGTCATATAAAATATATTACCCATTTGAAAACTATTTTGACCACCATTTTATAAACAAAATGATTAATACACCTAAAGTTATTTTAACTAAACCAAGCACTACATCATTAGTCATCAAATACATAGGCTAATCACCTATGTTTGATTCCGGAAGAATCTTGTTATGATAGAAATAATACATTTAAACTTTATCTAAAAACAAACTTTTACTTAAACCCTTGAAGAGCAAAACTTTTATAAAAACCATTCATAGACATTTGCGTCAATAAGCGCAGTAACCGAATAAACCTTTATCTCAACCTTACCTTGAAAAGGCTAGCCCCATTCCACACCACGTTCCTTGCCGACAAGTCAAATAACATCAATAGCCATCCTAGACCCAACCTACCAATTAGTGTCATCAAGATTGGTGGCCATGATGACGAATAGAGCCCCGTAGATATACAAAATCGGAAATTAGGAACATAGACGTTCAACTACCAAAACAAAATCGAATTCGTATCATTAAAGTTCGCTGAAATTCTCGAAGAGGTCTCTAGTTCACTTGGGAACGAGAAGACCAAATCCATCGCAAGTATCCACACCTCTTCGCTGACACCACCTCAACAATTAACACAAACTGAATCTCAAGGACAAGATTCTGTTAAGGGTGGCAGACTATGAAAACCCGTAATTTTACAGGTCAATAATTATTACTAAACTCAAATTAATTATTTTGAAGTTTAAATGAATACATTTTACGTATAACTTTTAGTTAAATCACGTAAACCAAAGAACAACTTTCTGTGCACGACGACTACGGACTAAACTATAGTCTACATATTTTCAGTACATCGCCACTATTACAGTTCGCATTTTATTGTTATCACATTTTCATTTTTACTTACTTACGATAAATAATTTAATAAACGCTTTTCACAATTTGTATGCATGCACAATGTACCCAATACTCTTAATAATCATTTTTTAACACATTCTTATATTTCATAAAGTCCTACAAAAGTTCAAAAATTAGTTTCCCTCCACTTTCTAAATTTCTTTTATTATATTAACCTAACTATATATAATTAACTTAATTATCTAATAGCTAAACAATACTTAATTTAAACACCAATACATACACAAAATACATTTTATAAATTTTTTACATGTTCTATACTATTTTTTTAAAATGTTGCCGCCCTCTATGCTTTAAATAGTTGGCTAGAACTTACTTAATTACCCAAACACTACCTATTTTGACTTTGACTTTGTTAACCACAAAACCAAATACAAAACCCTTTGGATATTGAGTTTAGCACACAAACATCATGGTTTTCCCCTCCCCTTTCCTTCTTTTGGCTGAAAACCCCCAAACAATGGAGAACCCATTTCAATTTTATATTAAGTAGCTTATGTTTAGCTTATTTAATAATCAAAACACCATAACTTGCATTTGTATAAAAGGAAGAACATGTATTCATTTGTTCACAAGAGAAAAACACACAAAATCACTCACTCACTCACTTACTAGGGTGTGGCCAAGAGAGAAAAAAAAGAAGAAAGATTTGATTTTTGCTTAATAAGTGCTTATTATTAGCTTATTGGATGTAATAGTTAGTATACAAGTGTTTTGGAGTATTGGATTGATACATTAGTGTTCTTTAGCATCATCTTCTTACTAATCTCAAGTAAGTCACAAAATTACTTTCATAATTTTTGCACAACTTATTTATGTGGTATTTATGTTTAATATTGCTTATTTCAATATTTACATACACATATATCACCCAATCTACATGTTTGCAAATTTTCATGTTAACAAGTAAATAAATGTTTAACAAGGCTATGATATTGATGATAACATGTACATAAAAGTTCATTATTTCACTTGGTTAATTAGTAGAAACTAAGTTCGCATAATTAAACTAGTAAGTAGGTGTAATTATATAGACTCGTTATTTACTTATTTGTGATGTTTTAGACTTTTATTATGTTGATTATATTGTTATGACACTATTATTATTATTCAAGAATTGGTAGAAGGGATTATAATAGTTTTAAAGTTGAGATTGAGTTGATTTAAGTGTTTGAAATTAGAAAAACATGGATTTGGAACTTATATGTTTAGGGCTGTCCCGTTTTGTTCAAAACAGAAAAATGAGTTAGGATTTGTAATATTTGACTAAATGATTATAAAATAGACTTTATAACGAAAAAGTGGTCTCTTGAACCGGCAAAAACGGACTTAAAACGAGTAAGTTACGATAGTTTAAAGTTTTGATAACCAAAATTATTTTTCTGAAAAAGTAGTTGCTGTTGGCACACTTTACAAGGTAAAATCAGACTTTAAAAGACAAAACCGGGCAGCAGAGGCTTTAAAATACAATAGTATACTTAAATTCCTTCACGGGGATATGTAAAGCTTTAAAAACGGAGTTATAGCGAAGGAGTTACGGCTCGTTGAAGTTTTGGTCGGAATACACATTTTTGACCTTTTTTTTCTTCATATAGCCAAATAATTATGATATTTAAACTTCAAAGTCATTTCTTGAGGCCTTAGATTCCAAACAAGCTAAAACGATCTAAATAAAAGTTGTAGCGTTCTATATATACTTTATAAACGAGTCGGAAGTTTTCCAAAGTATTTATAAACAAAGTAAATATAAGTTAATTACTAGATATACTTAGTGAATATTCCAAAATATATATTACGAGTAATAATAGTAAACATCGACGTAACTATATTTTAACTACTAAACTTTTATGCAAACATGTACGCGTGATATAATATTTTATAAAATTGCATACAGAATATTATTACACGACCTAAGACATATTATTATTAATTTAGGTTGCGGTTAGAGTTATCGCGCCTCGATTTGCGTGCACACTTTCCCGTAACGTATTACTTATTGCTTGAGGTGAGTTTTATAGCCCCGTTTTTACTTGATTACGTATTTCTAAACTCTCGGGGTGAGAATACACTACTTATCTTTTTACGGGCACAAATACTAAAACTGTTACATTGCCTAAGTTACCATATAGCTACTAAAGTCTCCTACTTATCATGAACCGTTAATTACTTGATGCGTGGGTGTTGTGAATAGATCTATTGGGTTAACACCCCTGTCTGGGTTGGTCGCTCCAACTGGGTAAACCGACGCATATCATTCGGATTATTTTTGAGTGTCTGAAAAACACTTACATAGGGCACAATTATTACTTATGCTTGATTGCATACCATTATGTTGAGCTTCGGGGTCATGAGCTTAGGGCATTGTATATACTTTTTCTATGACGTTGTATTTGTTATAATTGTCATACTTACTAAAATCTTGTGGTCCGCACATGACTTATTATTTACTTAAACATATGAACTCACCTACTCTATGTTGACCTTTTTAGCGTGTATTTTCTCAGGTGTTTAAGGTATGCTAGACATGGCCTTCATGAAGTCACGTGTTAGAGTCACTATTCCTGTTGCGTCACACGAAGATTTTATGCATTTACTTATTCGTTTGATTGTATTAAAAACTTACTATCCTTGCTTTTGAAAAAACATTTGAGACCTAGCTTTTGAAACTCTGTTATGTTTAAATGAATCAAACAAAGAATTTTTCAAACGAATCACGTAAATAGTTCGATATAACTGTAAGTTTGTACTATGAACGTCATGCCCCGGTTACTATTCTGCTGCGACCCATTTTGAGGGTGTGACATGACTGGATTTGTGCATGTTTTCTAATAACTAAAAGTGCACAAATTTTTTACAACTCGCGCATATTTGACTATTAAGAAACAAAACTTGTGCGAGGAATAAAAAGAGATCTACGTCAACAGACACGTAGAGAATGTGCGCGAGTTCATAAACAAGCAAATGTTTTGAAAATTTACGTGCACAAATTTTTAACTAAAAGAACCTCATAACACTTTAAACACTAACCCTAACCCCAACTCCAACAAATCCATAACCCATCTCGTTTACAATCAACAAACTATAACACTATACCAATAGATTCTATCTCAACTCTTTAACACCGATAGCCAACAATAACAACTACCAACCAACACAACTTAACGAAATTAAATAAATAAAAATGAATTAAGGCTATCTTTCAAGATCTCAGAGTTTCTTATAATTGTTCCTCTGAAACTAAAATGCATGATTTTTTTATCTTCATATAAAAAGACAAAGGAACAATAGAAAAGTCATCATTGAATCGAACCAAACTACAAATAAAAATAGAAACTTTCAAGATCTCAGGTTAAGTAAGTGTTCATCGAAAGATCTTTAAAGATCCACATAAAGTCATAAACCTATCATAGATCTTGTAACTAAAAGAAAGAATTCGAAATAAAATCTTACCTGAGAACTTTTCGTAAGATCTTTAGCCAAATTATTTTTCAAAAACAAGTAAAAGTGGTTTGATTTCTAGTTTGTCCTTTGTGTATTAGAAAATTAAAAAAAAAAGCATAACAACTCTTGTCAAATCGTGAGTGTTACTGTGTTAGTGGGCGAAAATGGATTTTGGTGGTTGAGATTTAAAAAAAGGAAACAAGATATAAGGTTTTTGATAAAAATGAGTTGTGTGTCTCTTGTTTTTTAGTGAGGAAAAAAGGTGGCATGTGTTTTTTTTGCTAGGATTGTGAGTGGTAAATGTTATATATACTTAGAGCCTTAGGTGTGGTAACCTAAGGTTAAACCTTAACATTTGCCACGTTAGCGCCATATCAGCTTTAACATTTCACCTTAACTTAACAAAAAAATACCTCTTATCATAACATTCCCAAGGTTAAACCTTAACTCAAATATTTTCAAATTCAACCCCTAAACTAAAATAAACACTTCATTTATTAAAAAACATATCATTAATTCTTAGGGATTAAGTCGTAGAATATCAATGTACTTTTCAAAGTGTCCCGTTTTGGTACGTGTATTTTTTTTAAGTTGTAGAATAGCAATGTACTTTCATAAGTGTTCCAATTTGGTACGTGTACTTTTTTTAAGTTGTAGAATAGCAATGTACTTTCCATAAGTGTTCAAATTTGGTACGTTGATGAAGTACCAAATTGGAACACTTATGGAAAAATACATTGCTGTTCTATAACTTAAAAAAAGTACACGTACTAAAACGAGACACTATGAAAAGTACATCGCTATTCTACAACTTAAAAAAAGTACACGTACCAAAATGAGACACTTTAAAAAGTACATTGCTATTCTACGACTTAATACCTAATTCTTAAACATATTACAATACGAAATATAAAATAACTAAAAAAAATTACAACGAAAAAAAATAACGAAACATAGCAAATACTTATTCATCGTCGTCGCTCTCTTGTTGTTGTTGTTGTCGTTCAAGATGGTTCTGCCAAACACGCTCCTTAAGGTCCATTTGGAGTTGAGTATGCGTTTCTCGGTCGCGTATTTCTTTTGCCTTGCAACGGTGAGTGTCACATCTTTCGACCCACCTTTGTTCCCTCATACGTGCTGACAGATCCACCCACATTTCGTTATAGTCACGTAATACAAATTTTTGATCTTTTAAAATTATGTTATGCAAAATAATGCAAGAATACATTATTCTACGTATCTTGACAATTTTCATTTGACGTGCCGGTTGTTGTAGTATACCTCAACGTCCTTGAAGCACACCAAAAGAACGTTCAACATCCTTTCGGGCACTTTCTTGTTTCCTTTTAAAATAATTATGTTTTTCGTCAGTTGTTGACGAGAAGGATTTGACAAAAGTTGCCCACTGTGGGTAAATTCCGTCAGCCAAGTAATACCCCTGTTCATACCTAGTTCCATTGACTATATAAGGGGCTCTTGGGGCAATGTCAGCAAGAATGTCGTTGAATAACAGAGAGTTTTCTAAAACATTAATATCGTTATTCGCCCCCGCCATCCCAAAAAATGCATGCCAAATCCATAAATCTTGAGAAGCAACAACTTCAAGCATAATTGTTGGGTATTTTTTATCACCCCTACCAAATTGCTCTTTCCAATCCACCGGAAAATTTCTCCATTCCCAGTGCAGACAATCAACGCTACCAAGCATTCCCGAAAAACCTCTTTATGTCGTTGATAAATATTTTGAATGTCGGCCCATGTTGGTTTTCTTAAATACTCCGACATAAACAAATCAATAACGCATTTGTTAAAATTATCAAGACAATCAAGCGAAGTATGCTCACCCATTTGAAAATATTCATCAAACGCATCGGGTGAGGTGCCGTACGCCAATTGGCATATGGCAGACGTACACTTCATAAGAACACTTAAACTCATTCCACCCGTACAATCGGGTGATTGGCTAATGAATTTAAAATGATCTGGAATCTTTTCGGAAGTATAAGATTCAATACCTTCAACTATTTGCAGAAATAGTTTCCGGCTCATATGAAATCTTCTTCGAAAATTCCGGTTCGAATACTTACAACCTTCAATGAAATAGTCGTTATGCAAACGTTCTTCTGCAAGCTCACGTTCTCGATATATATGGGTACAAGTTAAGAGAGGTTGAGATGCTTCTTCTTCCAACTTCCAACTGTTGCTGATACTCGTACGTGACCATCATAAATTCGAAGTCTGTTTCGTCATCAACGTCTGACCATTGCTGAGGTAATTCGTCAATTTGATTTGGATCCATTGTGAATGAACTTGAATTTGAATTATGGACGTGTGAGAGGAAGTATATAAACTTGAATTTGAATTATGAAAGTGTGAAAAAAATGGTGTTTTATTTGGGTATTTATAGTGGTAAAAAATGGTTTTGATTTTTTTTTATTTTTATTCAAACTAGCCGTTTGAAGCGGGGGGGGGGATGTAAAATGATTTAAAAAAAAAATAATTGTGGCTTGCCTCTAACGCAGCGTTATGCTGCTAACGCCACCTTGTTAACGTGGCATTAACGCCACCTCCGGTGTGGGTAACAGAGGTTAACGCTGTAACACCCCCAAAATCACAAAGTGACAGCGGAAGACTATTTGGGGTATTACGTAGAGGATCATAGTCACAAGTTATAGAAAACGACTCTAAAGAGACGTTTTAAATAAAAAGTTGTTACCATTTCATAAATCTCAGTGTTTTGAAAACACAAAAGGAAATACCACATGTTTGAAATTACATAAAGGATAGTTTAAACGTTTACGAAATGATAACTTTAATTGAAAATAACACCACTTCAAGCGTCCCATGACGTCCACTCCACGCCTTCATGATATCTAATATGTACCTGAGATGAGCATGCTTAAAAAGGTCAACAAAAATGTTGAGTGATATTCATAGGTTTAAATAATTAGTTGAACACAAGTAAAAGATGATAATTGCTTGAATACAATCACCATGGAAAACATAGATTATTATTATGCACTAAGCTCATGACACCAAACTAATCGCATACACCTAATTCATGGTGTAAGTAATAATATTGCCCTCGAGATGGAATTGCCAATTCCATAGTTAACCAAATATAGTGCGCCCGGTTATTTCCGATAACCGAGTCGGGTCGTTAATTCCCATAGTACTATCCACAATATTCGCGTTCACTGCAAGTGATTAATGGTTCATGATGTAAAGGGCTTATGGCGAGCAACTTAGGCTATAATAATAATGATCAGCAGAGACTGTTTAAGAAAGACTTGTGTTCTAGTTTATAGCATGCATCTCCTCGGGTTTAAAATAAATAAGTAAAGGCGAGGCTATGAACTCACCTTAGTAAAGCAGTATCCGAGTAGTAAAGAAGTCAAGTAAGTGGTGCACCGAGTACCGTCACGCGACCTATAATTTATGTACCAATACTTTAATTAATACCTTTGTATTTTGACTCGATAATATTTATATACTCCAAAAGTTTAAGTTATTTATGTGCATCGTTTATTATTAAACATGATTACTTTTGGCTCATGGAAGTGCTTAGACACATACAAAAGTATTAAAACAAATGAGTCGTGGGTTTGTCGTAATTGGAGATGACTTACGGAAGATATTGCGACAAATAATAAATATACTTAAATCATAAAGACGCTACTTAATATATATATATACCGGAAAAGTAACATTTTATTACAATTATGAAAATAAAATAACTTTTCGCTTTATATGTTATAATCGTCTTTTAGAAAAATGGATATGACTTGTTTATTTGTCAAAATATATTTGATGATAAAATGTAGGAAATTATTATTGTTTTAAAATAAATCTCGTTTTGTATGAATTAAAAGTTAATTGTATTTCGTTATCCGTTTATATCATATGCTTGCGAAATGAGATATCGTGAAATAATATTTAAAATAATAACGTCAAAACTAGTAGGCGGCGAGTTGTGAACTAGGCGTGAAAAGGATCGAAAGGACAAGTAATCGTAGCATGTTTAAAATGACGATTTTTGTTGTACTCAACGTTATGGAATTTATTTGTTTGTTCTATACTTTGTAAACTCTCATGCTTAAACAACTTTGAATCGTAGATATATTTGTTCTCGTCAAAACAGACATGATCGCATATTGAGTGGCTTCAGCTCAAGGTTCACGTCATGGGCTTAGGCCTAGTAGTTAGAAGTCAAGCAGGGCCCAAGAAAAGAATTTACACCAGATGGTGGTTTTCGTGACCCAGGTTCCAACCAAAACCAAACGCACCTATATGAGAAATAAGAAGAGAATAACATGTCTAAAGAAAGTTTGATATAGAAGCTATATATACTCGGATCAAAACAGGTAGGAGAAGGAGGAACAATGCCCTTTGAGTGGCTGCGTTACAGCAGCTAGACACTCCTTTTGGGTGGCTGAAAATAAGCGAAACAAACACCCCGTTGGGGGGCTGAATTGCAGCAAACAAACACACCAATATGGTGTAACAATCGGCAGCAACACGCCCATTTTGGTGCAGCAAACGTACCCTTTTTAGGGGCTGAAAGATCAGGTTTAAGACACAACTTTTTACATTATAAGAAGTAGTTTTTGAGGGGCGTTTTTGTGATGACGACAACAAGGAGAAACAACAATCGTTATGACATCAAGACTCAACACAACTTAAATATTCACCAAGGACTTTTAATTCACCATCTATTTAGTTTTTAATACCATCTTTTAAGCTTTAATATAACTTGATGACAACTATAAGCGAGCAATCACAAGGCCAGTTACACCATGTCACAAACCAATTCGAGTACGCACACAAAACTCAGCCGATTAGCCATAAGACTTACTATCACTCTACCATGTCGAGCCAATGTACACTTAGATTACCACCGTTTTCTTTACCCATTTCACCGTTTCGAGTAGTAATACTTTAGCAAAGTATATATATATTTTCGACCTCATAACCATTTAAAAGCAGAATTTCATCAAACACTTTCGCAACTCGAAACAAAGGGTAATCTTACCAATAGCAAAGAGTCGCTAAGATGGGAAAGACACTTCAAGTTTCGACAAGGTGAGAAAGAAAAGAAAACACCACAAGCAACTCAATCCTAAACACTTTGATTTATTGAGCCAAGGCATTCCAACTTATAAGTACATATTTCTTTTACCATTTCATGTGACCCTAACTCATCATTTTAACCAATAAGCCAATCGGCCCCAACAATTTACCATACGAATATTAATTTAAGATTAACCAAATCAATCTCATATTAATTCCCATCAATCGACAATAAGTAAAGATTTAGAGTTGATTCCTTATAAAATCAAACCACCCATTTTACTCAATAACAAGTTTAAACCAAAGTTAATATTACAATAAGGATCAACATAAAACTAAGAAGAGGAAGATATGGGAACCTTAAGGTGTGTCGATCGGACAGAAAAACAACAAACTGAGATGAAACCGCCAAGCCGAAATCCACAGGAACTAGTGAAGCACTTCAAGCACTCTTTTTAGACTTTGGTTTGCTTTGTAAGTTGTGGTATCAACTGTGGATTCGGCGTGGGTATTTAAAGGAATAGATATGGGTAGTTCGACTAGTACTCTCGATGTGGGGTTGAGGTGCTTGTCTCTTTTGAGCAACGGAATCAAACCTTCACGTGGTCTTCCTCTGTCTTCGTTCTTCAGCCGTGGTCCAAAGAGGACAAAGAGTCCTTGGTTTTGTCGATTCCTTCATGGGATAAGCCAAAGGGTCATCTACTCTTGGTTTGAAGTTGCATAAGGTGTTGGGAAAAGGTTTTTGGAGGTGTAGCTATTCTTGGAGAGGACATGGCAGCGTGTGCAGGGGGAAAAAGGGGAGACGAAAATGGAGGAGCTGTTGGTTGTGGGGCGTATCCTGAAGAAGGCAGAAGAGCAGGAGCAGGTAAAGAGGAAAGAGAGGGATAAGGTTTGTGGGGTTAGTATAGGTTTTGGCTTTTGCTTCTTTTTTTTTTGTAAGTTTGTATTTAGTAAAATTAAAAAGAGTAGTAAGTATTTATTAGTTGGGTATAAATTTTGTATACATCGTATTTCATTACACTATTGGTAGTTTCGCGACCGTATCTGATTTATTGTAAGAATTATAATTCTCGTACTTTCGGACGCGTTTTAAATAGACTGTCACGATGACGTAATTCTTGATTTTTATTAGTTCGCATATTTTCTCGCGTTTTCTTTTATTTTATTTTGCACGCTGCATGGACTCATAAGACAAGAAAATTTTTCTTGTGAGGCCGATTAGAAATCGGTAAAGATCGTGCATGGTTAAATAAGACTACTCGGATAGGCATAAATTTTTATGCAAGAAAAGATGAAATGTACATGCTAAAATGCTCAATTTAGATCAAATAAATTTGATAAGCGGTCTAGTTCATAAATATGAAGATTTAAAATAGTAAAATTTTCCGGTGACTACGGTACCTACCCTTAAGAGGATTCCGTCCCGAATTCTAGTTTCTGATGGTTGTCGGAGTTGGATTTTGTGAGCAGATGTGGGTACTTAACACGCATGGTGTCCTCGGCCCCACGTGTACTCCGGTCCTCTCTTGGAGTTCCATCTAACCTTGACGATGGGGATGCGACTTTGTTTAAGTCGCTTGACTTCCCTATCCATGATTTCAATTGGTTCCTCGACGAAGTTGAGCTTGTCATCGAGCTTAATCTCTTTTAGTGAAACAACAAGAGATTCATCCGACAAGCATTTCTTCAGATTTGAGACGTGAAAGGTAGGGTGAACTCTACTAAGTTCTTCCGGGAGATCAAGCTTGTAAGCAACCGGGCCGATTCTTTCGAGAATCTTGAAAGGGCCAATGTATCGAGGATGTAGCTTTCCTCGTTTTCCGAATCGGACCTTTCCTTTCCAAGGTGATACTTTCAACATAACTCGATCACCAACTTGAAATTCCATGGGTTTCCTTCTAACATCGGCGTAACTCTTTTGTCGATCTCTAGCGACTTGAAGTCGTTGGACAATTTGTACAATCTTCTCGGTTGTCTCTTGGACAAGTTCAGTCCGATGAGTTGGGCATCTCCAACTTCAGCCCAACAACGGGTGATCGACACTTTCGACCATAAAGTGCCTCGAATGGGCGCCTTGATGCTCGCGTGGTAACTATTGTTGTAAGAGAATTCGCCAAAGGTAAGTGTTTATCCCAACCTTTTCCAAAGTCGATCACGCAAGCTCGAAGCATGTCTTCCAATGTTTGGATAGTCCTTTCGCTTTGGCCATCGGTTTGAGGATGATATCGGTACTCATATCAAGCGAGTACCTAAGGCCTTTTGAAGAGATTTCGAAGTGTGAAGTAAAGCATCGTCACGATCAGAAATGATGGAAATTGGTACTCCATGACGAGATACAATTTCCTTTAGGTATAGTTGAGCAAGGGTTTCCATTTCATCATTTTCCTTGATGGGTAAGAAATGAGCGGATTTGGTAAGGCGATCAATGATGACCCAAATGGTGTCGTAACCTCTAGCAGTCTTAGGTAGTTTGGTTATGAAGTCCATAGTGATTCTCTCCCACTTCCAAACTGGGAGTTCAGGTTGAGTTAACAATCCGGAAGGTTTTTGACATTCGGCTTTGACTCGAGAACAGGTGAGACATTTCCCGACGTACGTTGCAATTTCAGCTTTCATGTTTGGCCACCAGTAAAGCTTCTTGAGGTCTTGGTACATTTTGTCGGATCCCGGGTGAATGGAATATTTAGACTTGTGAGACTCATGCATTATGAGTTCCCGTATTCCTCCACAAAGTGGTATCCAACTTCTATCGCCAAAACATAAGGTTCCATCCGATCTTTGCACAAAACCGTTCTCGTTTTCCGGCATTCCAAAGATTCTCTCGTTGGGACGGTTTTCGTGTTTGAGAGCTTGACTTGAGCTTCAAGGATTTTGATGGAAGGGTGACTTAATTGTCATTCCCAAGGATCTTACTCGAAGAGGTTTAGGTCGATCCTTTCGACTAAGAGCATCGACTCGACATTTGCTTTTCCGGGTGATAACGGATTTCACAGTCGTAATCACTAAGCAATTCTAGCCATCGGCGTTGTCGCATGTTCAACTCCTTTTGATCGAGAATGTGTTGGAGACTTTTATGGTCGGTAAACACCGTACACTTGGTTCCATATAGGTAATGTCTCCATATTTTGAGAGCGAAAACCACGGCTCCCAATTCCAAGTCATGGGTAGTGTAGTTCTTCTCATGAGTTTTGAGTTGTCGTGAAGCATAAGCGATCACCTTGTTTCTTTGCATCAATACCGCACCTAACCCTAGGTGTGATGCATCGCAGTAGACCACAAAATCTTCCACTCCATCGGGTAAGGCTAAGATAGGGGCTTCACAAAGCTTTTCTTTCAAGAGTTGAAAGGCTAACTCTTGTTTCTCTCCCAATCAAGGTTCTTCTTTTCCGGGTTAGCTCTGTTAGAGGTTTAGCGATTTTGAAAATCCTTCGATAAATATTCGATAATAACCCGCAAGACCCAAAATTGGCGTATCTCGGTAGGGTAGTAGGGATGACCAATCTTTGACGACTTCAATTTTGAAGGATCAACATGAAGACCATTACTATCTATCACGTGACCAAGGAATTGAACTTTTGAATCGAGTCGCACTTGGAAAACTTAGCATACAGCTTCTTCTTTCTTGAGCACTCTAGGATGGCTTTCAAGTGTTCGCATGCTCTTCCTGGTTGCGGGAATAGATGAGAATGTCGTCAATGAATACAATCACAAATTTGTCCAAGTAGGGTTTACACACTCGGTTCATCAGGTCCATAAATACCGCCGGTGCATTTGTCAAACCAAATGGCATCACTTGGAACTCTTAGTGGCCGTATCGTGTTCGGAAAGCAGTTTTCGGAATATCCTCCTCTCTAACCCTTAGTTGATGGTAGCCAGATCTCAAATCAATCTTTGAGTAGACGCTTGACCCTTGCAGTTGATCAAACAAGTCATCAATCCTAGGCAATGGATAGCGATTTTTCACCGTTAGTTTGTTCAACTCTCGGTAATCAATACACATACGGAAAGATCCGTCCTTTTTTTTGACAAATAAGACCGGAGCTCCCCAAGGTGAAGAACTCGGTCGAATGAATCCTTTTTGGACAGTTCTTGAAGTTGGTCGACAATTCTTGTAGTTCGGAAGGTGCCAATCTATAGGGTGCTCGTGCCACGGTGCCGCTCCCAAGACTAGCTCGATTTGGAATTCTACTTGCCGACTTGGAGGAAGGCGAGCAAGTCTTGAAATACTTGAGAAAGTCCCTAGCCAGGGGCGTCTTTTAGTTGTTTCTCATCCGCTTCCTTCTTCTCCGTTACTTGTGCTAGAAAAATGTGGCATCCTTTTCTATGTACTTGGCCGCCTTAACGCGAGATGATGTTCAATCGGCCTTACTACGATTACCCCGAATGATGAGAGTTTCGCCATCGAGAGGAATGTGAACGACTTTCTCGTCACAGATGATTCTTGCACGATTCTTGGATAGCCAATCCATGCCAATGACAAAGATCGAAGCTACCGAGTTGAATAGGCATAAGGTCTATATCGAGCGGGTGATTTGATAAGGATAGGTTGCAACCTCGAAGGATAGTGTTAGTTCCTACTATTTTTCCATCGGCTAGCTCTACTTCATAAGTGGTATCTAGGGTAGTTGGGGTGACTTTTAACAAAGGTGCAAACTTAGAAGACACAAAGCTTTTGTCGGCTCCAGAGTCAAATAACACTTTAGCTAAATGATGGTTGAGTGAAAACGTACCCGTAACGACATTCGGGTTTTCTTGTGCATCTCCATCTCCTAGCACATAAGCTCTTGCCCTAGCAGGGTTGTTGTTGTTATTGTTGTTGTTGTTGTTCCCGTACAGCTTTGGGCATCTACTCTTGACATGTCCAGCTTCTCCACATCCAAAGCAAGTTATCCCCATGGGTTGAAGGTTACTTCCAGTAGCGGGGCTTCGGCAATCCTTGTGGGTATGGACCACCTTGTTACACTTTCCACACTTAATGGTGCAACGTCCCACATGATGCAGGTTGCATCGAGTGCACAAAGGGTGTGGTCCAGCATAGCCTCTTCCAGTGGCGGGGGTAGCAGCATAAGCCCTCGCAACTTCTTGCCTACGGTTTTGTTGATTGTGGTGGTTGTTTCGGTTTTGGTGGTATGAGTTGGGATTGTTGTTGCGGTGTTGATTGTGATTGTTGCGGCCTTGGTTGTTGTTGTTATGGTTATTGTTGTGATGGAACGAGTTGTTGTGATGGAAGTTGTTTGAAGTGTTGCCTCGGCGGTCATCAAATTTCCTCTTGTTGTCATTGTTGCCTTGCGGATCCATGTTTCAAGACTTGATCCATGAGTTGATAGGAAATTGTGATCACTTCTTCCACGGTCTTGGGCTTTGATGCGATAACATTGCCCTCAATGTTCGGGGTAATCCCCCAATGAGATTTTCCAGCAACTTAACCTCATCAGAAACCATGGATGGGCATAGAGCTTTCAATTCTTGGAAGCGTTTGAAGTAGGTTTTGAGATCATTGCCCTTAGTAGTCAGATGGTAGAACTCATCTTCAAGTTTCTTGATCTCGGTCCTTGGACAGTATTGCTTCATCATCAATTGCTTTAGTTCAGTCCAAGTGGTTTTGTAGGCTTCTTCCATGCCAATAGGTTGGGCATGAGCCTTCCACCAAGACAATGCATCTTCCAGTAGAGTACCAAGAGCAAACTTCACCTTGCAATATTCGAGCAATCACTTAGAAGAAACACGGTTTGGATCTTTCAAACCAATGGATAAGGCCAGCGGCGCCTTGGTTCCTTTGAAGAAAGTAGGTTTGCAATTCATGAACTCTTTGTATCCACATTTGCGATTCACCACAGCTTCATTCGGTTGGCTTGATTTGGGGCTTCATTTGTTCGAGCCTCTCAGGTCTTGCGACAAAGCGACACCAATTTCATTTGTAACTAGCCTCCGAATTGCTTCCGGGGTCATCTCGGGAGTTTGAGTAGGGGTAGAGGTAGTTCTTGTTCTTGCCATTTTTCTAAAAACATACACTCAGATTTCAGAATCATTCAACATAATTGTGAATTATTATAAAAATGGTTTCATAATAGTCAAGATCTTCACATTACATCAATAGAGTATAATCATCATAAGAAAGAATCACAACATGTTAGAACCACATAAGAGAATATATAAAAATGATCACTTCGATTCACATAAACCGATAAATAGGAAGATCATCATACATAAGAATATCAAGAAACAACAACCATAATGCCATAGGTTTCACCATCCATACATGGTGATACAATACCATACAATGTCACATAATTAGCTTGTTCGATAGTTTACAAAACATGCGAATACAAAGCCTTCATTAGTGCCACATGCGGCAGGCTAAGGTACCGAAAACTAAATAGATGAATCACCAATCTAGAGGGTCGGGTGTGCCCTCAATCGGCGCCAGTAGGTCACGGACTAGCTCGCGGATCATCCACCTCTCTATCTCGTGCCTCCAATCTACGCTCCAAAGCGATGTACAGTCTCCATGATAATCATCCTCTCCACCGCCGTCGCACAACTCCCTCCAATATCTCAGCTCTGTCCAGCAGTCCTAGTCTATCTGACTCCATCCTCCTCTCTAACACTGTAACTGCACCGCTAGCTCTCTCACTCTGGGCACCAATCCTATCAAGTGCTCTCTCCGTCGTGGCCCTCCCGTTAAGGAGCTCTCCAACCTCATCCTCAATGTTCTCGATACGTACCAACGGAACCTCATCAACAAATGCCACAACATCCTCAAGCTGATCCTCAGCCCGCAACACTCGGGCAGCTAACAATGGGATGGTATGATGAAGGGTTCTCCGTGTGAGGAGAGTCTCAAGAACAAGCGGGTGCTCTCCAAGCTCCGGCGCTAGGTGCACCCTCCTCCGACCTCCATCGACTAATGAGCGGCATCATGTAAGACCAACGTCTAGCATCGACCCTCCTACGGGCTCTCTACCGCAGGTAGCAAACATAGCCCGGTAATATGGGTAGAAGGTGCGGGTGAGATGGACTCTCCCCAAGAGATGTCACCGGCTCGGTGTACATCACCAAGGGTGATGATGCACGAGTGAGGATGAAACCCAGTACAATGGTGGTGCGATAAATGAATGTGGTAGGTGGTGGTAGTGGTGAAAGCAGTATGAGTGGTGGTGCAGTGCGGTGATGGTGGAAAAGCGAGAGGATGATGGTATATCGATGGTGGAATGAAAGTGATGGGTGCCTCGCCGTTTCCGAGTGGTATGCATAAAAGTAGCACCATCCTCACGGTAACGGAATGGACGACCAAATGGCGCGGGCTCGTGGGGTTTGAGAACCTAGCTCGCCCGCCTTCGCGAACAGGCGTGGTGATGGGCAAGAAGCGAAGACACGGAATCGGTGTGTGAGTGTGTGCGGGACATAACGTCGAAGGTGATAGCCACCGCCGTGACTCGGATATCGGTCATAAGTGGGGGACCAAACACGGCGGTGCTCGGGTATGGTCAAAGTAGGTGGTGTGACAACGATTCACCCTCCTCGAAGGGCTCGGTCTCGAAGACATAGGTGTGATGAGGCGGTGCCAAGGGGTAGGGGCAGAGGACATAGTATCCTCCATCTCACTGTCGGAGGTCAAGTCGATAGGGTGAGTAGCAGTCGACATGGTACTGTAACAACCCAAAAGAAAATGTGCACTTATAAGTAAATAAAGTCATGCAGTAAATAAGTTTTAGTTAGTCGCGCATAATCTGCCACGCAAATCTAAATGCCTAACTAAATGAAAGCTAGCATTTATAAGTTTTTATCATGCAAGTTTTAGTAGTTACGTAATATCCGCTAAGCGAATCTCATACGTGCAATCGGAACGAAGTAGGCGCGGAGGACGTGAAGTGGTGGTGTAAAACGGTCCATTTGAAAACGCGGTTATAGTCCAATTTGTTTTGAAAATACAAGTTGGTTCTCTATAACCTAGGCTCTGATGCCAATCTGTAACACCCCCAAAATCACAAAGTGACAGCGGAAGACTATTTGGGGTATTACGTAGAGGATCATAGTCACAAGTTATAGAAAACGACTCTAAAGAGACGTTTTAAATAAAAAGTTGTTACCATTTCATAAATCTCAGTGTTTTGAAAACACAAAAGGAAATACCACATGTTTGAAATTACATAAAAGATAGTTTAAACGCTACGAAATGATAACTTTAATTGAAAATAACACCACTTCAAGCGTCCCATGACGTCCACTCCACGCCTTCATGATATCTAATATGTACCGAGATGAGCATGCTTAAAAGGTCAACAAAATGTTGAGTGATATTCATAGGTTTAAATAATTAGTTGAACACAAGTAAAAGATGATAATTGCTTGAATACAATCACCATGGAAAACATAGATTATTATTATGCACTAAGCTCATGACACCAAACTAATCAGTATACACTTAATTATTGGTGTAAGTAATAATATTGCCCTCGAGATGGAATTGCCAATTCCATAGTTAACCAAATATAGTGCGCCCTTGTTATTTCCGATAACCGAGTCGGGTCGTTAATCCCATAGTACTATCCACAATATTCGTTCACTCACAAGTGATTAATGGTTCATGATGTAAGGGGCTTATGGCGTGCAACTTAGGCTATAATAATAATGATCAACAGACAGTTTAAGAAAGACTTGTGTTCTAGTTTATAGCATGCATCTCCTCGCGGGTTTGAAATAAATAAGTAAAGGCGAGGCTATGAACTCACCTTAGTAAAGCAAGATCCGAGTAGTAAAGAAGTCAAGTAAGTGGTGCACCGAGCACCGTCACGCGACCTATAATTTATGTACCAATACTTTAATTAATACCTTTGTATTTTGACTCGATAATATTTATATACTCCAAAAGTTTAAGTTATTTATGTGCATCGTTTATTATTAAACATGATTACTTTTGGCTCATGGAAGTGCTTAGACACATACAAAAGTATTAAAACAAATGAGTCGTGGGTTTGTCGTAATTGGAGATGACGCACGGAAGATATTGCAGACAAATAATAAATATACTTAAATCATAAAGACGTCACTTAATATATATATACCAGAAAAGTAACATTTTTATTACAATTATGAAAATAAAATAACTTTTCGTTTTATATGTTATAATCGTCTTTTAGAAAAATGGATATGACTTGTTTATTTGTCAAAAATATATTTGATGATAAAATGTAGGAAATTATTATTGTTTTAAAATAAATCTCGTTTTGTATGAATTAAAAGTTAATTGTATTTCGTTATCCGTTTATATCATATGCTTGCGAAATGAGATATCGTGAAATAATATTTAAAATAATAACGTCAAAACTAGTAGGCGAGCGAGTTGTGAACTAGGCGTGAAAAGGATCGAAAGGACAAGTAATCGTAGCATGTTTAAAATGACGATTTTTGTTGTACTCAACGTTATGGAATTTATTTGTTTGTTCTATACTTTGTAAACTCTCATGCTTAAACAACTTTGAATCGTAGATATATTTGTTCTCGTCAAAACAGACATGATCGCATATTGAGTGGCTTCAGCTCAAGGTTCACGTCATGGGCTTAGGCCTAGTAGTTAGAAGTCAAGGCCCAAGAAAAGAATTTACACGGATGGTGGTTTTCGTGACCAGTGTTCCAACCAAAACCAAACGCACCTATATGAGAAATAAGAAGAGAATAACATGTCTAAAGAAAGTTTGATATAGAAGCTATATATACTGGATCAAAACAGTAGGAGAAGGAGGAACAATGCCCTTTGGTGGCTGCGTTACATGCCTAGACACTCCTTTTGGGTGGTGAAAATAAGCGAAACAAACACCCGTTGAAATGAATTGCAAACAAACAAACACACCAATATGGTGTAACAATCGCGACAACACGCCCATTTTGGTGCAGCAAACGTACCCTTTTAGGGTGAAAGATCGTGTTTAAGACACAACTTTTACATTATAAGAAGTAGTTTTTGAGGGGCGTTTTTGTGATGACGACAACAAGGAGAAACAACAATCGTTATGACATCAAGACTCAACACAACTTAAATATTCACCAAGGACTTTTAACTCACCATCTATTTAGTTTTTAATACCATCTTTTAAGCTTTAATATAACTTGATGACAACTATAAGCGAGCAATCACAAGGCCAGTTACACCATGTCACAAACCAATTCGAGTACGCACACAAAACTCAGCCGATTAGCCATAAGACTTACTATCACCCTACCATGTCGAGCCAATGTACACTTAGATTACCACCGTTTTCTTTACCCATTTCAACCGTTTCGAGTAGTATTACTTTAGCAAAGTTTATATATATTTTCGACATCATAACCATTTAAAAGCAGAATTTCATCAAACACTTTCGCAACTCGAAACAAAAGGGTAACCTTACCAATAGCAAAGAGTCGTTACGATGGGAAAGACACTTCAAGTTTCGACAAGGTGAGAAAGAAAAGAAAACACCACAAGCAACTCAATCCTAAACACTTCGATTTATTGAGCCAAGGCATTCCAACTTATAAGTACATATTTCTTTTACCATTTCATGTGACCCTAACTCATCATTTTAACCAATAAGCCAATCGGCCCCAACAATTTACCATACGAATATTAATTTAAGACTAACCAAATCAATCTCATATTAATTCCCATCAATCGACAATAAGTAAAGATTTAGAGTTGACTCCTTATAAAATCAAACCACCCATTTTACTCAATAACAAGTTTAAACCAAAGTTAATATTACAATAAGGATCAACATAAAACTAAGAAGAGGAAGATATGGGAACCTTAAGGTGTGTCGATCGGACAGAAAAACAACAAACTGAGATGAAACCGCCAAGCCGAAATCCACAGGAACTAGTGAAGCACTTCAAGCACTCTTTTTAGACTTTGGTTTGCTTTGTAAGTTGTGGTATCAACGTGGATTCGGTGGGTATTTAAAGGAATAGATATGGGTAGTTCGACTAGTACTCGATGTGGGGTTGAGGTGCTTGTCTCTTTTGAGCAACGGAATCAAACCTTCACGTGGTCTTCTCTGTCTTCGCTCTTCACCGTGGTCCAAAGAGGACAAAGAGTCCTTGGTTTTGTCGATTCCTTCATGGATAAGCCAAAGGTCATCTACTCTTGGTTTGAAGTTGCATAAGGTGTTGGGAAAAGGTTTTGGAGGTGTAGCTATTCTTGGAGAGGACATGGCGTGTGTGCGGGGGAAAAGGAGACGAAAATGGAGGAGTCGTTGGTTGTGGGCGATCCCGAAGAAGGCGTAAGAGGTGAGCAGGTAAAGAGGAAAGAGAGGGATAAGGTTTGTGGGGTTAGTATAGGTTTTGGCTTTTTTTTTTTTTTTTTTTTTTTTTTTTGTAAGTTTGTATTTAGTAAAATTAAAAAGAGTAGTAAGTATTTATTAGTTGGGTATAAATTTTGTATACACTGTATTTCGCACACTATTGGTAGTTTCGCGACCGTATACAGTTTATTGTAAGAATTATAATTCTCGTACTTTCGGACGCGTTTTAAATAGACCGTCACGATGACGTAATTCTTGATTTTTATTAGTTCGCATATTTTCTCGCGTTTTCTTTTTTTTTATTTTGGTACGCGTGCGGACTCATAAGACAAGAAAATTTTTCTTGTGAGACTGATTTAGAAATCAGTAAAGATCAGGCATGGTTAAATAAGACTACTCGGATAGGCATAAATTTTTATGCAAGAAAAGATGAAATGTACATGCTAAAATGCTCAATTTAGATCAAATAAATTTGATAAACGGTCTAGTTCATAAATATGAAGATTTAAAATAGTGAAATTTTCCAGGTGACTACAAACGCCCAAGCTTTATGGTTTAACGCGAGACACACATTATTATACTGTGTGCTCTTAGACATGTTTGGTTGGGGAAAATAAAGCCAAAGAAATTGAAATGAGTGCATTTCCCTTGTTTAATACTGTAAAGAAATAAAAAAGGGAGATTTAAAATTCTTAGGGAGTTATGTTAACACACAATTTCAATTCATTATACTCCTCTATTTTTGGAGTGGAAAACCAATTTTATAGCTTTTAAGAAACATAACAAAAAACAGTTGAGCTCCACATGACACAAAATCACAAAACCTCTCCAAACCCAAGTTGTGTTGGTATTTTGTAGTTCGAAATCAAAGTTGTGTTTGATGACTCTTATTTGGTTATATATGGATACATGTCTCACATATGTATTTTCAAATCTTTGATATCGACAAAACAAAATTGTGTTCATTTTGATCCAACAAATAATTAATTGTTGAAAAGTCTTGAATGGATATAGGAATTTTAGAAACTATGTTGATGCCATTGTTTATGACAACTAAGATTTTGTATTTCTTGAAATAAGATGTATAATGAGCTATTGTTGTTGGGTTTTACAAAATATAGATGATTCTACCAAGATAGTAACTAATTTGCATTTACCCTATCTAAAATTATAAAATGTGCTGCAGAGATTTATTTATAGTTTTATTATGGTTTTGAGGAGAGTTATTTTACATACTAAAATTTTCTTACATACCAAAGGACTCATATATGATTTAACACTAAGAGTTAATTGCATTTTTGGTCCTTGTGGTATGTGAATTGCTGATTTGGTCCAAAACTTTGAAAGTGCACCGAGGTCCCCATTTCAGTTTTCATTGCATGTTTGGTCACTGGGTCCACAGACTAAGGTATTTTAGTCATTTATGTTGTCTTTTCTTTTCATATTAGAATATAGAAAAGAAAAAGACAACATTAAATGACTAAAATACCCTTAGTCTGTGTGGACCCAGAGACCAAACATGCAATGAAAACTTGAAAATGAAGGCCTCTGGTGCACTTTCAAAGTTTTAGAGACCAAATCTGCAATTTGATCAAACTACAGGGACCAAAAATGCAATTAACTCTAACACTAATTTGAAGATCACAAGTGATATTAGTGTTAAATCACATATGATATGTAATATCATATGTGATATTAGTGTTAAATCATATATGATAAATCACATATGACATATATATCATATATGATTTAACACTAATATTACATGTGGTATTCAAATTAGTGTTAAATCATATATGATTTTTTCATGCAAATTTCAGTAACGTAAAAAAACGAAAAAAACTTAAAAAAAAAGGTGAAAAACACGATTTTTTTTTGTCGAAAGTATATCAAAGTGCCCATCTATAGAAAGATAATTATATGCTCTTCGTAATGGTATATTTTTTTTTCGCTTGACGATTAACGATTTGAAAGGTATTTTTATTTGAAAAAAAAAAAGATGAAAGTGGGTTTTTTAATTGTTAAGATTAATCTCATCCATTAGATCTAATAAAAATGAAGTGCGGAAAATGATCATATGTAAAGAAGTTTTTGTCTTCAAATGATCTTAAATCTATGGTTTTTTAATTATATATTATATAATACGGTTAACTATCACATGGTTAACTAATTTGCTGCTAGTACTATATTGATTATTGTTGTGAAATAATATGTTAACTATCACATGTTCTAATTTAAGGGTTGTTATTTTTTTAAACTTATTGTATCTCACTTAGCTATTTATAGCTAGAGTTAGGATCAAATAATAAGAAAAGTTAAAATAGGAAGGATAAGAAGTAATATGGACCAATCATTTTTCAAAACATAAAAGGTTATATTTGTCAAATCATTATTTGTTGCTAGTTGTTTATTTCCTACAATAAAAGAATACATTTTCTTTATTTTCTCTATTATACACGAAAATGCAAGGAGCAGCCAATCCTTTTAAAGATGATCGTATAATAGATGCAAAACAAAGGGTGTCATACGCATGTATTAATTGTGCATCCGTCTAATGCTCAGATGCATTAGGCTCAAATATATTCAAATATAAATATTGCATGCATGATATGTAAGATAGCAATTTTTAATTTTAATCGTTAAACATTGCATGCATCTATCCATTTTGTTTACGTAGTTTAACTTATTTTCAGAAGTCATAGATTGGGTTTAGATGAAGATGCACCACTTCATGAAGGTGCATGATAAGCAAGTTCGTTCATTCACGATTATTGACTTGGTCATTCACGATGATTGATTTGATGCATCGATATAACTACATGCATCTATATGCGTTGATTGATCAAGAACGTTCGGAAAAACTAGATGCATCGATATAAGTAGATGCGTCAATTTTATTCCAAATATGACTAGATCAACATCGACATGCTCATGTGATTATTGATTGAATTTGTTTGATATGATTTGATGCATCGTTATAACTAGATGCATCGATTATATACATAACAAGATTAGATGCAACGGTGATTGATCAAGTTCATTTAGTTTATCCGGTTCATGTGATATTTGATCAATGATATGCCTAGATGCATTGGTTATGTTCTAATAGCGATTATATGCATCTGAGTCTACTCTAGTAATATTTTGGTTTCAAATTGATGAGTGGTCAACATTTTGAGAAAACCCAGATATAAAAACCATTGAAAACGGAGAAGTTGCAAATGCTAATACGAGAAATATATGGACCATAGCTGTTTTTACAGTTATACCCTTATTGCCTCATGTTAAATAATCTTTACTGCTACAATTTACTTTTTTGCCATCAGCAAATATCAACCGTTGATCCCTTAATCTATGACCCAAAATCCTTCTTATCCTTTTTATTTTTATTAATCTTCTCATTAGATGTTTTTGCAAAACCGTCTTTGTATTCGTGCAGGCTAAGTAGGAGCATACTTGCCGAATGGTTATTTGAAAGACATGTTGATATTTAAGCTTTAAGTTACCTCTTCTTCAAGTACTGCATGAAGAGCACCGCCAACTTTCATAGCTCTACTAGCTTTTGGCTTTCCATAAACAAGAAAGAACTCCTTTTGTTTTTCACACCATTCCTAACATGAAAGAAAAAAAACATTACAATCTAATTTAGATTCTAACAAGAACTAATCTTAAAAATTACGTGCAAAGAAAATGGTAATTTTAAAATGAAAAATAAACCACACAGGATCAATAATGAAATACGTAACAACTCTTAGTAATTATAAAACTTAAAAAAGTAATATTAATAATACCGTAGATGTAATATCAGTGACAAACAAGCCAGTTTTCTTCCTAAACCGTTGCAACAAAGATTCACTAATCTTTTCAATCTTCTTATTATTATTCTTGTTTCGAATCCCATCTTCAATATCACCCAAACAATATGAAGATGAATTATTATAAGTCCGTTTGGATGCAAAAGCCAAAGAAAAAGCAGCTTCAATTAGTGACATTTCTTCGTCACTAACAATCTCTATTGGAATATCTGTCGCTAGTGATGAGTTTGATGACGATGATGATGATATTTGTGGGATTTCGTTGCTAAGCATTTTGGTTTTTTTGGAGAGATAGAAAAACGTAACGGACCGTTGACAACTTACATATCTTATTATCTTGTATAGTCTTCCTTCAATTCCTTCAGAGGTAAGTTAACCTCATCACATTTTTTTAGCTTTAGAACTTTTCTAGCTTTTGAACTTTTTTTGTTAAACTGTTTATCGCAATCAATATAGTTAAAGAATTAGTAATAATTATTTGTCAAGTTAAAAGTCCAAGTACTATCTACAATAAACCTATAGAAAGTTATGTAAAATAAGATATCGCGATTTCTAAAATGCAACACAACTTATAAGAAACATATATGATTTAAGATCATTTGAGGACAAAAACTTTTTTACATACTAAAGGATCAATCTCCACTCTTCATTTTTCTTAGATCTAATATATGGAATTAATCATAACAATTAAAAGAACCCACTTTCATCTTTTTTTTCTAATATAAATATCTTTTAAACCGTTAATCGTCAAGCGAAAAAAAAAATACCATTACGACGAGCATTTAATTATCTTTCTATAGATAGGCACTTTGATGTACTTTCGACAATTTTTTTTTCGTGTTTTCACGCTTTTCTTTAAGTTTTTTCGCTTTTTTACGTTCATCGAAATTTCAGATGAAAAATCATATATGATTTAACACTAATTTAAATATCACATGTGATATTAGTGTTAAATCATATATGATATGATATATATATTTTCCGTCTCTATATTAATGTCGGTTTGAATTTTCAAAGTCTTTATTTAACTTTGACCATAAATATTTTTAGTTGTGTTATATAATATTTGATACAAAATATATGAATAGATCGAGTTTTAAATGGTTTTCACACGTATTATTTTTATCTAATACTATATAACACAAAGAAAATATTTAAGGTCAAAACAGAAATAAAAGACTAAAATTCAAACATGGACATTTAATATGGACGGAGGGATATGATTAACACTAAGATCACATATGATATTACATATCATATGTGATTTAACACTATCACATGTGATCTTCAAATTAGTGTTAAATCATATATGATATTTCACGCAAATTCTAGTTTCAAGAAACGAAATAAAAGACGAAAAACGTGAAAAACGATTTTTTTGTTTTTTCGAAGTATATCAAAGTGCCCTGCTCATAGAAAGATAACTAAATTCTGCGTGATGGTGTAATTATTTTGCTTGACGATTAACGGTTTAAGATATTTAAATTATAAAAAATAGGTGAAATAATAAAATGATTTTAATCTCAGCCATTGTTTTCTTCTTAAATGAATGGTGGAGATGAGTCCCATAATATGTAAGAAAAGTTTGTTATGTATAATAACTCTCCTCAACATATATTATTATTAAATATCATCTTTTACATTTTTACTATGATTTCTGACCCATTGGCCAACTAATCTAAAAGATTTGAATCGACCGTCATACAGACTCAAACCAGGTAAAGTTTTTTCTTTTCAGGAAGTTGACGTAAAGGTTGTTTGCTCCTATTACACTTTGTTATACACATACATATTTATGATGATTTTAAACCGAAAATTATTACATAGTAATATTTACATTAAATTATTTGGGTGTGCTATAGGGGTGAGTAAACGGACCGGATGGACCGGACCGACCGACAAAACCGACCGGACCGAAAGACCGGCGGTCCGGTCTCAGTCTAGCATTTGTGGCAAATTCGGTCTCGGTCCGGTCCGGACTACAAACCGAAAATTTAGCCTTGTTGGACCGGACCGACCACATTCGGTCTCGGTCTCGGTTTAGGTTTTTTGCCGGATTCGGTCTCGTTCCGGTCCGGTCCGGTTTTCGCCCGATGATCAGCCCTAGTGTGCTAGATGGCATAATCTCATGTACTTATTTTTAAATTACCATAACTCTTTGCTTTCATTTTAACATTTGTAATCTTTCGGGTTTATACCAGGTCTTGAAGCAAAAACTTTTGGTATATCTCCCACTAAAATAAACAACGATTCTAATTTTTTAATAAGTAACATTCAAACTAAATAATTTAATTACAATAACATAACATGTAAAGAAATCCTCAAACGATTTAAAAACTAAACATTGCAAACCGTGTCAAAATAAGCGCATTTGACCCCAACCAGAATCAATTTATTTTAACTGGGTTAAAGAAAATTTCTAGTTCAATTCGATTAACCTGAAGGCTTAATTACAAGAGTCATGTTTAGTTGAACAACTAGGTTGACCCGGTAACGTAGTACTTTTTGTTCATGCTATAAAGAGATGGCATGTGCATGCATGAAGAATACACACACTCACTTTTAATCCAACCCCACATGTTTTTTTTTCGCTTAAAATTAGAGCCAATGAAAGCCTATGGATGCACGTGTGATGAAATGCCTCAAAGAGATGGTGGCTTTTGGAATGCTTTGATTTCAACGTATTCGCGTAATGGGTTTGCAAATGAAGGATTAAGGTTGTTTTTGAAGATGAAGAGAGACGGGTTATTTTTGGAATGAGGTTAGTTTTGCGAGGTGTTTTGGTTTACTTTTGGATGTTTGTTTGAGTAAAGGAATACATATATGGAGCTGTTTTAAAGTATTGCTTTTATCGGTATGTGATTATCGCGAGTTCGCGGTTGTTGATGTTTATTGGAAATGTGGCTTGTTGATTGATGCGAGGAGGATGTTTTATGAGATATGTAAAATGAATGAGGTTTCCTGGAATGTGATTATTAGGAGGCATTATGATTTGGGTGAAGAGAGGGAGGAGGTAGTTAGGTTTTTTGAAATGGTTAATACGAATAATGTTATGCCGTTAAGATTTACAGTTTCAAGTGCACAATTTACGCTATTTGAACAACAAATACTCAGTTTCCAACACACCCAAAAACACAATTACACAAATATATGTACACATGAAATGGAAAAAAGATTCATACTTCGACACAATTGAATCAATCCACAAGTCCCTCCAACTCAAACCCATAATTGATCTCAAGAACTGTATCATTGCATCACTACAAGGTTGCTTCCCAATCTCTGATGTTTCTGAAGAAGGTTTACAATTTGATATACCCTTTAAGGTTGGAAAGTTTCTTAGAATGTTCCCCTTTGTTTTTGAAGAGTTTACGAGACCCGAGTATGATTTACCTTGGTTTAGGTTAACCCCTGAAGCTGTTATGCTTAATGATGAAGAAGAAATTGTTTACATGGATTTCAAGGATGATTTGGAATAGAGGTTGGTGAAGTTTGTGCTTATGAGCATTGAGAATAAGATTCCTTTTTTTTTTGGGGTAGAGGGATTATACCAGGTGAATATGAGAATAGGTTGCCTTTGAAGGTGATTAGAGTATGTTGTGGTATTTGGGTTTACCGGATGATTATTTCCATAATGTGGAAGGGGGTTTAGGTGAGTGTTTTAAGGTTGTGGAATTGGGTGATGGGTTGAAGGGGTTAGCGGTTTGGAAAAAGTGAAAAGATTTTGTCTGTGATTCAAAAGAATGCGGCGAGGAGTGGATTTATGGTGGTGGAGAAATGGAGGCTATTTTAATTCCGTTATATCTGTCAAAGGGATTGAGTTTAAGGATGGAGATTTTGGATTGTTTGTATGGTTTTTAGAAACTTCCATATGTTTCACCATTTAAGAAATTTGTGCCCCGGATAGTGATGTGGTTGAGAAACGGGTCATGGGTTTTCTTCATGGAGCTGCTAAGTTTATTTGTTGAACTTTCAATAGAGAGGAAAAGCCTTTTGTGTTTGAGAAAATATTTGGGGTTGCCGCATAATGTTCGTAAGGCGTTTGAAAGTCACTACCATAGTCACATGTGTTTTAGCTATCTTTGAGGAATAATACGTGTACTGGGATTTTAAAATAGGTGTATTAATATGATGAAATTGCTATAGAGCTCATCCTCTTGATAAATTAAGGACGGCCTACAATGATTTCGTGAAGGAATCGAAAGTTATTTTGAAGAATAGAAGTGATAACGCTCAGATTGTGCATGTTTTTAGTAGCGTTATGTGTGCTTTTATATCTGTTATTTGGTTATATTTACGTGATTATAGTACTTAAACGCATCAAAAGATGTTTGTCTAGTGTTTATAACCAAGTGCGTGGAACGAAGGAAAATAAAGAAATGTTCAAAGATAATGAAGATTCACGTTTCAGTAAGTCTAAATCAGTATCTCAAGGACCTTTGAAGACCAGAGTGATTGAAGAACCAAGTTCTACAAGATAAAGAGAAGAAAAGATCAAGTTTCCGTAACTCAGAGAATCCAACCGGATCGGTTGGAAAACGACCGGAAACGACATTATGACCATCACCAACCGATCGGTCGCAACCCGCAACCGGATCGGTTGGTCATATGACCGATCCGGTTGGAGAAGCTGCATCTGCCAATCTTCATCACTAAGTTTCCCCTTTGCATCCAAACGATTCTAGGTCCTTCTCTTGGTGTATTCTAGTCCCTTCCTTACTCCTTGGAGGCCAAGTTCAGCAATTAATACCCTAGGCTTTGGAATTAGTATAAATAGAGGCCAATTGTGAGCATATGAGACACACCTCAAATACAAATCTCTACTCATCAAACAAAGCCTTAAGCTCTCAAAATTCGTCCTTAGAAGTCCGAAGTTTGAGTTCCGAAGTTCCACATTTGAGGCCAAATCGCCAAGAAATCTACCTCAATACTTTGGGAATCATTACTTCACCATTTGTAATCTTATTCCAAGCATTGTAAGATTTTTAAGCATGTTTTCTAATATTCAAAGTTCTGAGTTTATGTTCATGTTTGCTATGAGTGGCTAGTTTCTTTATACACTTGCTTAAATGATGTTGATTATCATATGATTAGTTAGTGATTGTGTTAACATGTTTTAATTCAATTTCAAGTTGATTCTAAGATCCAATTGTGCTAAAGTTTCATAGTGACATTTGTTAATCAAGTTTGGCTAATTGATAGTAATCGTTGGGGTCGAAAGAACTTATTGTTATTCAACTAGTCATAATCATTTTGTCTATGGATGATTGTTTTACCCATTATTCTTGATTATACAAAGGAACTAAGGTGTGGTTGTAGTAGAAACGCTTTTGATTATCAAATTGGATTGGTTGGAAACATCTAAAAGGTCGTAAGATTAGTTGTTGAGAATCAATTGTAGCCTTTTGTCTATGATCGGTTACCTTTGTATTGACCATTTCTTAAGCAATTTGATGAACAAGTGGATGTTTTTGTGTTTAAGTTTATGTATGTAGACTTATGAAACTTGAATTGATTGGTTAAACGTAATGCTTGTTTTATGAACTAAAATCTTGACGAAGGTTTAACTTGTAAGAACAATAGATTAGTCTTCCAACTAATTATCACAACCAACATGTTAAGAGGTTAACACAATCACATTAATCTATGATATGAAACTAGTTTAAGCAAGTGTAGTTTTAACCATCCGAATTTCATTATATCTATTTGCTTTATTATATGTTTTGGATAGACTCCGTTAATTCAAACTTGTGTTTAGATTCACTCAAATCCTCGCGAACCATCCCGACTTACCTTCATAATCTTGCTATAACGGACGAGTATACTTGCTCGTATGTGTTATTGGTAATATTGGTAATTCACCTTTATAAATTTAAAACTTGTACACACGTAGCACATCAAGTTTTTGGCGCACGCCGGGATTTGATTGTGTTTCAACAAGTTCTTGAATTTCCTTAGTCGATTCAACTAAAAAAAAAAATTTCGAAACCTTAACCGGATCCGGTTGTCCTCAACCGAATCGGTTTGATTTTGCCCATCAATCAATCGGGTCTAACCGATCGGTCGCAACCCGCAACCGATCCGTTACCTACTCGACCCATAAAAACTGTTTTGTTGTTTGTCCGTGTGTTTAGATATTGCCCGGATTCTCTAGGACATTGTATGAACACTCGAGCAAATGGAATAGAACCAATTACACCTCTTACCAACCCCGAACGCTTGATTCAAGAAGAAGAAGAACACTTTTCACACCATTGGAAAATCGTGTACCAAGAGTACCAAACCCATCATTTGATAACCTCGTAGAAGCCAAAGTTGTTTACAACCCTTTCACCAATTTACCTTTTCCCATGGCGGACGATCAACCCATGCGGGAACCAACCGAACCGTAGCACCAACCCCGAAAGTGCTATTGTTGTTATCAATCTTGGTGACAACTTCACCGTGAAGGACATCACCTTTCTATGATCAAAGACCACAATTCGATGGTCGCGGCGCTGGCCGATCCGCACAAGCACATTGCCGAATTCATCGAAATTTGCGGCATGTTCCGTTATGGCGACACCGATGTCAATGCCATCAAACTCAAACTTTTTCCATCATCACCGCCGGAGATGCTAAAGTATGGTACAATGAATTAACCCGTGAATCATCAATACTGGGAGGAGATGAGGCAAGCTTTTGTGTCGATTCTTTCCACCGCCATGTTTGATCGACATGGGAGAAATTCGCTTTCAACCAAAACCCAAACGATCACTTGTCGAAGCTTGGGTCGAATGAAAGATTTGCTTCAGAGTTGTCATGGACATGGATTATCAAAAGGAACCATTATCCAAATCTTTTACCATGGACTAGATGAAATCTCTCAAGGCATCCTTGATGCTGGAGGAAATTTTTTCTATAAGACTCCCAACGATGCACATCAATTGCTCGAAGATCGAGTACTTCTCAAACTTGATTGGTCCAAAGATTCCAAAACCAAACCTCTCCGAAAAACTGTTGCTTTTTTCGAAAACACCGATGCCTCAAAACTCATGGAGAAGATGGAAGCGTTAACCTCAAAAATCGACTCGCAATACAAAGATATCAAAGATGAAATGAAAGAAATGCGAGACGGATGCAACAATTATGGAGGAAATCACCCATCGTTCGAGTGCGACGATAAACCTATGGGTGGACCGAAGGAAGGAGAAGCGAGTTACGCTCAAGGAGGATACCGTGGAGGAGGATATCGTAGTAATTATTACGGTCGAAATTCGAAATTGGCAAGATCGCCGACCAAGGGATGACAACCGTGATTCTCAACCACGAACCGACGATCCACCACCACAAAATCCCGACAAAAGATGGAAGAAACCGAATTCGAGAAAACCATGAGAGAATTCGTGGTCGGTCAAAATCCGCAAATGATTTTATCAAAATCAATTTTTCAATCTCAAAGCCAAAGTTGAGCAAGGATGAAAAATCATCAAGCATCTATCCAAGATCTTGAAAACAAGTTTGGTAGACTTTCGACCAACATTCCTCTAGACCATCCGGTTCATTACCAAGTAATACCCAATCCAACCCAAAACCATCAAATGATAAGACGCATCGTCCACCACAAACGAGACACGAATATGTCAATGCTATCTTCACAAGAAGTGGTCTCGAACGATTCCAATCAAAGCCGTTGTTTCACCGTAGAAGCAACATCAATACCGATCATGCCTCATTGATCGAGAAATTGAAGCTCTCCACAAACATCAATACCCAATTCATAAGCATACGGAGGAGATGATGGAACTGCGAAATAATCACCACGCTTCAAACCACGATGCCGAGGATGACACGCCGATGTGTGATCCCATGGAAGCGAACCACGCCCAACATGAAGGATATCACCCAGGATATCACGGCAGATATTATGATCAAAATTCTAGAAATTCGTACTCTTTCCATACCACAACCCAACCCAAACATATCCTCGATATCAGCCATGGAATACAATACCACATCCATCACAACATTTCAATACACCTAAAACCTCACCGGAGGAGATGATGAAAGAATGGATGGTCAGTCAAACAAAAGCCAATGAGAATATGACGAACATGTTGGTTGAATTGGAACATAAAGTCGATCAAGGAAGAAGGAACCAACAAGCAATAAGCCAAGACTTGGAGAGGAGGATAGAAAGATTAAGTAAGGAATGAAGTCCATCATGTCAATCTCTTCCTTACATCACAGATTCCAACTCGAGACATGTATTTGTTTACGAACCACCCTCAATTCAAGACGAAAAAGATAAGGGTGAGGTTGAATTTATCGAAGAGGACGAGACCGAGCACATTCCAACCACGCCAAATTTAAACCAAATCATGTCTAACTCACCAACCGTGTTACCTTTTCTTGAGGATTGCACCATGCATATCCCAATGACGCAATTAAAAGGTTCTGAACACAATGTATTTCCAAATCATGTTGATGATAAGAAGTTCAACAAAATCAGTGGCAACTGGAATGGAGAACTGGAAAGAAAGATAGACAAATGGTCTGAACCACAAAATCCAGTTTCTTTAAATCAAAACGGTAGGACTAAGCCACCTCCTACAACTCACCTTGAGAATGTGGATGCAATATTCACTGGGAGTGGAAAGTCCAATGACCCTTTGAAAAATCAAAAAGATCTGCCACATGTCCTCATTTCTAATGAAATTGACCAAACGTCCGAAATAACGAAAAGAGACTGTAACATGGTCAAACCAAAAGAATTAAATGTATTCCCATCCATTGTGGAGTACAAACCAAAGATTCCATACCTCAACGCTTAAGAACTGAAATTCCCATTTGAACCGTATGGTCAAAGTATCCTAACTCGGGAAGATTCGAGTCGATCGATGACTCGATAATAAAACAAGCGCTTCTGGGAGGCAACCGTGTGTTTTGATTTTGTGGTCACTCCCAAAGTTTAAACCTTTGGTTGAACTTAAGTGTGTGTGGGGGTGCCACCTTTAATAAAACCTTTGTTTGTTTATAAGATTGTGTGCAGTGATGATTTCTCCAAAGGACGCTAGGAATGAAGAAAGAATTTTAAGTCGATAAACTCGCTGACATATCTGGTTTCATCTCTATTTTCCCTATTTCTATACTTTGAAGTTCGCTTTTCATTGAGGACAATGTCTAACTTAAGTGTGGGGTGAATAGGAAAAGTAGAGTTTTCATGCTTAAATTTAAAATTTTGTTTGCCTTGTGATCTAGTTGTTTTCACACTTTTAGGATTATCTATTAGAATAATCGGATCATTCCATCGGTAAAATTGGTAATATTTGAAACTTCGAGATGTGTTCCGATTACTATTGCAATCCATTCGGGATCGATAAACATTTGCTAGCACATATTATATCCTTTCCACTAAATTGTGAGGATTTGAGCCTATTTCTTATTAGCATACATCTTTTATGCTTGATCTTTTGCTATGAGTGTGCTGGTGATTTTATTTATTCTAGAACTTGTGCTTGTAAATCATTACCGCACCGCAGTGAGATTGCATTCGTGTGATATAAGTGAATTCGTGTGATAAAGAGGCACCTTAGATTTAACCCAAATGGCCTTCCATTTTACATTTAATGATATATTAGCTAACCGCATTGGTTAGTTAACCTCCCACATGGACCCATTTGTAGTGCTCATTTTAGCACTAGATACCCCTAGTTACACCCTCTCGAGCCATCCTTTTCATTTTGATTCACCCGTAAAATACAAAAGATTTTACACTTTAAACCTTAGCCTATCCCGTATCAATGTCTAACGGTTGGTTGCTAGTCACCTGGAAAGTGAAGATTGTTCAAATAATTATGAGTACCACATCCTATGAGATTGATTGAGCCATGCGTTATGTTATGTGAGTTCAAAAAAAAAAAGTATGAGAAAATAATAGCCAATGTGCTATGATCGAAGAAAAATTATCATGGCAAAGCAAAAAAAGCTGTGAAAAAAAAGAAATTGAAGCTATAATCGTTTATTTGGTTCATGGAATGTTTGGTAGCTAGCAACACGGGTATTAGACTTGATTCCATTTTTATTTTAACACCCATTTCATAAACATTCCCATGCCTTATCCATACCCTTAACCCTTAGCCATATCATTATAACCCGAATAAAAGTCCTCTTTAGATGTTTTTACTTGGTGCTCACGCCACGTCAGTGGAGTTTTGTTTCTTGTACAAGCTTATGGTAATAATCTAATCATGACTGAGCAATGAGTGTGATTTATCTTGTTACTCCACTAAAAATGAGTGATTGAGTGAATTATATTTCGCTCCTTTTTCGTGAGGTGTTTTGAAATGTTAATCATGCAAGAAAATCATTGGACATTGTCAAACATCTTGATGTTTCACCTTTATAAAGCATAATTGATGAATCCTCTCTCGTATTTATACTTGGTTGATTTGCATCACATTTTCATAATCACGATCTTGTACCAATGGATGTTTTTCCTAGATTTGCTTGAGGGCAAGCAAAGTTTAAGTGTGGGGAATTTGATAACGCCGATTGTGCATGTTTTAGTAGCGTTATGTGTGCTTTTATATCTGTTATTTGGTTATATTTACGTGATTATAGTACTTAAACGCATCAAAAGATGTTTGTCTAGTGTTTATAACCAAGTGCAGGGAAACGGAAGGAAAATAAAGAAATGTTCAGCATAATGAAGATTCCCGTTTCAGGAAGTCTAAATCAGTATCTCAAGGACCTTTGAAGACCTGAGTGATTGAAGAACCAAGTTCTACAAGATAAAGAGAAGAAAAGATCAAGTTTCCGTAACTCAGAGAATCCAACCGGATCAGTTACAAATGTAACCGGATCGGTTGGAAAACGACCGGAAACGACATTATGACCATCACCAACCGATCGGTCACTTTGAACCGCAACCGGATCGGTTGGTCATATGACCGATCCGGTTGGAGAAGTCGCACCGCCAATCTTCATCACTAAGTTTCCCTTTGCATCCAAACGATTCTAGGTCCTTCTCTTGGTGTATTCTAGTCCTTCCTTACTCCTGGAGGCCAAGTTCAAGAATTAATACCCTAGGCTTTGGAATTAGTATAAATAGAGGCCAATTGTGAGCATATGAGACACACCTCAAATACAAATCTCTACTCATCAAACAAAGCCTTAAGCTCTCAAAATTGTCTTTAGAAGTCCAGAAGTTTGAGTTCCGAAGTTCCACATTTGGAGGCCAAATCGCCAAGAAATCTACCTCAATACTTTGGGAATCATTACTTCACCATTTGTAATCTTATTCCAAGCATTGTAAGATTTTTAAGCATGTTTTCTAATATTCAAAGTTCTGAGTTTATGTTCATGTTTGCTATGAGTGGCTAGTTTCTTTATACACTTGCTTAAATGATGTTGATTATCATATGATTAGTTAGTGATTGTGTTAACATGTTTTAATTCAATTTCAAGTTGATTCTAAGATCCAATTGTGCTAAAGTTTCATAGTGACATTTGTTAATCAAGTTTGGCTAATTGATAGTAATCGTTGGGGTCGAAAGAACTTATTGTTATTCAACTAGTCATAATCATTTTGTCTATGGATGATTGTTTTACCCATTATTCTTGATTATACAAAGGAACTAAGGTGTGGTTGTAGTAGAAACGCTTTTGATTATCAAATTGGATTGGTTGGAAACATCTAAAAGGTCGTAAGATTAGTTGTTGAGAATCAATTGTAGCCTTTTGTCTATGATCGGTTACCTTTGTATTGACCATTTCTTAAGCAATTTGATGAACAAGTGGATGTTTTTGTGTTTAAGTTTATGTATGTAGACTTATGAAACTTGAATTGATCTTGAATTGATTGGTTAAACGTAATGCTTGTTTTTATGAACTAAAATCTTGATGAAGGTTTAACTTGTAAGAACAATAGATTAGTCTTCCAACTAATTATCACAACCAACATGTTAAGAGGTTAACACAATCACATTAATCTATGATATGAAACTAGTTTAAGCAAGTGTAGTTTTTAACCATCTGAATTTCATTATATCTATTTGCTTTATTATATGATTTGGATAAACTCCGTTAATTCAAACTTGTGTTTAGATTCACTCAAATCCCTGCGAACGATCCCGACTTACCTTCATAATCTTGCTATAACGGACGATTATACTTGCTCGTATGTGTTATTGGTAATATTGGTAATTCACCTTTTATAAATTTAAAACTTGTACATACGTAGCACATCAAGAAGGTAGTGGGAACAATCATTGACTTTGAAGTAGGATTTGGGTGAAAA
This sequence comes from Chrysanthemum lavandulifolium, assembly GCA_022545495.1. Lineage (NCBI taxonomy): Eukaryota > Viridiplantae > Streptophyta > Magnoliopsida > Asterales > Asteraceae > Chrysanthemum > Chrysanthemum lavandulifolium. The sequence continues at coordinate 145,084,791 of CM040241.1, read as the reverse complement.
TGATCTTTGCAATGGAAGGTCAAAACTTTCTGTATATAGTTCTTAAATTCTTAGAAATTTATAAACATAATAGTTTTAATTAATATAACTACTTCATATGGTTCTAGCAAGCCTGGGTTCATTGAAGACGTTGTAAGCGTTTACTATTGAAATCTAACCGTTGGGTAACGGTCGAGTAATGAAGCATATATATATACATCATACCTTGATGTTTATACACATATTTTTTTACCCATATCATTATTATTGTAGTTTTCATTCATTTTTCTTTTTACCTGGCTTCATGTATCTTTCACCCTAAAGAATTTGTTTCAATCTATGTGTTAAGTGTTTAAGGTCCTTGCATGTCGTGTTTATAAGTTAAGATGACACTATTGATTGTAGATCTTTACGATTACGATCATACACTTGATTATACAGGTGAAATGAAGAAAGTTGTTGAAATCATATGCTCATGGCCCAGAAAGTTTCTAAAGAAGATGTGCGAAGGTAACCTTCCATGTTCTATGTAACTTGCTAATTTAGACATGGAGCGATTATTGTTATTACTAATATTATTCTTTTTGCTTTAAATCTACAGGTATAATAAAAAATACTAAGCATCACATTCTCCATACTGTATAACTATCGAAAATTGATTATAACACAAGTAGACATATATTAAATCAGTCAATACTCGTCGGTTGAGAGTTTGGAGTTGGTCATAAGGAAGAAAGAACCTTGTCATGATCGAAAAAATAGGAGATGATGACAGATGTGACAAACTATATATACAAAGTAAAGAAGGATATATATCTGAAACCGAGGGCATATGTCGTCAATTTTCGATCATGACATTGTTCTTTCTTTGTTAGGAATTGGAAATTCCATAAGGAAGTGTCGGTCACCCCAATTATTGTTTAGCATATCTTAGCTCGTAGACTTTACGTTATTTAGTAGTTATTATCTTAGTTATTAGTTTAAGTAACACCGTGGAGGAAGGAGGGTCTTTACCCATCAGATGCTCGATCCACAATCCAAGGAGGACGTGTTGTATGTAACTATAAATACCTCTACCTCCCAAGGTGAGGTTGGACCTTTCACCAATCTAACCTTCTTCTTTTGTTTACTTTCTCTCTTTAGAAAGGCTCCCATCTTCCACTTTCTCTCTCTAAACTCTATTCCATACGCCCTTTATTATGATGATATGATGTGTATATGAAAACCAAAATTTTACAATTGGTATCAAGAGCCATGGTTTGATCACTCATCTTTCATGTTCTTGGATTTCTAGTGGTTTTCATAAGTTTTTTGGGTTTGAATGAGTTTAGAGTGGTTAGCATCATTTGGATCATTTCTTGTGTTAAAGTTTTGATTTTGATAGTACTTTTGTGTTTAGAATCATTATAAGTGTTTAGGTTTTGAGTTGGAAGGCTTGAATCATCATGGTTGGGTTGTTTTTGGATTGAAAAGTGGTGTTTTTTGGATATTTCTAGGAAGCGATTTGTCTCTTTTGAGATTGCTTATTGAAGCGATTTGTCAAGCATTTTAAGCGATTTGTCAGTTTCAAACAAGCGGTTTGTCCAGATTCGATGTATCTGAAGCGATTTGTCAACTTAAGCGATTTGTCAACTTAAGGGATTTGTCCCTTAAGCGATTTGTTAACTTAAGTGATTTGTCAACTTAAGCGATTTGTCCCTTAAGCGATTTGTCAACTTAAGAGATTTGTCCCTTAAGCGATTTGTTAACTTAAGCGATTTGTCAACTTAAGCGATTTGTCAGCTTAAGCGATTTGTCAAGTTAAGCGATTTGTCAACTTGAGCGATTTGTCCCTTAAGCGATTTGTCAACTTAAGCGATTTGTCAACTTAAGCGATTTGTCCCTTAAGCGATTTGTCATCAGAGCGACTTGTCATCAAAGCGATTTAACAAGGACTGAGATTTGTCTATTCCTGCGATTTGTCTCTAAACCTAACATACAAAACCCTTGTTTTCAAACCCTAATTCTCCGGAACAGGGGGTATATATAAAGAATTAGGGAATATCACAAACTCAACCATAACACCATATATATCTTTACCACCAAATCATCTCCTAGTTCCATTACTACATACTATTTCTCACTCTCTTACGGTTTGGTCTTGATTTTATTAAAATCCCGTGAAAGATTCAATTTCTCAGTTTAAATCACAGATTTGTAAAATCCCGTGTACACAACAACATCATGTCTTACACTCCTGACTCAGTGATTTCGAAGTGCTTAAATTGTATGATGTGTGGACAACAATGATAATCAAGGCTACATCGAACGATTAAAGATGTTTGAATTAATCAATGAGGATGTGAGATCTTCATGTTCGAGTACAATGAGAATGAATTGCACCGCTAATGCTACGAATGCCATGCAATAGAATGCTGCATTATACCTCATCAACAACTTCACTCACACCTCATGTTACTTCTACCTTTTGGTATGGAACGAACATGCAATGCTCTTTTCCGTCAAGATCTATCCACATTAACGGGAACATTACTATTGAACTTAGAACAATTGGAACAACAACTTGTCAAAGAAAAGGTTCAAGAAGATAGTTCTAGAGCTACACTTCAGGTGATCCACAAACAATTTCAGTCATTCATCAGTGGGGAATTTCCATCAGATTTGATCAAGACATGACTGAAATGTCTTTCAAGAGACACACTGGAATGGAAATTAGCGTGTTCATAGAGACACTTATCCATCTCATGGATAATGTGGATAAGTATATTGAGGAAGTTACTCGAGAAAGAGAAAAAATAGATGAGAGTCCGTGCGTTGGATGAAAGTTGTGATGAAATGGGTGTATCGGTTGAAGAATCGGGTGTTCTTTGAATGCGAGAATGTCAAAGACAACAAATAATGATGTAACTAGTCGTTCATTACTCCTAACGCACAAGAAGTAGATCGAATCGAAAAGGGAATGAATGTCGGGAACAATCAAAAGATTGTAGTGTTGAGTCGGGTAAAGCACCGGATGATGGATCGATTGACTTTGAATACGAGGCTCGAGATAGATAAGCTTGACACGGTCGGTCCAATGACTCTTGTTACACATGATGTTGATGCGATATCGGATCAAAATTAAACAGTGTCATGTAATGAGGTACCCTTAAGCTGCTCAACATAGTGCATATGCTAAAGTACTTAAACAAACTCATCATGATGTTGAACATGACTTTGATAAATGTTCTCAGAATCGAGGTGAGTATGAGATTAAGTGTTTCAAAACAAAAGATATGGTTGATAAAAGGCTTTTGATGAACTTTCAAACAAATTCTCAAATCTTGAAAAACATTGCATTTCACTTGAAATTGCGATACGAGTAAAGAAGAAAGTTTTCAACTTAACAAACCATGTAAAATCGGAACTTCACGAATTCGTGAATTTTTGAAATTAACACTTTGAAAGCTCACCAAGACAAAGAGTCAACTATCTACAATTTGAAGAAACATATATCTAATATGCATGTGAAAAGTAATTTGGTTACAAGTAATTCTGATGTTAATACTATTGATGATATTCGAATAAGAAATGATGAATTAGCGGTTTATGTGGTCAAATTACTAAAGGAAAATGAGTCTTTGAGAAAGCATCACATAGAACTAAGTGACTCTGTCAAAGAAGCTAGAACTAAGTCAATAGAGCAAACAAACTCTTTAGCAAAAATTGATTATCTCAAAGCTCAACTTCAGGAAAAGAGTTTCGCTATTGTTGCCTTAAAGAATGAGCTTAGAAAAACCAAAGGGAAAAGTGTGAACACTAAGTTTACAAAACCGTCAACCTTGGGGAAGCCAGTTTCTCATCCCACTAGAGATCGGCCAGTTGTTAGGCAACCTACTTCATTCATATCTGAAAGAACAAAATCTTTAAAGACAAGGCTTGCCTCCCAAGTTGATGCGATAAAATTTTTGTCAAAACCAGTCTCTTCACCTGAGTTACCTAAGAATAATGCTTCTAGCTCCGTTAACCCTCAACAAGTAGCCACTTCTACTACCAACACCTCTAGGATTAGTTCGGCGATTGTCAAAACAAGCATTAAAACCTTAATTCATATGATATGAATGACTTGTGGAAGAACTATTATCTAGAAGAAGCTAGGAAAAAGGCACAGATTCGAAAAGATGGAAGTTTAGGTGCAATACCTAGGGTGATGAATTTCACGAGATTTCAAGGCACTGCTAGTAGTAGTAAACCGTTACCTAGGAACACTCAAAAGACTAGGGGTTGGCTTGCATCTAAGAGTAGTTATATGAAGATGAATGCTAAGAATGTAGAAAATGAAATTAGAAATTCTGAGTCTTTTCCGAATAAGAAACATTTTCCTAACTCACATGCTAAGGTACAATCCACTAAGACTACTAACATGGCTAAGGTTCAATATGTCATGAAGCAAAACAAACCTAAAACTCCACCTAGATGGATCCCAACTGCTAAATCTTTGGAGTCTAGGAATACCAATAAGTCTTCCATGTGCATAAGAATATCAACAATCCTAGACCTTGCCATAAGTGGATACCATCCGTAGAATGTTTAAGGATGTTGGACTTAGGTGGATACCCACCGGAAAGTCGCATCGTGGCAAAATCAAGGTTGACCGTGAAACCCCAAAGGGTTTGGATACTAATGTCACTAACCAAAATATATGCAATCAAGCTTGTAATGTTAGTGCAGGTAATCCTTACTCAGTTGTAGATACTTCGATCCTTCACTACATGGACTGGCTTAAAGTATGGATAACAAATGGATTGATATCTCATAACTCACGGGTTCAAGTAACTCAAACTTGATATTCAATCTGCTATGACGTTTGAACACAACAGTTCAAGCCTCGTTCTCTAAAGAAAAGAAAAGTGTACATTTTTATCTTCGAAAGAAGAGAAATATTCTTATGATGTTTGAACGCAACAGTTCAAGCCTCGTACTCCAAAGAAAAGAAAAGTGTACGCTTCAGTGCGCTTTATCTTCTGAAGAAGAGAAATCTTCTCAATTATGACCATTTTCAACAACATGCTTCATACTTTTTCCACGCGCTTTCAGTTATCAAGTGAACCGGACTACCGATGATTGTTCTCTTATTCCACTTGCTTGATTATAATGACGATGGCGACATCATATGCTACCTTTGAAGGGGAGAAGTGTGAAGAGACTACATTATGAAGATATTCACTTGCTTAATCAAGAATGGCATCTCCGTATGCAATTCTTGAGGGGGAGAAGAAGTGTGATACTTCTGCATGGTTGATTGAACTATGAGAATATATGGTCATACGGCTCCTAACTCGTGTAAGAACCGAGCTTCTTATCGGGTCATCTTTACATGGAGTTTCTTCTATGAGCCGTTGGTTGACATCTTCTCACGGACCGATGAGTTTAACGACAAAGTGCTTCCAATTATGGGGTGATTTCCTTGATGAACATCTTCGTTCTTCTTTGATTGGGAGGATTTGATTTAAGGGACTTTCTATATACAAGTTAACGGGAATGCATTTGGTGAGTTGAAGATGTTAACTTTTGATCCCCAAACGGACAATCTTGAAGAAGGTCGAGTCTACATCGGTTCTACATTTTACGCTACATGTTAGAAGACTAAAGACGAGATGCATTTAACAATCTAAAGACTTCTTCTTAATTCAAGCATTCATCATAAAGATTGTCGGTTTAGGGAGAGCACTAATTGGGGAGAGTGAAAAGCCAAAGTTAATCCCCAATTAGACTTGCTCACATTCTTCAAAGAAGTTGATTCTCACGATACATCCGAGCTAATGATGTTCTTCTCAAAATATTTCCAAGATACTGGCAGATCATGTGTTGCTAATTCAAGCATCAAAACCGGCAAGGGGAAGGAGACACGATCTAAACATGAGTAAACTTGATGAGCATAATACTTCTAAGTGATTCTAGAAGAGACACTCAAGGTTTGACAAATGTCATTACCGCAGAGACACTTAAGGTTTGACTCATGGCTTAGTGTTCTTATTCCAACTATGTGGGGAAGAGATGGAAGAGTTAGTTTCGTGATAAAAGAGGTACATTAGTGTGTGATGATTTCGATGCTATCAAAATCATCGGGAGAGAGATTGTGTACATTGGGGACGCCACCGTGTCACTTGAGTGCTTAATCGGTGATTCGTAGATATAATCACTTATTTCGGAGTTGACATCCGCAGAGATAGTCATCCGCAGAGATAATCGTGATTCGCCCGCTTCTTCAATGTTATCGATTATTCTCTTTGGGCATTCATGTACTTCGGTTCTTGAGCTTCATACACTTTCTTCAAGGGGGAGAAAAGTATACATCGGGGTTATTCTTTGGCTATTGGACTTAATCGCTACTGATGGTATAAGTTTCTATCTTCTGCATATGTGTATTCGGGTTCGTGAGCTCTAGTCTAAGAGACGGATGCATCAATTCATCTACTTGGGGAATTGTTCTCTTAACACCTTTTGGAATGGATCACTTGGACTTCAGTGGAAAAGGAATTTGAGAAGAGTCATTCAAGCGTGGATGATACGTTCTGTCGTTTTGTTGATGATATAACCCCGAATCGAACAATCACAAAGATCATTCTTAAAAAAAAGAAGATCGATGATAATGGTGTGCTTCCTTGTGCACTGGCTAAAGCAAGCTTGAAATAGAGCTTCAATCGCTCAACATAAGGATTTGGAAGTCAGCCAAGTCTCTCTTCTCAAAAGCTCGGGTTCTATCTTCTATTCGAGCCTCGGAAGCTTTGGTGGTGGAAGTTTAAGAGATGACAATTCTATCTTCTACGACGTCTTTGCTCGATATCCTTATCTCAGACTGTGATCATCATCTTCTTAAACTATATCATCTACTCTATCTCAGAATATATTTCAAAAACGAAATACAAAAATATAAAACCAACAAAAACAAAATAGAAAAATATAAAATCAACAAAAACCCATAAAAATCAAAAAATTTGAAAAAGACCAAAAATATTGCTTTTATTAAGACATGTCTTCTGGTATCAATAACATCTGCGGTCTTAGAAATGTCATTCAACAATGGCACGAGACCATAGATGAAGTTCGAGCAGAAGGTGTAAATATTTTTTCGTAACATGTCACAAATCAAATGGCTTGCGTTATTTCGCATCAGTAACCGCGCTTAAACTATGGCTTGCGTTATTTCGTAATGTAACCCGCTAACCATGGTTTGCCATTATTTCGATAGCAACCCGCTCTTCAAGAAAGGAAAGTGTTGCGCTAAACCAATTTTCAAGTATTTTGCACTTTTCCTAGAACAAAATGAGGAAAGTATGTCAAGGATCACAGTTCCTACTCAAATATTTTTCCTTCTAAAATTCTTCTAAAAATATTTGTTTTAACAAAATGGTGGAAAATAAGTTGCTTTAAAATCAATCAAATTTGGTATTTTCATAATTTAAAACCCAATCAATGACTTCAACATCGTTAAAACTTTTCGGAGAAAGAGTCATTGATTGAGGGGAGAATGTTTTCAAATTTATATCATCTATCGGGCTTATCTAATTATCCTATATGCTTAACCGAAATGATGTTAACCACGTTGAAGGACTAGGTGCCTAGTATATGATTGTTAGGATTAGATGATTAGAGTTTGATGAACACATTATTCCCATGCCTTTACATGATCCGATTGATATGTTGAATTGACTTTTATTAGTCGATTGTTGTTTCGGTGTTTGTCACCACCATATATCTCGCATTTGTGTTGACTAACGATGCGATAAGATGGTTATAAGAATGTTCCCGATCCGGATCCCACAATAGAAGATGATTGGATGCCGAAAGGAAAGGGTAACTATATCTTGGGTTGACAAATGAAGAAACGGAGCTTAATTTGACTTCTATGAAGAGTTGGCATGACAAATGCAATGTCGAGGTCTCACCGCATCGCCAGACGGTTTTCTTCCGACCCTACAAAGAACAACGAAGCTTCTGAACCACCTAAAGTATTATCTTGTGCAGGAAAAGTAGTGAATTATACCATTTTTAAACAATTTTGAAATATTGTTTTGAAAAATGGAAAAATATTGTTTTGAAAACAAATTGGACTTAATTTTAGAAATCACCGGACTTCATTTTATCAAAACTTAAGTCACTCAATCAACGACTACGGTCATTGATTGAGGGGGAGAGTGATTTAAATTAAAATATTTTCAAACGATATTTCTTCATAAAGGTCCAATTGTACGAAATAAAGTGGTGATCTAAAGATTTAATGTTATGTCATGGTATGATTTTCTTTAAAACTCAAAGATCTAAAATGAATTTTTTTCTGTTCTTGTTTGATTGTGAAATTGTTTTATTTTACTTAAAGATCTCCTAAAAACTATCATACTTGACACTAACAATCTTTAATGTCTTAAATTGATCCTTATCAGTCTATTTAAAAAATTAAATCTTGCCACATCTTTCCCCAAAATTTTCATGATGATTTAAATCAATCGGGATCCAAAATCTCAATTGGTTTGAAATTTTTAATCGGGGGAGAGATCGTGATTTAAATCTCAAATCGGTTTTAAAGGGCGATTGTTTCAAAAGCACTCCTTCTTTCATGTGCCAAACGACTTTGAAAATACATAATGCACATGATTGTGGAGGAGAATTTAACCAAAAAACCAAAAGAGTATTTAAACAAGGCCACATATTCTCCCATGTTTTCCAAACTTTATTAAATCACTTGGGATCCAAAATCTCAAAGGGTTTGATAATTTTGATCGGGGGAGAATTTGTGATTTAATTACGAAATCTGATAAATGATGATCGATTTGATTCAAAAGTGCAGGCTGCTCTCCCATATGTGCTAAACGCATTCAAAAGTGCAGGATGCTCTCCCATATGTGCTAAACGCTTTTGAATCTCGAAGCACATATTGAGGGGGAGCATTTCCTAAGAAAATAAACTTTCAAGGTACAAAGATTTCTATGTTTCGACATAAAGTATCTTGATTGATTTTCTAAATGGTTTCTTAATGGCTTTTGTGACCGTGGATGTACTTCAAAAGAACTCTTTCCTCTATGTGATAAAATGATTTCATATATCCTACGCACATATTGAGGGGGAGAATTTACCAAAGAAATTCAAATGGCTTTTTCTATGAAAATTGTGATCATGAATACATTTCAAAGAACTCTTGCCTCCATGTGCTAAACAATTTCAAAGTCATAAGCACATGTTGAGGGGGAGCATTTCTAAATGATAAAAAACAATTAAGGTACAAAATGTTTTGATTTTATATCACAAGTACCTTGATTGTTTTTCCAATGATTTTTTAATTGGTTTCATGAAGGAAAGAACAATACCAAAAGACCCACCAATTTACTTTATGCATGTCGTTATAAGGATGGTTAGGTTAGATATTCGCTCCCACGATCCCGCCAGAGCTCGAGGGACCTACCCAGGACAATCCACTAGATAGTGTAGAAGTCCTTAGGTCCGATGAAAAAGGAGAAAAGTGAGAATAAGGGAAGAGTGCCATCGAGATAGAGCTAGAACCGAATAAACCAAACAAGGTTCTAGTAATGAAGTCTCGTAAGCACCGGGGGTTGAAGAATGAAAAGAAATGAATGTGAAAGGGTGAAAAGAAATAACCCTCCAACAATTCAACCTTAGGCGTATACCGGGTTCAATTCATATGCTACTGGTGGTTACTAAGGTAACACCGGTATTGAAGACAAGACGTCATGGACCCAGTGACGCACTGCACTAAACTTCCCAAGCTACTCAAGTTCCTCTTAAAAGGGCTTGTTTCATTCTCACGAGGAACCTACATAATCTATCGACTTTCTCTTAGAGATTGTTGATATTGAAGAAGGAGACCCTCTCCCTAGTCTCCGGCATAGGAAACCAAATATGCACAATTGAGTCTAGAGCCAAGAGATCAGCCACAAAATCTCATTAGGACACAAAATTAATGAAGACTTCATTGCTTCACACAATGTGGAAAGTAAGTATATATTGAGAGTCCCACGATTATCCTTGTGGTATTGCCGTAACATCCGAATGATATGTAAAAATATTCACAATGAAGATGGAAATCCTTCTAGAGCCAACATCAAACAAGCTCTTGGTGGGTGACATGTGAGATCTTTTCAAAAGATCAAGCTTGTGACAACTGGATAGAAACGATGGGGCAATTCATTCATGAATTAACCTTGGTCCAGGAAATGAATTGACGAATACTTTTCTCTAGCACATCGAATGTGTATTCATGTTTTCAAACACAAAAAGTATCTCTGATTAAAAAAATACTTTTGAAAAAACCGTTCGATGTGCGAATCTCTTCGTTTCTCTAGCACATCGAATGTGTACTATTTATCAAATACAAAAGGTATTTCTGATTGAAAATTGATCTTTCTCATAAAACCTTCGTCGTATTGCAAAACTCTTTCTTCTAAGCAATACGCGATTGTTTTCAAATCAATTTTTCATCAATCAATGAATCTCAATTCGCAGGTTCACTCACTCTGTGTTGTCTTCTTTGAGATGTTCCGGTTTGAGAACAACTAGAGCAACCGCGAAAACCGTCAAGGAGATTCTTCGAATTATACCGATCACAAAAGATTTGTATCGATCAACAGGAATCGTGGGCGTGCACTCAATTCAATGAAAGTGATCAAAGACACTTTCGCGCTTTATTGCTAACTGTTGTACGCAGAACACCCGACCGTTGTCGGTGATCGAATTGAGGAGTCAATCCATAGCCGCATGCTCACACATTACATTCACTTCTAAAGAAATCATGATTGGTGCATATCTTCATCAACTTGCTCGATATTTTCAATCCATGCTTCGCCACGCTCACCGGAAATATTATGAATCAACAAAAGCTTCCGCAACTCGATAAGAAGATATCATGATCCAAAATGTGAGCATGTCGGTCCGAAAGTCACAACTTCACATAATGGCGATACTACAATGGATGAGCTCGAGATTTGATGTGGTGATGATCTCTAACTCGCTTAATGAATCACCAAACGTGGATCAGCACAAAGACCTCCACTAAAAGTACAAAGCAGTTGGACTTTGAATAATCACTTCTAAAGCACAAAGACTGCGGACATTGAAGAATTGAAGTCTACGAGCTCGAGCATAAAGACAAAGATAGATTACTTGGATTAAATATGTAAATCATGGGGTGACCTCCCTTAGTGGGAGATTGTTAGGAATTGGAAATTCCATAAGGAAGTGTTGGTCACCCCAATTATTGTTTAGCATATCTTAGCTCGTAGACTTTACGTTATTTAGTAGTTATTAGTTAGTTATTAGCTTAGTTATTAGTTTAAGTAACAACGTGGAGGAAGGATGGGTCTTTACCCACTGTATGCCTGATCCACAGTACGAAGGAGGACGTGTTGTATGTAACTATAAATACCCTCTACCTCCCAAGGTAGAGGGTTGGACCTTTCACTCAATCTAACCTTCTTTCTTTTGATTACTTTCTCTCTCTAGAAAGGCTCCCATTTTCCACTTTCTCTCTCTAAACTCTATTCCATACGTCCTTTATTATGATGATATGATGTGTATATGAAAACCAAAATTTTACATTCTTACTTGTGACCAACTCCAAACTCTCAACCGACGAGTATTGACTGATTTAATATATGTATACTTGTGTTATAATCAATTTTCAACATATATATACGGATTAAAGAAGGATACAGATTCAAGAAGGGGAAACGAAGCAAAAGCATTCGTAAGTGAAGAGTGGTTTTGACCAGATGGATGTAGTAAATCGAATAGTGTTTAAAAGCTTTATATGCATAACATATCATATAAATTGGGGAAGAATCAAGAAGGGAAAACGAAGCAGAAAGGTTCATAGTGAAGAGTGGTTTTGACCAGATGGAGGTAGTAAATCGAGTAGTGTTTAAAAGCTTTATATGCATAACATATCATATAAATTGCGAAAGAATCAAGAAGGGGAAACGATGCAGAAGGGTTCGTATATGCATACATATCATACATATAATAACTAAAACTCTTTCTGCATGTTCATGGGATTAGATTCCCATTTGAGATGATCTAATATAACTGCTGGATGGTTAAGTTTAAGTATTTTTGCAAAGTTTCCGTTTCTTTCTTTGGGTCTTTTTCAATCTTTGATAACCAAATTAAGGTTTGTAACATTGTTAAGTGATACATTTGAGGTTTTTACCTATTGCATGGCCTTACTACCAATATAAAGACAAAATGTGTGTTGCATAATTGGCAGAGTTTGGATGTCATGCAACAATAATGTTCATTTCAAACGCACCATCTATACTACATATAAATGAAAAACGGTCAAACTTTGAAAAGTGAAATGTTGAAAGTCAAATGTGAGAGAAATGGTGTAATTAATACTCTTATTAAAACACCTAATTACTTAAAAGTACAATAATTTATTCACATTGTACAACCAATTAAAAGAATATCTACTAAATTAAAAACAACCAATAAAGACACCCCTAACTAAAAAGGACAATAAAATTTTTACAATATACAATCTAAACAAGTTACAACATAATTCAAAATATAAAATAATTAAACACACTAATTAATATTATTTTTAAAACACTCTAAAATGAAAAGTACATGTTATTATATACATTATACAAATTAATAAAACACACAAAGCTTTATACAAGCTAACAAGTTGATGGACATATAGTTTTGAAAATCGGACCGGACCAACGGAGTTTAGCAAGGGAACCGTGTCGCCACCGTTCGCCTAACCAATAAAAGCCATCCGAAAACGAACTAGAGAGGACCCAATGAAACCGATACAAACCGGTGAATCAGTCTCATCGAGTTCTATTTCTTCGGTTAATCGTCATAGGGTACCCACCGCCGCAACGCTTGGTACCCGAATATACTATATATAAAGGAAAAACCAAAAAGTAAAAAGTGAAAAGTTGAAATTAAAAAAGTAAATGTTGAAAACATATATTTCAAAAGGAAACTATTAATACATATTGAAAACCGGGTTAACCCGAGACGTTTCAAACCCGGTGTTGTCCCGGTTTAATTTGACCCGTTTTTTAGCCAACCCGTCGGGTTGACTCGGTTTAAATCGAACCATTTTTTGACCGGAATGGTTGAACCGGTTGAACCACCCAGGTCGAACCGGGTTTCAAAACATTATGTTTAATCCCCAAATCTTCAAAATTTTATTATTTTTCGTTTATAACTTATAATTTTTTTTAACACAAAACAATCTGTCGCTATAAAATCCCGTTGCTATGCATGGGTAATCATTTAGTCTTTCCTAAAAGAGAAACCTTCTTCCTCTCAAATGTTTAGGTTTTCAATTACATTATTGCCCTTCTTCATGCTTTATCCATTTCTCCATAGTTTTCCACATGAGGTTCATCTTTGTGCATGAATTTTATTAACTTATAATTCATTTGTATAACCTTGCATTAGGTATCTTGAATTCTTTGACTTCTGATTTTAGAATCATATATAAATGATTTTCTTACATGTCTTTTTTACTCAAACCCAATACAATATAACCAAGATTTCCTTGAATGCGAAAGCAATCGTCAAAAGATGTTCCTTAACGATAACTTTATGTCTATATTTTATAATAGGGCTAATTACACGAAAATGTATCTAACTTGTCACTTTTTGTAGTTCTGTGTAGTCAACTATTTTTTTTGTAGTTCTATGTAGCATACTTTTGAATTTGCGGTTCAGGTGTCGAATGACTTTCTTATCGTGTTACTGGTCAATTTTTATTTAAAATTTTTATTTTATGCCATGTCATTAAATTAATATACATCACACTTATAAAACTCACTTCGAAACACCATCTTATCTTCACTTTACCAGCATCGTCCATTTCAGCCACCACCATGGAACCACCACCTGCCATCATCTCCACCACACTCACCATTGGCACCACACTTACAAAACTAATTAATTACCAAACACCCGCTTTTCTTCCACCTTTACCACCACTGTCACTACCATTTCACCACCACCATTTCAGCTGCCATCACCACCCTCCAATACAGCCACCACGAAACCCATCACCTTCTCCTCTATCATTTCTTGTGACCCAACTTTGCTGGTTATTTATTATAACACGAATGTACAGTTTTGCCAATCATTATGCCTCCATATAAGTTTGATTAATTTAGATGTGAGATATTTAGGAAGTACCTATTTCATTAATTTAAATGTTATGGAAGGTATGGAAAGATGTATATGTTCAAGAAATAAGATGTTTGAGGTGAGGATGAACAAAAAGGGTGTTGGGTTGATTGGAGAAGATGGAGAAAAAAATATTAATCTAAATGGAAAAAGCGGGCTCCACATAGGCATTATCCGGTTTGTAGGTCACCGGATACACGAAAATGCACGAATTCAAAAGTATGCTACATGGAACTACAAAAAAAATAGTTGGCTACACAGAACTACAAAAAGTGACAAGTTAGATACATTTTCGTGTAATTATTTGATATATGTTTACTTGTCGTCGAAAGGGTAAAAGCAGTCACATACATTGTTATTATCTTCGGGATTATGGTTGAAAAAGTTGGGATCATGACATGACCCGACAATCAATGGTATGAGAGGAATAGCAATCGCTCACTTTTCCACCATTCCTCATACCGACAAATACATGATACTCATTCTCGCAACGGTGTAGCATAGTTTGGCCAAGCATCTTCAATGCTTTTAGATGAATAACATTTGCTTGGATATATTGATTATACCCAAATTGCTTATTTACCCGATGAGAAAAGTATTGTTGACTAATATCTAACCCAACTAACTTAGAAACCATAACACACCGAGCAAATGAATCCACTTCTTCATTACCAATTTTTCAATCGGTCATATTTTCTTATAAATTGTGCGGCAATGAAATGATTTGTATCCTTGACATAAGGCCGCTACACAAATGTTCTCCATGTATACCCGACTCCAATGAATTTTCGGTTGAGCCGTAAAGCGTGCTAGTAGTAGTGAGGGGTTGAGCTTCCCCAATGAAACGAATAGTAAGGTTTAATATATGTGGAGTATTTGTACAAGTAAAAGAACATAATAAATGGTAAAAGCTATGTAAGCTCACTTTATAATGTCAAGAATTTATATTGAGTCGCTGCAAAACTTAATCTTGTTTGTGCCACAATTGACTTAACTTTGTCTTTTCTTTCATATAAGCAAACAAGATCACATCCCTTTGTTTGGTAGACTTGGAAGTAGTACATTATTATTAGTAATTGGCGAGAAATTTTCAAGTAAAAGAGTTGAGTTGATTCCTTTGCTTCGCACAACTAAGGTGGTGTTTGTTTTTAAGAGGCTCGAATCGAATCAACCGCACATCCGAATCAACTGAGGCGTAAATGTTTGAATCGACCGCATCCGAATGGGAAAAAAAAACTCATGTTTGAACCGCATATTTGCTTGCTCGTACTAATTTTTTTTTTGGTTTTTTTGTGTCGACAAGAGGCAACAAGAGGCATTCGAGACACCCCTCTCAAGTCTAGACCATTAAGATCTTACGCCTCCGAACGCGTCTAAACGGGAAAAATCAAACGGTGCGAACGACCAAAATGTCTCGACCGCGCGTCGAACGGTTCAAATTAAGAGGTCATAAGAGCCTCTTTATGAAAAACAAACACCACCGAGAATCAACACACTTATACAACTACACAAGAGAGTGAAAGAATGATGCTCCTGTTTATTTATGCTAGCAGGTATTTAGCCATGACATATATACTTGAACATAAATGAATGTACACATTTTAAGTGGTCTAAATGGGAATCTATGCATAGTTTGGTCATATCATAATCTGAAAAACAAACTGTCAGGGTTTATGTCAATGTTTGCTATTTACCAACATGCTTAATGTTTGCAACGTCATTTTAGGTACGTTAAAAATAGCTCAAGGTCTATGTCATTGTTTGCTAGCTTATTCTTGCATTTTTTTTGTCTAGTAGAAACCTACCAAGTAAAAGTGTTGATACAAAAGTTGGACGTTCCTGGTTTGGAGCTCCGGTTCTCGTACCAATTGAGAATTGCTGCTTGAGACCTGCGCACTAAGAGACAAGAAACACCGTTAGGCTTACCGTGGGATTGTCTCCCACGATTATCCTCCGGCGTGAGAGTGAGTAATCGGTTTAGGGTTTAAGGAGTTTTAGGGTTATGAGATCGTACCTTAAACGAGGGATATGATTCCCTTTATATACGCACGGAATCCTTGTTGGTTCCGTGTTCCCCAACCTTCGGCGTATCCCGCATAAGTCGGTTGGGAATGATTATCTCCTTATTTTAGAAGATACCGGATATCTATTCCGTAAATAGATTTGGGCTTGGGCTTTCGTGAGCCCAAACTCTTATTGATATTGGCCCGGTTCGTGCCGGGCTTGTGAGTATTAATGTAGTGGGTTTATTACCCGACTCCAGACTATACGTCATCATGTCCCCCCAGTCTAGTGTGCGCAGTGCGTAACTGCGGATGCTAGACTAATGACCGTAGTCCAAAATAAAATAAATAACTTACGAAACGTATTAAAGAAGCCATACACATACCTTGTAGGTGCATTGCATCTAGACATAAAAGTGAATTGTAAATGCCTCGTTATTCGGGGGAAAGTTACTGCCCCGCGTCCCATCAAAGGAATCTCAGCCACACAAGTGAAGGTAGTGGGGTCCATGTGGCACATATCGGGTGGATGGGAAAAAAGTATAAAACCACTCTCCATTACCACAATGGTATTCACTGTGAAAAAGAAATAATCCACCATTGTTGAAATAGATCTGCAGCGACAATCCAAAAATTAACCCACTTTAAGGTATCCGGCGCGTCGCGTTCAGACACCATGGTGAAACAATTATCGGACTTTACCTCTTTCTTGACCGAGAGCAATCTCTTAGAGTTCACCTCAGATTATTTTATACCCCTTGACGTGCATCCGGTTGTGCCGAATGCGCAAGCGACCATTGCGGACTTCCCCAGAGGGAAAGTGGGGGTTTATACGCGTTTGTTCGATTTTTCGAACCAACGCGTGCCCCTGTCCCGCTTCCTATGCGATGTGTTAAACTATTACGATGCGCATATATCTCGGTTACCTTTGATTGGTGCGCCAAAATTACCAATTTTGAGGTAAATTAGTTCACATCGCAAGGAACCCAACCATCCATTTATTCCGCGCCTTTTATCACACAATATGGGCACATGGGTGGGTATCTTTTTGCGGCGTGCCCGGTAGGCTTCAATGCTATACGGATAAGCTAGACTCGCCGGGATTGGAGGAGTATTTCTTCCGGTAGATGATAAATGCTTTCCATGGAACTATGAGTTCTATACTAAGGTACACATTAGAGGATGAGTGCCCCCACTGGTCGATACCGAGGATGCGGGCGATAAATGACAACCGCATCCCCATTAGTGCCTATCCGAGAGATTTACGGTACATATGGGCATCACCAGAACTATTGTGGTCACAAGATGAGATCCCAATCTTCTTGGACGCCTAATGGCGGTGGGTACTCATTCTATTGCACCTCTGTATAAATGATGTGAGTCTCTGTTTGTATTCGCATTATATAACTTATGTTATTTGTTGCTTCCTTTATGTAAATGGATCTATTCAACGTGGTGCAATTAGCCAAACCTTGGATGTGAGGTCGGGGGTGCGGCCTTTGAAAGAAGGCGAAGAGCCAATACTAGCAGTACCGCGGCCATACAATGGAGTGAACTTGGGGAACAGGACCGGCTCTTGGTTGCGATAGAGGCAACGCCGGTGCAAGGCGTGCCGAGCCCTCGTGCGCCTTCCCCTATTGCGCAGCCACCACCCGTAGTGGCAGATCCCATTGATGAGGAAATGGAGGAGCAAGAGCATGCGCTATTGCGTAAAAGGTCGCGCAGCGGGGAGGGCGCGAGTTCAGCGAGGAAGAAGCGTCCCGTGACTGTTCATGTTGAATCGTCAGAGAGTGAAGCAGCATCATCGCACCCGTCAGCAGATGTTTCTGGGCCCCAGTAAGTACTCTTGATAGTATGATTGTTGTTTGTTTTCATCAAGTTTGCGCATGAGATCTTGATAAGTCTGTCTGTGTTTGTAGGTTCAAGCAGAGTGCGGAGTCGCCACCTAAAGAGAGTCCTGTCTTTTCCGAGTCTTCAGAACCGGAGATTGGTAGCGCTGTGCCAGTGGCAGCAGGGGATGCGTCAATGGATCAACTGGTTGATAACCTTGTTTCTCCGCTGCTTGCTTGAAAGCGAAGTGTGTAGGGAAAATAGTCGGGGACGATCAAAGGACCGGCGCATTGCATCATTCGAGGCGAATTGGCGGTGCAAAAGGTGAAATAAAAGAAGCCAATGCGTATCGGAGAGACTTGCAGGAGAAAAATGTCTCTACTATCACAAATAGAGCGGGAGCGTCAAGCGATCAAGTATAAGCCGTCATGTAACCGGGCCCTTAAACATCTAGAGCGAGGGTAAAGAAAATTTCTTTCGCATTGGGGAGCTTGGGGTACCGTGAAATGGTCATTGGAGGTGCAGAGGAAGCTAGCAAGCTCACCTGAGTATGACGAGAGTTGTATCCTCGGCTCATGTCCACCATATATGAAAGCGAAGGTGGCTCATAGGCCATGGTGCTGCGCCTAGCCGCACTCGATTACCCTAGAGTCGCCAGAGGTGGTTAGTGCCTTCGGGGAGGTTGTGCAGTGCGCTCTGGAGCGTGGTAAGTCAGAAGCAATTGAAAAGCTTCATGAGACAGAACTGTTGAAGGCGCCCATTGATAAGGTACCAAATTATGACGCTGAGTCATATGATCACTTGGTCGCTGCCATGCAGAGAATGAAAGACTTAGAGCTCCCAATGATTTCTGAGCTTGAGCGCGATCAAGATTATCCTATAAATGTTATTATGGCGGGGTTGACCTTGGCGCGTCATCGTACCGAGGGTGCCGAAACACAGCCAGACTTTTATTTGAAACCCCATGAGTCTCAGCTTCAAGTACCTGTCTTTGCGCGTCCTAGGGATAGTCAGAATCCATTTGCTTTGGAGAAAGAGGTACCTTTAAAGGAAGTGTTGGAAGCGCATGCGACCCGCCTTGCTAAAAAGAAGGTATTGCGGTAAAGCTATTTTGTGTGGAGTTGGTGCAGCCGCACTTGCCAAGGTCCGATGGGGTGCCGCTTAGTGTGGCGTGTCGCGTCAGATGCGCACGTGTTGAAGGGTATTAGCGAAGCCAAAGATGCAACAGTCACGTTGGCACCTCTTCACTTAAGCGTTGTAGCAATTGGGTAGTTGATATGTTAACTATCTCTTGTAATAACTCGTAGTTATGAATAAAAGTCTCTTTTTGTGTGGATATTATTAAACGTGTAATGTATACGTGTCCGCTTGTCTTTGCGTGAAAGATGTATTCGTTGTCAAGAAACAAACGTGTACGCCAAAGGCGAATGTAGGAAATCCATAATCATGTATGAAGATCATAGTATACTTGGAAAATAATTCTAAGTACTTTATCATAATCGTATGTTATGATACACGGCGATCAGAATATCACATTAAGGAATCAAGTGTCTTGGTTCCTAAGTTGTTAAGCGATGCTGCGTGTGCGTTGTCGCAAGAACCATCGTGGGATGCGCATATCTTATTCCAACGTCTTGAGAACAAGGTGTTTAACAAGGATGCGTGATCCGTGTTGATGGGTTTGCAACCTCTTACTCAACAAGTTAGTTAGTAGGTTAACTTATCCTTTTACCATCGTGGGTCTATTCAGTAGTGCATGCACGCCATCGTGGGCAAGAAATAAAAATCGTTAAGACATACAAGATATGGAGATAACAACTTAAAATGTGTCGTGAGTTAGCTAGAAACCGCGGCGCTTTATTGATACTTGCAAGTTTTGGAGACATAACAAAGAAAAAACAGATATATGAAAATAAAAATGAATACATGAATGTTTATTGAGCATCGAAAAAGCGGAGCGTCTGTCTGTTGTCGTAGCTATTCTTATAGGTAGCACCTCTTGAGGTTGCCGATGTTCCATGCGCGTGGTAGGTCACGCACCATCCAAGCCTCGTAGCCTCAGACGTCACCGTGCTTATTGCTTGAAGAACCTCATAGGGTCCTTCCCACTTTGGTCCGAGCTTACATTCAGATCTGCTGCGTGGCTCGCCTCATTGGCATGGTAGACAAAGTCGCTCAGTCTGCAGATGAAACGTCGCGTACCTTGGCATCATAGTATCCTTTCATTTTGACTTGACTTTGCCTCCGTATGGTCGCTGCGTTCGCGTCTTTCTTCCAAGAGATCCAAGTCGACACGCCTTTCATCATCGCTTGTTGTCACATTGATCTCCGCAGGCGGATAGTTGGCATGCCGATCTCGGTTGGTATAACGGCCCGTCCGTAGACTGTAGAGAGAGGGGTGTCCCCGTCTTGGTTTTATTGAGGTGCGGTGAGCCCACAAGACATGCGAAAGCTCTTCGACCCACCTTCCTTTGTGCTTGTCCAGCGCTTTGATTCCTTCGCCCGAGCTTCGATTTGCGCGCTCTACTAAGCCATTGGTTTGTAGGTGTGTAACCGACGCCAAGTGTTGGGTGATGTTTAACTTCTCGCACCAATCTTTGAAGGGTTGTCGCACTGTTTCCGCTATCCGAGATGATTTCTCCGTAATCCAAGCGGCATACTATGTTGTCCCGCACAAAGCGTTTCACACAGTTGCCGGTGATTGTCGCCACCGCTTTTGCCTCGATCCACTTGGTGAAGTAGTCTATAGCTACTATGAGAAACTTGAGACCGCTGCCGCTATTGGAAAAGGACCCGCAATATCAATGCCCCATTTGTAGAATGGCCATGGCGCCGTGATTGGCGTTAGCTCGTCTTTGTGGTTGGCGCGGACGGGTCTATGAACTTG
This sequence comes from Chrysanthemum lavandulifolium, assembly GCA_022545495.1. Taxonomy (NCBI): domain Eukaryota; kingdom Viridiplantae; phylum Streptophyta; class Magnoliopsida; order Asterales; family Asteraceae; genus Chrysanthemum; species Chrysanthemum lavandulifolium. Next base: position 145,063,911 of record CM040241.1, on the reverse strand, counting down.
GCAATCATTGCACTTCCTTATTAAGTCCGCGCATCTCGATGCATGGTTGGCCGAGAGTATCCTCGATCGCATGGCGCGCGGCTACAACGGACCGTGGTCTGCGCGCATGCCGCATGAACCTTCATGGATTTCTCGCATCACGAATTTGCTTGTAGGGGCCGACGCAGTGAGCCATGGTTGGAGGAAAGAACGTCGACAAGTATGTTGTCTCGCATTGAATCTCTGCTACACGCGTGATTCTCGCGAGCTTCATTCTGCTTGGGGTAATGTTCCTTTGCTTAGGAATTCCGTAATCGGTGTCATCCATGTAGGACCATCCTCCTCTATGACCATGAGACTTCCATCTCGATATTGATTTGCTTTTCGGTGTTTCCACCAAAGACTTGCTTTGATAAGTGTGCGAAGCTTGTCGAGGCGATCTTGCTCGGCAAGGCCCGCTTTGCGATTTTCTCCTCTAGGACTTGCTTGATAGTAAGTCCACAAAGCCTTTGATCGGTGTCTTAGTCTTCTCAAGATATCTTGAATCATATTCTCTTCTTTGGCCACGATTCACCCAACACGTGGTTGGCTACTACCGAGTCTACATTTGCTTCCAAGTTACGTACACCCATTCAGCCGCAATGCGAGTCCGACGATTAGGGCTTCAGATTACGCCTCATTGTTTGTCGCGTAAATTCAAAACGCAGCGCGTAAGTGAATTCCATTCCTCCGGGTTTGTGAGAATAAGGCCGCTCCGATCCGCCCACGCACGAGGATCCGTCGTAAACAAAAACCATGGATCCGGTAGTTCGCTTGGTGCGGGTACCTCATCGATGTCGGCTTCTCGATGATGAAGTCCGCCGAACTCGCCCTTTTATTACGGTGACGTGGTCTCGTAAGAGATGTTGTGTTCGCTTAGTAAGACACTCCACTTCGGAGTCGCCCCGACGACGGGTTTGGAGATGATCCGCTGATGGCTTGATGCGTGATTACCGCTATCGGTGCGCTGGAAGTACCGCGTAATCACATGGCAAACACTAATGCCAAGACTAACTTCTCCATGGCATTGTAGTTCATCTCCGTCTTCTTGAGCGCTTTGTCGACAAAATAGATGGGGTTTGCACCGAGTCCCTATCTGTTAGTAGCACTTCACCGATCGCCCCGTGAGTTCTTTGATAAATACATGATCGCTCTTCCTCAGTCGGGTGCAACGAGTGTTGGGAGCATTGCTAGATCTTGTTTGAGTGTAGTGAAGGCTTCTTCCGCCTCCGTCGCCCACCGAAGTCACCTTTTATACACTTTTGAGTGTTTTGAAGAGAGGCAATGACTTTTCTCACGATTTAGACAGAACTGCTTAGGCCGGCCGGTTTTCCGTTGAGGATTGGACTTCCTTCACGTGCGTGGTGAGGAAGTTCTATTACCGCCTTGTCTTTTTGGACAAGGTTTTATGCCGTCGAGTTCTATCGGGTATCCTAGGAACATGCCTTGATGGCGCAGAAGGTGCATTTCTTAGGATTCTGTTTCATGTTGATCTCGTAGAGTCTTGAACGTCTCTTCTATGTCGCTCACAAGCTCAACTTCAAGATGGCTTTTATGACCGGTCATCCACATAGACTTCGTGTTGCGGCCCTTTGCTTTTCAAAGGCATTGTCCACTAACTGGCGATAGGTGGCACTGCGATTCTTCAAGCCAAGCGGCATTTTGTATAACAAGCCGCCTTGGCTTGTGTGGAAAGTCGTTTTTCCTCGTCTTCCTTAGCCATCCGTGACCGGTGATATCCCTTGTACGCGTCGAGAAAACACTTTAACGGTATCCGCACAAGGACTCTATTTTCCGATCTATCTCGGTAATGGATAGCCCCTGTGGGCATGCTTTGTTAAGGTCGGTGAAGTCACGCACATTCGCCACCACCGCCGCTTTTTGACCATTCTTGGGTTAGAAAGCGACCGTGGTAGTAGACTTCATGCATAATTTCGCATTTACCAATTTACGTACCTCTGCCGCGGTACTGCGCACGCCGGGGCTTGGCCACGCTTCTTCCGAGGTATCGGTGTGTACCTTGCCGGATTCTCGCTTATGCTCGTGATCGATCGTGGTACTCGGTCATGTGTTTTGGCTCCCACGAAAATATCCACGTTCTTTGTAGGAGCGCGACACACCGCTTTGGTTGTCCGACAATGACCTCCGATGGTTATTTCGCCCGGTACTCGGGTGAATCGCGACCTTCAAGTTGGGGACTTTGGCGCGCGACCGCCGGATCGGTGCCATTTCGCATGTAACCGTGTTACATTCTCTGCTTGGTACCGTGGCATTGTAAAGAGTAACAACGCCCCTTCATCGAATTTAAGCATCCGTGCTGTTGTTGATGGCACCACGCATGGTCGATATCCCGGGTCTCCCAATAATGCCATTGTATGGCAGGGGATTTGATCACCATGAAGTCCATCCAAGTTGTCGTAGAGTGCTCTGTGTTGCCAACGCCGACTAGTAATCGCAGCTGCCCCATGGGCCATATCTTTTCACCCGTGAAACCGGTGAGTCAGGCCGACCGGGTTTAATCGTTGCAGATTTCGTGTCGTAGTCTTTTAAAGCAATGCTCATACATGATATTTGCCGATGCTCCACCATCAATGTACATGCGGTGTATGTCGTGACCACCCCACCGATTTCAATGGTGAGTGGCTCACATCTGCGTTGTCCGCAGCTAGAGTAGGAAAAGATTTCGCTTCTTGGGAAAACTCCCGGCCGACCTTACATCTAGTGATTCGTTGCCACGTCGTATCATGTAGATTGTGTCGGCCTTATCTTTGGGTGTCTCCTTCTTGTTTCCATTCTTTGTTTATCTCTTCCTCTTTAATGTTTTAACCAAGTGGTCCACCACCCTCCTTGACCATCTTGTCGATGAGTTAGCGCACTGGACACATTCGTTAGTGGTGTGACCCTTTTTGTGCGTGGTAGTCACAGATCCATTCCCGGTCGCCGATCTTCTCGTGTACGATTCATGCGGTGGTCTTGGGAAATTCGCCTTCATTGCGAGTATTTCCTTTGGGGTTTTGATCGGGGGTGTACTGTCATTATCTCCGCCTCCTCCTCTGTGCGATAGCTCTATTACAGTTACTACCTCGGTCGCTCGATTGCCTCCCGTGTTGTTCTTGTGACCCGTAACTCGAGTGGTTCTTTTGCTATCCACGCGGCTTTTCCCTGACAAAAGACCGAGAGCGCTTCATGAGTTCATCAAAGGTCTCGTGGATCTTGTCGCTCAACCTCTTGATGAGTTACGGATTATTAATCCCATTCATGAAGCCGAGATCTTTAGTACTTCAGACATGCTTTAACTTGCATGCATTCATCTTTAAAGCGCCCATGAATGCGCCGTAGATTCTCCTTGGTGCCGCTTTACCTGGCGAGTTCGACGAGATTTTTAGCGCACTTTTTCCGTTGAGTAAAATTTAGGCGGAACGCCTTTCTCAACTCTTCAAAACCATTTATGCTCCTTCGGGAGTTTGATGAAACAGTTCCGCGCTTCCCACTAGTGTGGAATTAAACATGTGGCACCACTTTGGTTGTGGCCGCTTCTCAATGGTCATACCGATTCAAAGATTTTTAGGTGATCGTCCGGATCACTGCTCCATCATAGGTCTTGACATTTGTAGGCATGCGCCTCTTCTTGTTCTCGTGAGAAATCACTAATAAATCCGTGAACGATCCACTTCTCGACGCGCCATGGGAGAGACATGTCTTCCTCTTGGCTATCGCGTCGCTTCTAGACTTCCAATGTCATATCGCTATCCTCGTTGTCCGAGGAGTTATCGAAGATGAATTTTCCTTCTTACGGCGTTTGGCGCCATCCTCGTAATCGACTTGTAGTCGGATCCAAGGGCTCTCACTGGGGAATACTTTCGCCCGATCATCATGTACTTTACGGCTACCCGACCGGCGCGAGACACCGGTACGCCGTTCTTCTCTATCACTATCACTCAAGTGTTGCGAGTGAGATGTCTCATCACCCTCGATTCTCCTTCCGATTCTGTTGAATACCGGGGTTTATGACCGCTTCCTGCGCTTTCTTTCGGTGGCGCGGTGAGGAAGTATCGTATTCGAATCGAAATCGAGTCGGCTTTCAAGTTCCGACCGATCTATTCTTCTCTTCCTCTTGCATGAGGCGATTAATGTTTCGTAGTTTTGGGATACGAAACTTACGGTGCTAAGCACTCCCGCCGACTCCCTCAAGAGCGAGTGCGTTTGTTTACGCCGCTATACCCTTATCCCTACTGGTGCCTCCCGGTACCTTTGTCGGCCGATTTCTAGCACCGATTGGAAAGGAGTAGTAAAGACGGTGCGCGATGGGTCTACTCCACTCGTGGTGGTTGTAGTGGCTGGGTTGTTCCCGAGTGCGGTTCCACCGGAGGAAGATCAAGTCTTGGCGATCCCTTATTTTTAGCAGTCATTGGTTGTCCAGAGGTGCGCTTAGGGGTTAGTCCACTCGCGACTTCTTCCCGTGAGGTCGATTGCGATCGGCGATTACCGTGCTTTGTCATTCTAGTGTTGGTTCTTAGTGTAGGGTCCCACGGATGGCGCCACTTGTTGATACAAAAGTTGGACGTTCTGGTTTGGAGCTCGGTTCTCGCACCAATTGAGAATTGCCGCCGAGACCGCGCACTAAGAGACAAGAAACACCGTTAGGCTTACCAGTGGGATTGTCTCCCCGATTATCCTCCCGGTGAGAGTGAGTAATCGGTTTAGGGTTTAAGGAGTTTTAGGGTTATGAGATCGTACCTTAAACGAGGGATATGATTCCTTTATATACGCACGGAATCCTTGTTGGTTCGTGTTCCCCAACCTTCGCGTATCCCGCATAAGCCGTTGGGAATGATTATCTCCTTATTTTAGAAGATACGGATATCTATTCCAGAATAGATTTGGGCTTGGGCTTTCGTGAGCCCAAACTCTTATTGATATTGGCCCGGTTCGTGCGGGCTTGTGAGTATTGGGCTGTAGTCGGGTTTATGACCCGACTCCAGACTATACGTCATCAAAAAGGATCTGTTTAATTGCGGGAATCAGATGTAGACACTAATATCCTTAGAAATGATTACCGTAGATGCAAATACATTATATCTAATAAGTTTTTCCTAATCTATCGTAATAAAAAAGTGAGCCAAAAAAAAGACGTTAACAAATAAATACATAACAATAATAATGAAAAAAAACGGACTGAACTATCAAACTAAGAGGATGTTTGTATTTGCTTTTAGAATGATGATTTGATTACAACTTCTAGTCACACTCGCCAAACTTATAGGACAGGGATACAAAGAAATCGAACTGTAATTAAAATAAAATGACATCGTTTGTATCCGAAAATAAAGCCTACTCTCATCGGTCGAAGGTTACAGTACAATTCGAGAGGTAAACCAACTCTTCCAGATGACGTGCATTCTAATGGCACTTATTTAATCACTTTAATACATGATGAAACAAGACTTATTATCTAAGAACAAAGGTTAAAATAGAATAAACTTACGACATGCAATATAATGACACTTATCTAATCAATTTAGTATTTTGTTGCAAGCCAAAAAGCGTACTGGTAGTAGTGAGGGGTTGAGAGCCTCCTCCTAATGAAACGAATAGTAAGGTTTAATATATGTGGAGTATTTGTAAAATTAAAGATAGAACATAGTAAATGGTAAAGCTATGTAAGCCCACTTTATAATGACAACAATTTATATTGAGTCGCGTGTAAAACCTAAGCTTGTTTGTTGTCGACAGATTGACGCAAATTTGTATCTGCTATCATATAAGCAAACTAGATCATTTCCATTTGTTTAGGTAGACTTGGAAGCAGTATCAATATATTAGTTAAGTCGAATGAGGTTTCTTTTATTAAGAGGTGATGTGAACCCAAATGTTGACGAATGGGTCATTGTGAATCTGGAGGCCCAAGATCGCGTGACAAAAGGGGCCTCACTAAAATGGGATAACTTGGGCTACATGGCTCCGTTTTAGGCAAATTACGAGTCGATTCGAAGCATGGAAGGAGGAGCATTATGGTAAACAAACTAAGTCGGTTTACAGAACTTTCGAGCCCCGAAACTCTATATTTTATGAGTTAATTGCATTTTAATGTTTTTTCAGGTTTTTTGGACTTTTGTTTTTTGGCTAGTTTTTGGACCGTATCACTTTTGAGGCCCATTTCAGTTTTGCTCTCTTATTTAATAAGTTCTTTGTAATCCTGGCTAATAAGTTCTTTTGAGCACATTATGGTAAACAAAATCGATCCTGGTATTCTTGAGAATCAATCTAATAACTTTAGTATTCGGTTCCAAGATATAAAGCGTACTGGTTGTAGTGAGGGGTTCAGAGCTTCCTCCTAATGAAACGAATAGTAACGTTTAATATATGTGGAGCATTTGTACAATTAAAGATAGAACATAGTAAAAGGTAAAGCTATGTAAGCCCACTTTATAATGACGACAATTTATATTGAGTCACATTTCAAACATAAGCTTGTTTGTTGTCAACAAATTGACGAACTTTGTATTTTTTCATATTCCATTTTTTTTGTAGACTCGAAGCGATCAATATATTAGTTGTCGAATGAGGTTTCTTGTATTAAGAGGCATTGTGATTTGGGTGAAGAGAGCAAGGCGGTAGTTTTGTTTTTTGAAATGGTTAATACGAATGATGTTATGCCGTTAAGCTTTACAGTTTCAAGTGCACAATTTACGCTATTTGAACAATAAATACCCAGTTTCTAATACACCCATAAACACAATTACACGAATATATGTACACCTAAAATGAAAAAAAGATTCATACTTTGACACAATTGAATCAATCAACAAGTCCCTCCAACTCAAACCCATAATTGCTCTCAAGAACTGTATCATTGCATCACCACAAGGTTGCTTCCCAATCTCTGATGTTTCTGAAGAAGGTTTACAATTTGATATACCCTTTAAGGTTGCAAAGTTTCTTAGAATTTTCCCCTTTGTTTTTGAAGAGTTTACGGGACTCAAGTATGATTTACCTTGGTTTAGGTTAACCCCTGAAGCGGTTATGCTTAATAATGAAGAAGGAATTGTTTACATGGATTTCAAGGACAATTTGGAAGAGAGGTTGGTGAAGTTTGTGCTTATGAGCATTGAGAATAGGATTCCTTTTTTTTTTTGGGTTGAGGGATTATACCCGGTGAATATGAGAATAGGTTGCCTTTGAAGGTGATTAAAGTATGTTGTGGTATTTGGATTTATCGGATGATTATTTCCATAATGTGGGGGGGGTTTAGGTGAGTGTTTTGAGGTTATGGAAATGGGTAATGGGTTGAAGGAGTTAGCGGTTTCTAAAAGTGAAAAGATTTTGTCTGTGATTCAAAAGAATGCGGCGAGGAGTGGATTTATGGTGGTGGAGAAATGGAGGCTATTTCAATTCCGTTATATCTGTCTAAAGTATTGAGCTTAAGGATGGATATTTTAGACTGTTTGGATGGTTTTTACAAACTTCCATACGTTTCACTATTTGAGAAATTTGTGCCCCGGATAGTGATGTGGTTGAGAAATGGGTCATGGGTTTGCTTCATGGAGCTGCTAAGTTTATTTGTTGAACTTTCAGTAGAGAAGAAAAGCCTTTTGTGTTTGAGAAAATATTTGGGGTTGCCGCATAAGGTTCATAAGGCGTTTGAGAGTCACCGCATAGTCGCATGTGTTTAATCATTTTTAGAAATAATACGTGTACTGGTATTATAAACTAGGTGTATTAATATGATGAAATGCTATAGAGCTCATCCTCTTGCTAAAGTAAGGACGACCTACAATGCTTTCGTGAAGGAATCGAAAGTTATTTTGAAGAATATAAGGTTGTGGAAACAATCATTGACTTTGAAGTAGGATTTGGGTAAAAATGATCTTTGCGATGGAAGGTCAAAAATTTATGTATAAAGTTCTTAAATTCTTAGAAATTTATATACGTAATAGTTTTAATTAATTCGCCTACTTCATATGGTACTAGTAAGCCTGGGTTTATAATGATACTTGTTTGGAATTAAACGGTGTGGAATTAAAAGGTTTAGAAGACGTTGTAAGTCTTTACTATTTTTCACCCATTACATAGCCCTTGTGATAGATTATACTTAAAATTAAATAAATACATTGTTTACAATGAATTTGAAAATGTTAGCACTTGAAAGTCTAAAATAGGTGTTTGGCATGTTTTTTAGGTGAGCATGTTTTGTGTGTATTGACCCATTTTGCCACTCTAATTCTCATGTTGTGGCTGGTTACAGTTCTTGGTGCTGAAATCGGTTACTTTGATAAGAATCATCTTATTATTATTATTATTATTATTATTATTATTATTATTATTATTATTATTATTATTATTATTATTATTATTATTATTATTATTTTATTATTATTTTATTATTTTTATTATTTTTATTATAAACATCACTTCATTAGAAAACCAAATAAATTTTACAAGAAATTGGTGGGAAGCCTATACACTAGTTGGGCTCCACTCCTTTTGAATACAAAACTTAGCCTATGAAAATAAAAGCCCCACTCTTGACATTATTCTAGTGGCTAACAAAGACAGATCTTGATACGTGAAAGTGTATCCAAGGCTTCGCATCAAGCTCTTGAATGTAGAAAATCAAATGGAACGAACTTGTAGCCATTTTCTTCACATTTGACATATATTTTTTTTCTTCTTCTCCACGTATATATAAGGCTACCCCGGAGCCCACAAATTTGCATCAATACCCGCAAAAGGAGTGATCCCAGTGACATCCAAACATGTGTCCTTACCTTGGATCTAGTTGAATAAAATCAAGTCTGCCGGGCGCAACTCTTTCCCATCCCTCGAAAGAAAACCCATTGGGGCTTCCTTTTTCACCATAATCCCAACCTTGGAACATATGTCGACAAGAATATCACGCACCAGGTTATGTCTAAACTTCATCCCTACTTCACTGGAACAGTGAAATTCATGGTCTCCCCATTGGTCCATACGATGTTTGCAGCTCGGACAAGGACTACCTTCAGAAAACATAGGTATGGTAAGCCTATATATATATTATTATTATTAGGGAAAATTAGTCAAATAGACCGCGCGCCCTGAGGCTTATCACTTTCCGGAACACGCCCTTTTCTAATTTGAAAATAGACCGGTTGCCCAGCGATTTTCTTGGAGCCAACCATGGGGTGCCACGTGTCCGACAAAGCTATGACACAAGTACGTATTTTGAAAGTACTTGTCATGTATTGTAAGGTATTGTTTTTTGGGCAACTTTATATATTTTGGGCAACTGTATTTATATACGAGGACATTTTAGTCATTTTACATTTGTACTTTGGCAGGGCTTATATATTTTTATTGGCAGCACTAAGTATCTCAAATCCCACACAACACAAACACTCGATCCAAATCCACCACCACCGAAACCCTGATTCCATCGATTTTAACCGGCGATCTTCAACCGGCGATGGGTTGTGACTTAACCGACGATATGTTAGTCCCTTCATCTCCCACTAATTTAAGTTCATCGGGTTGTGACTTAACTAGTTGCAACGGAATGCATCCATCTAGCAATGATGTCCTTACAATACTTTTACTGGCTTTGCCCCCGCAAACCTGGTCAGGTATCAAAGACGGCATCCTGTTGCAGGAAGTCAATACGCTTGTTTCAATGGACAAGCTTCCCACTTTGCTCCAAGAAGAGGTACTGGTCTTTTTGTTCCTTTTTTAATTGCTGAGTTATCGGTTGTTAGTAGTTAATGGTGGTTTTATATGGACCATCTTTAAAATTTCACGGGCTTTTCGGATGTGTGTTTTGAAAGTGATTATGTGAGTTTGAATCATCAGGATTAGATAATAGGCTCATAGACTTGGCTGCAAGAGAGTATTTGGATGTGATTTTGCTGGCTAAAAAAAGAAATATTGACTATCAAAACTTAAGTTGAACATTAAAGACGTTCAACAAAAAAGATACACCCTGTGAGAGTGTGTATGGTAAATCCAGTCACTACATGAGTGTGTAACTTAATTTGCTAATATTTCGTGCAACTGTATTAGGACTGTGGCTATAGATGTAAGGCCAAAACCAACGTGTGGAAGTAGTCAAAATGCATTTAACCTATTAATTTTTAGAATTCTAGGTATAAAATCTTAAAACAAGTTTTGGCGCACCATGGCCTGATTGTCTTCATTAATTGTGCTTCAAATGATAGATGGAGAAATTGTGCTTCAAATTATTGATATTTAACTTGGGCATTTTAAGCCTAATTTTCTTGAGTAAAAAATATCAAATTATCTGTGTCTAAAAGCATGATAAATGGAGAAATGGGTAATACAATTGCTACGTTCATGAGTTACCACTGCTCGCTCAACGATTACCACTGCTCATGAGTTGATTACCATTGCTACGTTTACGGTCTATACCTGTAACATATTGGATTTCACAAACACATCATAACATGATCACAAGTAGGCGTATAAGTCAAGGTTTTAGAGAGAGAAATAGTTAGAGGTTTGGGAACTTAGTGAGAGAAAATGAAAGTATTATTATGAGCTCCAACTCTCTACCTTGGGAGGTAGAGAGTATTTATAGTTTTACACAAATCGCCACCTACGGGCTGTGGATCAGGCATACAGTGGGTAAAGACCCGTCCGTCCTCCACGGTGTTGCTTAACTAAATACTACTTAACTTATACTAACTACAACTATGAACTTTCTAACGATTACATATACTTGAGGTGACCGACACTTTAATAACTGGATTTACTAAATCCTAACAATCTCCTCCTAAGGGAGGTCACCTCAAAATACATTGAATACAAACAGATATTACATTAAAATTGTTCTTGGATTCTTGTTAAAGTTCTTTGCTCTGTAGCCCGTAGTCATTGATATATCATTGTTGCATGTTTGGTTAATCCAAGTGGAGGTCTTTATCTGATCCACGTGATAATGAGTGTTGAGCCAGCTTTGAGATCATCAGCTACCATAAATCTCTGACTCATCCGTTGCAGTGTTGGTATTATGTGATGTTGTGACATTTTGGACCGACATGCTCACATTCTGGATCATGATTTCTTCATATCAGAGTAGCGGAAGCTTTGTTGATTCATGATATTTGCAAGCAGCAGTAGCGAAGCATGGAGTGAAAATATCGAGGCATTGATGCACTTATCATGATTTCTTTAGAAATGAATGTGTTGAGTGAGCATGCGACTATGGATTGACCGCTTCATTACGATCACCGAAAACGTCGGGCGTACGCATACAACAAGCTTAGCAATAAAGCGCGCGAAAGTGTCTTTGATCACTTCGTTGAATTGAGGTACACGCCCACGGTTCCCGTTGATCGATTACAAGTCGCCTGTGATCGGGTATAATTCAAGAATTTCCTTGATGTGGTTTCACGGTAATGCTTCTAGTTGTTCTCAAACCGAACGTCTCAAAGAAGACAACACGGAGTGAGTGAACCCGGTAATTGAGATTCACCGATTGATGAAAAGAGATTTGAAAAACAATCGTGTACCGCTCAATAGAAATTGTTTTTGCAATACAACGAAGGTTTTAATGAAAATCAATTATCAATCATAAACACCTTTTATTTTGAAATACTAGTACGATCGATGTGCTAAAGAAAGAGTTTTTAAGCACAACGACGGTTTTTCAAAGGTATCCGTCAATCCATAACTGAACCGAGATTGATTCAAAAGATTAAATCGCCCCATTATTTACATTCGGTTGTCACATGGTTGATCTATTGGATAGATCTCACATGCCACCACCGTGAGCTTGTTTGATGTTGGCTCGTAAGGCTTTCCATAATTGTGAATATGTTTGCATATCACTCAGATGTTCTGGCAATACCACAAGGATAATGCGTAGGACTCATAAGATATAATATCTCTTTCCACATTGTGTGAAACAGAGAGTCTTCATTGAAAGTGTCCCAATGAGATTTATTGATGATCTCGTGGCTCTAGACTCAATAGTGCATATTTGGTTTCCTATATCGGAGACTAGGGAGAGGGTCTCCTTCTTCAATATCAACAAACTCTAAGAGAAAGTCGATAGATAATGTCGGTTCCCCGTGAGAATGAAACAAGTCCTTTTAAGAGGAACTTGAGTGGTTTGGGAAGTTGTAGTGCGATCGTCCATCGGGTCCATGACATCTTGTCTTCAATACCGATGTTACCTTGGTAACCACCAAGAGTATATGAATTGAACCGGTTTACGCCCCAAGGTTGAACAAATGGAGGGCTATTTATTTTCACCCTTTTCTCATTCAATTCTTTTTCATTCTTCAACCCTTGATTGCTTACCGAGACTTCATAACTAGAACCTTGTTGGGTTTATTCCATTACTAGCTCTGTCTCGATCGCACTCTTCCCATATCTCACTTTTCTCCTTTTTTCATCATACCTAAAGACTTCTACACTATCTAGTGGATTGTCCCTGGGTAGATCCCTCCGGTTCTGGCGGATCATGGGAACAAATACCTAACCTTATCATCCTTATATCACCATACATAAAGTAAATTTGGTCGATCTATTTGGTATTGTTCATCTGCCATTGGAACCAATTGAAAACCATTTGAAAATCGATCCAGATACTTGTGATATATTATCAAAGCATTTTGTATCTGAATTGTTTTTGATATTTTTAGAAAAAAGAGCTCCCCCTCAACATGTGCATCATGAATTTGAAATCGTTTTGGCACACGGAGGAAAGAGGAAGAATTAACTTCTTTGATTACCATTTTCTAAAAGATATCAACATCACTTCCCTGATCAAATCAAGTAGATAAAGCATGTTGGGGAAGGATGAGGTTTTCATAAGTTTGCTCCCCCTCAATATGTGCCTCGAGGTTTGAACGAGTTTTGCACATATTAGAAGGAATCTGCACTTAGATACAAATCAATCACGTTTCAATTCTTTGTGGTTTGAAATAGAAGCTCCCCCTCAACATGTGCATGGAAAAATTGAAATCGTTTGGCACATGTGGGAAGGAAGGCTTGCTAAACACTTATGAAACCATTTATCGAATTATCAGTTTAAATCCAATTTAAATCACAAATTCTCCCCCGATCACAATTTTCAAATCATTTGAGATTTGTGATCTCTGTAGATTTAAATTGATTTTGAAATCTTTTGATGAGAATTGTGACTTGATTATGAAAAACATTTTAACTGATAAGGATAAGATTTTGAGACTTTACACTCCATTGATTAAACATGCATGATTATCTTTTGAAAACAATTGTATGACAAATAACCTTTTGATTTAATTGAAATCATTCTCCCCCTCATCAATGACATAAGTTGTTGATTGAGAGATAGATATTTTGACAAGCGTTAAGTCCGGATGATTTTCAAAATAGAGTCCGAGTTATTTTCAAATCAATTAGTTTTCATTAGATAGTAAGTAATTGTTTATAGAATCGAGCATGAGATTTGAAAAACAAGATAAAGCATGGCTCGTTCTTTCTTTGAAAAACGGGTTCTTGCTGAAATGACAATAAACCATAGTTTCACTATCTCAATTTTTATTTTATTTTTATTTTTTTAAACATTCGAACAACATCTAAAGTCCGGGTCATTCTTTGAATGATGAAGACAAAGACCGTAGATATTATCGAATCGAGAAAAACATGACAAGAAGACAATATTTTTTGGAATTTTTTTCAAGATTTTCAAATTTTATGGATTTTGAAAGTTTTATATTATTCTATTTGCTTTTGTAGGTTTTGTAATTTTGTATTTTGCTTTTGAATAAATATATACAAGATAGAAATAGTTTAAAAGATGATGATCTGAGTCTGAGATAAGGATATTGAGCAAAGACGTCATAGAAGATAGAATTTGTCATCTCTTAAACATCCACCACCAAAGCTTCCAAGGGCTCTAGAATAGAAGATAGAACATGAGCCTTTGAGAAAGAGAGACTTTGGTAGCTTCCCCCCAAACCGACAAACTAAGAATAAAGACCATTTCCCAAGAAGTAGAAGTGAATAAAATGGTCTCATTGAATGAAGCTCAACACCGAAGAACACGAGAACACCAAAGAAACAAGTTGAAACATTGATCGTCTCGGTGGTTATCAAATCCGAATAACCGATGAAATCCGATCACATGAAACATTGCCCCCGATGTACACATTACTCTTCAAGATTGACCGATTGTCTATTCGGGGAACAATACATCAACATCTTCATTTTACCAAGTGCATTCGGTTATCTCCCATATAACCAATCAGCCCATAATGTCTTGTAAAATATAACTTTTCACATACACATCAAACCATAACACAAAGTAGCATATAGATGGAATTCTAGAGAGAAAGTTAGAGGTTTAGGGAACTTAGTGAGAGAAAGTGAAAGATATTATTATGAGCTCCAACTCTCTACCTTGGAAGGTAGAGAGTATTTATAGTCTTACATAACTCGCCACACTTTGGGGTGTGGATCGGGCATCGGTGGGTAAAGACCCGTCCGTCCTCCACGGTGTTACTTAACTAAATTACTACTTAACTTAAAAGAACTACGACTACGAGCTTTCTAACGATTACATATACTTGAGGTGACCGACTCTTTAATCTTGGAATTTCTAATTCTAACAATCTCCCCCTAAGGGAGGTCACCTCAATCATGTACTAAAATTACATTGACTACTACTAGATATTACATTAACAATTGATCTTGCATTCTTGATGTAGTCCTTTGCTCTTAAGCTCGTAGTCATTGATTCTTCACAATGCATGTTTGGTTATTCCAAGTGGAGGTCTTTTACTGATCCACGTGATTATAAGTTTGAGCCATCTTTGGAGATCATCAGCTATCAACAATCTCTGACACATCCTTTGTGGTGTTGGTATTTTGTGATGTTGTGACTTTGGGACCGACATGCTCACATTACGGATCATGAAATCTTCTCATCGAGTAGCGGAAGCTTTAGTTGATTCATGATATTGGCGCGTAGCGAAGCATGGAGTGAAAATATCGAGTCATTGATGCACTAATCATGATTTCTTTTGAGATGAATGTGTTAAGTGAGCATGCGGTCGTGGATTGACCGCTTCATTACGATCGGTTTGCAAATGTAGGCGACACTGCATACAACGATTAGCAACAAATCGCACGAAAGTGTCTTTGATCACTTTCGTTGAATTGAGTACACGACCCACGGTTCCCGTTGATCGATACAAATCTTTTGTGATCGGTAGGATTCTAAGAATCTCCTTGACGGGGTTTCGCATGGTGTTCTATTTGTTCTCAAACCGGAACATCTCAAAGAAGACAACACGAATTGAGTGAACCGGTAATTTTAAGTCCACCGATTGATGAAAAGAGATTTGAAAAACAATCGTGTATTGCTCAATAGAAATTGTTTTTGCAATACAATGAAGGTTTTATTGAAAATCAATTATCAATCATAAAAATACCTTTTGGTTTGAAAAATGAGTACAGTCGATGTGCTAAAGAAAAGAGTTTTAAGCACAAAGACCGGTTTTCAAAGGTATCCGTCAATCCATAACTTGAACGGGTTTGATTCAAGAGATTGAATCGCCCCATTGTTTCATTCGGTTGTCACATGGTTGATCTATATAATAGATCTCACATGCCACCTACCGAGGAGCTTGTTTGATGTTGGCTCGAGGCTTTCCATCTTCATTATGAATATGTAAACACATCACTCGGATGTTACGGCAATACCACAAGGATAATCGTGGGACTCAAGATATAATCTCTCTTTCCACATTGTGTGAAGCAGAGAGTCTTCATTGAAAGTGTCCTAATGAGATTTATTGATGATCTCGTGGCTCTAGACTCAATTTGTGCATATTTGGATCTTGTAGCGGAGACTAGGGAGAGGTCTCCTTCTTCAATATCAACAATCTCTAAGAGAAAGTCGATAGATAATGTCGGTTCCCGTGAGAATGAAACAAGTCCTTTTAAGAGGAACTTGAGTGGTTTGGAAAGTTGAAGTGCGGTGCGTCCTTTGGGTCCATGACGTCTTGTCTTCAATCCGATGTTACCATCGGTAGCATATGAAGTGAACCGGTTTACGCCCTAAGGTTGAATTAATGGAGGCTATTTGTTTTCACCCTATTTTCATTCAATTCTTTTAATTCTTCAACCCCTTGATTGCTTACGAGACTTCATAGCTAGAACCTTGTTGGGTTTATTCCGATTACTAGCTCGGTCTTAGTCCGCACTCTTCCATTATCTCATTTTTTCTCCTTTTATCATCATACCTAAGGACTTCTACACTAACTAGTGGATTGTCCTGGGTAGATCCCTCCGGTTACGGCGGATCATGGGAACCAATACCTAACCTTATCATCCTTATATCACCGTACATTAAAGTAAAGTTGGTCGGTCTATTTGGTATTGTTTATACGCCATTGGATCCAATAGAAACCATTTGAAAATCAATTCGGATACTTGTGATGTAATATCAAAGCATTTTGTACACGAATTGTTTTGATATTTTTAAACGAGAACTCCCCTCAACATGTGCATCAAGTATTTGAAAATGTTAAGCACGGAGGCAAGAGAAAGAATTAACTTCTTTGATTACCATTTTCTAAAGATATCAACATCACTTCCATATCAAATCAAGTAAATATAGCATTTCGGGAAGGATGAGGTTTCCATAAATTCGCTCCCCTCAATATGTGCCTCGAGGTTTGAAAAGAGTTTTGCACATACTAGAGGAACTGCACATAGGATGAATGATCACGTTTCAAATCAAAGGTTTAAGATAGATGCTCCCCTCAACATGTGCATTGAAAATTTGAAATCGTTTGTCACATGTGGGAAGGATAGCATGTACATCCTTATAAAACCATTTACCTAATTATCGGTTTAAATCCAATTTAAATCACACATTCTCCCCGATCACAATTATCAAATCATTTGAGATTTGTGATCTCTTATAGATTTAAATTGATTTTGAAAGCTTTAAGGAGAATTGTGACTTGATTGTGAAAGCGTTTGAGCCGATAAGGATCGGATTTTAAGACTTTACACTCCATTGATAAAACATGCATTTATATCTTTTGAAAACAATTTTAATGCCAAATAACTTTTAATTTAATTGAAATCATTCTCCCCTCAATCAATGACATAGGTTGTTGATTGAGAGATAATAATTTTGACAAATAAGTCGATGATTATCAAAAATAGAGATTGAGTTATTTTTCAAAGCATTTAGTTTTCGAGATAAATGTTTATAGAATCGAGCATGGAATTTTGAACACATGATAAAACATGGCTCTGTTCTTTCTTTAAAACCGGGTTATTGCACGAAAATGACAATAAACCATTTTCTCTTTCTCCCAAAAATATTTTTGATTTTTTTTTTTTTTTTTTTTTTTTTTTTTTTAAAATTGAACAACATCTAAAGTCCCGTGTCATTCTTTGAATGACAGACAAAAACCGTAGATATAATCGAACCAGAAAACCATGACAAATTGACAATATTTTTGAAGATTTTTGAGTTTTTGATTTTTATGGATTTTGAAAGTTTTATAATTTTGTATTTTGTTTTTCAAATAAATATTTACAAGAGATAGATGAAGATAGACCTTTACTCCTCGTCTTCCTCACGAAGGCGTTTGAGAGTTTCGGTTGAAGGCTTTTCAAACCAAGGCGTGGAAGAATAAACTCAAACGTTCTCTTGGAAGAGCTTTGGTGAAGATGTCCGCTAAGCGATATTCGGACCTCACAAAATATAGTTCCACCACACCTTTTTCCACTTGTTCCCGATGAAATGATGTCGAATGTCGATATGCTTTGCTCTTGAGTGTTGAGCGTTGTTGCATGAGAGAGCAATAGCGCTTTATTATCCACGATGCGAGAGGATTTTGTTGAATTCAAAGCCATAGTCGGATAATTGAGATCTCATCCATAAGATTTGAGCACAACAAGATGACATGGCTATGTATTCGACCTCTGTAGAGGAAATAGAAGTACTCATTTGCTTCTTTGAAGACCGACTCACAAGCTTATCACCCAAAATTGAGCACCTCGGACGTGCTTGACGTGTATCTTGACAACTGCATGATCGGCATCGCATAGGCCGTTAGTGACATACGGTGTCCTTGGTACCATAGTCCCATATTGATGGTTCCTTGGAGATACCGAAGACCCGTTTAAGCGCTTCAAGGTGCTTTTAGTAGGCAGCACGGTATCTAGCACACATGCACACTGAGAGAACAAGATGTACGGTCTACTAGCGTTGAGATACATCGGGGATCCAATCATGCTCCGATATTTCGTTTGGTCAATCATGATCCACGAGAGGTCCTCATCTAGTTTGGTTCGGTCAATCATGGGGGTGTCAGCGGTCACATGAATCAAATCCAAATTTCTTTAAAATCTCATTGCATATTTAGATTGATTTATGAAAATGCCTCGGGACTTTGTGAAATTTGTAATCCCAAGAAAAATGACATTTGTCCCATCATTGACATTTGAAACTTTGAACTCATTTCATTAGAAAACGATCACATTCCATTGGGTCGGTCGAGGCAAAAATAATATCGTCAACATAAATTTGAACATGAGTTAAATGTTTGCACGACTTCTGGTGAACAATGTAGGATCAAGCTGCTCCTTTCTTGAATCCGGTTGATAGAAGAAACTTTGTGATGTATCATACCATGCCTTGGAGCTTGCTTTAAACCGTAAAGAGCCTTCTTCAAGCGATAAGCGTGAGTAGGATGCTCTTGGTTCACAAATCCTTGAGTTGGTGGCGTGACAACTTCCTTAAGATCTCCGTTCGAAATGCCGTCTTTACATCCATCGATATACCACCATGTTCTTACTAGCGGCATTAGCGGAAAGATTACGATTGCCTCGATTCGAGCAAGCTGGAGCAAACGATTCTTCAAAGTCTATACCCTCCTCTTGGCGATATCCTTTAGCAACTAATCGAGCCTTGTTCTTCAACACATCACCATGCTCATCAAGTTTTACTTTGAAGATCCATTTTAGAGCTATAATCATAGCACGATCGGAGGCAGTACTAACTCCCATACATCAAGGCGATCAAACTCATGAATTTCATCTTGCATAGCATTGAACCGACTATCTTCATTCATAGCGGTTTAACATCTTTTGGTTCGATCTTAGATAGTGCGGAGTTGAAGAAGCACCATAAGGCATCGGTTGCGAGTTGCTTCCGGGTTGATCTGAGACGAGAGGATTTCCAATGATGTTGTCTAATGGATGATCGTGAGTCCATTTTACGAGGTGTTCATGTGGCATTTGTTGAGGGCGAGGTAGGCGAGTCGATGTCTCACGAAGAAGATGGTTCGATGATGATTCGGGAGTAGCAAATATGTTTTCAAATGGAGCATCTTGAGAGTCGCAAAGGGATTAACTTCATCATTGATGCGAAACATTTCCATGATGTACATTTGAAGAATGATGATTTGTTGATGAGGCCGAAGGATCGGCGGTGCTTCTTGACTTCTGAGATATTGAGGCGATGGATTGACTTCATTCATGGAATATGAGCATCCTCTGTTGTAGGGATCAACACCTCATTAGTAGTAGACTCATCAGTTCATCAAACATGGGATCAAACAATTTCTTTACATCATCTTGGATGGAGGTACATATGGAGTTTCTTGAGAGGAGTTTGGAACAAGGGATGAACCAATAGGATTGTTTTGAAGTGCGGGTCTGAGTGAGTGTCCAGGAGCCATTTGACCGGTCGACTCATCAAGCGTAACGTGAATTGTTTCCATGATATTTCGGGTTCTTTTGTTGTAGATTCGGTATCCCTTTTTGTTTGGTGCATATCCTACAAATACTCCAATGTCGACTTTAGCCCTAAGTTTGCCCAAGTCTTGACCTCATTAGTTGGATAGCACAAGGCACCAAACACACGAAGGAAAGATAGATTAGGTTTTCTGTTGTGGACAAGTTCATATGGAGTTTTCCATGAATGGTGTGAATCGGGGAGCGATTTTGTGTGTAGCATGCGGTGGCAATTGCTTGACCCGGAGAAACATTGGAACCTTTGAGTAGATCGGCATTGTTCTAGCGACTTCAACAAGAGTGCGATTTCGTCTTTCAACTACACCGTTACATTGAGGGGTTCGTGGAACACTTCTTTGATGGGCGATTCCAACGCTTTCATAGAATTCACTAAGTTGTTTGTTGACAAACTCGGTTCCATTATGCATTACGATAATTCGGCGGTTTTGTTTAGTCTAACTGCTTAATTTGTTTGATGAGTTTGATGATGATATCGGGAGTTTCATCCTTTGTCCTTAAGAACTTGACCGGTGAATCTAGAATAATCATCAACCACAACTAACACATATTTCTTCCCAAAGATATTACGCACCTCATTGGTCCACATAAATCCATATGAATCATATGAAGAACTTACGTGTGAGTTAGTAGGTTTGGGTTTATGGGCATACTTCTTGCTTTTTCCCAATTGACATCTTTGAACAAAGATGATCCTTTTCATACTTTAGTCTAGGTAAACCTACAACTAAGTCCTTTACGGAAAGATCGTTGATGGTGCGAAGTTCAAGTGATTGAGGCAGCGATGCCATAACCATGACTTTGTTTTGAAGCCTTTGATAACAAGCAGATTGGTGAAGCTCTCATCATGTCATCGATAGAGATGGTGTAAAGGTTTGAGCCACGAGTTCCCTTCAGCAGTTCCTTACCGTTAAGATCTCTAACAAAGCATGTATGTTTTACGAAGGCTACTTCTAGATCGAGAATCACGAATTGACCAACAGAGAGCAGTTATGACCTAAACCTTCCACATAATACACTCTCGAGATGACACTATCACCAACTACATAATCTCCATAACCCATTATAGCACCGAAATGATCATTACCAAATCTAACGGTCCGATGAATTTGCTCACGAAGTTCATGAGCGTGACCGGTCTCGGTCATATGCTTGGAACGACTGAGTCCGGTACCACGAGCGATTTGAGCGATCTGCGGTTGAACTGAGACAAGAATGGATAAGCGGATAATTGGGATCCCCATGCAAGAATGGGTTCCATTTGGTTAGTAACAGCAGTTGGACCACCCGCATCGAAATAGAAGCATTCATATCGACGGTGAGGTAATGGAATCATTGTGAATAGATGCAATACTAGTGTCGTATTAGCCCTATTCTGATGTGACCACTTCTTAAGGGAATAGTTCTACCGGTAGGCATCCATTTTCTAGTGGGCATTATCGATTAGTCTTATGACCAACGGTATCCAATAAAAGCCTATTACTCAATGAATGTTCTTCTGTGGGTTTCCATTGTTTTCTAACTCTCTTTCGCTTTTGCCTTTTAGCCTTTTTAGCATGAATTTTAGCATTAACAAAATTAATGGACAATTAACATCATTAGGCGAACATTAACATCACATCCATGATTAGAAGCGAATTCAAGCAATCATCGATACGAGGTTTGCAAATAGTATCGAATTGAATTAATTACTGATGCGCCTATGGCTAATACTAGAATCAACACGATTCGTATTATTCGATTCAAACTTAAGGTTCCTAGATTGTTCTTTACTCTCTTCCGGTGCACATTCTTAGCTTGAGAGGTCCTATCATTCCTTGTATTGTCTTGAGACTTTGACTGCTCCCTTTAATGTCATGATTACTCTGTAGAGGAATGGGAACATTAGTTTGTTTTACTACTCTTTGCACCACTGTTTAGATGTCTTTGGGATCGAACTACATGCAGTGCACTAAGGTTCACTTTCTTAACACTAGAGTCTTGAGATTAGTACTCCTAGAAGGCACATTTGAGTTCACTTTCCTAGCATTGGCGGATCTAGAATCTGAACTACTCAATGGTACACTACTCCTCACATTCAAACCATTGGGAATCGAGTGCATATCATGTTTGGCCTTAGGCATTGAGCATGGAATCAAAGGGTTAACTCTCTCACCTAATGTCTTTGGGCATATTGTGATCAAACATTCTAAGATTTCTTGAGATCGTTTGGCATATAAGCATGCATGTCCAATTGCATTATCATGAGGTTTCTCTAGCTTATCCTCTTCAACAATCTCACGAGCATTCTAAGCAATCCTTAAGGGATGAGAAATATGTTTGAATGGCAAGTTTGTTGTTCCTTAGGTGAGGGGACATATGTCACAGATAAAGCATATTTATTACGAGTGAACCTTTGATACAACATTTTCCTCATTGATCATTGGCATTTTCCTTTTACGACTCTTGATTCTCAATTTCCTTTTGCAATGAAGTTATTTGTTCGTTGTTTTTATTACGAGTGACTTTAATTGATTCAAACAACTCATTGAAATGACGTTTAACCTTTTCATTTTCTTCTAGAAAACTTTCGTTTTCCTTTTGTAAAGCATTTACAAGGTTTTGAAGATGAAACGTTTGAGAATTCGAGAATCTAAAGGAGGAGGCATTTGGGAGCTGTCATAATGTTCGTTTGACCCTTTAATTGAGAGATTTGGGCTTTCAACTTTACGATCGTGTTGCATTGAGCTTGAATCATTCATCACGTTTGTTAATTTGAAAAGCGCATCAAACTCGGAGCATCGAAGATGTCTTGATATTTGAAGTTTTGACATTTTCTTTGAGATGTTGATATTTTAGTTGTAAATTAAAATACTCAACTTCTAGTTTAGAAAAATGTTTAACCAAAGTGTCGTGATCATCGGTTCAATTTTCTCGTTTAGTTTAGAATTAGTTTTTCAAGCTCAATGACACGATCATGGGAGACTTTCGGGCCGAGATAATTCATGAAATTTGGAAGCATTAATAGAGCAATTTGTAGCGATGAAAAACACATCTTGAGCAACACATTCGATAATAAGATTCTCATTTAATGTATGCGGTTCTTTCTCTCAATCTCATTATATTTTAGTGCTTGCTCATAGTCACTAACTTCAACTACCATTGCATCAAATTCCTTTTCCATACCCTTAATGTCGGTTTCTACCCCTTTTAAGACTCTCAAAATGATCTTTTAGAAGTTTAAAGAAGGGCATGACCTCGATTAAATAACATTCTTTCATTTGTTCAAAACCTCTTTCTCCTTGATTATACCGTGGGTGTGATCCTTTTCTTGCAAGTTTTCTCAAAATCAACAAATAGTTGAAATATAACGTATTGGCTAATTAATGTCTTGCTTTTGGTGGCAATTGTTCTAGGAACAAGATGCATTGGTGTATTAGGAGGATACACAGTCGCTCTAGGCATTTTCAAAAGGGAGGGTTTGTTTCAATAATGTTTTCCGCTTTACGCTTATCTAAATCCTTTTCCGGAAGACTTGTTAGGAGTCAACAAAGTCGAGGCTTAAACTTGTTCAAGGAAATCAGGTTTTCCTTCTTGTAATCATGAGGAGAGATGATTATGTTTTCTCTTTGCATTTGGGATCATTTTGTTTCTTATTCATCTTTTCCTAGTGATTTCATTTAATATCTTATCTTCCTCGGTGCACTCAGCGCAACTAGGTTTACGCCTAGGCTTAAGGACTTCATTACCATCATAAAGCACCTTATGAGCATTTCTAGCCCTTTTAATTACCTCTGGATTTGGTTCCTCAACAAGGGAATGCTATGCTTATCGCTTAAGACACGATGTTTCGTGACCATGTGAGCGATCGAATGGTGTTTCCTTGTAAGTACAACTTGTTTTCAAGTTTGTTTTCAAAGTTTTCAGATTAGAAAAATCTCTCAAGAGTTATGATTCCTTTGCATTAAATTCTTGCTTAAGCATTTTCACATTTTCTTGAAGTTCTTGTTTTGCTTATTTGTTTTAGAAAGTTTTTCTTGCAAGGAATTTAATTCTTGTTTCAATACTTCTTCTAAACTTACTTTTCTAATTCTTGTACTCACTTGGACATCCATTTCACTGCTCACGAGTGGTCAACTCAAATTTTGCACGTTGTTCATAAATAGCAACACGTTCCTTATAGGCATTTAGTTCGAAATTATGGAATCATCGGGAGCACATGCGGTGTATTCATCAAAGACATAGTCATTGTTGATGCGAGAAGATGCATCACTTGGTACGACTTCACTTTCACTTTGTTTCACGTATTGATCGTATGGGACAATATTGATATTACCCATATTTTCAATATTTGATTCAATAGTTTCGATTGGTTGTACTTTGTCATACATCATTGCACATCGGCATCATCGTATAGCTTTAATACCTACGAGATGAGTTTGTCCTTGGATGAGCGACTTGCGGTGAAGAAGAGATCTTGGGAGAAACCATTGGAGAGATGCTAGCCATAAAGATTGTGTGTGCGATGGGTCCATCATCTACATCAGTCGTATGCATCACGGTCGGCGACTTGAAAGGCGTTCGATGATTGTGACCTATCTCTGAATAAATTTGCTCATCCACATCGCATCATGGGTCTTGGCATTGCCCTTAGCAAGAAACAACAATTCCTCTTCATCCAACGCGGCACCATTGTCACGAGCTTGTGCGGCAACATCTTATCTCTCAAGTGTCGGCGATACGTGGGCGCTTTGGAGATGTGCGGTTCCTTGCAATGTGTCCTTCACCACCACGGTTATAGCATTTGATTGGCTTAGGTAGACCTTGGTTACCATTACTTCCTCGATTACGGTTGCCAACATAACCTCTCCCGGCTCCACCTCTTCTCCGATCATCTTGTCTTTCTGAGCTGGTTGCCCATAAGTTTCCCATCTCTTATCAAAGCATGGTTGTGAAGATTGGGCGGTTCGGATCTCATTGCGGTGTGGAGTTTGTTGGTGTGAGGTGAAAGTGTCTGTTCTCTTTAACCATGAGCGTTAGTTGAGTGATGAAATGTTCCATGGCGGCATTTGCATCGAGTTGCTTGAACCTTGGATCGAAATGGGTGCGTGATTATGATTATCATTATTCATGGGTGCAACTTGAGAAGCATTGTTGGAAGTCCCATCATCGTGAAGAAGGCGGTTGAATCATTTGTAGACCTTGTTTCTCCACGACCTTTGAAGCGATCAAGAATCCTCTTTTCAAACATGGCATGTCTCTCATTTTGAAGGAGGAAGGCATAGAGTTGCTCATAGTTTGTATCCTTCAATCCTTTAGTGAGTTTCACACAGTGACAAACTTGTGCCATTCGGGATTCATGTTGTTCACAAATTTTGAATTCAAGCGAATGTTAGGCATAGTCATTCGATGTTCCTCATGTCATTAACTAACTTATGAAATCTCACATAGTACTCATAGACATTCTCATCGGTTTCATCTTGAAGTGCTCAAATTAAGTCATAGAGTTGTGATTCTCTGTCTTCCATGGTTAATTACGAACACGAGAGAAGCATCTTTACATTATCCCAAAGCGCCTTAGCATCGTGTTATGATTGATCGACTTGTAGATGTCTTTAGGAAGACCTTGAAGAACAATGTTTGAAGCCACGATATACGCATCGAATCTCTTTTCTCCTTATCATCAAGCTCATCATACATCTTAGGTCATCCATTCCGTAAGCAGAGTACCATCTTCATTAGTATCAAGTATGTCTCTAGTCGTTTCAACTCGATATGGTCCTTCATCAATGGATTTGAGAATATTGACACCATTTTCCTTTCCAAGGCAATACAATCGATTCGTTGAGCCCAAGAATCGTAGTCGATTCTGTCAAGCATGGGTGGGCGAGTATCCGAGCCATTGCTTGAACATCCTCGACAGCGATGGAGATGGCGGTAGGGGCGTTGGTAGACATGTTAACAGTTATCACGGATTTTATAACTCTATGATTAAGCCGGAAATAGATTCTTTCACGGTTTTACTAAATCAAGAAAACCGTAAACAATCACTTAAGTCGCTAGAAGATAAAGCACTAAGTCGCTAGCGGATAATGCACCAAGTCGCTAACCCTTAATTCGCTAACCCCTAAGTCGCTAGAGTCCCAGTCGCTAGAGCAGAAAAGCAAGTCGCTAAGTAGTAACTCGCTACTGGACCAAGTCGCTAACCAAATTTTGGCGACAATTAGCTACACAAATCGCTAGAAACACAAGTCGCTAAAGAGCAACTCGCTCTTGACCAAGTCGCTACCACAGTCGCTACCCGTGGTGGAGAGTCCACTACTTGTACTTTAACTCGCTAGATCTAACTCGCTAGCTTTCACATCGTAAGTCGCTACAAAGCGTGAAGCAAGTCGCTACCAAGAAAAATAGTCAGAGAGCTAAGTCGCTGGCTTGAAAAACAAAATAAACTTCACTTTTCAATCCAAAACAACCCAACCAAGATGATTCAAGCTTACCAAATGAAAACCTAAACACTTTTGATGATTCTAAACATAAAAGTACCAACAAAATTCAAACTTTAACACAAGAAATCACCCAAATGATGCAAAAACCACTAAACTTTTCAAACTCAAAACCACCAAAAACCACTATAAATCCAAAGATGTGCAAGATATGATCTAACCATGGCTCTTGATACCAATTGTAAAATATAACTTTTCACATACACATCAAACCATAACACAAAGTAGCATATAGATGGAATTCTAGAGAGAAAGTTAGAGGTTTAGGGAACTTAGTGAGAGAAAGTGAAAGATATTATTATGAGCTCCAACTCTCTACCTTGGAAGGTAGAGAGTATTTATAGTCTTACATAACTCGCCACACTTTGGGGCATGGATCGGGCATCTGAGTGGGTAAAGACCCGTCCGTCCTCCACGGTGTTACTTAACTAAATTACTACTTAACTTAAAGAACTACGACTACGAGCTTTCTAACGATTACATATACTTGAGGTGACCGACTCTTTAATCTGGAATTTCTAATTCCTAACATGTACCACGAACCCAACCGAGTAGAGACAACGACATCACGATGGCGGTTGAATCACGATCTCTCTGCGGATGTCAACTCCGGAATAGCGATTAAGCTCGATCATGTGAATATGTTGTGCGACCTTGATGTACACATATCTCTCCCCTGATGGTTGCGATCTCATTGGAATCATCATTATAATGTGTACATGTAGCACTAACCGGAAGCACTTTATCATAAATCATATAAAAGATGTTGATAAGCAATATCATCTCACATACCACCTATTCTTCTCACATTTCTTCCAACTGAACGCTGAAGTAACACATACCAAAAGTCTCCAGAGACCACTTCCCCCAAATGGTTGGAATAATACATCCTTCCGTTGGAATAGTTGGAATAACACACCAAAGGCTACGAGTTAACCACTGAGTTTCTCTACGGATATGAAATTTTTCTTTCCCGGGATTACTTCAATAGAGAAGAAGTATTAAGTTCATCACGTGTACTCGATGTGTGTTTAGATGTATGTCTCCGTCCCCCTTGCTGGTTTTGATACCTCAGAATCAACAGCACATTATATATACCAAATATTCTTGAAATAGAGAAGAACAACTAATTAGCTCAAATGAATCTGTGAGAATCAAGCTGCTCTGAAACTCTCTCGACTATCTTTATCAACCCATATGTAGGCAGTTTGAAGTGACCCCTTTGAAGAAGCAAACCCGATATACCAAACTTGAAACCGAAGTAGAGATCCCCGCATTTGTATCTTAATCTTGCACTAATGTTGGAAGAATGGTTTCGAGAATTTATGCTCCAAGCAAATCTCTTAAGTACTCAATACCCAATGAGAGTATGAGACATTACCACCTCTTGCGATTATCCACACCGTCATTTGTGTGTGACCTTGAGTAAAACAAAGTAACTCCTAATAGTGATAGTTAACGGGCCTTCAACCATCCACCCCATTGCGGTAACTAGATAAACCAAGTCTTCAACTCAAATTCTTAAGCCCGAGCAAGTTATCAAATAAGAACACGCCTTTGTGAAAGTCAACCTTAATCTCAAATGAGTGATAAATGATTAACTCCGAAGTAATCAACTTGTGTCAGATGCCCAACACGTGAATAAACATACAACCGGATGTACATTGACCTTCGAATGAAAGCGAAACAAATGATTCCTCAACATCAATGAATTCTTCCTAAAGGTATACATGTAGAGACCGATATGGAAGATTCACCAATAATGTCTTGACGGATGAGGTGGTCAATTTCCTTAATGTTCATGTGGTTGATTTATAGCGTACACAATGAGAGGAACAATAATCCGTGAAGATTTGGCAAAGGAATACCAAAGAGCGGATCATTATTCAAAAGTGCAACTACAATATCATGATAGTCATTATCAACGCCTTGTGAAGTAACTGGAGATAAGGTTTCTTGAGAATTCCGAGAAGTACTTCTTAGATGGTGAACCAGTTGAGTCAGTAGGAACCGGAGCATGAGCTTCAGAAACTAGATGATCAATATTCGTTGGAGGTTGGAAGTACTCATCAAACATATCTTGAAACAATGAATCCCAAACAATTAATCCCAGTTATCCTTAGTAAGTGAAGCATTAGGCGTTGAAGGAGAGTCATACGACCATAATTCAAGCATCCATCAACATGTAGTATATGCACTCTTCTCCCCCTCAAAAATTGCATCCGAAGTTGCCATTTTTGATTTGAACATGTGAATAAGAATATACACCAATGAATGTAGATCCACTTGAGGGTTGAAAGAGCGTGGAAAAACATGAAGCTTGTTTATGAAGAATGTCGATGAGAATGGTCATAAAATGAAGATTTCTCTTCTTCTGAAGATAAAGGGCACTGAGGCGTACACTTTTCTTTTCTTTGAGGAACGGGGCCTGAAGTGATATCTACAGACAAAAGGCATTCTGATGATTATGACCTATCTCCTGAATTGGTTGTTCATCAACATCAGCATCATAGGTTCTGGCATTTCCTCAAGAAGAAAAACAACTCCTCTTCATCCAAAGCGCTCCATTATCCGAGCTTGCACAAGCAACATCTTGTCTCGAAGTATTACGCATTATGTGGACATTTTGGAGATGTGCGTTCCTAGCAATATGTCCTCACCACCACAGTTGTAGCATTTCTTGGCTTTGCTTGTCCTTGATTTGGATTCCTTCCACGATTCGATTTGCTACATATCCTCTACCAAATCCACCTCTTCCCTGTTCATCTGCCTTTCTTGAACTGGTTGCACCATAACCTTCCATCTCGAGCGGTAGCTTGATTGTGTGGATTGGATCTTTGTTCGAGGTTATTGTTGGTGTGTGGAGAGAGTTCATGTTACGACTAACCATGAGAGACAGTTGATTGATGAAGTTTTCCATGAGTGTGTTTGAGTCGGGAGGCTTATATCTGGATCGGGGATGAGCTTGTAATTACCATTACCCATGGGTATGACTTGAGAAGCTTTGGTGGTAATTCCAACATTGGTGTAAAAGGCGTAGAGTCATTTGACTGAACTAGTTTCTCCCCGCTTAGATTTGAACTGCTCAAGAATTCTTCGTTCAAACATAGCATGTCTCTCATTCGAAGAAGGAAGGCATCTGATTGCTCATAGTTGGTGTTCTTCAATCCTTTAGTTAGCTTCACAGAGGTGACAAACTTGTGCCGTTCGGGATTCATGTTGTTCACAAACTTTGAGTTCGATTGAATATTTGGCATAGTCATTTTGATATTCCTCATATCATTCACAAGTTTGTGGAATCTCACGTAATATTCATAGATACTCTCTTCGGTTTCATCTTGAAGTGCTCAAATTCATCATACAATTTGTGATTCTCTGTCTTCCTTAGTTAATTCGAACCCGAGAGAAGTATCTTGACATTATCCCAAACGACCTTGGCTTCAGTGTTGTGATTGATAAGCTTGTAGATATCTTTTGGAAAACCTTGAAGTATAATGTTTGAAGCCACGATATCGAGATCGAATCTCTTTTCTCCTTATCATTGAGCTCATCATATGTCTTTGGTCCGTCCAATCCAAAGATCATGGTTCCATCCGCAGCAGATCAATTATGTCTCTTGTAGTTTCAATCGTCACGGTCCTTCATCAATAGACTTGATAATGTTGACTCCATTTTCCTTTCCAAGACAATACAACCTAATTCGTTGAGCCCATGAGTCATAGTCGGTTCATCAAGCATGGGAGGACGAGTGTCGAACCATTTGCTTGAGCGTCCTCACCTCATGAGAGATGATTGTAGGCGCGTTGGTAGACATGTTTACAGATTTCACGGGATTTTATAACTCTATGATTAAACCGGGAAATAGATTCTTTCATGGGATTTTATTAAATCAAGAGAAAACCGTATTAGAAACAAAAATTAACCAAGTCGCTATAACCCTTGAACCAAGTCGCTAAGCACCAAGTCGCTAAGTAGCAAGTCGCTAAACCTCAAGTTGCTATGAATCAAGTCGCTAAGCCCAAGTCGCTAAGACCCAAGTCGCTGGACACAAGTCGCTACAGCACCAAATCGCTAAACAGTCAAGTCGCTAAAGAACAACTCGCTAAGTATCCGAATCGCTAAGAGACAACTCGCTAAGAACTATAAGTACAAGTCGCTAGAAATAATGAAAGCAAGTCGCTACCCCTCCAAGTCGCTAGCCGTAGTGGAGAATCCACTAACTTGTACTGTTTGTCGGCTTGTCTCAATAGACAAGTCGCTACGATCAAGTCGCTACGACTAACACTGTAACTCGCTAACAATTACTGAAGCAAGTCGCTACGAAGAAATTCACAACGAGACTCAAGTCGCTAACTTGAAAAACTTCAAAAACACACTTTTCAATCCAAAACAAGTCCAACCACAGTGATTCAAGCTTACCAAATCAAAACCCAAGTACTTACAATGATTCTAAACACAAAAGTACACCCAAAATTCAAACTTTAACACAAGAAATGATCCAAATGATGCAAAAACCACTAAACTTTTTCAAGCTCAAAAACCATCTAAAACCACTAGAAATCCAAGGATATGTAAGAGATGATCAAACCATGGCTCTTGATACCAATTGTAACATATTGGATTTCACAAACACATCATAACATGATCACAAGTAGGCGTATAAGTCAAGGTTTTAGAGAGAGAAATAGTTAGAGGTTTGGGAACTTAGTGAGAGAAAATGAAAGTATTATTATGAGCTCCAACTCTCTACCTTGGGAGGTAGAGAGTATTTATAGTCTTACACAAATCGCCACCTACGGGCTGTGGATCAGGCATACAGTGGGTAAAGACCCGTCCGTCCTCCACGGTGTTACTTAAATAAATACTACTTAACTTATAATAACTACAACTACGAGCTTTCTAACGATTACATATACTTGAGGTGACCGACACTTTAATAACTGGATTTACTAAATCCTAACAATACCACTGCTAGCTTTACGTTTCCACTGCTAGCATTACTAAACCACTGTTGGTGGTAGTGATTACCACTGCTAGTACTTGGTAACCACTGCTAGTACTTTTTACCTACTGCTTTGCGACTTAATATGCCCTGATAAAGCCAGAATTTGACCATTGAATTAAGATTTAAATAGTAGTGATTCTGATGCATCCTCTAAACGGTTTGTTATGATAGTGCATGCCCTGATAAAAAAAATTACTTCATATGCGTTGCTGTACCATGGCAATTCATGTGGCCCGCAGTCATGTTACTCATGTAGTTCCAAAGTTACAAGGCTAGAATCTCCTAAAATTAATATTGCCTATAGAAGAAAGAGTATGTTAGAATAGTTATGTAGTCATGGTGCTACACGATTTACCTTTGACACGTTGGGGGACCGATTTGTTTCGCATTCTTCAGTTGGGTTGGATTCTGAAGTTATGATCTAAGATTGAATTGAAATTATGGTTTTTTGGCTTTGGTATGGGTGGATTATTTATTAGAGAAACAACAAGTTTTGGTTATAGTTACTTAGAGATAGTACAACAGCTAGATTTTGCCTAAGACGCTAACAACACATTTGTGTTTTTAATGTACCCTCTGAGTTTATGATATTTATCCGGTTGTATACTATTATTTTTTTTGCTGCGTAGTACTACATGAATTTGATAGGTTTGTGTGCTATTTTTATACCAGAAGGGTATAACGGCTTATTCATGCGTAAAGCCATGTTATTTTGATAACGTTTGTATGCTATTTTATACTAGACTAGAAGGGTTGAGAGTGAATTTTGGTTTATAGACTAAATTATGCCTAAGACTGCATGATTTTGATAGGTTTTTATGCTATATCTATACTAGAAGGGTTGAGAGTGAATGTTACTTACAGATAAGTACAATGACAAAAATTGTGTAAAACAATGTGATTCTGATAGGCTTGTATGCTGGATGGGCGAAAAGGGATGAATTTCTCGCTAATTCTTTATCCACTATTGTTTTTCTTTTTTCTTTCGAGGCAGCGCCGGCGTGTCGTTGAGTAATCATAGATTTTTTTTTTTGCAGTCTATTATTTGTACTATTTGTATATAACCCTGATTGATGACTCTGATTTAGAACATGATGGTGTGCTGTACTTAGGTATTTATGGGTTTTACTTTGGTATTTCTGGAAAATCTCTGCTTGTAATTGATGTTTTCTTGTAGTCGTAGATAGGCTTTTGCTTCACGTTTCACCTTTAATAGGTTATTTGGAGGTCTTCCTTATGTTTTCTTGGTATTAAAATAACACCTCTTTATGCAGTTGAATATGAAAAAGAAATTCCTCCAGACTGGTGGGGTAACAAATTTGGATTTGTGTCTAGAGGTTTACTTGGAGCTCAATCCAAGAAAAAGAAGTCTCGCACATTTGACGTCACTCAAAATTGTAACAAGAGGATTGCATTTCATAAGGATGATCAAGAAAATCTTTACAAACTTGTACAAGTATGTACACTTCTCACGTTTTTGAGCTTGACTATCGACATTCACTGTTTATAAACTTGAACCTGATTTTTTATTCTTTGCATGATAAAGCAACTTCTGGAAAGCAGGGACTTGGTATCAAGGATCGTCCAAGGAAAGTAGCAGGGGTGCACTTTCAAGGTAAAAAAAATGTCATTCAGCGATAGTGATAGGGAGGAATCTAAATCCGAAGATGACCATTCTTCAGCAAAATGTAAATTTGATAATATATCAGAATCAGAAAAGGGAAATGTACCAAAAGTGGAGCTAAAGAAGCTGTGTAGAAAGCTTATTCGCCAAGTCCATTGTTGAATTAGTACCCGACACAGTCTAGAGGCATACCGCTGATGTGTGTGTGAGTTAGTTCGTACGAAATACAGTCAAAGTAAAATTATGCTAGTTTTGGTGTCGCATGGTGGAGATATGGTTTATTTAATAATGTTGTTTGCATTTGTTGTTTGCAATTGTTGTTGGAATTGATTCAGTTTTTTTCATATGCTCTAGACATCTATGATTCACGAACTTTGGTCTGTGTATTCTAGTAGAAAAGTAATTTTGGTCTTCTTGAAAAAAGGTTAACATTCCAATTGTTGAGGATCCGAAGAATGGGGAAGTGTCTGTACCTGGTGCAGCAGTAGTCAAAATTCAAAATGTTGATCGCTTTTGGCACACAAACATTATTTCGTAAATAAAGTTATATGTGGTTACAATTCCGACCCGTTTATTTATAACTAGGTCGACATGTTATGTTGCATCAGATAATGGTAGAATGAAACATAGTTAAGGCTGATAAAATAAGTTGCCCAAAAAAAAGTTGCCCTAATAAGAAGTTGCCCAAAAAGAAGAAGTTGCCTAAAAGAAGAAGTTGCCCTAAAAAGAAGTTGCCCAAAAGAAGAGGTTTACCCAAGCTTCAATTTTGCTTCTTCTTTTGGTACCTATATAACCAAACAATAATACATTAGAGACTGAATAGGGCCAAAATCAGTTACAAGTCATGATAAAAGGGTCGCGTTTTAACAATTTTAAATCGCAGACAAGCAGATAAAAACTAGCTTTACTTTACGCAAAAAAATTTCAAAAAATGGATAATGGAAGAATATCAAGAACGCTTCTTATGATAGAAAATAGTACGACCTTTGACATAAATTACAGATATATCTCGTCATGAATACAAATACAATAAACATAAGACAAAAGGAGTATGGCAATAGAATCATTAAAAACTGTCACTGAGACCTAACTTGTTATGGATACAATAGTTTGCACCATTGATTATTTCACATGTTTTGGAAGCATACAATTTCGTACCATGTCTTTATTGATGCATTTCGCTTTTTTTTTCTTGGTAATTTATAAACAGGCATATTGGCTATACAGACAAAATAAGCTAAATGAGGCTTTGGCGTCCCTGAACTATGTCGACTTCTGTTTGGGCGATTTTTTTCTCTGGCAACGTCTTCTTTACGGGCAACTTCTTCTTTTTGGGCAACGTCTGTTTTGGGCAACTTATTTCTTTTATCACAACAGCCTTAACTATGTCGAAAAACACAAACAAATATGAAGCAGTTGTAACAAATAACTAGCATTAGTAAGTTATCGTGGGCAGCACTAACTTACAAATAACAACATAAACTTGAGCGAAAGGTTGTAATCATATAGACTCTCAATGTAAACTTCTTGAATAAAGACTAATCATATAAAGAAGCAAAGACTAGCGACAAACTAAGCGATAATAACGGTATAAGGTAGCGGCGAAACAATAACAAACAAAGATAAACTTGTATCGTGCAACACTAACTTACAAAGGCAGCATTAATCTATGTCGTAGTTTTCTTACAAAGTTAGAAATATATATATGTTTCTTCAAACTAATGAAAATGATTAAATAAGTAACTAATTATACTTTCAGTCATTTGGTTTAAATCTTAAGCAACATACACGCATCCGAAAACATTCTTTTGTAGTGTGTTTGTCGAGCTTAGTGTCAATTCTAATATATCATGCAACACATATGCTATTCACGTCATATCTATAACACACATTTTACAAAAAGTCTGATATTTACATTAATATATTTGTTTCATTATACAAATAATAAAATACAAATGAAAAAATATTTATATTGCACTTTCATAAAAGTTCCTAAATGTAAAATAACTAATACACATCATTACATTGTACTCTTAAAAATAAGGAAAAAGAGGAGAGTCAATGTAAACTAACTACATTGTCTAGTAAAAAAAATATGTTATCTCATCAAAGTCCTAGAAACCTTGACATCTTTGCAAATCTCCACTCACAACTTGAAGTGCGCCGTAATTTAGCCTGATACATATCAAGATGAAAATGAATACGGTTAGCTTTTCTCTTGTGAGTGCCGAAAAAAAGCTAGCTACTATTAGTAAAACACTTAAATTCAATAATAAGAATAAAAGAACTCTAATAAATCTCTACAATTTTTTCTAATAGCATTCACTAAAAGACACTCGGCGCAAGATATGAATAAGTGGGTTGTTGATGAGTAATTCAACAACATAAACCATATATGTACTAAAATCAATATATATAAATGTTCTTGTTCAATATCAAATGCAACACCTTGGTAAAACTAAAGATACTGGGTAGGTAAGGTTTGATCATGTTACAGATAAGAGCACATCCGGGTCAAATTGCGTTGAGACATAAACATCATTTTAGAAATTGGTCAAATAGTAAAATGTTGACCCATCAGAAATAAAATATAACCCAAAACAGCCCGTTCATAAGCTAATGGGTAAAATCACCACCACATCATAGAAATATCCACATCATGATTTTTCATTTACAGTGTTGTCTCCTTGCTTAAAATCAAAAGGCCCCGGTCCATCAGTAGTACAGGCTGCAAATCCAAATCGCATGGCAGCAGGACATGTTTTAACAGTTTCACTCCCTCCTCCTGGTTTAGGAAGTGTTACCTCAAGCTGTGTAAAATCCAGATAACTATGACGAAAATCAATCTTTTCATTCAACTCTTCAGAAGCAGTATTAAAAAGGTCAGCAACTTTTTTGAACCGTCTCTCTCCAATAATACGAGTGCTTTCAAATTCATCTGGGTAGCTGCTCATCAATTAGACACATTAATATTTAGCCAAAGTGCCAAACTATTACTTAGAACTTATATGAATTGATAAATACGAACCCTAGTCCTCGGCCATAACATAACTCATTCTTCCCACCACAAGTACTATGATTGAAGTCACAAGGTAGTCCAGTATCTGTGCAGAATGCCCCAAGAATATTTGGACTCACGTCCCCACAATTTGATTGGCAAAACAAAGCGAGGCCGATCTGCAGACCTAAGAGAACTTCTGACCCCTCTTGCTACGCTAAAGTATTTGGTTACTGGTTTACCTGAAGTGGACTTGAAAGAAGCCACAAGTTCCAGCAATTCATGATCTGCATAAATAACACCACTATGACTTTAGTAGTAATTCGCTAGATGATTGGGGCGGGCGGATTGAATATATATGAAAATGGGTTCTGGTTGAAATGACTCAATTTCAGCGTGGGTCAAAAGGGTGCGGGTTCTATGACCCTTTTGGGAGGTGTATATTACTAATCAATGCGTTAGTTATACTTTCCTTGGAAAATAATACTAATTCATCAATTCAGTAAAGCTCTTCTTTGGAATTGGAAGGTTCAATGAACTTACGGTTTCCTTGGGGACCCTGAACAATGGTAAGTGTAAGTGGAACGGCCATGTGTTCTTGTACCGAAAGATACTGATGCGGAATCAATAGAAAAAATAAGCAAACACACAAGAACTAAACTGAAAATTCTCAAAAACGAGAAATTCTCTTTATTAATTGAATTAGGGTTCAATGATCTGCCTAAACAAGACCCACAAATCGTCCTTATAAAGGAGGAAAAGTTCAGGAATTAAAGGAAACAAAATCGTAACCTAAACATAATTAAGAAAGCCCAAAATAAAGTCTAAAAATAGAAAAAT
The DNA here is from genome assembly GCA_022545495.1 of Chrysanthemum lavandulifolium. Lineage (NCBI taxonomy): Eukaryota > Viridiplantae > Streptophyta > Magnoliopsida > Asterales > Asteraceae > Chrysanthemum > Chrysanthemum lavandulifolium. The sequence continues at coordinate 145,027,180 of CM040241.1, read as the reverse complement.
GCAATAAAGTCTAAAAATAGAAAATGCGGTTTGAGGCCCTAAAAATATGCTCCAAGCGTATTTGCCGTATTGACCCTCTTGTTGACCGTACCTGCATCATCCTCCCTATCTTGGAAAAGACTCGACTCCGAGTCTGGCTCATCATCACTACCTCCTTTATATGGCGACAAATCCGCCACATTAAAAGTAGCTGAAACATTATAATGCCCAGGAAGCTCGATCTTGTAAGCATTATCATTAATCTTTTTAAGAACACGGAAAGGACCATCTCCTCGCGGTTTCAACTTCCCAAAACGCCCTCCTGGGAAACGCTCCTTACGAAGGTGAATCCAAACAAGTTCACCCTCCCGATACAAAACCTGTTTACGACGTTTATCCACATGCTCCTTGTATTGTTCATTATGCTTTACAATCTGTTCTCGAACCGCTCGATGCAACTCCTTAATCTGCTCAGACTGGTCAGCCCCTTCCTTATTAGATTGTCCCAATTCTGGAATAGGAATCATATCTAAAGGGTAATTGGATTCCGTCCATACACAATTTCAAAAGGACTCTTACCAGTAGTGCGATTAACTGACCGGTTATAGGCAAATTCAGCTTGTGGAAGAATAAGATCCCATTGTTTAACATTTTCCCCAATTAAACTGCGTAAAAGATTTCCTAAACTCCGATTGACGACTTCGGTTTGTCCATCAGTTTGGGGGTGATGGGAACTACTGAACTGTAACTTAGATCCCAAGCGAGTCCATAAAGTACGCCAAAAGTGACTCACAAACTTGACATCTCGATCGAGTAAGAGTCTTAGGAACACCATGCAATTTGACAATTTCGCAAAATACAATCTTGCCACTGACTAGCATCGAATGTTTTCGAACAAGGTACAAAATGAGCCATCTTTGAAAATCGATCAACGACTACCATAACAGAATCTTTAGCTCGCTGAGTACGAGGCAACCCAAGAACAAAATCCAAGCTGACATCTTCCCATGGAGCAACAAGAACAGACAAAGGGGTATAGAAACTTGCATTACTACTATGAGTCTTAGCAATGTGACATGTACGACACCTTTCAAGAAGCCTATTGACATCACGTTCCATCTTGGGCCAATAAAGCATTCACGAAGAAGGGCTAATGTCTTATCACGCCCAAAGTGCCCCGCTAATCCACCAAAGATGCCTCAACACAATAGCCTCACACAAAGAACAAAAGGAATGCATAACCGCGCACCTTTAAACAAATAACCATCCGACTTGGAGGCGATGGAAAGGACCAAGACCGCATTTACTCCATATCTCCCTAAAATCGGGGTCATCACAATAAAGACAACAAAGCGAATCAAAACCTTGTACCTTAATCTGCATAGTGGTAATTAATGAATGACGTCGACTAAGCGCATCCGCCACCTGATTATTCGACCCAGCCTTATGTCGAATAACGAATGAAAAAGCCTGAATAAATTCCACCCACTTGGCATGGCGAGGCTTCAACTTATGTTGCCCGTTAATAAATTTCAAAGCCTCATGATCAGAAAACAGAATAAATTCCTTAGAAAGCAAATAATGTCTCCAAGTATCCAAACTACGAACAATTGCATAAAATTCTTTATCATAAGTGGAATACTTGCGTCTCGCGTCGTTGAGTTTTTCACTAAAGAAAGCAATCGGAAGCTGATTTTGGCTTAGAACGCCACCAATGCCCACTCCAGATGCATCACACTCAACCTGAAAGACTTCATCAAAATTAGGTAATGCCAAAACAGGAGCTTCGGTTACCTTAGCTTTTAGAATGTCAAAAGCCTTGGCAGCCTCACTCGTCCACGTGAATCAACCACCCTTCATACACTCAGTTAAGGGCGCAATTATAGAACTAAAATTCGGATAAAGCGCCGGTGAAAGACGCCAATCCGTGAAAACTCGAATGTCATGAATAGTGGAAGGTATTGGCGCCTAAGAATCGCCTCAACTTTTCTTTGGGTCCATTTTATGCCGCTACCGTAACAATATACCTAAGAAGGTCACTTGATCACAATGAAATGACATTTTTCCCATTGGCATACAACTTTTGTTCCGTAATACGAAAATATTTGTGAAGGTGGTCTAAATGTTGCTCAAGGCTAACGCTATATATTAAAATATCATCAAAGTAAGCGACAACGGTGACCAATAAAGGTTTAAAAACACGGTTCATGAGGCACATGAATGTACTTGGCGCATTAGAGCCCAAAGGCATGACCATCCATTCGTACAACCCATCTCGAGTTTTGAAAGTCGTCTTCCACTCATCTCCGTGTCTCATCCGAATCGATGATATCCACTCCTTAAATCAATTTTCGAAAATATGGTAGAACCATGTAATTGGTCGAGAAGATCATCCAATCGCGGAATGGGAAAGCGATACTTGATCATTATCTTGTTCACACCGACTATCAATACACATCCGAAAAGATCCCCATGTTTGGGTACCAACAAGGTGTAATCGCACATGGACTCATACTCTCCGAATCAACCCTTTCTCTAGCAACTCGGTTACTTGTCTTTGAAGCTCCACAAACTCCTTTGGATTCATCCTATAAGTCGGTCTATTCGAATAGAGAACACGGAATAAAATCTATGCAATGTTGAATGTCTCTTATAGCCGGTAATCCGGGGTATGTCATCAGAATCACATCAAGAAACTCCCTAAGTAATGGCATTTGAACTTGTAAGGAACCTCACCGTAATCTGGTTTTCTTCCACAACCACAAGAGTAAACATATAAATTTGGTTTTCATAAGTCCCTCAAACTCGGTCTTCTTCATAAATAAGTTAGAACCCTCGGCGGTGTTTGACGAGAATCAAAAGGAACCAAAGTAATGTTTACACCATCCTTCTTAAAGCTATAAGTGTTTTGAAACCCATCATGTGGTTCTCTATCAAATTGCCATGGACGCCCTAATGAATGTGAGCCGCATCCATCGGAATAACCTCACACCACACTTCATCTTTATAATTCTTACCAATCGAAAACTGCACAAGACAACGTTCTTGACCTTAACAGTGTTCCCTTCTTTAACCAAGTTAAGCGAGTACGGTTCGGGGTGGTCTTGTGTCTTCATTCCCAACTTCTCAACCATATAAGTAGAAACAACATTCTCAGAATTTGCCCCATCTATAATCATATCACAAACTTTCCTTTAGAAGTACACTTGGTTCTAAAAATGTTGTTCTGAAGCCACGAGTTATCATCAATGATTTGAAACAAATGTATTTAGGACTCTTTGAATAACCAAAGCTTCTCCACGATCGGGATATACAAACTCACCACTTGGTTCATCTAACTCATCATCTGCGTCGGTATCATAAGTCGGATGATCGTCATAACTCGGGTTATCGAATTCACTATGAGGCACGAAGCCAAAGTTTTCACGTTCGAGCGATCGCGTGCATAGTGCCTAAGCCCATTACACTTGTAACAACGAGGCCATTGTTAATTCGTTCTCTAGAATTGCTTGTAACCGTGGGTGTGGGGTGGTGGTTTTAGGTGCCGTAGAGGAGGTGGTTCGGGGTGGATGATGTGAAGCGAGAGGTACTCTTACTCTTTGCTTTAATATGTTTTCAACCTTTAAAGCTAAGCGACAAACATCCGTATAAGTCCAATAAGGTTGAAGACTTACAACATCGCAATTTCGGGCTTAAGGACTCCCAAAACCGTGCAACAACTCGCTCTTCTTCTTCAATTACATCACACCGCATCCGAAGTTTATCGAACTCGTTGATAACCTCTTCACCGTCATGTTTCATTGGGACAGATTATGATAGTCAAGAAAACCCTCTTGACGATGATTTTCAGTAAAACTTAGCCTTCATCAATTTCTTCATCTTTTCCCAAGTTTCAACCTTGACTTCCCTTCAATTTCGCCTCTTATTAACATGATCCCACCATAACGAAGCATGATGTCAAGCTTAATGGCCACGAAGTTTCACTTTCGACTTGTCAGGAATATCCCGCACATCAAACACTTGGTTCAACTGTACTCAACCAATCAATAAAATCATCTGGATGAACCTTACCAGAAACTCGGGGATCTCAACTTTCAATCCCAATCGCGAATAAGATCATCACGATATCTATCGTTACGATCTACATGGTCATCACGACGAGGATGATGTTGGCGACCATGATTCTTAAGGTTTCCCAGACCAAAAGGATTGACTTCCCGACCTAGCTTCCCGAAGTTAGCATCATCATAGGTCTCTTGTGTCACGAGTCCTACCTAAGCTTCTTTGGAGCTCGAGTTCTTGGATTTCTGCGCATCCTTTCAATCATCTCTACATCACGGGGATCACGAGCGGGTTCCGCATTAATCTTCTTTCTACCACGTGTTTCCATGATCACCTAAGCGGCTCTTGATACCAAATGATGCGGAACCAATAGAAAAATAAGCAAAACACACAAGAACTAAGCGAAAATTCTCAAAAGCGAAATTCTCTTTATTAATTGAATTAGGGTTCAATGATGCGCCTAAACAAGACCCACAAATCGTCCTTATAAAGGAGGAAAAGTTCAGAATTAAAGGAAACAAAATCGTAACCTAAACATAATTAAGAAAGCCCAAAATAAAGTCTAAAATAGAAAATGCAATAAAGTCTAAAAAATAGAAAATGCGGTTTGAGGCCCTAAAAATATGCTCCAAGCGTATTTGCCGTATTGACCCTCTTGTTGACCGTACTGCATCGATACCCACCACATCAACCTCCTAGCGGCTCTTTGGAGTAAATGGAACAGTCATCTCATTATGGCCCATTCATTAAAGACAAACCTTCACACCCGCATGAGTGGCAAGGTTTGGGGTCGATGCCATGGTCTTGTTGAAACCCGGACAGTCAAAGCTCACATCCACTCCACCTCCCATTGCTTTCTGTATCAACTCCACTTCCGCTTCCACATCCTAAGTTTCAACTGCTAGTGGCCATGGCCTCCTGTAGTCTTTTGTTTTCCTCCTCTAATAAATTTTCCAACTTCCTTTTGCAGTGTTTACGCCCCGCATGCTGTATGTAGCAGGTGGCCCATGTCCTCCACTTTTGTGAGTAGAACCTGAACAATAATATAACTCCAAGCACTTATTCAGGGCATGATTTTACATAAACCGAAGTTTTTTTTAAAGTTAGATCCTTTTAATCAATGTTTGTGAAAATTGAGAGAACTTAAATTTTGTAAACAGAATTATGGTCAAAATTATTACATGTTAATTCAACAATCCGTAAAAATATTGATCACATTATGTGGAATGTAATAGGTAGAATGTATGAAATGGTAACCTCTTAGGAAGAGCATTATAAGAGTCCTAATATATTGTGATTACCCAAAATGAACTAATGCATCAATGACTATAGTAAAACAAGAATGGAAAACTTGGAATTTATGGTTACCTGAATGTATGTTGGACAAGCCTGTTGTGGAGATGCCTAAACTGGGATGCCACAAACAAGAGTTCGTCAGCCACTAGACCAAAAGCTTCAACAACTGTAACTGCTTTGACCGTTCTAGTTGAGAAAGGATGTCTTTGTCTTTTTGAATCCAAAGCTCATGTGAGAATCTCGTCTCCACAGAAGTCACCAGCCTTGAGGTCAATAGAGTTGAAGAAGCCAGTCCTTCCACCATTAGTTGTTATGCTTAGCACCTCACCACGTGTGATGAAGAGCATTTCAGGTACTGGATCTCCCTCTCAGACCAAATAGCTATTCTTCGTGTAAATAACTGGCTTCAGACGGTCACACATAGCATCCAGTAAATGTTCATCCATTATTTTAAATAGAGGTACCTGTAGTAACAAGTTGAACTCTGATTTAACAAGTTTTTGGCACTTGGTATATGCACCATAGATGTACTCCAAGTTAAGGGTACTTATGTCTTTAAAACTTTAAATGAAATGATGGTTTAAAGAAGACGTATCACTCACTTTCATTAGTGAAGGCAAACAAAGATGACTCTTTATGTCCCTCCTCAAGTCCTGAGGAAGGTCTCTGACGAAGGAATCTAACTCAACACCTTTAGTTATCTTCCATTTTAACTGCTTGTGTCTCATAACACGCTGCCTCAATTCCTCAGGGAGAGAATATGTGACATGAGGTCCTCTGCTTCTCGCCTTTTCTCTTTCATCTCCTCCATTATGAGAGTCATCTCCTTCACGTTCTTCATTCGCTTCACTTAGCCTAGCCATCCGTTCAGCCAGCAATATATCCTCACGTTCACTCACCTGAACCAACAGATCATGTCACATAAATCAACTACAATATGAATTATCTTTGGTTCTAAAATTGGTCCTATACAGCAAAATTCAATGAAGAATGATGTGGATATCAAACCAAATAGGTCTTTAACTTAGTAGTATCCAAGTAGAATTAAGATGACTCCCCCACCAAGCTAAAATGTTCAAATTGACCGGGACAATGATGTGCAAATCTGAGTTTGATCTTTATAAACAAGAGTTATCATCTCGTAAAACAAAAGAAGAATGCGTGAGACACGAGTCAGGAGAAACTATCTCATAAACTACAAAGGAGATGGCTAATTTAAACACCACACCCAGCAACTCGGCATCCACACCCACAGTAAGCTAAGAAAGTGGGAATCTATTGTCCACTAAATCACACACAGACACTTCGCGCTTGAAACCTAAAAGGACACTCGAGAAGGAAAACTACAATGGATAAGTTCTATTAAAACCTACTGTATTAAAGTATCTAATTACATGATAAGTATACCTCGTTGTGAAGTACGGACACTCGAGAAGGAAAACTACATGGCTTATTTGGTTTTGAGCTTATGTTTCATAAGCTCACTTTTGTGGTTTATTCTGAAACGTTTCGGCTTATATGAGCTTATTTTGACATGATAAGCTTATATAAGCTGAAAATTTTCAAAATGAGACACAAAAAGTGAGCTTATGAAGCATAAGCCGAAAACCAAATAAGATATAAGCCGGCTATACAAGCCAAAACAAACACCCCCTTAATAGATACAATAACATGAGTGATCACTCACTGTTACACATAACTGCATACGTTAAATCGGTGATTAGATCAATTTTAGTGGTACAAGTCGGCAAGTCATCAGATCAGAAAAACACGTAAATACAAAATAATAATGATCGATTATTAAGATATGATAACATCAGTGGTTAGATCAGTGGTTGTAATTTAGTCTCAAAAAAGATGGTTGGTGTAGAGTTTAGAGAAACCTTTTCTCGAGCTGATTGTAGTGCTTCTCTTTAGAAGTCCAATCCTCAATTACTAAATGATTATCGGAGTCACCTCCTTGGATTACAAAGTGTTTCACTACACGTTGAAATAGCATCCCTTTAAAGTGTCCTTTCTGGCTGCAAACACATTTCAAAAGATCAAAAACCAGCATGAAATTAGATAAAAACTAATCAATTGGCAAGTTTAGCAAAAGCTGCACTGCCAAATTGCCAAGGACTGAGTAAGAAACATATGTATTCTTACTAGCAGAACCTTAAAGATGAAAGCCTGGAGTATAGGAAATGTATCAAGATTGATTACATCAGTGAGATAATTATTGAACTGAATATACATCACATAGCCACATCAGCCAGTTCTGTTAAACTATGTTCGGTGTTTGTTACACGTTAGTGATACTCTTATTCCTATATATAGGAGTCAGGTATCCGTTCATCATCTATCACGATATATACACACAGTATTACAGTCTTTCTCTCTCTTATTTCTCTCTAGGAATATAATCAGTACTTTAAAATCAAAGTTATTCAAATGAACTACAGAAAGATATCATTAGATTATCTTGTATAAATTTAATTATAGGCAACGAATTATAAGGTAATCATACTCACCAGGCATCAATAAATTCATCCACAAATTCAGGTGAACCTTCCTTGTAAAGTTCCACCGTGATCAAACCTTTAGACGTGTTAAAAATCTGCATACACAAAGTACGTCAAACCATGCAACGTAACACAACAACAATTGAACTAACAGAAAGCCAAATGAATAGTAATGCATAGTTTTCTTTGACGTAATCTTTCGAAAATGGATAAGTTCCTCTGACTGTGATCTTTTTTTGTGTCGCATACAACTAAGAATTGAAGCTATGTCATATAACATTACCCAGTAACACATCCTTAAAAGGGTGACCATCACACATGGTTAAGAAAAACCCAAAAAATGTGTCTATAGTGCTGAAACAAAAGCATATAAAGTGAAAGCACATAGTTGAGATGCAGACTCTTACAGCATATCTAGGAATGTCAGACTTCTTTGAATCTGAAAAATCATCTTCGACCTGTCACAGAATAAAGAAACAGAATTAAGGATATATGAAGTAGCGCACATATCACCTCATTGCTTAATGGAATGTAAAAAAAGAGCGCCTACTCCTACGGAATGAAAAGGCAAAGGAATTCCAGAGATGATGTGACACTAATTGACATAAGCATCTATGGTTTCACCAAAATAGACGGCCTGCACTTAAACCGTTACGTCGTATTATAAATCGGCATTGGATTAGCTTTAACAAAGTCGGAAACAAATCACTATTGGCCACTAATATAAATATACCAACTATTCAGTACGTTGGAAAAAAGAAACTTCTGATTCAAAACAGCTTATTTCAATCGCAAATACCCAAAAAGCTAGTCTCATCACAACTTTTTCCCTACCAAGAATCGCATATATATCACAAACACAGTACAGCAATATACATCAAGAACACATACCTGTTATAAAAATACAACCACACACATGAAGAAGATGCAGATTAGGACACCCAAACTCTAAGCTCATAACGGCAAAATCACCAACTCCCTCGCACCAACCAACATTTATCAACTGAAATTGATTACAGTTGTATCCAATAGCCTACAAACAAAACAAAAGGTCATATATAACCTATTTCAATTTACACTCACAAATGGAAATATTTTTTTAAATCAACAGAGTTATTTATTTGCTCAGTTATTAGATAAACCTCAAATCATCATTTTGAATTAACCCTAATGCTAAATCAACTAAATAAAACACAAAACGAACCTTCCGAGCAGAAATTCCCTCTCACCGGATCTGGCTATACACGCCTCTCCATGCCGTCAGAGTCGCAAACACACATACCCACAGCACCGAAACTAGCCGGATACACACATTACCCCTGCATCAAGAAGTTGAAATGGTTATATAATCAATAGCTTTTACAACTTTTAAAGCTATCTAATACGTCGGCTACACCCTTGTCGGATTCCTAGTTATAATGAAAATACATTTGTTGGATTTATATAAGCACAAATTAGATCAATGAAATAACAATAAATCTTATCACAACTGTTTTGTTTTTTTAAAAAAAGGCAAAAACTTAAACTGAATATATATTTGGGCACAAACTCATAAATCCTAAACACACACATATGGGATGTTTGTTTAAGTTTATACGCGACTTATGAGCTTATTTATGTTTCGGCTTGTATTTCATAAGGCTCAAATTTGTGGCTTATTTTGAGACATGTGGGCTTATATAAGTTTATCAGGATATGATAAACTTATATAAGCCCATAAGTGGTCTTATGTAATATAAGCCAAAGTAAAATAAGCTTATAAGCCCACATATAACCTTAAACAAACACCCCTATAATATCAACTATGATTTAATGTTTACCTTAATTCGGAAATCAAACGAAATAAGAGCTCGTATCTTTTAGCTACAATTAGCTACATTAAGCCACTGAAACACTAAAACCAACACATACGCATTATACAAAACAACAAAACAAAACCATAAATGTGTAATCGAAAACTAAATTCAAACTTTACCAGCACCAATAGTAGTAGTAGGATCAGCTTTCATCAAGTTGGTGCAATCCAAAGTATCAAAAACGCTAACCCGTCAACTATGATCAATGGATACAATCATGTACTCAACACCAGGCCTTCGACTCTTGATTACCCGCGAAAAATATCGAATAATAAATAATCTACTTTTAGTAACATCAAATAACGTGTAATGATTACCCGCGAAAAGATCAGCAAGCAGCATCATTAATCGACTGTAGTATGCCGATGTCAATGGGTCTTGACTCTTGAGATTAACAAATTTGGGATTTGTATCCCTAAATCGGAAAAAAATTAAAAAAAATAAAAAAAAATAATGAGAAACTCAAGTATTAATCTTTATAAATATGAAAAATTGAATGTCACAACAAAAATCACAAAGATTAAGAGCTCAAAACACTTACAATCGTCTTGATTTCCAATGACAACAAAAGATCTTCAACTTTTTAATTGTTTTTGTGAGACGCGTTTGTTTTGTATCTGGGTTTGATGAGAGGGGCGATAAGATGATCTCATGAACCTGGAATATTGATTTGGTTTTGTATGTTGTTTTTATCATGTCAGAGAGAGTTTTTTTTAGAATAGGTAGAACACTAGCAAAAATTGCATTCATAGTTGACAAGTACACTACTGGTAAAAATGACCAAAAAAAACCTTTTTTAAAAATACGGTCTCAAAGACTTTTTACCCTTAAACAATATCTTACACATCTGGGACGTTTATCACAATTTAGATGAGTCTTGCGACGAGCGGTTGCCCTCGGTCCATTTTCAAATTAAAAATAAAAGTGGTCCAGGAAAGTGGTAGCCTCGCACATGGTCTATTTTTTTTTTTTTTTTTTTAACATCACTTCATTAAAACAAAAGAATTACAAGAAATTGATGGGGCCGAGACACTAGTTGGGCTCCACCCTTTCTCGAATACAAAAGCTAAGTCTGTGAAAATAAAGCCCACTCTTGACACTATTCGAGTGGCTAATAGCAAGAGATTGATGACGTGAGATCATGTCCAAAGCTTGTGTCAAGCTCCCCAAATGTAGAGAAGGCAAAGCGGATGAACTTGTAGCCATTTTCTTCACATTTGGACACATATTTCTTTTTCTTCTTCTCCACGTTATGTAAGGCCACCCCGGAGCCCACGCAGACGCATCAATACCCGCAAAGAGAGATTCCGGTCACATCCAAACACGCGTCCTTACCTTGGATCCAGTTGAATAATAGCAGGTCTGCCGGTCGCAGCTCTTTCCCGTCCCTCGAAAGAAACCCCAATGGGGCCTCCATTTTCACCATAATCCTAACCTTGGAACATATGTCGATAAGAATATCACGCACCAAGTTATGTCTGAATTATCAATAGGTATGGTGAAAAGGAAATCTTGTGCATGTGGAGCCCGGGTACAACTACGGACATCTACCTGCCTCAGGCTTAACGAATACTTAGAAACAAGATCTTTCGATGACACCAAAGTAACACTTTGCCAAGGTTTTCATCATATAGGGGGGGGGGCGTCGAGGCGGCGAGAACGCGTTCGTGTTACAAGCATCATTAAACATATCGGGGCATGTTGAAAGCGAAGGGCCATAAGAGTTGATGCTGTTTTAACCGTAATCCGTCCTGCATATCACCTTTGGTTTGCAAATGAGAGGCAAGGAAAGCATATTGGATGATGTCGCTGCCGCATGAATGCCAAGCCCACCCATCTTGATTATTATTATTATTATTATTATTATTATTATTATTATTATTATTATTATTATTATTATTATTATTATTAAAAACTCATAGGATTACAAAAATTAGTGGGAGCCTCAAATCAATCGAGCCCCACACCTCTAGCAATGGTAAAACCAATCCTATTATTATTATTATTATTATTTATTTTTATAAATAAAATGCATAATGTAAAACAAGCTTTGTTGGATCCGTTGGCTCTATCATATTGAAATTTGATAGTAGTTTTCAGGAGAGGTTCTTTCTAAAAGTAGGAATTATTTTTATGATCGTTAGCCAACGACCACTCTTTCATCTTGTCATTACTAACATTTTTTATATGGTATACATCCGAAATATGATCGTTTCGATGCGGCTTCTCACGTAATCAAATGGCTCAAGAACAATTGATTAATCAAAGACCAAAACCATAAAGGTTTTCTGCTTATTATCGACTTGAATGTCCTTTTCCCAAAACAAAAAGTGCATTTTAAAGGCAACAAAAGAAAATCCTAGTAACAAAAACCTATTTTCCCGGAACAGATAATTTGAGTAGAATACGAGTCCTATTTAAACCTATTATTAACACATATCCTAAAACATAAAAAAAAAGGACTTGTTTAAAACTTGAGATATCCCAAGTGATGATCCACATCAGATGCTCCTGCATCAAATTGGGTAATATTCAATTACTAAAAATAAGCTAAAAATATAATCTCCAACTTTGTGACAATTCTTCATGCACGTGATTATTTGATACCGAATTCGTCAAACGAGTCGTTAAGAAACAAATCCACATTATTAAGCTCATGACCCGTATCCGCATCATTCTCCCCTTCTTCGAAAAAACTCGTCCTCTAGTTTTGATATGCCTTAAAAACGAACCACCCGGATCGAAAGGAACATCAACGTGATTCCCCTTCATTATTATCATCATAACCTCCATAAACAACTTAACTTTTCCGATCGTATTCATCATTGATCCATTAGAATTAGACATCCGAAGGTTATTTGCTTGTGGCACATCACCATTTAAATTCTTCACAACTCTCATGTGCATGGCCATATTTTCATTAAGTTGTTCAATAAGCATTACTGGCCCACATGTAATAGTCTCATGCATAGACAACTTAAACCCAACCTTGCATAACTCAAAATTCAAACTTTCCGTGGTTGGCGGTGAAATATGGGAACCTTCAAATTCGGCAAATCACCAACAGTAGCCACCCCAATGCCGTCTCCACCTAATCTAGCACCACCTTCAACCAGCTTTTGACCGGATAAGTTTCGATCACCATGAATAAACAAAGAATACCATTCGCGTCCGCGTATTCATCATACACGGGTTGTGAATCATAGATAAAATCGCCATTGGTAAGATACTCCTCGTCACTAGTGGACTCGTCCCAGACGGGTTCAACCAGTTCTTTCCTCCAATGCCGACGATAATACTAATCCCAATCCGGGGACTAGGTGTTGTAGTCGTCGACTCGATCAACCGCTCCAAATCCGAGGGTAAGCCACGCGAGTCGTTGGGGCTGCTCAACCTCATGATCAAACGGATCCGGCACCTCCATCGTTGCCTCGCCGGCGATTCTACGATTAAGATACCCACTTCCACAACGAGCCATTTGAATCAACCAAAGTCGATACCAACCGATGCGCTTTCACGTAATCAAATGGCTCAAGAACAATTGATTAATCAAAGACCAAAACCATAAAGGTTTTCGTTTATTATCGACTTGAATGTCCTTTTCCCAAAACAAAGAAGCCGTACTTAAAGGCAACAAAAGAAAATCCTAGTAACAAAAAACCTATTTTCCTGGAACAGATAATTTGAGTAGGAATATGAGTCCTATTCAAACCTTTTGGTATTCAGAGCTTTTGGTTTCCAAATGGTCGGGCGTGGTAGACCTCCTCGTAATGCTCGCAGATTCGCCGACCGAGGCAGCGACGTCGACCAGAGAGATCCACGCGATATTGAGATCGAACGCCTGCAACAAAGAATTAGAGACCTTGAAGTGCAACACGAGCCAACTGATGAGGACTCTTTGTCGAACCCAAGCAACGGGGACGAGGAAGAGAACCCTTTTGGCGGGCGTCGTCAGAATCTTCGTGGGATGAACCGGGATGACCCATTGCGTAACCTTGGAATGAAGATAGAGATTCCGAGTTTGTGGAAAGGCGCATCCCGATGATTTTAGTGATTGGTTGAGCACGGTAGAAAGGATTTTTGACCTCGGGATATTCCCGAAGTTGAAGGTGAAACTTGTTGCTATTAAGTTGAAGAAATCGGCGTCACTATGGTGGGATCATGTGAAACAACGAGAGAGTGAGAGATGGGAAGTCCAAAGTGGAGACATGGGACAAGATGAAGAAAGCATGCTTGCAAAATTTCTTCCATTAATCATAGACAAGAGGCCTTCTTAGAATACCATAATTTTCTCAACGAACTTCATCATCTGTTGAGGATTTTATTCTTGAATTTGATAGACTTCGTATGCGTGTGTCTTTGTGGAGGAAGAAGAAGAGCAGGTCATTGCGAGGTTTTTGGGTGCACTTCGGGCGGATATTGCTGACGTGGTACATCTCCAACAATATTTGACATACGCGGACGTGTGTCGGTTGGCACTTAAAGTAGAAAAACAACAAAAAAACCGGGGTCGATCATTGAGCAGTCGTGTCACGAACTCATCGCGACTAACACAGGGAGTAAGCACAAAAGCGTCTTCTTCACAACAACAATCTGATGTCGGGGTTAGTACTACTGTGAACTCCACTAACTCGCGAGTTCTACGTTGTTTTAAATGTCAAGGATTGGGCCACCTTGCGAGGGAATGTCCAAACAAGCAGCTAGTCACAATTATGGATGATGTTCCACCTGTATACGACACAGAAAACGATGATGACATGGTGAAGGAAACCGACGAGCTTGTATATGCTGACCAGGGTGAGGCTTTAGTAACTCAACGTGTTTTGAATCGATGTGGTGAGAACTAGTGGTGATTCATCATGGCTTGAAATAATATTTTTCGTACTAAATGCACAACAAAAGGAAAAGTTTGTACCATGATCATTGATGGGGCAACTGTGACAACATGGTGGCTACAAGTATGGTCGAAAACTTGGTCTCGATGTGGAGGACCACCGGAACCTTACCACTCACTTGGTTAAAAAGGAAGTGTCGTCAAGGTTAGTAAACGTTGTCTTGTTCAATTTTCGATCGGAAGAAATATAAAGATGAAGTATGGTGTGAGGTGATACCCATGGATCGTGCCACATCTTGTTGGGACGTCCGTGGCAATATGATCGTAAGGCTAAACATGACGGGTATTGGAATACTTATAGCTTTAGAAAGGATGGCGTAAATATTGTGTTAGCCCCACTTGACACACGTCAACACCCTACTGATGCAACAAAACATTGTACTGATGCACTTATTCTTACTAAATCTCAGTTTGTAGGATTAACAAAGGTTACACCTCATTCTACAATGCTTGCTTTAGTAGTTACAGAGGCGAATCCAGTTGCACCTCCAATTCCGGATTTAGTTCACCCTTTACTGTCTCAGTTTCAGGATGTCTTTCCTGATGACATCCCACGTGGCTTGCCCTTAATGCGAGACATACAACATTGCATTGATTTCTTACCAGGTTCCACAATTCCTAACAAGCCCACTTATCGTATGAACCCCAAAGAGTTTGATGAATTACATAAACAGGTTACTGAATTACTTAATAAAGGTTTAATACGTGAAAGCATGAGCCCATGTGCCATTCCAGCTTTGTTAGTTCCAAAACACGATGGCACTTTTCGGATGTGTATAGATAGCCGAGCTGTCAACAAAATAACAGTTAAATATCGGTTTCCTATCCCTCGTTTCGACGATTTAATTGACCAGTTACATGGAGCGACAGTTTTCTCAAAGATTGATTTGCGAAGTGGCTATCATCAGATTCGTATGCGTCCCGGGGATGAGTGGAAGACGGCTTTCAAAACACGTGATGGTTTGTACGAATGGATGGTAATGCCGTTCGGTTTATCTAATGCCCCAAGCACCTTCATGCGTCTCATGAACCATGTTTTTAAACCATTTCTTGGTCGCTTCGTTGTTGTTTATTTTGACGATATTTTGGTTTTCAGCAAGGATACCACACAACATTTGTCACACCTTCAGCAAGTTTTCCGTGTTTTGCGTGAGCAAAAGCTATATGCAAATAGGAACAAGTGTCATTTCCTTGCTACTCAGGTGATTTTTCTTGGTTATTTGGTTTCAGGAGAAGGCATTCAGATGGATACTACAAAGGTCGAAGCGATTACGAGTTGGCCTACACCCACTACAATTCATGATATTCGTAGCTTTCATGGGTTGGCATCTTTTTACCGGCGTTTTATTCGCAACTTTAGTAGCATCATCGCACCTATGACAGAATGCATGAAAGGTGGGAAGTTTAAGTGGACTGTGGAAGCGGATGATGCATTTGAAGAATTGAAAAAACGAGTCGTTAAGAAACAAATCCACATTATTAAGCTCATGACCCGTATCCGCATCAGTTTCTTAACGGTCGAATTCTAGTTTTTCATTTATGAGTATTTACTTTTGAAATCCAACAGTTGGGTAACGGTCGAGTAATGAAGCAAATATATATACATCATAACATTGATGTTTATACACATATTTTTTTTTACCCATATCATTATTATTATATCTTTCATTCGTTTTTCTTTTTACCTGGTGGTATGTGCTAAAACACATACCTTTTCTATATCAAAACTGACCCAAAATAACCAAGAAAGAGCCGTTTATTGCTAATATTTGTGGTTTTCTTGAGTTTGTGCTTGTGCAGGTACAGATATGCAAAAACACGCAAAAAGGAACCAAATCAGACATAAATCCGAGCACGAGAGATTAAGAGAGCTTAAGCCGAGCCGGAAGATCATAATTGAGCATTTATGAAGATTTTATTCTCCGAGGATGATTTTTGGAAGAAACAACCAAGTTTGAAGAAATGTCATAAATGGCCCCTCAACTTTGAGTTTTTGGCAGAAATGGCCCTTGAAGATTCAGAAGTTGCAAATTGACCCTTGGTTTATTTGAAGATTGACAAAATCAGACCTTGGAAGATAATTTCAGATTTACATGTATGGTCCCTAGAATTTCAGCATTTACATCATTGGTCCCTATATTGCTCTTGGATCATTAAACCAATCCAATATATCCTTAATCCAATATACTAAGTCCAAACCCATAAACTAAACCTTCGGCCCAATTATTAAATCCTATAACCCGGTCCATTAAACCAATTACCCGTCTCCCCTTTAATAATCCCATCTAACCCATTTACCCATTACCCCGTTATTTTACCCGAGTCAATGAACCCAATACCCGGTCAACAGCCTTTGAATAATAATAAACAAACCAAACGCGCCCCACAGTTGCCCCTGTCTTCCCCATCCCAAACACCACCATTTACCACCAATCCCAAACACCAAACTTCGTACTAAGGATCTTTCCAACTTTCTAGAACCACTGACTTGTCAGATAAGGTTGCATACGTGGCCTTCTCAAGATACCTCATTGGTTGCAACACGTCACAAGGTGAGATGGCAATCAAGGATTGGAGCTGATGATTCATGGGATTTGTGTGGCTGCTATTTGCTTCTAGGCTCTTCTATCAAGGATCCCAAGACCTCTTGATGGCTATAAAAAGACCCTATTGGCTCACATTGAAGTCGTCCAATTCCTTAAGCATTAGAGGAATTTTGACCTTTTCATTTCCTGTCATTTATTGTTTTAATAGCTTAGTAAAGTACTTTTCAGTGTAATCTCAATTCTCTTGTAATGTCACTTTATTAATTTTAATCAAGTTTTCATCAATCCATTGTCAATTTGAGTTTTCATACAATCTAGTTTCAAATCAATCCAAAAGTTGTTTTTACTGCTTGTTTAAGCTCATGTAAGCTTAACTGAGCTTATATGAGTCTCATGGTATCTTAACTGTTCTTAATTATGAGTTTTGGAAAAAAGTCAAACAAAGTCAACATTTTGAAGTTAAATCCGTTTCTGGTTAATTTCTGATTCTGATATGTTAAGTAGTTGATATTGATGTTAGTTTGTTAAAACTCCATTAGTTTTGCTTAGATTCTCACAAATCTTCTTAGTTTATTGCATTTTGATTCATTAAAAGGAGTGTTTGGATTAGAGGTTAAAGCGAGCTAGAGGTTAAAATGTTGCGATGAGATCAGTTGGTTTAGGTTTATCTTAGTTTATTACATTCACTTGACCATCTTTTGCATCTAAACACAGAAAGTCAAAATCATAAGTGATCTGATCTCATGAGCATTACTGTTGGAATCAGTGGTTAAAAATTAGCATGTAGGTGTAAGATTGGATAATCTAGCTTGCTATAACTGTCATACATCATATTTCATCATTATCAGTCCAAAGTTTTGCTTCTAAATCTCATTTTGGTCAAACTTCATAACTGATCTTCAAAGTCAAAACTCATGTCAAAACCAGTCTTCTTCACATATTGCAGCATCTGCACTAGGTTCAATACAGCTTGTCATGGTCTCATCTTTGGCACATTTGCAGTCTGCTAGGTGGTCTTTAAGCCCACATATCTGGTTTTAGCTTTAGCTTATTGAATAAGCTTATAGAGTAGCTTAAAGTAGGGACCTGTTTACTGTTTTGACATATAGATCAGTTAGCTTTAATCACTGGTAGTCTGCTTAATTGAGGTTAGGAGTAGCAGTAGATAGTTGCTTTAGAGTAGTTTTAGTATTACTTAGCTCCTATAGAAGTTTGGTGGCTTAATTTGTTGTTTAGCTAATTAAAAAGTGCTTATTTCCATATCTGTTACACTGCAGCCCTAATATTTCACACATAAGCATCATATTTCTTATTTTTCATAGATTTAGATTATCATTTTAGAATTTTCCTGAGATTTTCATGATTTTTTGTCACTGTTTAGTATTTTTCATTATTAAAATCAGTTTTTATTCACTTTTAAATAGCTTTAATTGCAAATAATTAAGAAAAAGTTCCAAAAAATAATTTTTCAATTTTCCCAGTTTAAGAAAAATATAAAAAGCATAAAAAAGATTTTTCCTTATTTTTCCCCTTTTATTTGGTATTTTTCACAATTTAAATTAGATTTAAATAGTTTTAAATTCATAGAAAATAGAAAATAATCGGAAAAATAAAAAATAGTTTTTAAAATTCTCTTAGGATATTTTAGATTTTATAAATATAGTTTCATAATTTTCCCCTTTGTTTTTATAATTTTTAGTTATTTAGTCTTATTTTTAAAGTTAATAATTTAGTTTTTAATTCTAATAAAATCCAGAAAATTCCTAAAAATTAGTTTTAATTCATAAATAGTTTTCAAATATCATTTTTAGAGTAAAAGTAATTTTAGGTTATTATTAGGATTTAGAATAGACGTAGTTGCATTTTTAATCGCGTTTCGTTTTAATTCCGTATTTGCGTTTTAGTGTAGATTTGCGTAGTTTGCCATAATTCTTAGGTTTTCCCCATAGATTTTAGTTCCATTTATGCTTTCCTTATCCCGTAGTTTAGAAAATATCATATTATCCCCTTTTCTCATTCAAATCACAAAAATCGGGACGTGAGTTGGAAATTCCATTCAACCCTCGTTCGGAACGATCTCGGTGCTCAAACCTAATACGTTTGAGTTACCCAAATACTACAAACTTTCTATTATTGGTTTCCCTATGAAATCACCTGGATTCATGTACCTTTCACCTTAAAGAATTTGTTCCAATCCATGTGTTAAGTGTTTAAGGTCCTTGCTTGTTCGTGTTTATAAGTTAAGATGTCGATATTGATTGTAGATCTTGATGATTACTATCCTACACTTGATTATAGAGGTGAAATGAAGAAAGTTGTTGAAATCATATGCTCATGGCCCATAAAGTCTCTAAAGAAGATGTGCGAAGGTAACCTTCCATGTTCTATAAAACTTACTAATTTAGACATGGAGCCATTATTGTTATTAATAATATTATTCTTTTTGCTTTAAATCTACAGGTATAATAAAAAATACTAAGCATCACATTCTCCGGACTGTATAGCCGTCGAAAATTGATTATAACACAAGTAGACATATATTAAATCAGTCAATACTCGTTGGTTGAGAGTTTGGAGTTGGTCAAAAAGAAGAAAGCACCTTGTCATGATCGAAAAAATAGGAGATGATGACAGATGTGACAAACTATATATACGAATTAAAGAAGGATACATATCTGAAACCGAGGGCATATGTCGTCGCTTTTCGATTATGACATGGCTCTTTCTTCCTTGTGACCAACTCTGAACTCTCAACCGACGAGTATTAACTGATTTAATATATGTCTACTTGTGTTATAATCAATTTTCGACACATATATACGGATTAAAGAAGGATACAGAATCAAGAAGGGAAACAAAACAGAAGGGTTCTTAGTGAAGAGTGGTTTTGACCAAATGGAGGTAGTAAATCGAATAGTGTTTAAAATCTTTATATGCATAACATATCATATAAATTGGGAAGAATCAAGAAGGGAAACGAAGCGAAGGGTTCGTAGTGAAGAGTGGTTTTGACCGGATGGAGGTAGTAAATCAAATAGTGTTTATAAGCTTTATATGCCTAACATATCATATAAATTGGGGAAGAATCAAGAAGGGGAAACGAACAGAAGGGTTCGTAGTGAAGAGTGATTTTGACCAGATGGAGGTAGTAAATCGAATAGTGTTTAAAAGCTTTATACGCATACATATCATACATACAATAACTAAAAATCTTTCTGCATGTTCATGGGATTAAATTCCCATTTGAGATGATCTAATATAACAGCTGGATGGTTAAGTTCAAATATTTTTGCAAAGTTTCCATTTCTTTCTTTGTGTCTTTTTCAATCTTTGATATCCAAATTAAGGTTTGTAACATTGTTAAGTGATACATTTGAGGTTTTTACCTATTTCATGGCCTTACTAAAAATAGAAAGACAAAATGTGTGTGGCATAATTGGCAGAGTTTGGATGTCATGCAACAAGAATGTTCATTTCAAACACACCATCTATATGTGGAGTATTTGTACAATTAAAGATAGAACATAGTAAATGGTAAAGCTATGTAAGCCCACTTTATAATGACAACAATTTATATTGAGTCGTGTGTAAAGCTTAAGCTTGTTTGTTGTCAACAGATTGACGCAAATTTGTATTTGCTTTCATATAAGCAAACTAGATCATATTCCATTTGTTTGGGTAGACTTGGAAGCTGTATCAATATATTAGTTAAGCCGAATGAGATTTTATGTATTAAGAGGTGATGTGGACCCCAAGTGTTCACGAATGGGCCATTGTGTTTCTAGAGGCCCAAGATCGCGTGACAAAAGAGGCCTCACTAAAATGGGCAAAACTTGGGCTACGGGGCTCCGTTTCAGGCAAATTACCAGTTGATTAGAAGCATGGAAGGAGGAGCACGTTGTGTTATGATTTATTTGCATTTTCATGTTTTTTCGGGTTTTTTGGACTTTTGTTTTTAGGCTAGTTTTCGGACCGTATGTCTTTTGAGGCCTATTTCAGTTTTGATCTCTTATTTAATAAGTGCTTTTTAATCCTGGCTATCCAGTTCAAAGAAATATCAAAAGTCATTTTTTCATAGTTCTCGTGCTAAGAATCCTAATAGTCGGTATTCCATTTAATTAAGGATTATTGGCAAAATCAATCCTGGTATTCTTGAGAATCAATCTAATCGCTTTAGTATTCGGTTCCAAGCGTAAAGCGTCTTGGTACATCTTGAGGGTTCATGACTTCCTCTAATGAAACGAATAGTAAGGGTTAATATATGTGGAGTATTTGTACAATTAAAGATAAAAAGTAGTAAAAAGGTAAAGCTATTTAAGCCCACTTTATAAAGAAAACAATTTTTATTGAGTCCCATTTAAAACATAAGCTTGTTTGTTGTCAACAAATTGACGCAACTTTGTATTTTTTCATATTCCATTTGTTTGGGTAGACTTGGAAGCGGTATCAATATATTAGTTAAGCGAATGAGGTTTCATGTATTAAGAGGCATTGTGATTTGGGTGAAGAGCGAGGCGGTAGTTTTATTTTTGAAATGGTTATCTGAATGATGTTATGCCGTTAAGCTTTTCGGTTTCAAGTGCACAATTTAAGTTGTTTGAACAACAAATACCAGTTTCTAACACACCCATAAACACAATTACACAAATATATGTACACATGAAATGAAAAAAGATTCATACTTTGACCCAATTGAATCAATCCACAAGTCCTCCAACTCAAACCCATAATTGCCTCAAGAATCTGTATCTTTGCATCACCGGAAGGTTGCTTCCCAATCTCGATGTTTCGAAAAGGTTTACAATTTGATATACACTTTAAGGTTGGAAAGTTTCTTCGATGTTCCCTTTGTTTTGAAGAGTTTACGGACCCGAGTATGATTTACCTTGGTTTAGGTTAACCCTAAATCTATTATGCTTAATGATGAAGAAGAAATTGTTTACTTGGATTTCAAGGATGATTTGGAAGAGAGGTTGGTGAAGTTTGTGCTTATGAGAATTGAGAATAGGATTCCTTTTTTTTGGGGTTGAGGGATTATACCCGGTGAATATTATAATAGGTTACCTTTGAAGGTGATTAAGAAATGGGTCATGGGTTTGCTTCATGGAGCTGCTAAGTTTATTTGTTGAACTTTCAGTAGAGAGGAAAAGCCTTTTGTGTTTGAAAAAATATTTGGGGTTGCCGCATAAGGTTCATAAGGCGTTTGAGAGTCACTCGCATATTCGCATGTGTTTAACTATCTTTGAGGATTAATACATGTACTGGGATTATAAACTAGGTGTATTGATATGATGAAATGGCTATAGAGATCATCCTCTTGCTAAAGTAAGGACGGTCTACAATGCTTTCGTGAAGAAATCAAAAGTTATTTTGAAGAATAGAAGGTTGTGGAAACAATCATTGACTTTGAAGTAGGATTTGGGTAAAAATGATCTTTGCGATGGAAGGTCAAAAATTTATGTATATAGTTCTTAAATTCTTAAAAATTTATAAACATAATAGTTTTAATTAATTCAACTACTTCATATGGTACTAGCAAGCCTGGGTTTATAATGATACTTGTTTGGAATTAAAAGGTTTAGAAGACATTGTAAGTCCTTACTATCTTTCACCCATTACATAGCCCTTGTGATAGATTATACTTAAAATTAAATAAATACATTGTTTACAATGAATTTGAAAATGTTAGCACTTGAAAGTCTAAAATAGGTGTTTGACATGTTTTCTAGGTGAGCATGTTTTATGTGTACTCGCTTTGACCCATTTTACCACTCTAATTTTCATGTTGTGGCTAGTTTACGTTCTTGGTCTTTGAAATCGATTCTTGTGATAAGAATCATACAAGATATTATTATTATTATTATTATTATTATTATTATTATTATTATTATTTTTTTATAAAACATCACTTCATTAGAAAATCAAAAGGATTACAAGAAATTGGTGGGGGTAGAGACTAAGCGGGCCCCACTCCTCTCTGAATAAGAAACCAATCCTATTAAAAATATGGATGCAACACGTGCCCCAATGTCTTGAGTCAAGGAGAAACGTCTAATCGCTTTAGTATTATTATTATTATTATTATTATTATTATTATTATTATTATTATTATTATTATTATTATAAAACATCACTTCATTAGAAACCAAAAGGATATTTTAAGAAGTTGGTGGGAAGCCGAGACACAAGTTGGGCTCCCACCCTTCTCGAATACAAAAACTTAGTCCGTGAAAAATATAGGCACCACTTTTAGCATTATTTGGTGGCTAATGACAATGGTCTTGATACGAGAAAGTGTATCCATAGCCTCAGTGTCATGCTCCCCAAATGTTGAAAAAGCAAATGGTATTATTATTATTATTATTATTATTATTATTATTATTATTATTATTATTATTATTATTATTATTATTATTATTATTATTATTATTATTATTATTATTATTATTATTATTTATTTTTTTTTTAAACACACTTTTATTAAAAACTCATAGGATTACAAAAATTAGTGGGAGCCTCGAAATCAATCGAGCCCCACACCTTTAGCAATGGTAAAACCAATCCTATTAAAGATATGATGCTGCACGCGCTCCAATGTCCTGGGTCATAGAGAATCGTCGAATACGCTTAAGTAAGGATCGCATCTTTTTCAAGTTCTCCAAAAGAAGAAAAAGAAGGATAAACCCATATCCAAGATCCGCACATTTAGCATCGTACTTGACCCGTTTCTACGTGTGCGGCATCACTAATCGCCGCCTACAGTATAAAATCAATCAACCGGATTGCGTCAAAGGCGACGACCCGTAAGATCAACACATACGTCGCGCCCACTATCCCAAGAGTAGTAATATGTCACCGGTCGCAAGGATCATCCCCATCTCCAAAAGCCCAATATCCACCTCCTTGCGCGGAAATCCACGACCGAGAACATATATCGGCAAGAACATCGCGCACAAGGTTGTGGCGATGTTTAATGCCAACAATACCCGACATGAAACAGCGTGATCCCCGTAAATATCTCCGGAAAAACCTTAGGCGGTGCGAACACGGTACGAACGGTGAAAAGAGGAACACCCAAACGATAACACAAGACACAACGATAAGCCCGGCATTCATAGTTTGTCCCAATCCGGATATCGGAGCCACCTAAGCCAATCCGAGATGTGATCCTCCTTTAAAGAACTCCATAACGCCATCCATCGGGGAAAGATGGAAAGTAGATTCAACAGTTTGGGAAACCCGAGCGAAATATATATCGCCAATTTCTTCATAAGTTTGGGGCAGCGACCTCGCTAGGGTTACTCAAAACGTCAATATCCATATTCACAAGAAATTAGTAGGGAGCCGAGATACTAACTGGGCCCCTACTCCTCTAGCTATAGCGAAGCTAATCCTACTAAAAATATGAGCAGCAACACGTGCTCCAATATCTTGAGTCACCGAGAATCTTCGCATACGCTTTAGTAAGGTCACCGCATTCTTCTCAAGTTCCCCAAAAGAAGAGAATGAAAAGGGGAGAAACCCATATCCATATTATTATTATTATTATTATTATTATTATTATTATTATTATTATTATTATTATTATTATTATTATTATTATTATTATTATTATTATTATCATTATTATTATTATCATTATTATCGTTGTTGTTGTCGTTGTTGTTGTTATTATTGTTATTATTATTGTTGTTATTATTATTATTATTTTTTTATATATATATATATATATATATATATATATATATATATATATATATATATATATATAGTTTGGATCAAATAAAAGTGTTTTAGGGTAAAAGGATAAAAAGGGTTAAAAGTGTTAAATTTGTCATTTGATTAATCAAGGGTGTTTTAGACATTTCATCACATGTTTTTAACTACTCATTTAATCCTCTTTAACCACTCATTTAAGTTTTAATTTGCTTAATTCACACTATTACATCAAAAGCAAAACCATATCCACGTAACTCTCTATCTTTATAGTTAATATGTTATATGTTCTTATTTTAATTTTTTTCTAAACTTCTACCCTTCCAAACAACCAACAAGTTTCACAATATTTTTTTTCTGTCTAAAGTTGTGCAACATTAACGATGATTATAATATATTCTTCTTATATCTTATGATTAAGTGTGTCACCAAAAGATTAAGTGTGTCACTACAATATATCAAAGATTAAATGTGTCACAAAAAAATGTGTCAAATAACTTAGTGTGCCACTAAAAAATTATTTTGAAACTTAGTGTGTCAAAAGACTTAATTTGGCACTAAACATGTGTCATAAAATAAGTGTGTCACTACATACGTATCAAAAGATTAAGTGTATCACAAAAGAATGTGTCAAAAAACTTAGTGTGCCACTAAAAAATTATTATGAAACTTAGTGTGTCAAAAGACTTAATTTGGCACTAAACATGTGTCATAAAATAAGTGTGTCACTACATACGTATCAAAAGATTAAGTGTATCACAAAAGAATGTGTCAAAAAACTTAGTGTGCCAATAAAAAATTATTATGAAACTTAGTGTGTCAAAAGACTTAATTTGGCACTAAACATGTGTCAAAAAATAAATGTGTCATTACATACGTGTCAAAAAAAATTGTGTAATAAAAATAGTGTGTCACTACAAATGTACTAAAACTTTATAGTGTGTCACTAAAAATAGATTACATATGTTTCAAGATATTTAGAGTGATAAAATAAATTTGCTAAAAAAATTGATGCATATGTATCAAGAAACTTAGTGTTTAACAAATGATGACCAAAATGAACATTTAAATTTTTAAAACAATGCGTTGGCATTAAATCTTTTGAAAAAAATGTGTAATGACATTAAATTTTTGAAAAATAGCAAACGTTTAATGGCAAACATTAAAAGACCATAAATATTTTTTTAAGTTTCACAATACGACCCACTAAAATTAACAAATATATTATAAAACAAAGTGTGTCAAAGGACCTAGTCATTAAAAAATGTGTCATAATAGAAAGCGTGTCACTACAAATGCATCAAAATATTTGTTTGCACTACATATGTATGAATAAAAATTAGTGTAATATACACAATGTGTTATTATAAGTGTACTAAAATTTTGTAGTGTGTCACTACAAATGTGCTAAAAGTTTTGTGTGTCACTATATATGTAATAAGAAATAGTGTGACACTAGTCCCTACAAATGTGTCAAATTTTGGTGTGTCAATATATATGTATCAAGAAATTTAGTGTGACATTACAAATGTATCAAAAAATTTAATGTGTCAAAAAAATATAAATTCATAAACTTAGTGTGTCATAAACAAATATAAATAAGTTACTGTGTCAAAAAAAATTAAACATAAAGAAATTGTATGGCAATGAAAAAAAAGTTTGATGTTAGTAGTAAAACAAAACGTTCAAAATTTTGAATAAATGTGTCATTGAATATTGGCACTAAATTTGGACATGAGTAAAATAAATACTCCTTATGTGATACAAATACAAAAAGACCATAATATCCTTATGAGTTTCACATTGATACATAATGACCCACTAAATTAATAAATTGTCATTAATAACCCATTTAATCTCATCCATTAGTTTATTTTGCATTGATACATCTAATGGCTAAAAACACTTCTTATCCTTTTACCAATAATCACTTTCTACAATAACCGTACTCTATATATATATATATATATATATATATATATATATATATATATATGCATAATGTAAAACAAGCTTTGTTGGATCATTGGCTCTATCATAATGAAATTTGATAGTAGTTTTCGTGGAGTGGCTCTTTCTAAAAGTAGGAATTATTTTTATGACCGTTAGCCAACGGTCACTCTTTCATCTTGTCATTACTAACATTTTTATATGGTATACATCGAAATATGACCGTTTGTTATCGATTGAATTCTAGTTTTCATTTATGAGTATTTACTTTTGAAATCCAACCGTTGGGTAACGATTGAGTAATGAAGCAAATATATATACATCATAACCTTGATGTTTATACACATATTTTATACCCATATCATTGTTATTGTAGTTTTCATTCGTTTTTCTTTTTACCTGGCTTCATGTATCTTTCACCTTAAAGATTTTGTTCCAATCCATGTGTTAAGTGTTTAAGGTCCTTACTTGTTCGTGTTTATAAGTTAAGATGTCGCTATTGATTGTAGATCTTGACGATTACTATCCTACACTTGATTATAGAGGTGAAATGAAGAAAGTTGTTGAAATCATATGCTCATGGCCCATAAAGTTTCTAAAGAAGATGTGCGAAGGTAACCTTCCATGTTCTATATAACTTACTAATTTAGACATGGAGCCATTATTGTTATTAATAATATTATTCTTTTCTCTCTAAATCTACAGGTGTAATAAAAAATACTAAGCATCACATTCTCCGGACTGTATAGCTGTCGAAAATTGATTATAACACAAGTAGACATATATTAAATCAGCCAATACTCGTTGGTTGAGAGTTTGGAGTTGGTCACAAAGAAGAAAGCACCTTATCATGATCGAAAAAATAGGAGATGATGAAAGATGTGACAAACTATATATACAGATTAAAGAAGGATACATATATGAAACCGAGGGCATATGTCATCAGTTTTCGATTAGGACATGGTTCTTTCTTCCTTGTGACCAACTCCAAACTCTCAACCAACGAGTATTGACTGATTTAATATATGTCTACTTGTGTTATAATAAATTTTAGACACATGTATACAGATTAAAGAAGGATACATAATCAAGAAGGGGAAACGAAGCAGAAGGGTTCGTAGTGAAGAGTGGTTTTGACCAGATGGAAATCGAATAGTGTTTAAAAGCTTATATGCATAACATATCATATACATTGGGGAAGAATCAAGAAGGGGAAACAAAGCAGAAGGGTTCGTACTGAAGAGTGGTTTTGACGAGATGGAGGTTGTAAATCGAATAGTGTTTATAAGCTTTAAATGCATAACATATCATATTAATTGGGGAAGAATCAAGAACGGGAAACGAAGCAGAAGGGTTCGTAGTGAAGAGTGGTTTTGACCAGATGGAGTAGTAAATCGAATAGTGATTAAAAGCTTTATACGCATACATATCATACATACAATAACTAAAAATCTTTCTGCATGTTCGTGGGATTAGATTCCCATTTGAGATGATATAATATAATAGCTGAATGGTTAAGTTTAAATATTTTTGCAAAGTTTCCGTTTCTTTTTTTGGGTCATTTTCAATCTTTCATAACCAAATTAAGGTTTGTAACATTGTTAAGTGATACATTCGAGGTTTTTACCTATTGCATGGCCTTACTAAAAATAGAAAGACAAAATATGTGTGGCATAATTGGCAGAGTTTGGATGTCATGCAACAAGAATGTTCATTTCAAACGCACCATCTATATGTGGAGTATTTGTACAATTAAAGATAAAACATAGTAAATGGTAAAGCTATGTAAGCCCACTTTATAATGACAACAATTTATATTGATTCGTGTGTAAAACTTAAGCTTGTTTGTTGTCGACAGATTGACGCAAATTTGTATTTGCTTTCATATAAGCAAACTAGATCATATTCCATTTGTTTGGGTAGACTTGGAAGCAGTATCAATATATTAGTTAAGCCGAATGAGATTTTCTGTATTAAGAGGTGATGTGGACCCAAGTGTTGACGAATGGGCCATTGTGTTTCTGGAGTCCCAAGATCGTGTGACAAAAGAGGCCTCACTAAAATGGGCATAACTTGGGCTACGGGGCTCCGTTTCAGGCAAATTACCAGTCGATTCAAAGCATGGAAGGAGGACGACGTTTTGTTAAACAAACTAGGTCGGTTTATAGAAATTTTGAGCCCCAAAACACTATATTTTATGATTTAATTGCATTTTCATGTTTTTTTGGGTTTTTTGGACTCTTGTTTTTAGGCTAGTTTTCGGACCGTATGTCTTCTGAGGCCCATTTCAGTTTTTTTCTCTTATTTAATAAGTGTTTTGTAATCCTGGCTATTCAGTTCAAAGAAATATTAGAAGTCATTTTTTCACAGTTCTCGTGCTAAGAATCCTAATAGTCGGGTCAGTATTCCATTGAATTAAGGATTAATTGCAAAATCGATCCTGGTATTCTTGAGAATCAATCTAATCACTTTAGTATTCGGTTCCAAGCCAGAAAGCGTCCTGGCTGTACTGAGGGGTTCACAACTTCCTCCTAATGAAACGAATTGTAAGGTTTAATATATGTGGAGTATTTGTACA
Source organism: Chrysanthemum lavandulifolium (assembly GCA_022545495.1). Lineage (NCBI taxonomy): Eukaryota > Viridiplantae > Streptophyta > Magnoliopsida > Asterales > Asteraceae > Chrysanthemum > Chrysanthemum lavandulifolium. Next base: position 144,997,799 of record CM040241.1, on the reverse strand, counting down.
ATTAAAGATAGAACATAGTAAAAGGTAAAGCTATTTAAGCCCACTTTATAATGACAACAATTCAATTGAGTCGCATTTAAAACATATGCTTCTTTGTTGTCAACAAATTGACGCAACTTTGTATTTTTTTCATATTCCATTTGTTTGGGTAGACTTGGAAGCAGTATCAATATATTAGTTAAGCCGAATGAGGTTTCATGTATTAAGAGGCATTGTGATTTGGGTGAAGAGAGCGAGGCGGTAGTTTTGTTTTTTGAAATGGTTAATACGAATGATGTTATGCCATTAAGCTTTTCAGTTTCAAGTGCACAATTTAAGCTGTTTGAACAACAAATACCCAGTTTCTAACACACCCATAAACACAATTACACAAATATATGTACACATGAAATGAAAAAAAGATTCATACTTTGACCCAATTGAATCAATCCACAAGTCCCTCCAACTCAAACCCATAATTGCCTCAAGAAATGTATCTTTGCATCACCAGAAGGTTGCTTCCCAATCTCTGATGTTTCTGAAAAAGGTTTACAATTTGATATACACTTTAAGGTTGGAAAGTTTCTTACGATGTTCCCCTTTGTTTTTGAAGAGTTTACGGGACCCGAGTATGATTTACCTTGGTTTAGGTTAACCCCTAAATCTTTTATGCTTAATGATGAAGAAGAAATTGTTTACATGGATTTCAAGGATGATTTGGAAGAGAGGTTGGTGAAGTTTGTGCTTATGAGAATTGAGAATAGGATTCCATTTTTTTGGGGGTAGAGGGATTATACCTAGTGAATATGAGAATAGGTTGCCTTTGAAGGTGATTAAAGTATGTTGTGGTATTTGGGTTTACCGGATGATTATTTCCATAATGTGGAAGGGGGGTTTAGGTGAGTGTTTTGAGGTTGTGGAAATGGGTGATGGCTTGAAGGGGTTAGCGGTTTCGAAAAAGTGAAAAGAATTTGTCTGTGATTCAAAAGAATGCGGCGAGGAGTGGATTTATGGTGGTGGAGAAATGAAGGCTATTTCAATTCCGTTATATCTATCTAAAGGATTGAGCTTAAGGATGGAGATTTTGGACTGTTTGGATGGTTTTTAGAAACTTCCATACATTTCACCATTTGAGAAATTTGTGCCCCGGATAGTGATGTGGTTGAGAAATGGGTCATGGGTTTACTTCATGGAGCTGCTAAGTTTATTTTTGAACTTTCGATGAGAGGAAAAGCCTTTTGTGTTTGAGAAAATATTTGGGGTTGCGCATAAGGTTCATAAGGCGTTTGAGAGTCACTCGTATAGTCGCATGTGTTTAACTATCTTTGAGGAATAATACGTGTACTGGGATTATAAACTAGGTCTATTAATATGATGAAATGGCTATAGAGCTCATCCTCTTGCTAAAGTAAGGACGGAATACAATGCTTTCGTGAAGGAATCGAAAGTTATTTTGAAGAATAGAAGGTTGTGGAAACAATCATTGACTTTGAACTTGGATTTGGGTAAACCTGTATCATGAACCATTAGTCACTGTGAGTGAACACAGATATCGTGAATAGTACTATGGGGAGTAACGAACCCGTCTTGGCTATAGGAAATAGCCGGGGCACACCATATTTGAATTGCATTAGGTAATTGGCTATTACCTCCTTTGGGGCAAACTTTACGTACACCAGTAATTCGGTGTATGCAGTTGAGTCTTGGTTGCATGAGCTTAGCGCATAATAATCTGTGATTTTCTTTATGATATATTGTTAGTTTACAATTATCATGTTCATGTTCTTGTGTTCAACTTTACATTAAACCTATGGATTTCACTCAATATTTTTGTTAACTTTTTTAAGCATGTTATCTCAGGTAATGAATGAAGATCATGTTCTTGGCACGGAGCGGGCATATCAAAACCTTTATTTGTGGTGTAAACATATTGTTATCATTTCTTACAAACTTATGCGTAGTATTTTGGGGAAACATCTGAAACAATTTGGAATATTTTGTAACAAACAATGAGTTTTCAATGAATGATAACTACTTTTCTTAAAACGTCTCTTTTGAGTCATTTTCTATGATTATTGATTGTGATTCCCATCCAAGTAACACCCGATTAGTCTTCCATTGTCATGATGATCTTTGGGGTGTTCTGATTAACATCGAGCCAAGGTTATAGAGAACCAAAGAGTTTTTCTAAAACATTTGGACTATAATCGCACTTTTAAAGCAGGGGCTATTTTACACCACTACCTTATGCCCTCCGTGATCGCTCTATGCATTAGGATTAATGCATCACTAGATCATAAGTAAATTGCATTCATTTTAGTTAGGCATGGAGATTTGCTTGGCAGATTGTGCATGACTAACTAAAATCTTGTTGATCATATTACTTTGGCATTTTACTTACATTACTATTTTATGGGTTATTACAGTACCATATCTGCCTCTCACCCTGTTGTTCTGTCCTCAGATTCCGAAATGGAAGACGCTATGTCCTCTGCGACTGTTTCTATGCCTCTGAACCCCAACCCAGCCCTGCCAGTTACTGTTTCGGATGAGACCGAACCCTTCGAAGAGGGAGAGGTCGCACGAACCCCTGTCATCCCAGTCATGCCTGCTCACTCCGGAGAGCACACATATGACACTAGATCAGTACTATCAGTCAAAGTAATGGCTACCCGCAACGGATGTTGCAGCGGATGATGGAACATCTGGATCCTCAAAAAGCACTGCTTTTGTTTCATCGGTCACTCCTACCTCATCACCTTTGCCGATCCGTCGTCGCGATAAAGGGTCAGAGTTCTTAAGCCGTATAAACCCGAGCCATTTGGAGTACCCTACAGATTGTATCCCAAGGGTTCCATCTTCAAGCATACTGCTAGAAAGCGTGTACGAGCTCTTACCATGCCTCATGTACCACCAACAAATATCCCTTCACCACCAGCTCAGCCATCACCAACTCCACTCACCACATCACCCATTGCTACCTCACCATTGCCGCCACCTACTGTGTTTTACCATCAGACCACTATAGTTCCTACATCATCACCACCTTTGGATACCTCCAGTGAGCCTCCTATGCCACTCAGTATGAGAGAGTATTTTCTCTCGGAGTCATCTGATCCCTACATGCAGACCATGTACATTGACATCCAGCCTGGACCTAGGAATCGTACAAATCATGGCGACTGAATCATATCATAACATATCATATCGAAGTCATAATGGAACGAATCATACCATAGAATCATAGCATACGAATCATTTTAGAAAGCAAACAAAGGATCATCATAGGGGAATCATAGCAAAAGATCATATCAAAAGATCAGAGCGTACAAGGTATCCCTCTTTGGAAAGGAAAGAATATCTCACTTTGAAACCGTAAAGCAAATCATCGGAAACGCACAAGTAACCAAAGGTTATTCCTTCCTCCGCGGATCTACACGAATAATGATCATTTAAGTTTAAGAAAGCCATTTCATATTCATAATTATTCATATTTAGGGTTACCTTCCATTTTTAGAAACTTTCCATATTTAGCAACTTTCCATAATTAGTAAGTTTCCATAATTAGTAACTTTCTATATTCAATAGGTTTCCATATTTAGTAAGTTTCCATATTTGGAGGTTTCCATAATTAGTAAGTTTACCGATTAAGATAGCTTTCCGAATTAAGTAACTTTCCAATATTAGTAACATCCGGGGTAATATTCCGAATCAACCCATTTTAGGTTTTCTTATGCTAACAAGTTACGTTTAGGGCTTAGAATGTGTTAATGTAACATCTCGTGTTTTTCCAGATAATCAGTTTGCGAGGAATTACGTCTGTTTTCCACTTACGAACTTTCCTGAGCACATTTGACGTGAAAACGAGAAAGTTATCTCGCGAAACGTGAAAATTAAACACAGCGCCTACCGGTACAACCATAAACCTATTAATCATTGTGATTTGTTCATTATTTTAATTACGAGAAAATAGTCGTGTGAATACTCATTTTTATTGGAAAAAGTATTCCGAACGCGATGGCGCAAGTCTCGTAATTTTATCAGTTTACTCCTCCGAATGTGTCCGAATCTAATGTTTATAAAAGTTTACAAAATTTCGAGTTTGGTCCCGATGATATTTTCATTTACCCTTACCCCACACTTTGGAGTATGGCAAGAATAGTCCTCTAGGGGTATAAATACCCCACTTTTCCTCTCTCCCTCATTTTTCACATATTCACTCTCTTAAATTTCCTTCTCTCTCTCTCTTAATATCCGGTCACGGAATCTTTTCGGTCACCCTCTCCGGCGACTTTTTCGACCCGCGCCGCTTGACGCGCCACCACCAAATCTCACCGCCTACTAAAGTGATAGATCGGGTCCTTGTGACTTCATTTTTGTAACACACGAGCTACAAATCATGACGACGCTCCTTAGATCTTGAGTATTAGGTTCGGATTTCTAGGGTTTTTTGTATTAAGGGTTGTACATTTGTTTGGGTTACGTCCGGGAACCACCACCGCCACTGTGGTCACAACCGTCTCCATAGCCGCCACCTCCTGTTGTCTTTTCTCTCTTTTCCTTCTTCTCAACTCATGGGTAAGTGATGTCAAGACCCGTATAACTTTTGTAACAAGTTATAAAAATCTTTATTATGTTTTCGTGGATAAAACCGATTTAAAAACGTTTTGGTAAGGTTTCGCGTGGTAAAATGTAGATAAAAGTGGTGTTTGTATGATATGTGGAAAACTAGAAGGGGGGATTGAATAGTTTTGCCGATTTTTATCTTAGTTTCAAAAACTTTAGATTCGATGTTATGTGAAATCGTATGGATGGATAGAAAGAATAGATCTATAAGTAATGCAAGTAAAGAAAGCAAGTAAAGTAAAGGATAGAAATGACACAACCGATTTATAGTGGTTCGGCTACAAGTACACCTTCCTTGCCCTACTCCACTCCCCGAGTCACCTACTCGAGAGTTCAAGCACTATGTCAACAAACTCCTTCAACTTGTCAGGGAAGCCTTCACAACGTCACTTACACTTTTTCCGGTACAGAGCTAAATACTGAGTCCTTAACACAGAGGACCAAACCAACACAACTATAAAACAAAAATTATAAGAAATATGAAATACAAGATCTTTGCTACAGAAGTTTTGTGGAGCCTTGCTTGGATGACTTGTAGAATCTCCTGATCTCGCCTTAGAGAAGGACCTATATGAGAATCACAACAAAAGAAAGAAGAACTACTATATAGATCAAGAGATCTGAGATTAGATGAATGAAAGAATATATGAGAGAGTTTGTAAGAAGAGGGGTGAGTTGCAAATATTAGGGGTGGCAATTTTCGACACGATGCGATAAATGACACGAACACGACACGGAGTTAAACGGGTTTGGGTTGAGGATAAACAGGTTTGGGTCAAAAACAGGTCAACCCGTTTAACCCGTTTAATAAACGGGTTGTGTTTGGGTTGAGTAAATATTAAACAGGTCAACCCGTGAACCCGTTTAAGTATACAAGACTCAAAAAATAAAAAATATAACCTAGTTTTTTATGTTGGATGTGGATTAAACGTATTTTTTTATGTACTTAATATGAGTGAATTACGATTATACCTCAATTATCATTGAAATTGACACTTATAACTCTGAAAATTGGCGTATAGTTATTTGTATGTTATTTTTATTATATTTTAGATCCTTATATCATTTTCGTATTTAAACTAGTTAAAATAACATACCACCACCTTATTCTGTGCTTGACCTATTTAGTTAAACAGGTTAGATGGGTCACAAATGGGTTACACGTGTTATGCAGGTCTGGGTTAGGGTTGAGTTTCTTGACACAATTAATAAATGGGTCGTGTTTGGGTAGAGGTTATATCAACCCGCCAACACGCGAACCCGAATAGGTCAACACGAACACGACTCGATTGCCACCCCTTGTTGCAATGAGGAAATGGCTCTCTATTTATAGGAAAAAACTTGCTACTGTTGTACGGATCCCACGGATCCCTTACATAAGGGATCCGTCCAGTGTAAACTGAGGGATCCGTAGGACACTCCCCCTAAATAGGTTATGGGTCATGGATCATGGGTCATGGGTCATAGACTTTGGACCATGGGTATCCAAATAGATACAATGTCTATAGAAGATGCAATGCATCTAGTCAATGAGTCATGGGTTAGCTCCATGGGTTATGGATATGCTCCATGGGTATAGGTCATGGGTTATGGTTTTTACCCATCCTAATAAACAATTACAATAAATGAATCATTACAACAATTTCTATTAAATGACTATATATGTAAATGCTTTACAAAAATAACATGTATTCTTATAATTTTACTTATGATAACTTTATATTTGTTATCAACAAAACACAAAGAGATCGCTAAATATCAATAAATGTTTTTACGATTTATTTGTATTAACAATCTCCCCCTTTTTGTTGATAACAAAATATAACGTTATGATGAGTAAAACTTAAGATTAGATGTATGTTTTGAAAGCATAAGTTTTACTTCTTCTCCCCTTTTGTCGAAACAAAAGCAAGCCTAACAAAGAAATAAAGTGTGTATAAATAATATAATCCACGAATCACTAAATCCCCCTTGACGGTAGCTCCCCCTAGAAAAGGGCGTCAAGTGAGAAAATATAAAACCTACAAAGAAAACGTTAGTAGTAACATGCAATATAATCTTGTGATTGACGAGAAACAAGATAGAGAGCTAAGGTATGTAAACAAATCCTTGTAATAAAAAGACAAAGTATAGTGGTATATAGGCTACATACAAACATGTAAAACTAAGAACAAGGTTTGTTCTTTAAAATGACTAAAAGAAAAAATAGAAAATAATAATATCATTCCTTCCATGCTTGCATAAGGTTAATGATGGAGGTTTTGGTGGTTGATGATGTTGATGCGATCAAGCATGTGGTTAAGTATGAATCTCATCTCATCCCTAATTTCCATTGCAAGTTCCCTAGTGGATTGGCAATGTTCACAATGTAAATGATGTGAGTATTGTGTGTGGATGGTTTCCGGGTTAGTTTGATTTGTGGAAAGCAGAATTTGTGGTGGAAAGTGTGAAAAATATGGATCAAAATCCGGAATGTTTAGAAGTGGTAGTGGAAAGGAACCTAGATGTTCTTGTAAGACAATAGGAGAAGTTACAAGATCTTTGTAAATTGTGTTTGGAGATGTGGGTTGTGTTAAAAAGACTAGTTCTTTTGGGTTGATTTGTTGGAGTGTTTTCGGAGTCTTAAGGAGTTCCGATAGAGTGATCTTAGGTGGATACTTGATAGGTGATGATGGTGGTGTGCTTGTTGGAGATGAGGGAGGTGCTACTATGAAATCATTTGGTGGTGAATGAGTAGTTGGTGATGAACTTTTTGACAATGGTTTGGCTAAAAAACAAGGCCGGATGCTAATTCGTTCGGTTTTTCTAGATTTAGGTGGTGGTACTATGGAAGGTGGAAGGATAAAGTTCTAAATTTCTTGAAGAGGATTGTTTGCACTAGGTGATTCATCAATGTTGGAAGATCTTTTGGATAACATGATGATGATTGTTTGTGAGGTTGAGAGTGATGGATATGCAAGCATTTTGAGAACCTTATTTATAAAGAAAATAGTGCATTGTAATGAATGCTTGACCCAAAATATAGACTAAAATCTAATGATTAGATATGAATTTAAGGCATGTGATCATGAGAATACAAGCATTAAGTAACATACTCATTTCAAACTCATCATGCATGATTTTTGAGAAATCATCACACATGTCTTGACAAGTAGATCCGAATATAATATGATCCATGTATATTTGAACAATAATTATATGTGATTTCTTTTTCTTAGTGAAAAGTGTATTATCAACTAACCCCATGGTGTAATTGTTTTTGATTAAAAATGACTTGAGTCTATCATACCAAGCTTTTGGGGCTTGTTTAAGACCATAAAGAGCTTTCTTTAATTTATACACATGTTTAGGTTTTCAAAATCGATAAAGCACGGAGGTTGAGCTACATAAACTTCTTCATTAATAAAACCATTTAGAAAAGCACTTTTAACATCCATTTAAAAAGCTTAAGATCATTAGCACAAGCATAAGCAAGAAGTATTCTTATAGACTCTAATCTAGCCATAGGAGCATAGGTCTCATCAAAGTCTATGCCTTCTTGTTGATTATACCCTTGGGCAACGAGTCTAGCTTTGTTTCTAGACACTACCCCGTTTGCATCTAACTTTTTTATATACCCATATAGTTCCTAATATGTTTTGGTTATTAGGTGGAGGGACAAGTGTCCAAACATCGTTAGAAACAAATTGATTTATCTCTTCTTGCATAGCCATCACCCAACTTTCATCTTTTATGGCTTCTTGTGTATTCTTAGGTTCTATGGTTGAGACAAAACAAAATAAAGCGCTTTGGTTTTGGACTTGAGACCTAAGGTTCTTTCATTTAACTTTCCTATGACCTTATCTACGGGGTGATCTTTAGACTCTTTAATATTGATGATTTCATTGTTTAATAGTTCATCTTCTTTGTTTGTATTTTTCTTTATTTCTATGGTTTCACTTTCGATTATCTCGTCATCGACAAGAGGTTGGGTAGGTTTAGGTGGACTCTCATCAAATTTTACGTTTAATGACTCTTCAACCTTCATTTTTCTTTATTTAATATAACATAAGCTTTGCTATTAGGAGAGTAACCTAAAAGATACCTTGGTTGATTTAGGATCAAATTTAGTTAGGTAATCTTTAGTGTTAAGTAGAAAACATTTACTACCAAAGACTCTAAAATGTTCTAACGTAGGCTTTTGCCTTGAAGTAACTCGTATGGAGTTTTTCCTAAAATGGTCTAATTAAGACTCGGTTAAGTATGTATGTTGATGTATCAACGGCATTGCACCAAATTGTTTAGGGAATAGATTGCTCATTTAACATGGTGCGACTCATTTCTTGTAGGGTTCTATTTTTCCTTTCAACTACCCCATTCGATTGTGGAGTGCGAGGAGCCGAGAAATTGTGAGTAATACCATTAGTGTCACAAAAAGCTCCAAATTTCACTTTATTATTGAATTCCCTACCGTGATCCGTTCAAATAGACACTTTAGGACTTCCTAATTGTCTTTGGATTTTCTTACTTAATATTTCAAAGTAATCGAACGTTTCAATTTTATTCTTTAAAAATTTAGTCCATGTGTACCTAGAGTAATCATCCACTATGACCAAAGTATAGTAGTTACCTCCATAACTTTGAATAGCGGATGGACCAAATAAATCCATGTGAAGTGGTTCTAGACACTTAGTAGTACAGACCATATTTTTAGCTTTATGACTAGCATGGACTTGTTTTTCTACGTTACAAGCATCACAAAAATGATGTTCGTATTTTAATTTAGGTAGATCTCTTACTAGTTCTTTAAGTGATAGCGATT